>CM062295.1:56035797-56635797 GCA_031216915.1 Pictodentalium vernedei
CCTCCGAGAACATTTTGACAAAATAACCACATTTCCACTCCCAAAACAGATATTTCAACTTATAAGCTATCTTCATAGTATCCAATCTCCTCTGGCCTCATAGCCTTTAGAATTCACCCACATCGCTTCGTAAACATAATATTCTGTATCCCGTTTCATGCAGCACCATATTATG
This sequence comes from Pictodentalium vernedei, assembly GCA_031216915.1. Taxonomy (NCBI): domain Eukaryota; kingdom Metazoa; phylum Mollusca; class Scaphopoda; order Dentaliida; family Dentaliidae; genus Pictodentalium; species Pictodentalium vernedei. The sequence continues at coordinate 56,035,973 of CM062295.1, forward strand.
TGAAGAGCAAGACTTGTGACATTACAGAATGATTGTTATACAGTATATAACGCAGGTAACAAGAGTTTGTTTTAGTAATGATAGATACATACTTACTACAATAATATTAAGGTACAACAATCATTCTGTAATGTCACAAGTCTTGCTCTTCATCATGCCATATGGTGCCGCATGACGCTGGATACAAAATATTATGTTTACAAAGCGATGTGGGTGAATTCTAAAGGCTATGAGGCCAGAGGAGATTGGATACTATGAAGATAGCTTATAAGTTGAAATATCTGTTTTGGGAGTGGAAATGTGGTGATTTTGTCAAAATGTTCTCGGAGGAGAGGGGTGGGGGGGGGGGGTGGGGGTGGGGTGGGCTCATATTTCACAGCGGAAAAAAAAAAATTTGCACAAAGGAGGGTGGTGGGTTCTTCAATGTCGAAAATGACGTTTTTCAGCCTTTTATGTATAAGATTTTTCCTTCACCCTCCCCCACCCTCCCCCACTTCCACTGTTTTCAATCTCATTTTTAATATTTGTCCTTCGAAATTTGGAAATTATAAACACAATACACACTACTTAGCCCGCAAAACGGATTTGCCGCTCAACAGGTCAGAAAATAATTAGACTGTCATCTGCAAAATGAGGCCCCCAGAGGGTGAATTTAGAGATGCTACCCTGCACAGCAGGGTAGCATCACTAAATTTACCCTCTATGAACCTCAACCTGAATAAGAGTCTCAAAACTAAACAGAAAGAGGTACACAGAGGATAAATTGACCCACTGTATGGGATAGCTTTACCAAATTCACCCTCTGGGGACCTCATTCTGCAAATGTCAGACTGTTTTTCAGGCCTGCCGCCCAAACGGCGTTGGCTGCCCTTTCAGCGTTGCTCGTACTTCATTGGCGGACTTCTGGAAATTCGTCGCATGAGTGCTAGAATGTCCTATGTTGTCCCATAAGGGAAATAATATATCGTCCCATAGGGGACATAGGACATTCCAGCACTCAGGCGACGAATTCGCTTTGCGATTTTAAAACCATCTAGTTATTTTAAAGGATTGGCAAGGAAGTTACTTAGAGGCATTTTCTTGGTTAGATACATAACGGTCGAGATATTAGCCTTTTTTGTTCTCGGTGACGAATAATGAGAAACAAGTCCAAACACAATTGGAAAGACGTACCCTAACCCAATGTTTTCTTTGCAATGACATGGAGAAAACAAAGAAAAGCCTTGCCTTGGAAAGTTTGATGTGAAGTTACCTCTGGCCGATGAAGGTCTCAGACTGGTATGGCGTTACCTCGGGCTGATGAAGGTCTCAGACTGGTATGGTGTTACCTCGGGCTGATGAAGGTCTCAGACTGGTATGGAATTACCTCGGGCTGATAAAGGTCTCAGACTGGTATGGAGTTACCTCGGGCTGATGAAGGTCTCAGACTGGTATGGAGTTACCTCGGGCTGATGAAGGTCTCAGACTGGTATCGAGTTACCACGGGCAGATGAAGGTCTCAGACTGGTGTCGAGTTACGTCGGGCTGATGAAGGTCTCAGACTGGTATCGAGTTACCTCGGGCTAATGAAGGTCTCAGACTGGTATCGAGTTACCTCGGGCTGATATCTCCTCTGATATGAAACTAACGTAGTAATAACCTTTTTATTTATTAAACCAAAACAAATAATTACGAAATACTCTCAGAACTATTACGGTTTTCTGACAGTGTTATTGTTTCTCATACTTTTCATGAAGTTTGAAGCTTCCTTTTCACTCACTTCAGATTGCCGAACATCTCGGCTTCAACACCGAGGAAGCGGCAGTAGGTAATATTTGAGAGTTTACTATCACTTTGTACATGTACGTGTACACGAATGCGTTCACCAACGTGGAATTCAGTGTTAAAATCACACGCTTGTTCACAAAAATGTACAGTGATGTTGAATCCCCCATGTTTTTTTTGTGACTTCTAGATCGCACTTTTAACGTTCAAATACTCGTGGTGAACGCGCGTTTTTTTAAAAAAAGGTGAAATTGTACATCTTCACTTTTATCTTCTACTTTAAAAATTTTTGTCAACGTTCTCATCGCAGATCAGACTATCGATCCATCGTTGGTGAACGCGAGCAAAAAATTCTGGGCCATCATCAAAAAACGGTCTGCGGATTCTACATCAGTGATCCAGAACTCTCAATTGTTTTGAGGCGGTGGGTTTTTCCCATTTATGACGTCATTAGGGGAATTCCCCACTATGGGAATTCCCAAACTCAGCTAATCGACCGATCGGATCGCTCGATTCTCCGTCAATCGACCGATCGGATCGCTCGATTCTCGTAAACTCGATCATACGGAGTTATCTCCCCTCGTCGTGAGGTGGGGGAATATCCTAGGGAATAAATAAAAGTGATCGATATATATAGGAGAGAAAAAAAATATATAAATAATAGTTATTTAGAAAAATAAATATATCAAATCGAATAGATAATAAAAAAAAAATACGTAAATCATGAGCGATTCTCAGACTATTAGAGCGAGGTTTCTTTTAAACATGCTGATGAGAGCATACGCAATCTGCGTGAACGAACAACTACGTCCCATCTTGTTAGAACGATGCGTCGGATGTCGGGATCATCTAGACTTCGATCACGAGAATCATTCGTGTCTAACGATAGAAAGGGAAGATATGGTCGTCATGTATTTCGAACCAGCGTTCGAACGCGTTAAATTCAACGATGTGATCACGTTTTGGAAGAGATTAGTCTTCTGTAAGAATCGAGACAGGCCCACAGATTCGGAAGAACTGAAATTGGCGCGTAGAAGTTTGACTTTAGAAGACAAGGGATGCATCAAGAAATTATTGCTGAACGAAGAATACGTCTAAGTTTTTTTCGTTGATATAAAATAAGGGAGAGTAGAAAATAAAAAAATAAATACACACATAAAATTTCTATCTAATATTAGAAGAAAAAAATGAGAACCAGAAATAAATTGTATCCGACGTTAGTGGACGATGAGGACGAGAAGCTGATCGACGTTTTGCCGATGGCACCTTCGCTAGAAGAAAGAGAAAGAGGAGAGAGGTATCGCATCGATCAAATCAGTAGAATTCAAGAGTATCTAACTCGAGAGAGAGATTCTCGTCGTTCCCTCAAGAAGAAGTATTCGCGTTTCGTGAAATTCGTCAACGCGATCGACACGACACTCATCACGATTTCCATGGGTTTACACGCGGCCGGCATCGGATTGTTGTCGACCACGGTCGGCATTCCGATCGTGTTGACCGTAGAAGGAGTGGCTCTTGCCGCCGGATTGTTTAGCTCGCTCGGAAACTTTTTGAGTAGGAAATTATATCTGAAGGCGAGGAAACACGACAAGATTCGCGTCTTGGCCGACTCCAAGATCGACACGATATCCGAAATGATCTCTATGGCGTTGAAAGACGATAGGATATCGGACGGAGAATACTTCGCGATATTGAGCGAGAAAACGAAATACGATGCCATGAAAGAAGCTGTGAGAATCAAGACTCGTCAGATCATCAAGGAAGAGATGAAGGATTCTCTCGTGGAAAAGGGGAGGAAAGAGGCTAGGGAGGAATTCAGTAAGATGATAGAACTCAAGAGCAGCGATTGAAAAAAAAATATATATATAAGAACAGAATTTTTAAAAAAAATTAAATTTATATATAAAATAAAAAAACGAAATTAATTTAAATAACTCTTAAAAATGTATTGCGTAAAGTGTAAGAGAGTTACCGAGATGAGTAATTCTAGAGAAGTGTGAACTAAAAACGACAGACAGATGCTTCGCGGAATTTGCGATGTGTGTGGTTCTATCAAGACTCGATTCGTCAAAAAAAAGAACGCGAGCAAAGGTAAAGTCATCGTGAATAAAATGATCAATAATCTACCTTTCGAAATGCATCTGCCCGGTCACAGTTTCACGGGACCCAGAATGAAATTGAACAAGAGACTCAACGCCGATCTGACTCCCAAATCTTGGAGCAAACCCGTGAATAGGGTGGACGCGGCCGCGTATGGTCATGATCTGTGCTACGCCGGACATCCCGACACCAAGACTCGCAACGACGTCTGCGACAAAAACATGTTGGGGAGATTGAGAGGCATATCGAATCCGACCAGGAGAGAGAAGATGGAACGTTTGCTGGTCGGCAATCTGATCGGTGCAAAACGTCGATTCGGATGGGGCGTTCAAATAAAAAAGCGCATCTGAAAAGAAGAAGAAACGATTATTGACGAGCGAATTGGCCGAGGAGTTACACAAACCCATAGTGTGTAAATTTCGAAAGAGAAGGGTGTTCGTGGAGGGTCTGGATGATATTTGGTCTGCGATCTGCTGAATAATATCATCGTCGCCGAAGACAGAGAATTCGACAAGGGTGATTTATTGTTGTCCTTTGGAGGTTACATATATCCAATAATCTCACCCGAACTCGTGAACAAATCGGGTGGTGAGAGCGCATTCGCCTATGAAAAAAAACTCAAAAGAGTAAAGATAAACATTCACACCATTTTCGTAAGTGGAAAAATGACGAATGTCAACATGCTAATAACGGACTTGGAAATATAAACAATAGAGAGATTGAAATGTTAAAATTTAACTTTTTATATATATATAAAGAGAAAAAAAACTTTTACTAAAAAATTTTACATTAAAAAAAATTAAAAATTAAAAAAACAACTCTTTTATATATATATAAAGAGCAAAAAAAAAAATAAACAAACTTTTTTTAAACAAATTATTATTTAAATACAAAATTTAAAATATACATTATTTGCAAGAATTCGTAAAAACAAAAAAAAAACAAATAATCGATCATGAGGACAACAACACCTAAAAGATGCGAATTGAAATTGAAACGAGTTGAAACGAATAAGAAATTCGGTCATAAAATCTATAGATTACAACGACACGATCCCATCGAATTGAACGAGGTCGAGACGAAGGGCTTAGAGCACAAATACGACAAATATAAGATGCCTTTGAAATTGGACAAAGCCGCGCTCGATTTGATTTACGAGTACCAAAGCGATCTGCAGAACATCGTCATCGCCGAAGATAGAGAATTCGACAAGGACGATTTGTCGTTGCCCTATGGAAATTACATATTATCAAACATCTCATTCGAACTCGTGGAGAAATTGGGTGGTGAGAGCGAGTTGACCGATGTAAAAAAAAACTCAAAAGAGTAAAGATAAACATTCAACACGTTTTCGAAAAAGGAGAAGACACGAGTGTCAACATGCTAATAACAGACTTGGAAATATAAACAATAGAGTGATTGATTTTTAGCGAAGAAAAATGAAAAAAAAATAAAAGTAATGAGATCATCTTTTGATCTAATTTTTTTTTTTTTTTGTTTTCCTTCTTCTTCACTATCACCATATATTATAATAACGTTTCCTTTTCTCTCAATTTTCAGCGTCGATTCTTCTTCTTTTTCTTTTTTTCTTTTTCTTTGTGATATGATATGTTTATAACAACATTTTTGTTTATCCGAATCATAATTATGAACGAATGTTGTGCATCTCTTGGTAACACTCGCATCATCACCATTCTCTTCAGAAGGTAGTGGTGACGGTGGAAAGAGTCATCTCATTCTCAACCGTCTATCCCGCGCTTTATCTATCTCTTTCTTTAGTTCTTTCCTTAGATATCCATCATTAGCGTCTAACCATTTTTTTATTTTTTCGCTCTCTGGCTTGCGATGTTCGTCATTATCGTCAAATTGTTTCTCCACCTTTTCATCCAGGTGATAAATTTGTTTCTCCACCTTTTTATCCATTTTAAATATATTATTTTATACTTTCTATGATTTTATATTTTATATAATTTTATATTATAATAACATATTCAAAATCGGTATATTCTTAAACGGCAAATTCTCACCGAGCAACAAACCCTTGCCGAGTCGCTCGACGTTCCGTCCACTCTTCAGATAGAGACCATTTCCTCTCAGAGAGTTGCCACCTCTAACGGGTTCTAGATACAATCCTTTACCGCTGTCGTCTACGTGGACGCGACACACGGCTCCTCCCTTCTTCAAAAACAGTCCGCTGCCACCCATTAATTTCTCAACTGCCGAACTAGCGAGTCCCGTGAGAGCTCCCATGCCGAGAGTCTTTCCGAGAAAGGGTAGCACCTTTGCGGCGAAGGGTAATGCTTTTGCGGCTATTCCTGCCAATAGCGGTAGGAAACCACCTTTCATTCTCAAATTGTATCTCAATTGAGCGGGACTCATTCTCACCGTCAACCCTCTTCCATCTCGAATCGCTTTCTCCATCCTTTTGATTTGACTTCTGGTCCAGGCGATCGAATCCTGACCGCCTCTCGTCAGATCTTCATGAGTGAATTTGAATCTCACCGCCTCACCTCGAGTTGTTAACGCTCTCTTAAGTTTCTTCCTCTGTCCTGCGGATATGTTCAAGTTTTTAACCATGTATTCTGTCATAATTCTGTTTTTTTTTAAATTATTTACTTCAATTGTTTCTTGTTTAATAATTATATTAAAATAATTTTGTAAAATTAATATTGCGTTTATTTTATTTTTGTTATCTATATATATACACAATATTTTTGTTTGTTTGCTTTTATATTTCTCTTATGTGAAATCGTATCGTCACTCTCTCTCCGCGAAGATCTAACAGTTCACCATTTTGATCCGTCAACGTGGTTTTCAGACTATACAACGTATCTAAAATCACTGGTAGATAAACTAAATTTCGAGGTCGCTCCACGATCTTATAACCTGGCGACACGTTTGGAAAGAAAGAATAGATCGTCGGATGAGCGCTACCATTCACGTAGCTTCCAGCAATCACGTCCACGTTCACCAGAATGCTACTGACTGCGAGAATGTCGACCGTATATTCAGATTCCGCGTGGCCTCGATACATCTTTTGATCGAATCCCAACATCTTACCTATAAAATCGTCCGTGTTGAAATCCACTCGAAAATTATCTTCCAAATTCAACATCGTCTGTAAGGTATTAGGATTGGGAGCGAGTCTGATCTTGTTGCTTCCCTTTCCATCCATCTTCATTCGCGTCTGAATGTAATTGTTCAAATCGTCTATGTCGTAACTCCCTTTGGGAATTCGAATCTCTAACCAATCCGTTCCGTCGGAATACTTGAACGAGTTATTCTTTTCGGTGACGTTGGCAAAGGAATAATAAGTCTCCAGATTCACCAACGCCATCTCGTATCTTTTCTCTCTATTCAATTCGAAGGAAGGTTCGAATTTCGTAGCGAATCGGGTCGAATCGCCAATCACCACGATTTGAATGGATTGTTTTGCAGCCGTATTCTCGGCTATCCGTTCTAACAATTCTCCATGTTCGAACATTATATTTAATTTTATTTTTTTATTCAAAACTAATTATTTGAAGATTTATTATTTTCTAAATTTTATTTTCACGCTCTATCTTATTATTATCATCAGAAACATAAAACTTGTCGAATCCGCACCGATATTTTCCGCGATTAAATTCGCTTGTCAAATCGATCACGACGAAATTGTAAAGTCCACCATCCCAAACCCTCTTGCAGAATCTCCTGAATTCTGCAGCGCTCATGTCGTTTGCGACGTGATCGCCGTAGATGTGATTGAGATTCTTGAGATCTTGGCGAAAGAGACATAGAAAATTAGCGTTCTCCATTATCGTCTGTCTGGGCAATCGAAAATAATTCTGCGACAGGTAGAAACAGTCCACGTTGCTGTGACGACCCTAACGTAATACGATTCGCATCGGTTTTGTCTCTCCAAAAGCAGATCGTCGAAAATCATGAGATTCTTATCTTCCGATTTCAGTTCTCTAGGATCCGGAACGTCGCTAGCGTTCTCATAAAATCGACACTCGACGTTCGAAGATGCATTTCTCTTCATCAGCTCCGTCGCCGCACCGTCCAAAATGGTCGAGAGTGGAGCTTCGCTCTTGTCGAATTCCTCCCTACTGTCAAAGATTCTGGCTATGACGTCCTTGGGCAATCTGCGATCCATGCACTCTCGAAGCAATCTGTATTCGGGTTGAAACAAGCTCTTGCCAAACACGAACAATCTATCGTAATCCAACCAGTCGGGTCGGGACAACAGATTCATCAACAGATTGGTCTTTCCACAATTCGATTTTCCTACTATCAACCCTCTTATGCTCTTGGGAAAGAACTCGTTATTCGACCTCTTGGTCGCGGCGTCGTTCCAAGACATATCTTTAATGTTCATCTTTGTTTTATTTTTTTGTTTGTTATTTTAGATTCTTTTCAAACGCAAATTTTTTATGTTTTTCAAACTCTGTTTTTAATGTTATTATTTATTTATATCGCACCGTCGCGAGTTCTCTTCAATCCGGATCCGCTCGTCATTTTGGCTAAATCTTGTATGGGTACCACAGCATCCTTAAAATCTTTCCAACTTTTCGGCGTTCGCTCTAACGCAGCTCGCTTCGCCGGCGGACTGATCAACTTGTCGATCAACGCGTCGGCTGCCCTCTTGCCAGCCACAGAAGCTATCCTACCACTGGCTTCGGAAGCGGCTTTCTTACCAGCATCCAAAGCCGTCTTCTTACAGACCTCAAACGCGGTCGATGCGAGTTTTCTACCCGCATCGCCCGTGAACGCTCGCATTATAGAATCGACGATGCCAGAACCGCCTTGAACGTAAGTTCTGACGTATCCCCTGTTCTTTATCACCAACATATTTTATTTTTAAAATATATTTTTTGTTTTATTTCACTGGTAAATCGTTTTGTTGTTTTTAAATACTTTTATTATTCTAGTGTAAGAATTTACTGTTTTATTTTTTTTATTTGTTTGTTTGTTTCTCTCTACTTATTATATACACATCAATCCTTCAATTCGTTCATCAGCCTTTTATACTGTTTTTTATTCAAAATCTTCTGTCTTAACAATTCGTCAGATATAGCAACTATCTGATTATCTAATCCCGTGTTACCAGCCCGTTTGCTCGCCATCAACAAACTCAATCTCTGAGACAGAGCGTCGGAATCGCTCGGAAGAAAAGTGGTTTTCATCCCTTTGCCAGTCACCGATTCGACGAACTTCTTGTTCATATCACATATGGGTTTCACCACTTTCGTCCACTTGTAACCTCTGTTGGCTTTGGGTCTCGTCTCTCTGGCATCGTTATTTCTCTTCATGGCGTGGGTCTGAACCAGAATGTCTCTGTAATTATTGAAATCCTGATCCGTGTAATCGCTAGGCTTGTCGTAAAGGAGCAATCTGCGCAGACCATCAGTCAATTCGTATTTGTTCGAACCCACGATCAATTCATCATCGTCAATTTCTACTTCTGTGTCTCCTACAAAAATCCTTCCCTCCGAATCCTTATAAAATCCATACGACTGATCTCTCTTACCGCCATCATCATCGGACGATGCGACGCTACTAGTGGTGATAGTCGAAGCTGTATCGTCGCTCTCGCTCATATCTGTTTGAATTCCCGTGGGAACGTAATCCGGTGTAGATTGAATGGAATACCGATTTCCAAAACTAGGAGGCAACGAACCCATTCTCAAAGAACTCTCCTTTATAGGTCTCAATTCTTCGACTATCTCCTTCCTGCTTCGCTCTTGACCCTCCGTCACGGGTTTAAATATTTTTGTGGCTTCGCGTTTGAGTTCCATCTCACCAAGACGTCTGCTCCTGTCAGCAGACTGAATGCCCTTCTTAGCACGTTCATACTGATCTAAAATTAAATCTCGGCGTCTAGGATCCATCTGTAAAAACATCTTTCGTTTTTAATTGTTAATGTTCCTTTGAGTATGCTAATATGAGTTATTTATTATTTTCAAAATTAAATGTATAATTATTTTTATGTTTTAAATAAATAAAAATCTTCCGTCTTTAATATAACCGTTATTTCCTCACACTTGAAGTCATTCTCAAAATAATTACTCCATGAATATCTTGGAATATTTTGGGTTAAAACCGCACATGGTAATCGCTCAGTCAAAACATCAATTGATCTTTTGAATTCTTTCCGCTTTTTGATTCATAAAAATAATTTTTTCAGATAAACCATTTAACTTGACAAAATAATCTCATTTGAATAAAAACCTGTAATACATCTCAGGCGTGACAAAATAGCGTTCTCAGTAAGTGTTTATACAGTAAATGTCACTTTGACATGCAACCTGCTTGTCAGTTTTGATAAAAACACAGACTGACAATTGTAGACTGACATTCGAATGAAAATGGTTTAACACGCCAAAAGGCGCACATGAGCTCTATTTATCACTTTTATTTATTTCCTAGGATATTCCCCCCACCCCGACGAGGGGAGATAACTCCGAATGATCGAGTTTACGAGAATCGAGCGATCCGATCGGTCGATTGACGGAGAATCGAGCGATCCGATCGGTCAATTAGCTGAGTTTGGGTAATTCCCATAGTGGGGAATTCCCCTAATGACGTCATAAATGGGAAAAACCCACCGCCTCAAAACAATTGAGAGTTCTGGATCACTGATGTAGAATCCGCAGACCGTTTTTTGATGATGGCCCAGAATTTTTTGCTCGCGTTCACCAACGATGAATCGATGGTCTGATCTGCGATGAGAACGTTGACAAAAATTTTTAAAGTAAAAGATAAAAGTGAAGATGTACAATTTCACCCTTTTTTTAAAAACGCGCGTTCACCACGAGTATTTGAACGTTAAAAGTGCGATCTAGGAGTCACAAAAAAACATGGGGGATTCAAGATCACTGTACATTTTTGTAAACAAGCGTGTGATTTTAACACTGAATTCCACGTTGGTGAACGCATTCGTGTACACGTACATGTACAGAGTGATAGTAAACTCTCAAATATTACCTACTAGCGGCGACGTTCGGATAGCAGGACTATATGTTTTCTTACTTCGACAAATATCCGAACTTTCGTTCGAGTTGAATTTTGTCTCTTCTTTCTTCTCTTCACCAACCTTATCTTTACTTATTCACATTTTCAGTTCCTCACAGCAACTCAGTTTCAAGTCACTCCATTATGCGTTGTCACACCAACATGCCTGATTGAGTTCGAAGAGAACGGTGAAAAGTTCGATGTGAATAATCTTGTTGCGCCTAGTAACGGGGGGAGTCATATCTGCCCAGTATGAAAATGGCAGTTCTGGGAAAAACATAAACAAATGAACAGCTTATATTTACTCCACTCCTTGGACCAATGCCTCGGTGGGTATATGGGTTGATCTCTGCAGCGCCAACTTCGTGGCATCGCCCTTCTCAAATACTACGAAGAGATCTTTAGCCTGCATGCAGTGTGTCACTATCCGCACATAGGGGCAGCCAATTGACATAGAATGGCACGCCATGACAACACCAAATTCACAATTGATACTCTCCCGACCGGGGATTCATGTCAGGACATGTCCGCAGTCATGTTTAACTTTGACCTCTGGATGTATTCTATATTTCAAGGTAACTTGAAATATCTCCCACGTGCCTTGGTTGCAGACATAGATCGGGGTGTCTTGTCTATATGGTGAGTCCAATTCACCGGGAAGGTTGCGTACACATGTATGTTTCGAACAGTGATCGTTAACCTCGTCTCAACATCCATCAAACCTTTTATAACACGTCTGTTCTATAATTTCCCCATCTACACCAACACTAAACCATGCGGAAAATGAAAATCTGTTCTGCACATGTGCGGAACGAAAATCGTTGACAGACTAATTTTAAATAAAAGCGAAATTTCACTGAAATTTTCTACAAATCGTGCAACGCAATTACAATTTTAATCGCTAGCGATAGCTGAAAATCGTTCCCCGACTTCCAATGTGTCCAATGTGCCAGTAGGCACATAGAACACATTGGCATGCCGGGGACGAAATAGTAACGCGGATACCCCTCGCAAATTTGGTTAGCGATAAAATGTGTTTTTTGTTGATACTTGTCAAATGATTTGCTGAGTGTCATTCTAATAATTGTTTTTATAGACTTGAAGGCGTGTAATAAACACAGAATGACACGCGCCTGAGAGGGTTAAACGATATGGCACGTGTGCCATCGCGGAAGGATAAACACGAGGCTTATGGCCTCTCGTTTTATCCTTCCGCGCTGGCACTCGTACCATATCGATTAATCCATTCACACACGCGCGTGTGTATTTATTATTTCATTACTTGTATAGGTGGTTCTCGGTAATTCATTCTGGAGTGGCGTGATAAAGATAAACAATCGCGAACAAATAAATAATCTTTCGCTCTGAAGACCCCTTGTGGATCTGTTTTTTAATCCGTAAGTACATACCAAGACAAAGATGCTGTCAATAGACCATTGTTTATCTGAAATACCTGCAGCAAAATTCATTATCGTGCGTTTTTTGTTGTGAGGGTCTATATTATAAGTTATCTCCGCCAACATGTATGGTATATGGAGAGTTAATACCTGGATGTCGGTTTTTAAACACCGAGCTCATTCTAATGAGTGATCACATGAGATGATTTTGTTGAAATGTTTTGAAATGAGACATCCTGGTATTAAATCCCCATATACCATACATGTTGGCGGAGATAATGTTTTTGTCCCGTCTGAACAATACAAACATAGTGGAAATGAATTTGTGTCCACTTTTCCCAGCTCCACAATCACTTGGACCAAATTCGTGATAATCATTTTGTTTTTATAATCGCAGAAGACAACAAACAGAGTTACATCCCTTGGGTCGTTAAGGAAAGGAGTGAACAGTATTTTGTTAACATATCGTCCCCTGAGTTCCAATGTGTTATATGTGCCTACTGGCACTCAGGGACGAATTATTTGCTCTTATTTTATTTTTATGATTGAACTGTCGGAAATCTGACGATATTTGTGACTATTTTCGGGTTTTTTGGTTCGATATTTATTTCGAGGCGAGCAAAAGCGGAAGGCTTTCGTTTAAACCATATACCCCCGATGTTTCGCGTGCGCTTATACCCTGGATGTTGCACGCTCTCATATATCTTGGATGTTGGGTGCACCCTTTGTCATGGTTATTTGTCCAAGGCGTTCTAACCAATCAAAAGACAGAATTTATCGGGACATTGGGGCAAAAAATATTATCGTGATGCAGTGTGGAAAGATAACTTGTTGACTATCTTTCACCCACACAGCACTCGAACGATTCTCCGAAATTTCCCTCAGTATTAGCCTTCTAAAAAGAAAATTTTTGTGTGGATGCGTGGAGGTCAGTAGGTTAATGTGCGCACGCGCGCGCGCACGTGCGTGTGGTGTGTGTGTGTATATATTGAAGGGCACAATCATGTTTTAGAAGAATTTGTAATGTTGATTTCTGATCCCCGACAGGGAATCGAACCGTCTGCAACACCGCCTGGCATTCAGGAATCCAACACCTAAACGACTGGACCATTGCACACCGTCAATTAAAAACTATGGCTGGAATCCAGCGGATTAGATGACGTTATCATGACTACTCACTACAGTACGACGAAAGCGCTGTGATTGGCCCCAGATGAAGACTGGCACGGGGCTATGTGTGCATATTCAAGAACACAATCATGTTTTCGGGAATCGAACCGTCTGCAATCCCGCCTGGCATTCAGGAAACGATGTCTGGAATCTACCTTTAGATGAAGTTCTTAAAATTACTTGGTTCATCTTCCTTTTGACAGTAGCATGAACGTGTGGAACGCGCTGGCTACAGAACGACGAAAGTGCCGTGGTTGGTCTCAGACGAAGACTAGCACGTGTCTGTGTGTTTGTGTTTTTGAAGGACACAATCATATTTTATAGGAATGTAGAATGTTGTTTTCTGATCCCCTGCCAAGAGTCGAACCATCGGCAAACCCGCCTGACAGTCAGGAATCCAAAACCTAAACCACTAGACTATTGCACACCGTCAAAAACGATGGCCGGAATCTACCTTTTTAGCATGAAAGTGTGGAACACGCTGGCTACAGTACGACGAACGTGCTGTTGTTACGCGTGTGTGTGCGTGTACTTGTGTGTATGCATGTATGAGGGTGGGTGTGTGTGTGTTTGTGTGTGTGTTTTTTAAATGACACAATCATGTTTTAGAGAAATTTTGAATGTTGGTTTCTGATCCCCCGCCGGGATTCGAACCCTCGGCAACACCGCCTGCCAATCAGGAGTCCAGCGCCTAAACCACTAGACCTTTCACACCGTCAAAAAACGATGGTTGGAATCTAGCTTTTTAGATGATGTCCTCATGATTAATTCATCTTCCTTTCGGCAGCAGCATGAAAGTGTGGATAGCACTGGCTACAGTACGACGAAAGTGTTGTGGATGGCCTCAAGACGAAGACTGGCACGAGCTTGTGGGTGTTTTGCAAATGACACAATCATGTTTTAGAGAAATTTTGAATGTTGGTTTCTAATCCCCCGCCTGAATTTGAATCCTCGGCAACACCGCCTGACAATAAAGAGTCCAGCGCCTAAACCACTAGACCATAAAGCAGTTAAGCAAGACTGTGCCTGGGTATAGGTGCATGCGAGTATGTGCATGTGTGGGTCTGTCATCCCGACGTTGTGGGAACCCAAACAAGTGTGTTCCTTTGTTTCTCTATACAAAGAATACATGGGTTAGGATTCGTCTTCTTGATTTGTGTGGACTTTTTTGTCACCATTTGTCATCGAAAACAAAAGAAACAAGCAATAATTTCCCGCAATGTCAGTTAATCAAGTCTGCGTGTGTTTACGATTGAGACAGTAAACACTTCTTCAGACTCGAGAGCAGTTCTTTATTTTCTGTGTGTCAATAAATATAATAATTACCGCGCTCTAAAGACGAACGCGACTTTAGCTTCTGGTTAAAAAAAAAATTCAAGTACACGATAATGAAGTCATTACAAAACTCATACGAGGTTTGTAAACAAGTAGTTTGGTAAAAATCGTCGTATACAGTTTTGAAAAAAACAAACAAACCATAATGTCGACACTGAATATACTGGAAACTGGCAACCTTCGCGTGAGAATGGCACAAAAAGTTGTGATCTGATATAACTGTAATTGTAACGTTTTAGTATATGACCTACAGTTAAAACTAAAAGTCCTGTCCTGAAATGCGCACAAATAGCACATTGATATGCGCGTTAATGTACGCGATATGACCATAGTAAGGCTTTCGAATTCTGTAAATATGGCCTCTGCACAAGCAATGTTTCAGCCAGTGGACCTCTGGGTAACCCGGAGGTCCATTGGCAGAAACATTGCCAGTGTTTGCTATGAGTAACCAGGAGAACCTGCCATGCTTTGGATGCCATTCGATATGGCAATTCCGCGCAATTCCTAAGCGCAATTAAGCCTAGATAAGCGCACAGTTCGTGACAGGACTTCTAGTTTTAACTGTAACTATTCATTAAAATGGTAATGCACAGCAATGCACAAACAGAAAATGGCACCGGAAGTACTTTAATGTATTCTTGCGCAAGGCGACCTTTGATATTTGACTTCTTGTAGTCTGTTTACATTCTGCACACTTCTTGGCGAAAACATGTGATTTCCAGTATTTTTCAGATGAATTTTAAAATACAAATTGATCATCAGGGTCAGTGGACAAATATGGTCATCGAATAGGTGTAGATGCCTGGCGTGGACAAACAACACATCTTAATTTTTATCTCACAATCGGGGCGTTTTTGCACTGTTACGTAACTAAAGTTTAATGTATCTGGACCCTTGTTCCGAATCCGTATCAAGGGCCCCTGATACAAGCGCGTGATTCTGCTATTGCCAAAACAACGGCATTAATATCATTTTTCGATCGCTTCGGGTTTCTCCCTTCAGAGAAAACAATATTAGGTGAGGCGAAGCCGAACCTAATATTGTTTTCTCTGAGCCGTATATGACACTGTATCTGCCAACTAAATGCCCTGTCAACGTATTTGTTATGCACGGGATGCTAAAATGTCACTGGGGAAGTTAACTCAACGAATAGTTAAATTATGCGCACTTTTCGGCATCTTGGGCTGATTTGTAGCCTATTATTGGGATTTTCCTGAACGCTCGAGTCGAGGCTTCTCTCTTGAAGTTAAAAGATTAGCTTTCGCTATGAAATGTGGAAAACTCCACCTCAATAAACGATGAACGGCATATTCCTTTATAATAAACCTTTACACCAAGAGGGATATTTAATTCACCAGTAATTGTTGCAAAACTTACAACCAAATTCACGTTGACGAAACACACAGTTGCTCCACTTCGCAAGACAGTATTCAGTAAAGTGAATCCCAGTGACGTAATTTTCTCTGAAGTGTAATGTCATCACTAACCTCAATTTGGAGATCAATGAACGCTATTCTATTTTTCAATTTGCGTCTTTCCATCGACAAGGCAAATGAAAAAGTTCCTCTTAAAATAGTTTTATAACACATTTTGTGGTCAATATTGTGAGATAAATTTATCATCACCACAGTGTGTGTCTCCGGAAATTCTGATCAAGTCTAGTTGTAGGCACAGAATCGCATTTCGACTCGCCCTAACGGGCTCGTCGAAATACTATTCTGTGCCTACAGCGCGACTTGATCTGAATTCCCGGAGACACACACTGTGGTGAGTTAGGGCGAGTCGAAATGCGTTTCTGCGCCTACAACTAGACTTGATCAGAATTTCCGGAGACACACACTGTGGTGATAATCTGTATATAACGTACTTGTACTCTTTAGAAGCCGCTGCTTGTTTCTCGTTCCATTTGATCGTCTTTTGTGTAGTTTTTGGATCATACACTATATATAATCTTAAAGTTTAAATCAATTTTAATGATGTATACATGAGGAAATATAAGACAAACTCATGAAGAGTAACTTCTGTTTTGGTCGATATGCGACTTCCCAAAACTTGATGCATGCTTGTCAAATATGTACCCAGAGAGCGTCGTCTCTTCAACATCTTAGCATTTCGATATTACGAACCACTGGTGCATCTCAATGTTACAGTACAGCCGCCGTGGAGTGGTCACTTTCCACGGGTGGACAATATTCCCACGGCCACAATAATATTAGACTCCGAACACTAATTATAGGAATAATTATAAAAAAAATTAATTAATGAAGCACCGGGTTGTACAACCCGGTGCTTCATTAATTAAAATTTTGCTTCTGATGATTTTTGTTATCTGGTTAACGCATGCGTGGACACCACTGCCCACGTGTGGCTTACGACCACTCCTCGGCGACTGTATTGTATCAGCATGATTGTGTGGTAAAATAAATGTTTCAATGCGTACTTCAGCTGTCAAATTGTACTCAAAATTACGTCCGTCTCAGTTAACTTACCGTCGATGCTGAATTGGATTATGAGTATACAGACTGTCAGTGAGCGAATATCATGATATTGACTGGCTTACCGCGAGACTCCACCTTCAATAACATTTGATATTTGGATATTGTTTTTTTTTTAAATACTTAAAAAAATGTCAACAAAATCATATCATTTGGCTCCTTCTTGGAACGAGCTCGACGAGCTCGTTCACTTGAGTAATTACAGGAGATGGTTTTGTTGAAAGGTTTTGAAAAAATATTTGTTGTTATTATTATTAAACATATTTTATTTGTTATAACAAAATGGATTGGATAACAAGTGCCGAGCACTTAGATAATATCCTTTCCTTAATATACATTTAACATATTTACAAAAAGTTACCAAAATGTGCATGCAATGGCAAAGCAAACTTATGAATAATTAAAACAATATTGTGTATGTACACTCTTCAAGATAGATGTTGGTAAGTATTCGACTTTACAAGAGTCAGAACAGATAGGTGAGAGGGGGGAGAGCAGAAAGGTGACAGGTGAACTGCCACATCGCAACACTGCTGGACTTGGTCAACTAGCCAACGTGTCATATTACGGCACAATCGCGATTCCAGCGGAACCGCGATTTAGACAGAGCCCCGTTACCACTGCTATAGCCAGGGCATATAGGACAAACATGCGGAATGCACAAAGCCGTGACTGAAGGAAATGGAAGTGAAAATGGACACTCGTGTTATAGGACATTTGGCTGGGAAGATGTTGTCAGACTAGTCTGCCTGATTACGTCCAGTCTTAAGACCTCTTCGTGGCCTTAATGAAATTTTGTACACTTCGAAAAAGGTGGATGCTGACGGATTCTGGTAAGTTGGGAATACCATAAAGAAGATCGTTGATCGGTCTTATTGTAAGATGCGCAAGATTTCTCTGTAGGACTAGTCTTTCGTTTGAATAGTCGAAATCGATATTTGTTGTTCAACAGTTCATTTTGGGAATTGCGCCGGCTGCTGTGATTTTTTATGTTACGGGTTTATCACGTTTATATTGTTGAGCTGTTGACGTAATTATACAGGTATGCTCCTTCCATGGAAAGCACGAAAGTTCAAAAACAATACTTTAGCAATGCGGTTTGCACCTCTATGCTTCTAATCGACCCGCCTCAGCTGCACGATAGACGGTGGCAAATCAGCGGAAGGTCGAAGTATTATTAGTAGTAGAAAAGAAAGTACAGCTGCATGACAAAATTAAAAGCACATCGTATTTTCCCAAAATAAATGGCACATCTTTTTTAATTTTGACAAACGCATGCAATGGGTGTTAAGGAAGTAAATAACAACAAACATGAAACGGTAAAACGGCACGCCGAATTGAGATTTTCCACTGATGAATACGAACAAGAATTTCAAAATTTTATGGAAAAAATAAGATTTTTGGAACAATACAGGAGAGTTTTTGAAATCCTGTAACAAACATAACTCAACCTCACTTTCCTGAAGGAATCCTTAACAACCTCATAATAATAATAATAATACTTGGGCCTCCCACTGGTTGCCGCGGTCGTCTAACGATGCCGCCGTCGTCAAGCCCGTGCCCGCTGTGTACTCTCCCACTCTCCCTTCTAATATCCCATCATTCGGACACAAACCGGTGTGACAGGAATGGAAGTCCGTAGGAAAATTAGTCCCTCTGGACTATTATTCCGCGGAATTATAGTCCTAGGTCTAACATTTCTAGGAATAGTTACACCGGTTTATAATTTCCCCCATTTGTGCATTCTTAATCTCCTTAACTACAATATTATCCATTTCCCCATCTCATCCCTCATCCGCGTATCTCTCATATATTTGTCCCATTCTTCCATTAGTTTCCCAATAAATCTTCTTCTAGCCAAGTATTCTGAAATGAATGTTCTCCGTTACTCCAGAGTTGCACATTTGGTTCACTTCCTCCTCACCTTTCCCGATTTCCTCCTCAGCCTCACTGACTTGGATTTCACTTTAAATAACAATGATCCCACAAAAGATCCATCAAGGTACTCCTCACAAGCTGCACGTTTTCTGCGTAGCCCACACAACGAGATTTTGACCTTAACTCCAACTCAGCAGTTTCTATTGCAATCTAATGGATAACCCTTCACGTGATGAAACTGCTCTCCTGTCCCGTGTATAGATGTTCAGGATCAATGAAATAATTTCCCCATTGGGTTCCGAACCTACCTTGTCCATCCTGCCCAGTTGTTGGAGTCCCATACATAGTTAAACGTCGCTGTACACCATCTGCTGTTTGGAAAGTAATTTAGGTTGCATAATATTCCCATATATATTCTGCATTTAACAGGCAATCACCTATGTTCCCCTCTGACCGCATCATGTGCGGCTGCAGAACAAAATGAAACTGTTCTACCCTTCGGCAAAGGATTTGCTGGACAGGCTGAAACAGATGCTGCATCTTCCCAGAAAATGCAGAGCTTAAAACAAAACTGATATATGCCTCAGACGGGCCAGTCCACATTCCATGCCGCAATGATTATTCTAAGACGAAAACGGGCATAACTCTGGCAAAAAAGTCTGATAGAAACTATAATCACAGGGGCTCTAGTTCCCATGATAGTGAAGATCCATACCAAGTTTCAAAGGAATCGATCCATAAACATCTGAGAAAATCTCCTGACAAAAGTCAGTCCTGTTCGGCTGCTATTTCAAGTCAAAACGGGCATAATTCTTGCAAACATAATCCGGCCGGAACTATAATCGCAGGTGTACAGGTCCCCATGGCTTTAAACATTCGTACCAAGGTTTGAGCAGATTGGTCCATAAACGCCTGAGAAAATCTCCGGACAAAATTATGTCTACGGACGGACGGACGGACAATACGACGAGCGAACAAACTGATTTGAGTATACCCCCCGAGTTGTGGAGGTATAATAAAGTTTGGATGCTCGATAGTCAATAGTTAAGAAGAAATACAGAAACTTCAACAGATCCTGCCAAACAGAAGACCAAGAATTTCTCTCCGTGTTAGAGTTCAAAATTTGTCTTTATGCAGTATGGAAACGTATAGCACAGTAAATAGAAGAACTCTACCATGTTCCAAAAATGTACCTGACAGACTATGTCTCAAACCAGACAAAAAAACAACGTCTAAATAAATAATTGATACAGTTAAAAAACTAAAAGTCCTGTCCTGAAATGCGCACAAATAGCACGTGATTTGATATGCGCGTTAATCTACGCGACATGACCATAGTAAGGCTATCAAATTCTGTAAATAAAGCCTGTACACAAGCAATGTTTCAGCCAATGGACCTCCGGGTTACCCGGAGGTCTATTGGCTGAAACATTGCCCGTGTTTGCTATGAGTAATCAGGAGAACCTGCCGTGCTTTGGACGTCATTCTATATGGCAATTACACGCAATTCCTACGCGCAAGTTAGCCTAGCCTAGATAAGCGCACAGTTCGTGACAGGACTTCTAGTTTTAACTGTAAACTAGTGTTCAATATATTTTGGTACACATCTGTTTCGAAAACAAAATACGGAAATAAAACATGTCCAGTCTTTTGTTGTTCATGGTTTTATAGAAAAATGAAAACAATTAACCTTGTAGATTGATTTTATCCTACATAATATACTGAGTCAAAGAAGAAAGTATAATAGTAACAAATGTGAAAGAATAGCATAAATGATGAAATATAATAGTTCTAATGTTGCATGTTTGTGAACAAAAATCGTGCAAAGAGTTTAATGACATGTTGTTGTTGTCCACCCACCCGTATACAAGTTTGCTACGGATTTCAAAGTAATATGTGCTAACCGATAAGGTGGAATTGAATGGATGACCGACGATTTTCTTTGTGTTATGTTGTGCTAGAGAGTCTGGGTTATTGAGAAAACACGCTAGTTTTGTCTTTCCGACATTTTAAAAAATGCCATGTTTAACCGCAAATCAGAGGTTGCGTGCCATTGGTATGCATGAGGCTGGGATACCTCCAGATGAGCTCGCTGCTGAGTTCGCAGTCACCGTGACCACTATTTACCGTCTCATTGGAAGGTATAGAACCACTGGATCTACTGCCGACCGACCGCATTCAGGCCGACCAAGAATTACGAACCCTGCACAAGACCGACACGTCAGGACTTGCGGGATCGCTTCCTGTCGGCGACGAGGACAGCAGCAATATTACTCCTGGTAGAACTAACAATAGAATCAGTGCAAACTGTCCGTAACAGACTCACTGAACACGGCATCCGAAGTAGGCGTCCATACCACGAACCAGCCCTTACCCAACGTCATCGTACCGAATGGAAAAGGTACGTCAGCGTTGGAGCACAGTTCTTTTTAGTGATGAATCACGATTTTGTCTACTCCCGGTGGAACTAACAATAGAATAAGTGCACAAATTATCCGCAACAGACTCGATGAACACGGCAGCCGAAATTGGCGTCCATACCACGGACCAATCCTTACCCAACGTCATCGTACCGCCATAATGGAATGGGTACGTCAGCGTGTTCGCTGGGCTCAGCAGCGTTGGAGCACAGTTCTTTTTAGTGATGAATCACGATTTTGTCTACGGCGCGCTGACGGTAGGGCAAGACTGTATCGCCGACGAGGAGAACGGTTTTCTGATGATGCATGCGGGAATGCGACCATTTCGGCGGGGGTAGTGTAATGGTTTGGGAAGGAATGTCCTTGCACCATCAAACGCGGTTGATCTTCATTGATGGTAATCTGAACGAACAGCGATATAGTGACGAAATTTTTAACGCTGTTGTTGTCCCGCTGTTCAAAGATAACGTCGTATTGCAGTTATTCCAGCAAGACAATGCCCGATGTCAAGTGGGAGTATCTGTCGTGACATTCTTGAGGAGCAGAGCATTGAACTTCTTCCCTGGCCCCCACTTTAGCCAGATTTGTCGCCAATCGAGCATCTTTGGGATCAATTGCGCCGTCGGGTACGACGTCGTGATCTTCAGACGTTAGGCGATTTTCGTAATGTTCTAAGGCAGGAGTGGAACGCAATACCACAGGGTGACATCCAGAGACTTACCAGGTCCATGCCCCGTCGATGTCTTGCCATCCAAGAGGCAAACGGTGGATATACACGCTATTGACTGCATGTGTGAACTTTTCCTTTCACTCCATGTCTAAATTGCGACGTCCTGACGTGACGCTGGCAACAGTAAGAACATGAAATTATACAAATTCATACAGCTAAACTCGAAATATGAATTTACGATAGTTTGTTTGGGATTAAAGTCGATAATACTAAAAAAACTGCTCATCAAAGTTTATTAAACTTTCTTTTTTAACTCACTATATATACCAAAGGGAAACGAGAGTGATCTACTGGTCTCTGTTCCATTGAATTTCTGAATCGTCAGCTAAAGACATCGCACTGCAAGCTGCCCCATCCCCTCCTAAGGCGACGCTATGTCAATCAACGCGTGGATGATTCCAAATTGATTTACGTTGCATGAAGTGAACGCTCTTACACTGTGACCAAAGCCACAGTGTGACAACATTCACTTTATCAAACGTCATGGTGTTTACCTATTTAATAATAATAATAATAATAATAATAATAATAATAATAATAATAATAATAATAATAATCATAATCATAATAATAATAATATTAATAATTGTTATTATTATTATTATTATTATTAATTTTGGAGAAAACAAAATCTACTAATGATTTTGTCATGGAGTTGTACTTACCTTGATGTGATTTGTAATACATTTGTAACGTACTTGTATTGTGAGAATACTTTTTCGATATCGAATGGCATTTTCTTTCAGATTCGCCAAGAGAGTATCCAATATCTTGTCACAACAAACCATGTTTCTTTTAGAAACACACGTTTATTGCAAGTCTCTTTAACTCGCCAGGTTTCAGAAATGCAGATGGGAAATACAGAAGTACCTTTGTGAATAAAAAGTCTCGATTATTTATGGAACTTGTTTTGAATATTTTCCAGAATTTAACAGAAGGACGTATCTATAACTACAAGATCAAGTGCATTATTGGGAACAAGTCAGTGGAAAGTCCCATTTATAATTTTAGAACAAAAAGTAAAAATGTGAGTAATTCCTAGTTCTTCTTCATTTCTCTGTTTATTTATCTATTTAATAAGTTATTTATTAAATCTCTGTAGCGACCATTTAACCCATACTAAAGTTATATGAGTCTACGTGTGTACAAGTCAAGGGGTCGCGTTCCAATGGACGGACGTTATTTAACATTCGCACAGATGTAAAGTTATTTGTGACTTTTAAACTGAAACTTTTCTTTTCTAGGATATAAAATATTTTGTTCATTCTTGTCGGATCCTTGAAAGTAACCAGCGCTCGCTATCGGATTAACCCTCAGAACAGGAGCGTCCGTTGTTCCGCCAGGAACAGGATACGTCATAACGTCATTAAATAGAATGGCGGTTCAGTAAATGAGTGGAGGTAGACCAATCAATATTTTCAACGTGCAGCCCCGAGGCTGCACGTTGAAAATATTGATTGGTCTACCTCAAATAATAAATATGGACCCTTCTAATTGTTGCCATTGAACTGGCATGGAGTATACCACTAGAGATCAAAGGGTTAAACATTTTAGAAATGAGCTGGTACAAAATATTTATATTTATTTATTGGTGTTTAAGGTCACATACTTATGCACAATGGCTAATCATGACCGTGATAGTTTTACGTGTGGAGGAAGCCGGAGTACCCGGAGAGAACCACCCAGCAACGACGAGCATCTGTGAGCTCCTCAACGTTCTAACTCTGTTCAAGCTCCGCTCAAGCAGGGTTACAGCGGTTGAAGACATGAGCACCATTGACGTGCAGTACGCCTCAGTACACGGCGTCATCGTGCCCCCATCTAGGCAACCGGGATAAAGTGCCTTGCTCAAGGACACAACGCGCGTCGTGCCGGTCGGGGATCGAACTAACATAGAAGTCCAACAGTCTACCACTGAGCCACCGCGCTCCCAGCTGGTACAAAATGCGTGGTAAGTTTTCAACGTGCAGCTCCGATGCTTTCAGAGAAACGATTATTATATCATGGGTGGATTGAGGTATTACTGCGTCGGCAACGGTCTTTGGAAAAAAACCCACAAAATCACTGAGCTTGATCTGATAGGAATGATTTGAGACAACCCCCCTCCCCCCACCCTCCCCCCAAAAAACAAAAAAAAAAAAAAACCACAGACAAACACACACACACACACACACACACACACACACACACACACACACACACACACACACACACCACACACACACACTATATCATGATGGTACCTACTGCGTAGGTTCAGGAACATCCATGACGAGTCTGTGTTCGTTATTTGGGGATAGACCAATTAATATTTTTGATTGAAAATATTGATTGGTCAACCCCACACATTATCTGACCAGACATCCTACTTAATGAAATTACAACGTATCATATTCCTGGACTACAAAAGCGACCTCTATTGCCCAAAGGGTTAAACATAAACCATACACAATTAGCACCCCAATAAGGACAACTCCATGTGTCCAAGGTTTTCTTCCTTTTTAGTTCATTTCCGGTTGCTCTGCATAACAATGTTTATATGACCGCTCAAATGAAACGGACAATACTCAGCGTCTCTTGAAAATATGTACACTTGCAGAAGTGTAGAAATTAACCCTTCACCTGGCGTTGCAGTAATATTCGACCAGCGCAATATAGCAAAAATCGTCTTTTATATTGTATTATGTTTTTTCCAGTTTTTGTCCAAAAGCGGAGCTAAGTGAACGATTTTGTTGCATCGAAAATTGTGAGCAGCAATGGCCAATTTCTCCTAGGAAATTAGCCTCAGTTCACTTGCTGTCTTTGTTCAACAACAAGAATTAAATTGAACTCATTTCCTGTGCCAGGTTTGCAAACCGAGATCAAATATATCAACTACAACGTTAACGCATCACTTGCATTACGACTGGTGTGACAACCTTCCAGTCAATAATTACATGCTGTTAACGTTTAAAACTTCAACTAAAAGGCATGCACAACTTTAACTGTTTATTGTATACTTTTACGGAAATTCCCTTGTTACAAAAACTAACGGTAAATAGATTTTATTCATCTTTAATTGATATTATACATCTATTCGTCACCGAGAATACAGCTCGAGACTCGAATGAGCGCTAACTTGAAAAACAAAATCATCAATCGGAATTGCGAGAAATTGACAAAAAAAAGCCAAATTTGTTTAAGCATAATAGTGGTACGTGATATTGTGGAACTTGTTTTGAATATTTTCCAGTAAATGTGTGGAGTAGACCAATCAATATTTTCAACGTGCAGCCCCGAGGCTGCACGTTGAAAATATTGATTGGTCTACCCCAAATAATAAATATGGGCTCTTCTAATTGCTGCCATTGAACTGGCATGGAGTATACCACTAGAGATCGAAGGGTTAAACATATTGACAAACAACTTTGTCTTTTCTTTTCTATCTCGACCTGCAACATATCATCTCAGTTTCTGTGGCTTTACAGTGTCCCAGTTAGAAATGTATTCTAAAAATACCATTCTAATTCATCAATTAAATTCAACCTTGTGATTCTTTTTTAAACCATAATTTGATTGGCTGGGAGCCGGCAGGCTCCGTGCTCTAATCTCAGGTAAGTTCACTCTTACCGTGCTCTAATTGCCTGAAGCGGGTAAATTAAAACATTGTCTCTTTCCACGCTACGCGCGAGCAATGATGCTAAACCGCTCATATGACAGATCGAACACACTCCGGAGTTCTTTTCTATGGCAATGGATGTCAGCGTCCGTGCATCGAAGTACACCTTGTAAATGCGATCATGCAAAGACCAAGATCCAACATGACATTTTTTTATTGTTTTTCTTGAAATAAAACGGGGTTGCAGATTTTTTTCACTTCGAACGATGGCAGGAATTACAATAGAGATAAACGTCTCTTGTTTCGTTAGACATTCCGGTATTTGCATATGGAGAACCATTTGTTTAACAAATCGTTTTCCACAAACAAATTTCCAAATGTCGAACTTAACAAGACACATTTATCTCCTAATTAGATGATGGTTTTCGTACTTAAATCACAACTTTGACGTATTCCACAGCCAAATCCCAATAAACAACAATCCTAACACTTTAACCCTTTATTTAACATGAAAAGCAGACGACATTTGCAAAAAAAAAAGAATAACTAATTTTCTTCATTTTTTGTCTCAAAAACATAGGTTATGACCCCTCATTGGAACGAGCTCGACGAGCTCGTTCCAACTAGGGGTCATAAGCTATGTTTTGAGACAAAATATGTAAATATTTTGAAAATTAATTGGCGATTTTTGAGAATAGCGCTGGCCGGTTTTGGCCGTTACGTTGGGTAAAAGGTTAACTGTCTTTCTAAAATGATTCTTTTTGCGTCTTGCATTCTTTGTTTGTTTGCGGAAAGGGACAATTTTTTTACGGGAGGAGCAGGCCAGAGTTGGCAGCGACTAAAGGCACCATCGACGTGCAGAACGCTTTAGCATAAAATGTTACCGTGCCCTCATAGTATGTGACATTCGGGAATTTGACTATGGAAAACCATTTGTTAACGAGCCCCTTCGTTAGACATTCGGGAATTTGACTATGGAAAACCATTTGTTAACGAGCCCCTTCGTTAGACATTCAGGAATTTGACTATGGAAAACCATTTGTTAACGAGCCCCTTCGTTAGACATTCCGGAATTTGACTATGGAAAACCATTGGTTAACGAGCCCCTTCGTTAGACATTCGGGAATTTGACTATGGAAAACCATTTGTTAACGAGCCCCTTCGTTAGACATTCGGGAATTTGACTATGGAAAACCATTTGTTAACGAGCCCCTTCGTTAAACATTCGAGAATTTGACTATGGAAAACCATTGGTTAACGAGCCCCTTCGTTAGACATTCGGGAATTTGACTATGGAAAACCATTTGTTAACGAGCCCCTTCGTTAGACATTCGGAAATTTGACTATGGAAAACCATTTGTTAACGAGCCCCTTCGTTAGACATTCGGGAATTTGACTATGGAAAACCATTTGTTAACGAGCCCCTTCGTTAGACATTCGGAAATTTGACTATGGAAAACCATTTGTTAACGAGCCCCTTCGTTAGACATTCGGGAATTTGACTACGGAAAACCATTTGTTAACGAGCCCCTTCGTTAGACATTCGGAAATTTGACTGTGGAAAACCATTTGTTAACGAGCCCCTTCGTTAGACATTCGGGAATTTGACTATGGAAAACCATTTGTGAACGAGCCACTTCGGGGCTCGTTAACAAATGGTTCTCCGTTGGTCAAATTCCCGAAAGTCTAACGAAACAAGAGACGTTTATCAACTAAATAGAGCACATTAGGAGCGTATACTAGATTTTGGATTATGAGTTCTAGCATTTTAATGCTAATCCTTTACTTAACATGAAAAGCAGACGACACTTGCAAAAACAATTCTTGAATAGCTATATTTTTTTCATTTTATGGCTCAAAAACATAGGTTATGACCCCTCGTTGGAACGAGCTCGACGAGCTCGTTCCAATGAGGGGTCATAACCTATGTTTTTGAGACATAAAATGAAAAAAATAATGAAAATTAATTGGCGGTTTTTGAGAATAGCGCTGGCCGGTTTTGGCCGTTACGTTGGTAAAGGGTTAATATCTGATAACTCTAATTACTTAATAATGTATGAACGTAAAACATATGTGCATGTGATATAACCAAGCCATACAGAGTTATAATATAGGCATACTATTTTTTTATCATTTGTATTGACTGTTCGTGATTCAGTAAACAGAAAAGAAAACGTGGCTTTACTTTCAATTACGGTTCATAATTATGTTGTGATGAAAATGTACACAGTGTATATATATACAACGAACTTTATGTGTATTGTGACAGGCGAAACTACCACACAGAAGAAAAGGAAACGAGGTGGTACCGACGGTCTCTATACAAATAGATTGCTGAAACGTCGGCGGAAAACGTAGCAATTCAAACTGACACCCTCAGAGGCGGCGTCATGTCATTCAAGGCTATAAATTCTCCCAATCCATGATGTTTGATGGAGTGAAAGCTGTTACGCTGCGACTGTAGTCACAGTGTAACAGTTTTGACTTCATCAATCGTAATAAGTCGTTGGAGATGTATGGATCGTTCCTTATTGGCAGTACCTAGTACAGGACCAAGGAAGTGACGTCATTTCACGTGACCCAGTGGCGCAATGTTTGGTTGTCGTAGTAGCCCGCGTGAGCGGCCATCTTAGTGATACGTGGTGTTAGTGCGCATGCGAAGCGCGTGTTGTTAGGGTGATACGTGTTTTCGCCGTCAATTTTGTATACTGGAGGCTGCCATCTATTCCCAGTACTCTTGTTGTTTCCTTTATCTAGATCACCCAATCACTTCACATTCCTGACGCAAACTAACCAATCAGATTGCTTGATTTCTCATATTCTCTATGCAGAGTTATCTTCCCTTATTATAGCGAAGTCCGATCCGATTCTCATCCCCTCTATATCCAATAGCCACGTCCCATGGAATCCATTTTGTGAAATGTCTCTGGTTATGGAATCCCTTTTTAGTCGTATGAGGCAATGAGGTTTATGAGAAAAACCCTCAATGAGGCCTAATTTACTATCCCTCTTAGCCTCATTTTTTTTGAGGCCACGGGGGCCATGAAAAAAATCCTCATTGAGGTATAATTTACTACCCCTCTTAGCCTCATCTCGGTATTTAACAGCCATATCCCCAGACACCCAAATATCGGCACCCTATTTTGGAAAACACGTGGCCTTCGGCATCCCTTTTTGGTCGTATGAGCCCATGAGGAATATGTGAAAAGCCCTCAGTGAGGCCTCATTTACTATCTCTCATAACCTCATTTCTTTTGAGGGCATGAGGGCCATGAAAAAATTCCTCAATGAGGCCTAATTTACTATCCCTCGTAGCCTCATCTCGGTATTTAACAGCCAAATCCCCAGGCACCCCAATTTCGCCCCCCCCCCCCCCCATTTTGGAAAACATATGGCCTTCGGCACCCCTTTTTTGTCGTATGAGGCCATGAGGGCTATGTGGAAAGCCCGCAATGAGGCCTCATTTACTATCCCTCATAACCTCATTTCTTTTGAGGGCATGAGGGTTATGAGAAAAGCCCTCAGTGAGGTATAATTTACTATCCCTCTTAGCCTCATCTCCGTATTTAACAGCTATATCCCAGGCACTCCAATTTCGGCACCCCTTTTTGGAAAATATGACCATGAAAAAATTCCTCAATGAGGCCTCATTTACTATACCTCTTACCCTCCTATGACCTGGTATTGTATTATTTGAGTATACCTATCGAGGATACCTTTTGGAGAATCCCTTTTTGTCGTATGAGGCCGTGAGGGCCATGAAAAATCCCTCATTGAGGTCTTATATAGTCTTATCAATCGCTTCCATCTTTTCTCCAAAGCTCCAAGGCCACTACTTGTCTATGGTCTATCTGTCCTATCATTAGCTTCTACGGCAGTCTTGTTCCATTGCGGCCTTGCACCAGTACTATTGACTAAACTATCATCCATTAATATTAACTTGTATCGCTACTTTCTAGCTATACCTTCGCTCAGGCCTTCAAAATGTTCAATCAGATTTCCTCTGTATACATATAAATGGGCTATATAAGTCATTTCGTAATTGAGATTCCTAGCCGATTCCGTAAGGTTGACGTCACGACATGGCCGCTCACGCGGGTTACCATGACAACCAACATGGCGCCACTGGGTTACGTGACATGACGTCACTTCCTAGGCCCTGGACTAGGTCCTGTCAATAAGGCATGGACCATGCATCTCCTACTACTGTCATTGCTTCTTTACCTAGCACTAATACTAGTTACACAGTATCAGCTTATCCTTATTAACCCTTTACCTAACATGAAAAGCAGACGACACTTGCAAACAAAATTCTTGAATAACTATTTTTTTTCATTTTTTGTCTCAAAAACATAGGTTATGACCCCTCTTTGGAACGAGCTCGCCGAGCTCGTTCCAAAGAGAGGTCATAACCTATGTTTTTGAGACAAAAAATGAAAATATTTTGAAAATTAATTGGTGATTTTTGAGAATAGCGCTGGCCGGTTTTGGCCGTTACGTTAGGTAAAGGGTTAATACAAAACTAAAATATAATATAAATATTCAGTTTGTATTGCCGCAAAAAATGTACACATCATCAGCGTGATAATATTTCCCCGACATCAAAATATAGTCTTTAAAATGCGATCGGCGGGTGTGAATGGTCAGGAAACTGAAACCCTTCCAGAAAAGATTTGTTGTTGGTCATTGTTTATTTTTAACAACACCCCCACCCGAAAGGTGGCGGCTGGTTAGACACGTTGGTACATGTACCAATGGGTAATCCGGCAATCTCTGTTGTATTGAGATCCGTGGATTGTCGCCCTTCTTCCTCTTCACCAGAACGAGAGGGAAAATAAAGACGCCTATACTAGTCAGATTAGCTCTTGAAATGCTTTTAGTTTTGAAAGAGGGGGGCGGGGGAGGGGGGGGGGGCACTCTTGACACTTCAATGAGAGAGTAGTACCTTCATTAACTAATATATCCGGTACGCTCTATTTCCGATCGTTGATATTGGCAGGAATACAATTTCTTTAACTTCCTTTAATTTGCACGGCTCAGAAATCAATACATTTGACATACAGTCACGTGACTTCAACCTCAAATCAGTACTTGATGCACTGTACACTTTAGTGTGCTTCTATCTATTAAAAACAAAACGTTTACTGACGTCATGCATTGTTATTTATTGGTATATAGTTTCACTATCCTATGCTTAATACCTGGATAGCTGTATATCCAAAGCTAACTGTTGGATATTTTACAAGTCGTCCCCTGAGTTCCAATGTATTTTATACTGGCACATAGAACGCATTGGAATTCAGGGGACGATTTATTGAACTATCCAACAACACAAAGGGCTTTAAGTAGGATAGCAGCCCTCGACTGGGAGCTGCCTCTCACTTATCCAGCATCAACTCGTTATTTAGCCTCAAAATAAACTACAAATCGTCGCCTGAGTGCTAGAATGTTCTAGATGGCTGTCTTGATTATTCGGATACGTCTCGGCGCGGCATCACCGCCCCCAACCTTTAGCCCAGAGGCGAATGGTGGGTGAAATTGCTTATTAATGGATCCTCAAAACTGTTATAAAACGGCAAACGTGCAACTGATGGCGATTTGTTACATTTACTTACAGCACGTGGAGAATGTACTATCACTAAATCACTCACAGAGTGGAGATTCCACCTAAGTAATAATTGCAAATTTGTTGCAAAGCAGAACAAGCACAAGCAAAGTTTCAGCCAATGGACCTCCCTGAGGTCCATTGGCTGAAACATTGCTTGTGTTTTTTTGTCGATATGCACAAAATTTTAAAGTTATAGTTTGGGTGAGACCTCCACTCCACGGGTGATTTAGTTACAATCCACTCTCCATGTACTGTATTGGATGAAATCCTGACTAGCAGATTGCTAACATCTGACTCCTTTATCGCGGCAACCATCCTGATTTGTCTGCTCGTTGTTGAATACATCTATAAACTGATGTTAAAAAATATAATTTTGCGGTGTAAAATGGTGGGTTTATTGAAATTTGATCATGGAGCTATTCACTATCGCGATTTGATGCAATGGAGAAATCCCAATATCAATAACAAGGGATTACACAAGAGGTGCTGGTATCACCACAGGTGACAAGTTGAAGGATGTGGCTGTGTCCGGGCGGGCAATATTTTTCAAAAGGGGAATAAGTCATCAGTGGAATATGCCGACAGCATAACATGCTATATGTGTGAAAGGGCATGCCATACAGGGCATCCGTGTAATATTTCATTAATTTAACAATAACATGACTTTGGAGGGCATTTTAGTTTATTAACGGCCCAACGGGTATGAATAACAGCCTGACAGCTTATAAAAGGCCCGAAACGAAGTCGAGGGCCGTTAATAAGCTGAGGGGCTGTTATTCGATATCCCATCGTTTAAAATCATCTAGTATTGCACTATTTTTAATTCGAATGATGACATCGGTTCTGTGAATGTATACTTTATATCTCACAAAACTAGGTGACTTGGCTTTCATAGAACTCAACGCTTCGAACATGGAAATCGCTTTGATTACACCCAGTGACCTGTGACCTTGCATAGATTAAAATACAAGATGGCAGTTTCGAAAAAGGGTTATTCGCTTGATTGAGACATTTTTAACGTTTTCAATTTTGGCTGACGATATTATTGTCTGTTCTCAAATAAACTGGTGTCACATGATTATCACGTGATCGGCACCGGTACTCTTGCAGCCACAACGAAGTTAGAAAACTTCAGAAATAAAGGCTTAAAATGTCTGCAGACTTACTTACTATATACAGCTGCTTGTTCTTATGAGACTAACTTTGCTGGACAATTTACATGTTTAATAATTTAAATAAAAATGACATTGTTTACTAGCAGAAATCATTTCTGGAAACTGTTTCCAGTTTCGAGTGTACAACAGCGAGGAACAAAAGTCAATTGACCTGTCGGGGTGTTAATGAGATGTTTAACGTCACGTGACTTTTTAGTTGAGTGTTACGTTCTTGCAATGCAATGTCAAACGTTGTTAATGTACTGGGGAATGCCCTATGAAATGGTATTAATATATCATTACTATAAGCCGGATTAAACTGCGGAGGTACAAAATGTCTGTCACTAAATGGAAAAGGGGCATAACTCACGATTAGACTACGCGAACAATATAGATTGATATGTTTCTAAAGGGGCATGTGATGCTAAATATCCATGACAGCTTTCATTAAGATCTGACTACAGTACAGTCGCCGTGGACTGGTAATAATACACACGTGGGCTATGATGTCGACGCATGCGTTTACCAGGTAAAAAAATTCAGCATCAGCAAAATTTCAATTTATGAAGTACCGGGGTGTATCCGGTGCGTCATTAAGTAGATTATTGATGACTATTTCTATTAACAGTGTTGAAATCTAAAATCATTGCGTCCGTGGCAATATTGCCCGCCCGTGTAAGTGGCCAGCCTACTGTGGCTCAGCTGTTGAATTATGCCCGGGCGGACTCATACGGCCCTACGTACTGACGGACAGATGCAATTCAGTTCACCCAACTTTTTTTTTAAATAAATATTCTTCGATATTGTTATACACACAATCACTACATCCATCGCATCATCATCGACTCGATAAGGAAAGTCTTTCATAAATACTCTGTCACATGTAAATTAGTGAATACGCGGTCACATTTGAATTAGTGAATACTCCATCACATGTAAATTAGTGAATACTCCGTCACATGTAAATTAGTGAATAGTCCGTCACATGTAAATTAGTGAATAGTTCGTCACAAGTAAATTAGTGAATAATCCGTCACATGTAAATTAGTGAATACACCGTCTCATGTAAATTAGTGAATAGTTCGTCACATGTAAATTAATAAATACTCCGTCACATGTAAATTAATAAATACTCCGTCACATGTAAATTAATAAATACTCCGTCACATGTAAATTAATAAATACTCCGTCACATGTAAATTAGTAAATACTCCGTCACATGTAAATTAATAAATACTCCGTCACATGTAAATTAGTGAATAGTCCGTCACATGTAAATTAGTGAATAGTCCGTCACATGCTAATTAATAAATACTCCGTCACATGTAAATTAATAAATACTCCGTCACATGTAAATTAGTGAATAGTCCGTCACATGTAAATTAGTGAATAGTCCGTCACATGTAAATTAATAAATACTCCGTCAGATGTAAATTAATAAATACTCCGTCACATGTAAATTAATAAATACTCCGTCAGATGTAAATTAATAAATACTCCGTCACATGTAAATTAATAAATACTCCGTCACATGTAAATTAATAAATACTCCGTCACATGTAAATTAATAAATACTCCGTCACATGTAAATCAGTAAATAATCCCTCACATCCATATTAGTGAATCGTCCGTCACATGTAAATTAGTGAATAGTCCGTCACATGTAAATTAATGAATACTTCGTCACATACAAACAGTCAATAAAATATGAATTCATGTTCTCAAGCCACCAATCATTTCTTAAACAAATCTGACTAGGTTATTACTTGGAACCAGTCTAATACTTAAATAGTTCTATCGCCGATCTTCAGATTGAATCAGATGGAATGTTTCAAATAAAAAGGAACTGAATATTGTTTCGAACAACTCAAATAATCCATCCCCTTTAATAGAAAAGTACAACAAACATTCATTTTATTTAAATGAGCTCAAAAACTGTTTATCTACCTAGACTTAATTTGACCACCTGTTTGATTGGACACGTAGTTTAGCAGTTAGAAGACAATTTTGTTGAATTTGTGAAAAATATGTATGCTAATGCAAATTGATATGTTTAAACAGATAAAATGGAAACCCAACAAAAACAATGACCCCTACAGGACCTCAACTATTTTCCAAGATGGCTATCATTGAATGCGGAAAATGCTTTTGTTCTGCTTATCACGTTTTTTGGAATGCACTTGGATATTTACACTCAGCCATTAAAGAGTAATAAAAAAGTTATAGAAGTACTTCCGTAATCGTAGAAAAATCGAGACTTCCTAAACCATTGTCCTCTAGAGGGACATAATTCTGCTTTCCAAGATAACCAGCATTAAGCTCTACAGAAAAGCTTTTTCCTGCTGTCTAACATTAATTTATGTACAATTGAAACAAGTTGCAGTAGGATATTTTTTTCTGTTTATTGGGTGTTTAACCACATATTCAATAGCCATGGTTATATCATAATTTGTAGTTTTACGGGTAAAGAGAGATGGTGGATTTGGGAGATGCAATGGCGAGTGACTTTGGGACTCTCACTGCCGTATAAGTGTTACGGGTAAAGACAGCTGGGGGATTTTGGAGAAGCAATGGCGAGTGACTTTGGGACTGTCACAGCCGTATACGTTTTACGGGTAAAGGCAGCTGATGCATTTGGGAGAAGCAATGGCGAGTGACTTTGGGACTCTCACTGCCGTATAAGTTTTACGGGTAAAGACAGCTGGTGGACTTGGGAGAAGCAATGGCGAGTGACTCTGGGACTGCTACAGCCGGAAATGTTTTACGGGTAAAGACAGCTGGTGGATCTGGGAGAAGCAATGGCCAGTGACTTGGGACTGTCACAGCCGTATAAGTTATACGGGTAAAGACAGCTGGTGGACTTGGGAGAAGCAATGGCCAGTGACTTTGGGACTGTCACAGCTCTATAAGTTTTACGGGTACAAACAGCTGGTGGATTTGGGAGAAGCAATGGGGAGTGACTTTGGGACTGTCACAGCCATATAAGTTTTACTGATAAAGATAGCTGGTGGATTTGGGTCAAGCAATGGCGAGTGACTTTAGGACTGTCACAGCCGTATAAGTTTTACGGGTAAAGACAGCTGGTGGCTTTTGGAGAAGCAATGGCGAGTGAGTTTGGGACTGTCACAGCCGAATAAGTTTTCCGGGTAAAGACAGCTGGTGGATCCGAGAGAAGCAATGGCGAGTGATTCTGGGACTGTCACAGCCGCATAAGTTTTACGGTTAAAGACAACTGGTGGATTTAGGTGAAGCAATGGCGAATGACTTTGGGACTGTCACAGTCGTGTAAGTTTTACGGGTAAAGACAGCTGGTGGATTTAAGAGATGCAATGGCGAGTGACCTGGGACTGTGACAGCCGTATAAGTTTTACGGGTAAAGACAGCTGGTGGATTTGGGAGAAGCAATGGCGAGTGACTTTGGGACTGTCACAGCTTTATAAGTTTTACGGGTAAAGACAGACGATGGATTTGGGAGAAGCAATGGCGAGTGACTTTGGGACTGTCACAGCCGTATAAGTTTTACGTGTAAAGACAGGTGGTGGATTTGAGAGAAGCAATGTCGAGTGACCTTGGTACTCTCACAGCCGTATACAAGCGAGGTTAGCGTCAGTTGAAAGCAAGTGTACCTTATCACACTGTGCGACCAAGCTCCGACGAAGGTAAGGATAAAGTTCCTTGCCTAAAAAAGAAACATAGATAATACGAGTCTGGATTGAATCCTTCGATCAAATCCAATTATATAACCATTGAGCCACCAAAGCTTTGTTTCTCCCATTGGGCGTCAGGTATGATTAGAAATATAAAGTACAAGTACTCTTGCTTTTGCAGCAAAATTGAGAACCCATTCAAAAAGTGCTCTTAATGATTGAATATTAATAAGAAAACACAAAACAAGATGTATGGGATAATAAATATATAAATTCCCCATCGCTCAACAACATTCTGCTTTAATACAGTTACATGGACGTAAGTTCCTTAACATTTGTGCAGTTAAAACTAGAAGTCCTGTCATGAAATGTGCACAAATAGCACTTCGATCTGTGCGTTAATCTACGCGTTAGGACCAGAGTAAATTCTGTACATATGGCCTGTGCACAAGCAATGTTTCAGCCAATGGACCTCCGGGTAACCCGGAAGTCCATTGGCTTAAACATTGCCTGTGTTTGCTATGAGTAACCAGGAGAACCTGCTGTGCTTTGGATGCCATTCGATATGGCGATTGCGCGCAATTCCTACGCGCAATTAAGCCTAGATAAGCGCATAGTTCATGACAGGACTTCCAGTTTTAACTGTATCTAAAAATATTGAACGAAATCTGCCATAAACCTAGTAGAAGGCTTACTGGCAGCTGTCAAGGACCACAGACACAACAATGGCCAAATATGATCAAAGCCGTAATTATGTAACAGATCTAATTTAAACAAAATGTATTTTGTCCTGACTGACTGTAGTCTTGTGATTTCATTGGCTGACAAGTGCAATGTAAATAATGCCCTTACCCACTTGAAATATACTGAGTCAAAAAAGAAAGTATAACAGAAACAAATGTGAAAAAATAACATAAAGGATGAAATATAATAGTTCTAATGTTGCACGTTTGTGGACAAGAATTAGTGCAATGATTTTAATGACATGTTGTTGTTGTCCACCCAACCGTATACAAGTTTGCTACGGATTTCAAAATAGCACGTGCTACCCGAGAATGTCAAATTGAATGGGTGGCCGACGATTTTCTTTGTGTTATGTTGTGCTAGAGAGCCTGGGTTACTGAGCAAACACTCTAGTTTTTGTCTTCTGTCATTTTTAAAAACGCCAAGGTTCACCGAAAATCAGAGGTTGCGTGCCATTGGTGTGCATGAGGTTGGGATACCTCCAGATGAGCTTGCTACTGAGTTCAGAGTCACTGTGGCCACTACTTACCGTCTCATCGAAAGGTGCCGAACCACTGGACCTACTGCCGACCGACCGCGTTCAAGTTGACCAAGAGTTATGACCTCTGCACAAGACCGACACATCGGGGTGTCTCAGCAGCGGGATCGCTTCCTTCCAGCGATGAGGACAGCAGCAATTACTCCTGGTAGAACTAACAATAGAATCGGTGTACAAATTGTCCGTAAAAGACTCGCTGAACAAGGCATCAGAAGTAGGCGTCATTACCAAGGACCAATCCTTAGCCAACGTCATCGTACCGTCAGAATGGAATGCGTACGTCAGCCTGTTCGCTGGACTCAGCAGCGTTGGAGCACAGTTCTTTTTGTTGATGAATCACGATTTTGTCTGCGGTGCACTGATGGTCGGACAAGAGTGTATCGCCGACGAGGAGAACGGTTTTCTGAATGTGTGAGTGCGACCGTTTCGGCGGGGGGTTGTGTAATGGTTTGGATGGGAATTGCACCATCGAACGCAGTTGATCTTCATCGATAGTAATCTGAATGGACAGTCATATAGGGACGAAATTCTTAACGCTGTTGTTAACCTGGCGCGCATCTGTCGTGACCTTCTTGAGGAGCAGAGCATCGAACTTCCTCCCTGGCCCCCACTTTCGCCAGATTTGTCGCCAATCGAGTATCTTTGAGATGAAGTGGACCGTCGGATGCGATTCATGATCTTCAAACGTTAGGCGATTTACGTAATGTTCTAAGTCAGGAGTGGAACGCGATTCCACAGGGTGACATTCAGAGACTTATCAGGTCCATGCGCCGTTGATGTCTTGCCTTCCAAGAGGCAAACGGTGGACATACACGCTATTGACTGCATGTGTGAACTTTTCATTTCACCTCATGTCTGAAATGCGACGTCCTGATGTGACGCTGACAACAGAAAGAACATGAAATTATGCCAATTCATACAGCTAGACTCGAAATATGAAGTTAAAATAATTTGCTTAGGATTAAAGTCGATAACACTAAAAAAATTGCTCCTCAAAGTTTATTATACTTTCGTTTTTGACTCAGTATATTTTAGTACATACGGAATAAGTAAGGCCATCACTACATTTTCTTTAGTATTTATCATTTCTTATTACTAAACTAAAAGTATATGATGGGTGTGCCTGCCACTCACCTTTGCGAAATTAACTTTCTAGGGCATTTTGAGCCTCCACTGTGTTCCACCAAATGAAAGTGTAGTACAGTACGTGGAGAGTGTATTATCACTAAATCACCCGCAGAGTGGAGATTCCACCCAAGCAATAATTGCAAATTTGTTGCAAAGCATAACAAGCACATGCAAAGTTTCAACCAATGGACTTCCGGGTTAAACCCGGAGGTCCATTGGCTGAAACATTGCTTGTGTTTTTTGTCCATATGTATAAAATTTGAAAGTTATAGTTTGGGTGATGACTCCACTTCGCGGGTGATTTAGTAACAATCCACTCTCCGCGTACTGTATATGATGGATGTATGATGATGCTGCTTGCCACTCTTGTGATCCACAATCGCACCCGACTGTATATCCGCTTGGACACCCAATTACTGAAGTTAACTCTCACAAATACCTGGGCCTGGGCCTACATTTTCACTCATTGGAATCGTGGAGATGTTGGACCGAGGACTGTGCTTCCGCGGATTCGTACTGGGGTGGGGGGAGACCTTTTTTCCTGCGGACTACTATTCCTCTTTCGCCATGTCGGGAACTGGTGCATTGAACTCTGGCTCGATGCACCGTGCAGCGACATCTAGGTATTGAGATCTATCGATATAGACCCGTTAAGATACCCTTGGGACATTAGAGGGGCAGAAATCAAGACTGCTGGCAGCGTTGACGTCTCTATATAGACGACATCTCAACCAAAAGAGCACAAGCACCTTTATTATTGTTATTTTGTTTGTTTTATGAACTTTACGTGTAATTCGTTCATGATGGGTACGGGTTTCACATAGGCTATTAGTGTTTGCCAAACCTATTTCTGTTCTAGAGAAATAAAATACTGTTAAAAACAAAACTTAACCCTTTGAACTCTAGCGGCCGCTTTTCCGACGAGGCACATGATACGTCATAACGTCAGTAAATATTGTGGGGTAGCCCCGAGGTTGCACGTTGAAAATACTGATTGGGCTACCCCAAACTGCATATGGACCTTCTAATTGCTGCCATTGAACTGGCATGGAAGATACCACTAGAGTTCAAAGGGTTAAACAAAACGTCACACAACCAAAGATTTCACAAGTTTTATATAGAGTATTAGAGTTAGCAGCTCTTGTTGTGATCTCAAGCCACTAGAAATATTGGAAGATAAAAGTCCTGGATCTGAAGGGTTCAAAGATTTTGATTCAGAATCTTACAATATTGAAAAGAGGACATCTACTTCTAACGATTACAAATTTAACTGGGGAGCGCGGTGGCTCAGTAGGTAGAGGTGCAGGCTGCAAGCCGAGAGGTCCTCGGTTCGAATCCCACCTGCGGCAACCGCGTTGTGTCCTTGGGCAAGACACTTCATCTCAATTGCCCGCGTGGGCGCACGGTGGCGTTGTGTACTAAGGCGTACTGCACGTCGATGGTGCACTTGTCTTCAATCACTGCCAACCCTGCTTGTGTGGAGTTAGTATGTTGGGGAGCTGACAGTTGCTCGCCGTTGCTCGGTGGTTCTCTCCGGGTACTCCGGCTTCCTCCACCGTGAAACTGTCACGGTCATGATTAGCCATTGTGCATAAATATGTGACCTTAAACACCAATAAATAAATAAATTTAACTGAGTTTGGGCCGAACAAATAATTATACCAACCCCATGGAACGTTTGATGAAGTGTGCTTATTTGCTAGTGCCAATATGTGCTTTTGTGGCTTTGCACAGCCACAGGGGTGCACAACACATAGCTACATACAGTGAAGAAGGGATTCTAT
The DNA here is from genome assembly GCA_031216915.1 of Pictodentalium vernedei. NCBI lineage: Eukaryota > Metazoa > Mollusca > Scaphopoda > Dentaliida > Dentaliidae > Pictodentalium > Pictodentalium vernedei. The sequence goes on from CM062295.1 coordinate 56,076,459, forward strand.
GGGCAGTGTCACATACTAGGAAAATATTTCATAGCTGGATTCCCTGGGTGGGATTTCTAACCGATTCCATGAACTAGTGATATTGGTAGGACCATCAGTTAAAGAGACTAGTGGTTTTAGAAGTATTAGTAGTAGTAGTCATGAAGCATAGGGCCTCGTAGTATGAGGGGGCTAAAGCTTGCACTTAGTAGCTTAGCAAATGTAGTAGGAGATGGTGTTTTCGTCCCTCATCAGGGGATCTCATTTGGGGGATCTCATGTGACGTCATACCGCAATGTATTATGGGTATCACATGATTGTCATTGTAACCCGCGTGGGCGGCCATATTGTGACGTCATTGCCATGGTGATGGGTGATTGCGTGCGCATGCGCAGCTCGTGTGGTTAGTGTGATGCGTGTTTCCGTCGTCCATTTTGTATGCAGGAGGCCGCTATCTTTGTTTCTATAGTGGCACGTGGTGGCTATGTTACCCCAAACCTTCTTATTGGACAGGGCTATGTACGGAAGGCGTGTTCGATTGAGTGTGCGAACCACCGCAAACCACCGAAACGGACTTGGTAAAACCCATGTTTTGCTTTGTATCCCCAATAACAGGGGTGTCCGATTAATTGGAGTATTTGTCTGGAATGGAGTCCCCAGAATTACCCAAATAGACCTCAACAATTGTTTTACGGTTCATAATCCTTTGGAAGTCTCCACCGTCCATCATCTTCTTCGCTCCAACGATTGTGATCTTGGTCCACAATGTGCGATTAGCACATGCAGCTCACAGGCACATGCGGGTAGTTGGGGATCTGTGGGGACCACTGTTCGAGGATTATTGAGGACCAGGCTTCATTAATTCAATTTTTGATGATTATTCTTATAAATAATGTTTGAAATCTAATATTGTTCCATCAGTGGAAATATTGCCCACATGTGGAAAGTGACCAGTCCACGGTGGCCATAGTTTAACTAGCTTGTCATAAAAAGCCAAGTTTCCTTTTGTAATTTTTAATACACAAGGAAATCATACTTTATTTTCTACTTGCGTAATGTGTATATTTTCAGCAATCACTTGTTTCTTAATTTGATTTTACTCGCTCGTCTAATAATTTTCAAGGGAGATAACGTCATCGAAAGTTAATTTTCAGTGCGATATAGGTCAGGCTGCAAACTTTTAAAACCTTTGCTCTTCAGCCGGTATAAAACTACGACTTTATGGGATTTGTATTTATTTCGTATCCAAACTAACATCTCTACATTAATTTTTACAATGATAGAAACAGATTCTACAAAGTAACGTGTATTATTATCAAACTGTATAAGATCTCTAGAGATTTCATTGTACATTAATGTGATGTTCAATATTTGTGTTTTAACAACACGGATCGATAGATATATTTACCCGATGTACCTTATATGCGAGTTGTCGGAAATTGGCTTATTGTCATGATGTGTGTTTTCGATATGTGTAATTAATTTCCTGACTTCTATATCAAATGCACCAAATGTATATTTTAGTGCGAGCATATTTATAGCCTTTGGGGCGCACTGACTTATTAGTTTACGCTTCGTACGTCTGATCCGGTGTTATTAAATTTCAATGTTACGGGCACAACTCACGCGTTGTTCTTGATTACTCACCGCAACGACTTTTCCCAGAAATTGATATTCCCACAATTACCATTCAATATAAGTTATCTCGGGCAACATCCAGGGTACATGGAGATTTAATATCTGAATGTCGGTTTTCAACCATGAGGCGCAAGCCGAATGGTTGAAAAGGAGACATCCAGGTATTAAATCTCCATGTACCCTGGATGTTGCCCGAGATAACGATTTTGTCCCGCCTCCTAACACAGAAATAATGCCGAGATGTAAAATATGATCCCACATTAAGACCCAGGCGACGAAGTTTAAACCCCACACTGATCCTCTGGTTTTGAACCAAACAGCGAAACAAACGTCATAGCAAAACTATAAATAGACCGAGTCTATTTCTGAATAGAAGTGGGTCAGAGTTGTGTTCAGGTGAGCCGTGTCATACAATTCAAATTCAGTATCAAAGTCTTTCTCTGACAATATATAATATATCTTTATTCTGCAGTATACTAGTACATTAATAACGAGATAACATTACAAACTACAAGAACATAACCTAGTATACAGCATGGAAATAGCATAGCCTAAAAGGCTGTCTTCCTGCCATTCCCATAAAAAAAATATATCAACTCGGTTTGGCATCAGTGTAACAAAAATTCTTTTCAAAGACAGGAATATTTATAGTTTGTTTATGAAACAAGCGGTGAGATGGGATCAATACGTCATATGCTGGGAGGAGGATGAGATACCAGAGAGTTTTGATGGCTGATACAATCGGGACAGGCTGGGTTGTCGCACTTGAAGTTTGGGCTGGTATAAGTACTTAAAATTTTATTCGTTAATGATTTTTTGAACTTGGGTCTACTATATTACTGAGTTAGAGGGTCTATACTATTCCAAATTCTTGGGAAGGAATGGAACGGCAATTCTGCAGAAAATTGTGTTCTTGGTTTGTGTGTTTCTATTTTACCAGTCTGCCTTGTATTCATCCCCGAAGGGTTTCTGTAGACCTGAAAGGTGTTATCGAATGACATAAATACTCCCTAAAAAGCCGTGCGGCAGTATTATTATGATTTAACGGTGGATTTAGGCGTGAGTTCAATCCGTTTGAGAACGATGTCTCCATTGGAGTGACAAGCGAAGCGGGAGATTGACATTTTGTATTCTGCTCAAGCGATATCGAAGATAAACAGATGAGTTGCTCCCCCTGATGTTCTCACCCCGCAAAGCGCAAAAGTATATTTGCGAACCCGATTCAATCTGTTCAGTTCTCATCGAATACGACAGCCAACAAGTGCTTCTACTCATAGGGCTGCAACGATGTTTTTTTAATTTGTATTAGTATTCACTACAATACGACAATAAGTTGGATATAACTGAACAGTTCTAATAGGAGTTCCTGCAATCGATGTGTCCCAGTCAGGGTCAAAGGTTATTTTTATCACCTGGATGTTTCTCGAGTGACAAACGGTGAACAACGGCGTGCGCTCTTATCACCCGCATGTTTGAAGATACCATGGCTATTTGTTTCGGTCACGTTGACCAATCAGACGACGCGATGCATACTGATACAGGGACAAATTACTTTGCCGTCTATTCATAGTCAATGATCCTGCGAAGGAACGACATGATCCAGCTCGTTCCTTTGAGAGTTATCAGCTGTTTTTGGAAGCATAAAAAAAAAATATTTTAGTTTCGCCAGGAATGTAAATGATTACATTTGTGGTCTGCTGCTACAGTACAGTCGACGTGGACTGGTCTAAATTTACACGTGGGCAGGGATGTGCACGCATGCGTTTACCAGGTAATAAACATCACATCACCAGCAAACTTTTAACTAAGGAAGGACAGGGTTGTACCTGGCGCTTCAGTAATTAAACTTTTGATGATTATTCCTATAATTGGTGTTTGGAATCTAATGTTATCGCTTCCGTGGAAATACTGTCCACCCTTGGAAAGTGACCTGTCCATACTGTACTTCACGCTTTGTTCTTGATTGCCTACCACAACGACAATAACCAGAATGCGATTTTCCTAAAATTACCATTCAAATCACTCAGCCTTCTATTAGACTGTGATCCCTTATAGGTACGACATGATCTAGCTCGTTCCAATGAGAGTCATATGCTGTGTTTTGGAGACCAAAAAATAAATATTTTAGTTTAGTAATGAATGGAAAAAATTAGCATGTATCGTCTGCAACTAACAATGACTGAGGCAAAAATGTAATATTAGTTACACAGTTTATTAAGGGGCTAATATGGTATATATGGTGTCAGTTAATTCCATATTGGACTCGAGCGAAATATGGTATGTATGGTGTCAGTTAATTCCATATTGGACTCGAGCAGCTCGAGTTCAAAATGGAATTAACTGACACCATATATACCATATTAGGCCACCAACAAACTGTGTAACGAATATATCTTACCGACTGCTGCATCGATGCACAAAACTAATAACAACAGCGATCAAAATTAAATGAAAGAATTCTCACAATGTGTTCACGTGTCTTTGCCTTGTTACAATTTATGGGAGAGTACTCTCCCATAAATTGTAACAAGGCAAATTCATACACACCAAACAGTTTCATTTCGAAGGTAACATGACACACATCCACAGAATATGAAGCCTTTTAAGTTGCCTAACCTGCACTTCAGACCATATATGGGCTTCCAACACTCAATCTTTCAACTTGAAACGTTCGTTTATCGGCTGCTGCCATTTTTGAATAATCAGTGAACAAAGGGGAGATTTCCCATAGCTGTCAGCGTATATTGATGTTGACAGGCAGTATATGGTTTTATATGCAGTCTGCATGTGACGTCTTTGAACCAGTGAAATTCCCAGATACTTGTAGGAGGTAAGATATTGGTTCATATTTCTCGACCGGTCCTAATGTTCATGCGGAATCTATTATATGATTGGGCAGTCTGTGATTCACTCATTCCGTCATTCAGTTCAGCTTGACATTTTCTGTCTCATGGGTGGTTCCGCTAGGCATTTTATATATAAATGTTATCTCCCTTAAAAATGAGATCGGACGATGCATATGGACTGGACTTCAAACACATGAGCAGCTTTAAAAATGCAAATGCCATACATTTCAACCCCTTTACCAAACCCGAATATCAGACGACACTTTATAAAAAAAATAATAAGTACATTTCATTTTTTGCCTTAAAAATATAGCTTTAATACCATCTCACATTGGAACGAACTCAGAGAGCTCTTTCCAATTAACGGTCAAAAGTTATGTTTTGAGACAAAAACTAAAAGGTAAAGAAAATTTGAATGGTGATTTTTGTAACTAGCGTTGGTAGGTTTTAGACAGGTTATTTTGGGTAAAAGTCTAAGCGACTACATGAGAAAATAAAATATCAAAAGAAAAAAAAACGTCTCGACCGACCTTATAGTTAAAACTAGAAGTCCTGTCACGAACTGTGAGCTTATCTAGGCTTAATTGCGCGTAGGAATTGCGCGTAGTTGCCATATCGAATGGCATCCAAAGCACGGCAGATTCTCCTGGTTACTAATAGCAAACACAGGCAATGTTTCTGTCAATGGACCTCCGAGTTACCCGGAGGTGCATTGGCTGAAACATTGCTTGTGCGCCTGCCATATGTACAGAATTTGATACAGTTAAAACTAGAAGTCATGTCATGAAAAGCGCATAAATAGCATGTAGACCTGTGCGTTAATCTCCGCGTTATGATCATAGTAAGGTTATCAAATTCTGTACATGTGGCCTGTGCGCAATTCCTACGAGCAATTAAGCGTAGATAAGCGCACAGTTCGTGACATGACTTCTAGTTTTAACTGCAGCCTTACTATGGTCATAACGCGTAGATTAACGCGCAGATCGACGTGCTATTTGTGCACATTTCATGACAGGACTTCTAGTTTTAACTGTACTTCTGTAACGCGTGTCACCTAAACCAAACCATTTGTTTCCGCTTTAGCTGAAGATTTATAATGTGTTGAAGCATACATTCTTTCAAAAAATATCCCGTCTGTTCACCTTTAGTGCACTAAAACATCTCGCAGTCACGTACGGTTGCTTGGCGTACTCTCAAAGTGTTTGGACTTCACCTGCCCACTTGAACTGTTCAATCGAGAACGAAACACTGCCAATTTAAATAGTAAGGTGACAACCCCCATACACGTTTCTGTGGGTCTTAGTCCCGTAAACTCCTTTACAACCTTCGGGAATCGTAATCGCGTGACTGACATGTGATGTGAATACAATGATACGGCAAGAGCAAAATTTGTTTGTTTTTTTTCGTATTAATTACTCTAGACCCTGTCAAACAGGTACGCATACATTTTTGGCGAAAAACAAAAATGTTCGTTTAGCAAACAAAACAATGGATAACCACTGGTTAACGAGGGTCAGTACTAACTCAATTCAACAGCCCACCGGACTGCAGTGTAGCACTTTTACTGGAAAATGTCAACCATACATACAATGATACTTGAAATCTCAAGATTAGTTCTCACCGCAATATGTATTGAATAATTTTGTTAAAGTTGGGCCTTCACTTTGCGGTCACTTAAACCTCAATGCTCCACGTTAATATGTTTTCTCCACGGAAGACCCTGGGCTTTCACAGTGCGGCAGTCGTGGACATGTCACTTTCCACGGATGGGCACATTTTTCTGGTTATGATTTTTATTACCTGGTAAACGGATGCGTGGACATCACTGCCCATGTGTGGATTACGACCAGTGCACGGCGACTGTACTGTATTGGAGATCAATACTCTTAAACCAAACGAAATGCCAGGTAAAATGAACTGGAGGGAAAATATATTTTTTCTGAAATGAGTTGGAGGAGACAAAACATTTTTCTACTGCCAGTGGCAGAACACCTATTTTTCATCCCACTTCATTTAGCCAAACTACCCACCCGCCCACAAGGAAGCCATAAACATAAATGGATTCGTCCAATCGATGTTAAGCACTATTATGCGTGACAGAATTCGGTGTTGATAGGCTTAAATTATGTTACAAGCAATCATGCGCTCGCTATGGCCGTTTGAAATTCGATAACGTTTTACTTAATATACCCGGAAAAGGGCGTGACACAGTTTCGGTATAACAACTGTTTAACAGGTGCTTTGGGATAATAAACTTCCGACAAATGTCTGGCGCATTGATATAGCGGGATAAACATCAGTACACTTTGGTTAATTTTGTATCTGATCACCTGCTGGGTAGACACCTATCCATGACCAATGTTATCAGACGAGTACAAACGTTAAGGCAAACAGATTGTCACTAAATTGCTGATTAGTGTTTTGCGTTCCATCGACCTTCTGAACAAAAGTTAATCCGAGATGTGTACTTTACACATCTCGGATTAACGTTTGTTCAGAAGGTGGGTGGAACGCAGAAAACTGATCAACAATTTAGTGTCAACCGCGGTTGAATAGTGATAAAGTGAGTGTTATGCGATATTCGAGTGGTTGAATATTTATGTTAACAGGGTCAAAGATAAAAAAAAAACTAGAAAAACAGAAAAATGTATAAAGCGAACACAAAACTAACTGTTATCTGAATTGTTCACTTCATTTCTAAATGCGCTGCTGTTCGCCAAATAGTCAACTGTTTTTCAAATTATCGGCTTTCAGAGAAATTGTTGCGTCGAGCAACCAACAATTTTCTTGGATGACACAACCACATTGCCAACAGCAACAACAACATTCCGACAGAGAAGTTCACAGTGAGTCGCTCCCGGCACCCGCTTCATTTCTGCAGTTGAAAATGTTGCTATTGTTCGCCAAATGGTTAACATTTTTTTTTAAATTAGAGGCTTTCTGAGAAAATGATGGAGTCGAGCGACAAATAAAGGACACAACAAAACATTATGACCGACAGCATCATGGGGCTAGCTTCCCACTAGCTTCAACCATCAAGTAGAGATGTACGTTAACCGAAACCGAACCGAGGTTTTTAGTTTTTTTAAAAAACCGAAACCGAAACCGTCGACATCCCGTAATCTAAGGTTTTTCGTTTTTTATTAAATACTCTCTTGCTGCAGAAATTCACAGAATGTAGCCATTCCAGAGTAGTGAGAGTACCCAGACACTGCCAATGGCAGTGTCTGGGAACTCTCACTACTCTGGGAAGGCTACATTCTGTGAATTTCCCACGTTTCAGTTTAGTTGTGGTTGCAGCTTTCCTCAAGTTGCGTGTAGGTATCAGACCTCGAAAAATGGCCAAGCACAATAAAAGTTCTGTATATTTAGGTAATTATTATATTGGCCTTCCTGATTCTTCATGTATTATAGCTTATTTCGGGCATTCATTGAGTTTCACTCAATTTCACTACCATTCAGTTATGACTCCGGACATAAGAATGAGTTTTATTGAATTTTACTTGGCCTCATAAACAAACCGAACCGAACCGAGGTTTTACTCTACCTGAAAAACCAAAACCGAAACCGAACAAGAAATTTAAAAACCTACAGCTCTACCACCAAGAGTCTTGTAGAATCGCCCCCGTGTTCAGGAATTGGCACCATCAGTACTGGCTTCCAAATCTGAGAGCCGTTGCCTGGGGTTTCAAGAGAAGACGATTGGGGTGGTCTACCTGACATTGTGGCCATTGGACGATGGCAATGCGGAATAAATATTTTGTCTTTGTGCTTATTTTTCTCAAATATACACCACCTTAGAATGGAACACAGTAAATGGTATTAACGCGCGTCAAATTCGCTCTGGATGCTTTTACTTTGGTTTGGTAGATGATATCCACTTTGTTTCGACTTTACAGTCATCCACCTACATCCATAATCACCTCTTGTTATTGGACATAATGTTTACTAGCATTTATTTCTACCACAACTCTTCCACTTTCTCCTCCTACTACATTCAGTGAGAAATTGTATGGAAATCTTGCAATGCCTTTATGGGTACATAACATCCACACAGGAGACGAGTTATTAAAGCTTTAAGCTTGTTGTCGAATCCTGTCATTTACGATGTTTGCCTGCAAATATATCACTATGTGCAATAATGGTGGAGTGATGGTCATGCTGTGTAAGAATGAATATGTTATTTTTCCAAATAAAAATATTGTTTACACAAAATACTGAACAGCCAAATTGTAGACATTCTGCTCAAATTAAGCTATTAACCCTTTAACCAACGCAAACGATATCAAAATTTATTATTTTAAATATCATTTTTTGAAATTTTTCCAAACATGTCAACAAAACCATATCATGGGACCCCTCGTTGGAACGAGCTCGTTCCAACGAGGGGTCACATGATATGGTTTCTTGAAATTTTTTGAAAAATACTAAAGGGTTAAAGACTTTAATTCAGCTCTAATTTGGCCTTTATTATTATTTTAACAAGCTCAATGAGCCGGGCATGGAAAAAAAAACATGCAATCGAGTTTGGGATTTCAGTCAAGCGCCATTTCGAAATAAAGTTGTGTTAATCCTTTACCCAACGAGCAACACATCGCAGTTTGTATTTTGAATTAACATTATTTAATAAAAAGTTTTAAAAATTCAACAAAACCATATCACGTGAACCTCTCATTGGAACGGGCTCGACGAGCTCGTTCCACTCAGGGTTCACATGAGAAGGTTTTATTGAATTTAAAAAAAAAAAAATTTTTCAACAGCTGAATTTGTAAATTACACGAACGGATGCGGCCGATTCGTTAGGTAAAAGGTTAAACTCGAAGAGGGTTATTGATGAGCACATATCTCTACTTCAATTTGGTTGCAATAAATTACTTTTCAAACACTAATAAACGCATATTACTTTTTCTTACCTATCAAGCAAGGAAATGAAAGAAGATAAACGAGTGCAAGTCGAAAGAAACAGACAATACAAATATAAATAATTGATAACGTTAAAACATAAAAGACTTGGCGAATAGACGTAATTAGTACATTATTATCGACTTTGCGTATCGAATAAAATCTTCATGACATAGCGGAAAATACTATACAGACTTGACCGTCCCCGTTATTATCTTCAGATATCAGGTGTGTGACCCATGTTTGATAGGAATATGCCACAGGTACCCGGTACAAGCTGGGAAATCGAAAGAAAAATGATATTTGATACCATTTTTGAATCTACGCTGACATGCCCCTGTAATGGTATATAAATATTAATAACAAGGGAAACAACTCGCTTTTCGAAAATGTTAGCACTCATCTTCGTTTCCCCCCCCCTCAAATTTGATTCACACAACGTATCCAACAATACCCAGTATCAATGGAAAGTGGAATGAATAAGCTTTATAGTGGTGTATTACACGACCATTGGGCGTTCTTGGGTTGTCCATGATAACTGGGAGAAGTCGCAGAAAAGGCCGAACAACATTTAGTCGGACAAGATAGTGCACAGTGGAAAGAGGTTTACGAGCGACAATTATCCGATTTATTATAAATAATTCGAGGTCCCATTGTATATGGAGGGCAGATTCAAATATTAACCGTATACCGTTATCAATTACTAATCTCGGATCCACATTTATTAATTTCTGGAGTTCACATTTAACGTTTATACACTTTTTAGCCGTAACTTTAACAGCTTTTCCCAAGTTGACCTGTGTAGACGGCGTCCTTAGATACGCCACTTGCGCAAAAGCTTTCCCCATTCTCCCATTGGCTTATTTTCATCGATGATTTTCTCGGCATAAATAGTAGCCAATGGGATGTCATTGTGCTTCTATGGATGCCGCTAGCTTGTTTAATTCCAAGGGAAGGTTAAAAAAATGTATAAACGGCAAATGTGATCGCCAGAAATGAATAAATGTGGATCCAAGATGAATAATTGATAAAGATATACGGTTAATATTTGAATCTGCCCTCCATAGACAACGGGACCTCGAATTATTTATAACAAATTAGATAATTGGCGCTCGTAAACCTCTTTCCACTGTGCACTATCTTGTCCGACTAAATGTTGTTCGGCCTTTTCTGCGACTTCTCCCAGTTATCATGGACAACCCAAGAACGCCCAGTGGTCGTGTAATACACCACTGTAAAGCTTATTCATTCCCCTTTCCATTGATAGCGAGTACTGTTGGATACTTTGTGTGAATCAAATTTGAGGGGGGAGGGGGCGAAGATGAGTGCTATCGTTTTCGAAAAGCGAGTTGTTTACCTTGTTAATGTTTATATACCATTACAGGGGCACGCCAGCGTAGAGTCAAAAATGGTATCAAATATCATTTTTCTTTCGATTTCCCAGCTTGTGCCGAGAACCTGTGGAATATGCCTGTCTGTTCTAACATGTATAGTCAAGGAAGTCCAATATCACAGACCTAAAAGAACAGGGGACTCGGAATTAATCTGATTGGAGATTTTAATGGATAGATAAGCAGGAAGGCATGCATGCATGGGGGTGGGGATACGAAAATTATCAGAAAGACCTACCGGTCTTCGATCTGAAGATTCTGAACAGAGATGCAAGGGGTAATGGGAAATTGATCAGGGAGAGAAACAAAAACAACAGAGTAACAATAATCAATAATATACTCACGGCAGTAGTGGGGCATGTACTGGAACGGGCCAGGTTGGGGGAGTGAATGTTTGAGTCAGAAGTGACATCTTAGTCATGCGAAACCAGTTACGTAGTCTTTGGTTGCCACGATGGCCCACGTAGTGATGCATGGCCTTTGTGTGCATACGCAGCGCGTGTTGGTAGGGTGATACGTGTTTCCATCGGCCATTTATTTTGTATACTAAAGGCTGCAATCTTGGTTTCTGTTTCTGTGTTTTTTGTGTTTTGGAGCGATTGTCCGGTCCTTTTGGGGTAATTAGATTTACTCTTATACAATGGAACACACCCTCAGAAATACCCTTGTCCCATTATAGGGGAAGCTTAAAGTAAACTGTTTGGCGTGGGAGAGACTGGTGTCTACGACCCAGCAAGCAATTGGCGCTCAATTTTAACACCAAGGTAAGATGCATCTATCGAAACCACATGAACAATTTTACCAAGAACTGGAAACGAATTCTCAATCAACTGAAAGGGTAGAATAGCTTCAAAAAATGTTTTGGGGTAAAAGCCGTTTAGGAAGTATAACATTTGATACTTCTTAACCAAAAAGTTCAGTAACTCCGCCAAGTAATACAAGTCGATCGATAACAAGGCCGGGTAATTGCACATCACTGCAAGTAATCTGGCGCGAACTTGGGTTGATGCAGATCAAGGACAGGAGAGACTTGGTGAAACTCTGTTATATTAACCAACTGGTAAACCTCCCTGGTAGCCGATTTTGTAAATTAATATTTCAGAATAACACCTAGACAGGGTAGATTGCATAAGTGATTGAGTTATTAGAGAACTTTTCAATAGAGATCTCGGACTCAGGATAACGCGGGGTAAAAGAAATCGTCAGAGAGAGAGAGAGAGAGAGAGAGAGAGAGAGAGAGAGAGAGAGAGTCACTGAAGACTGTAACTGGCATTGGCGCGAAGAGGTCAGTTTTGGAAAATACAATTGATTTTTTATTATAAGATTAGCCCCTGTATCAATAAAAGTTAACTTCGACGTGTATAAGCTGATCCGGAACTGAGAGATTCGCTCCTTCGTGCTCTTGAAATTTCTAACATATACATGGTATTTAGCTCCTGCGTTCCGTGTAGTACATTCTGATGGGGTGGAGAATGGTATTATTAGAGGCGAGTGATGCGTCATTGGAAGTGTTATCGTAACAAACCATTTCGATTTTGCTCCACTCTATTTGTGTGGTAAAAGTGGCCTGGCTTGAGGAATCGACTGTTCCTATCTAATCTTGCGAAGATGCTTTAACGACTTACCTTGGTAATTTAATATTTGGAGAGTATTACTTCGTTAGTGTTTTATATCGGCAGAGATTTCAGCCCGAGGTAAATTCATAAAGGCCTAAGACCGAAGGTCGAATGTTGATGTTAAGTTGCCTCGGGTGATACTCTTTATTTTTTAACCCTTTACCCAACGTAATGGTCAAAACCAGCCAGTGCTATTCACAAAAATCGCCAATTAATTTTCATTAGTTTTTCATGTTTTGTCTCAAAAACATAGGCTATGACACCTCTTGGAACGAGCTCTTTGAGCTCGTTCCAATGAGGTGTCATACCCTATTTTTTTGAGACAAAAAATGAAAAAAAAATAGTTATTCAAGAATTTTGTTTGCAAGTGTCGTCTGCTTTTCATGTTTGGTAAAGGGTTAAACCAACTCAAATGATTACAAACTGTTCTCATTTTTTGTTACTTATTTATTTATTTATTAAGGTTTAACGACACTATAACAGTTTTACGGGTGGGGGAAGCCGGAGTACCCGGAGAGAAACATCGTACAACGACTTGCACCTGTCAGCTCCTCAACATTCTAACACTGTTCAAGCTCCGCTCAATCAGGGTTACAACGGCTGATGACATGCGCACCATCGACGTGCAGTACGCCATAGTACACGGCGTCATCGTGCCCCCATGTGGACAATCGGGGTTAAGTGCCTTGCCCAAGGACACAACGCGGGAGCTTGAATCGATCGCTCAGACGGTCACCAATCCGAGGACTAAGCGGGCTCGACCTTGTTTAACTTCCATTTTTGTTACAGTTTTCAGTCAGTGTTATTCTTTCTCATTCTTTTCACAAAGTCAGAAGTTTTCTTTCGTCTTAGTTCAGCTATCCCAACGCCGCGGCTTCCCCACTCACTTGACGACTGACCGCTTTGGGTTCATAATCTTAGCTTGCGTTGAATTTTCTGTGTGACTCTATTCTTTCTTCTGGGAGCGCACTGGATCAGTGGTTACAGCAATGGATTCCAAATCGAAAAATCCACGGTAATGTCGTTGTGTCATTGGTTAAAAGGCACTTAATCCTGATTGCCCTCATGGGGGTACGATGAAGCTGTGAACTGAAGTGTACTGCACGTCGATGGGGCACTTGTCATCACCCAATACTAACCCTTCTTGCGTGGAGCTAGTACGTTGGGGAACCTTGCAGCCACTTGCCTGTGCTCGGTTGTTCTCTGCGAGTTCTCTGGCTTCCTCCACCCGTAAAACTATCCAACAGGAGGTGATACTGGCTGTCGAAAGTGTCGTTAAACTCCAATAATAATAACAATAATAAACACTTTCTTCTCTTCATCAATCTTATCCTTATTTCGATCACTAATTCATCACCGTACAAAAACTCAGCTTCAAACTTCAGATGTCAACAAATTGGTTCCGCCAAGTAATCCATCAAGGGGAGACAACTCTGGCTTCGTTCATATCGGCAGATCGGCGTCATATCATCCGAGTTTGAAGTCATTTCTGCCGAGCTTGATAATGGGCAATTCTAAGAAAGAAAATCATATCTAAAAAACAAGGTTAAGTAATTATGGTATTAGAATGTTGACGCCATTCATATTTTTGGTTCCTCGTATGTGTTGAGCTGCACGAGTACAGAATGTTAGAATCACCTTCACGGCTGAGCTTTGACGGCAATATTGATAATGGGATTTTGAATATTGATTTATCATCTCAGAGAGTAATCTTATTAAGGCAACAGACCAAGTCCTTCACTTATGTAGACAATTGATGGTACATCAATCCAATCAACACGTTTTGTCTTAGAAATGTCTCAAAGGAACTGTCAGGGGATTTATAATCCATTAAGAAAATTAATAATATGCTACTAACATGCTGCTCACCTGTCGAATGTTTGATGGCTGACAATTTTCGTCATTGGACGAGATTTACAGAAAGGATAGCTGCCCTTGATTTTCGAAAGTTGTCTGTAAATTTCACACTAAGGATATGGGAATTTCATATAAAAATTGAAATTTTGAAATGTTAGCGAAGTTGTATCATCGATTTTCGCATCATTTCGCAAACATCAGACATTTGTCTGTAGATTGGTAAAAAAATATAAAAGCTGACTTTTTACAATGTTTCTCCAATCAATTTGGACGTCAGGCAATTACTCTCTGTTGAAACTGATTTAAAAATAAGAAAACTACGTTTTCACCATCTTTTGATGTTCTGTAACTTTTTTCTGTTCATTATACTAACACTGTGCGCTTCGTGGCGTATAATACAAACACTATACTTTCCACTAATATAATAGTGTAGGAAGTTATTCATGTATTTATTGGTGTTTAAGGTCACATACTTATGCACAATGGCTAATCGAGACTGTGACAGTTTTACGGGTGGAGGAAGCCGGAGTATCCGGAGTGAACCACCGGGCATCGACGAGCAACTGTCAGCTCTTCAACATTCTAACTCTGTTCAAGCTCCGCGCAAGCAGGGTTACATCGTTTGAAGACATGTGCACCATCGATGTGCAGTACGCCTTAGTACACGGTGTCATCGTGCCCTATGTAGGCAACCGGGATATAGTGCCTTGCCCAATGACACAACGCGGGTCGTCCCGGGCGGGGATCAAACTCGGGACCCCTTGCATAGAAGTCCAACAGTCTACCACTGAGCCGCCGCGCTCCCCGAGTGTTGGAGGTAAGATTTGCTATCGTCATCTTGAGAAGAATAAAAACATACCAAATTACCGTAAAAGCACATTCGCTAAAGAAAGAGCCAACGTGGGCAGTTATCTAATTGCTTCTAATTAGCTTGCCATAAATATCCAAGTTTCCTTTTGTAATTTTTAATAAACGGAAACAATAGACAGCTCTCGGAGCTGTTTGTTGTTTTCGTTTATTAAAAGTTACAAAAGGAAAGTTCGATTTGTTTTCTACTGATGTCATCGGTGTTTTCTCAACAAGTACGTCCTTCTTAATTGGACATTCCTCGCCTGTCTAATAATTTCAAGGGAGATAACCTTATCTAAAATTGATTTTCATGACGGGATAAATCTGGGATGTAGATATTTTCAAGCAAGGGATTGAACTGATACCCAAATATTTGTCGAATGTTTGGGGAAAGCCCAAAAAGACAATTTAATTGATTTTAAAACATTTGCAGGATTAGACATCAATACGTTTTTCATATGAACAATTAAACATGAGAATACAATTTTCAGATTAAACCTCTGTAAACCCTTTCTAGTGACTGCCAGATTTACGTGGAATCCGTAAAGAAAAGATGGTCCCTTTGAACTGTACGCCCAAATCGTAATGCAGGAAGTGTCTGATTGGCGAGGGAGTTGTGTAAACGGCTAAGCAATTAGTTATTACCATTCTGTTACCGATTGACCTCTCGTTACCTGGGAACCGAGGATATACGTGAACTGAGATGATAAACCGAGATAATGTTGTTAGGGCCAAGATGGAAATATTTTGGATTAACGGTTTCAGATAATGAAAAAACTACGGATGTAATTCATGTGAATCTCACATAAACTATCCAAGCCTTACAAATGATAGTCTATGGAAACCCGGTATAAAATATCGAAGTCTTACAGAACGTCAGGGTCTGACAGAATGTAACTTATGGAAACCCTGTATAAAATATCTGTGTCTGCCAGAATGTAACTTATGGAAACCATGCATAAAATATCTGGGTCTGACAGAATGTAACTCATGGAAACTCTGTATAAAATATCTAAGTCTGACAGAACGTATCTTATGTAAACCCTGTATGAAATATCTGGGTCTGACAGAATGTAACTTATAGAAACCCTGTATAAAACACCTGGGTCTGTCAGAATGTAACTTATGGAAACCCTGTATAAAATATCTGGATCTGACAGAACGTAATTTTTGGAGACCTTGTATAAAATATCTGGGTCTGACAGAATGCAACTTATGGAAACCCTGTATAAAATATCTGGGTCTGACAGAATGTATCTTATGTAAACCCTGCATAAAATACCTGGGTGTGAGAGAATTTAACTTATGGACATCCTGTATAAACTATCTGGATCTGACAGAATGTAACGTATGGAAACCCTGTATAAAATATCTGGGTCTGACAGAATGCAAATTATGTAAACCCTCTATAAAATATCTGGGTCTAACAGAATGCAACTTGTGGAAACCCTGTATAAATTATCTGGGTCTGACAGAATGTAACTTTTGGAAACCTTGTATAAAATATCTGGGTCTGTCAGAATGTAACTTACGGAAACCCTGTATAAAATATCTGGGTCTGACAGAACGTATCTTATGTAAACTCTGTATAAAATATCTGGGTCTGACAGAATGTAACTTGTGGAAATCCTGTATAAAATATCTGGGTCTGACAGAATGTAACTTATGGAAATCCTGTATTAGATATCTGGGTCTGACAGAATGTAACTTATGGAAACCCTGTATAAAATCACTGGGTCCGACAGAATGAAATTATGTAAACCCTGTATAAAATATCTCGGCCTGACAAAATGTAACTTATGGAAACCCTGTATAAATTATCTGGGTCTGACAGACTACAACTTTTGGAAACCCTGTATGAAATATCTGGGTCTGTCAGAAAGTAAGTTATGTAAACCCTGTATAAAATATCTGGATCCGATAGAATGTAACTTATGGGAATTCTGAATAAAATATCTGGGTCTGACAGAATGTAACTGATGGAAATCCTGTATAAAATATCTGGGTCTGACAGAATGTAACTTATGGAAATCCTGTATAAAATATCTGGGTCTGACAGAATGTATCTTATGGAAATCCTGTATAAAATATCTGGGTCTGACAGAATGTAACTTATGGAAACCCTGTACAAAATATCTGGGTCTGACAGAATGTAACTTATGGAAATCCTGTATAAAATATCTGGGTCTGACAGAATGTAACTTATGGAAACCCTGTATAAAATATCTAGGTCTGTCAGAATGTAACTTATGGAAACTCTGTATAAAATATCTGGGTCTGACAGAATTTAATAATGGACATTTTGTATAAAATATCTGGGTCTGACAGAATGTAACTTATGGAAACCCTGTATAAAACATCTGGGTCTGCCGGAATGTCACTTATGGAAACCTTGTATAAAACATCTGGGTCTGACAGAATGTAACTTATAGTAATCCTGTATAAAATATCTGGGTCTGACAGATTGTAACGTTTGGAAGTCCTATATAAAATATCTGGGTCTGACAGAATGTAACTTATGGAAACCCTGTATAAAATATCTGGGTCTGACAGATTTTAACGTTTGGAAGTCCTGTATAAAATATCTGGGTCTGACAGAATGTAAATTATGGAAACCCTGTATAAAATATCTGGGTCTGACAGAATGTAACTTATTAAACCCTGTACAAAATAACTGGGTCTGACAGATTTGAACGTTTGGAGGTCCTGTATAAAATATCTGGGTCTGACAGAATGTAAATTCTGGAAACCCCGTATAAAATATCTGGGTCTGACAGAATGTAACTTATTAAACCCTGTATAAAATATCTGGGTCTGACAGATTTTAACGTTTGGAAGTCCTGTATATAATATCTTGGTCTGACAGATTTTAACGTTTAGAAGTCCTGTATATAATATCTTTGTCTGACAGATTTTAACGTTTGGAAGTCCTGTATATAATATCTTGGTCTGACAGATTTTAACGTTTAGAAGTCCTGTATATAATATCTTTGTCTGACAGATTTTAACGTTTAGAAGTCCTGTATATAATATCTCGGTCTGACAGATTTTAACGTTTGGAAGTCCTGTATATAATATCTTGGTCTGACAGATTGTAACGTTTAGAAGTCCTGTATATAATATCTTGGTCTGACAGATTTTAACGTTTGGAAGTCCTGTATATAATATCTTGGTCTGACAGATTGTAACGTTTGGAAGTCCTGTATATAATATCTTGGTCTGACAGATTTTAACGTTTGGAAGTCCTGTATATAATATCTTGGTCTGACAGATTTTAACGTTTAGAAGTCCTGTATATAATATCTTTGTCTGACAGATTTTAACGTTTAGAAGTCCTGTATATAATATCTTGGTCTGACAGATTTTAACGTTTAGAAGTCCTGTATATAATATCTTTGTCTGACAGATTTTAACGTTTAGAACTCCTGTATATAATATCTTGGTCTGACAGATTTTAACGTTTGGAAGTCCTGTATATAATATCTTGGTCTGACAGATTGTAACGTTTGGAAGTCCTGTATATAATATCTCGGTCTGACAGAATGTAAATTATGTAAATTCTGTATAAAATATCTGGGTCTGACAGAATGTAATTGATTTAAATAACATATCAAATACTCGGATCTGATCATCAGTACCTAATTAACAAATGAGACTGTATGATAGAGATCAGGCTTACTCCCCAGTGGATACTTGGTGAAACGTTAACGAGAATAAGAATATTTAATTTGATACAGGTGCCACCTAAACGCGAGCAAAGGCGTCTGACACAAATTGAAATTAAGTTTTTCCTGCATTCTTTTTCTGCTAGTCGAAGCGACAGTTGTCAACATCCCGTCCCACATCCCTCTCCCACCATCAAAAAAAAAAAAATTCAAAATAAAAAACTAACCCAACACCAAACAGCAACTGAACAAACAAGCCAAGAAATATCCCCATCCCCCACAAAAAAAAAAACAAAATAAAAAAACAACAAAACAATATACAACAAGCCGACAAAGAGAAAACAACAAAAATATTCAAATTAAAAAACACAACAACAAACGTGAGAAAATAAACAACACAGCACGAGACTGACAAAGGCCATGGGAAACTCTTTGAATGAAGCATTCCACGCCATCATCCCAGTGATCATCCAGGGAATATATGTATCGTTATGGTTAATTCAGACCTGGTTTGATTTCATCAGAAAGAGGCAGAATGGGGATATAAACACAATGACGCCGATAGCTGGTAACAGTTGCAGCTTGGAGTTGTGACAGGATATGTATGGCGTACGAACAGGTTCGAAAATAATTATTGAGGTACATACTATATTATTTGAGGTTCATCCTATATTATTTGAGGTTCATCCTATATTATTTCAAGTTAATCCTAAAATAATATTTATGACCCTCTCGTACGCAATCAATAATTTGTCCGGCCCTGGATGGACTATAATTATTGTTTCATGTTGAACCAGGTTCGACATAAATATTTCAGGTTCATCCTATATTAATTGGGGATGAACCTAAAATAATTTGTCCGATCCTAGATCGACCATAATTATTGTTTCATGTTGATCCAGGTTCGACATCAATATTTCAGGTTCATTCTATATTAATTGAGGATGAACCTGAAATAATTTGTCCGACCCTGGATGGACCATAATCATTGCTTCATGTTGAACCAGGTTCGGCATAAATATTTGAGGTTCATCCTATATTAATTGAGGATGAACTTAAAATAATTTGTCCGACCCTGGATCGACCATAATTATTCAGGATGATGCTAAAATCCCACGATGCAATACGCTCCACGAGCCAATCAGTTGAGTCGTTACAAACGCGAACAATGGGACATAACTGGGGGAAAAAAGCAAGATAAACTTGATGCAGACACACAGCTTCAAGACAAAAAATCCCGCTGAGAGATTTTGTATGCGCTTCACACGATTTTTTTCGACCCTTTGTAATCACGCAAAATAAATAAGATTTTTTCCCATGAAAATGTCAAATGGGCAGTGTTGATTGTTTACTGTACTGTTACAAACAAGTTGTGTTTTAATATTGAAATATGACTCGCTAATCAATAGTGTTGCGGACCGGACCGCAAACAAACGGTCCGGTACCGGTCCAGGCGTGGTCCGCGGTACGGTCCGATGAGGACCGGGCCGCCCCTGCTGTACCGGTACACAGGCACGCTGGACCGGTCCGGGGCGGTCCAAGGGACCGGTCCAGGGAGACGCAAAAGGAAGTTTTGCACTCTCCCAATTGATACACAAACTGATAATTTCATCTTGATAGACGGTAAATACAATGAAGTCGAGAAAGTTTGAAGTAACTGTCAACAATATTGAGCCAATCTGTCACCAATCAACCACCTGCATCCTGTGATTCCTGTCACGGGTGTCGGGTGAAGGTATCAGCGATGAGCGGTTCTACAAAAAAGTTCCCAAAATAGCGAACGCTCAAATTCGGTGACAAGAATCTGTCATTCAATTCCTTTGTCGGCAAAGAATTTCAACGTGTATTGGGTATCTATTTCTATAAACCACGATCTGGATTATGTGCACATGGAAACTATTCAGTTGGTAGTAACTTCACTAACTTGGTCCCTGTATTTCATCTGGTAGGTTTGGTGTGGTGACCTTAGTAAATTGGACCATGGGCGCAGATCATGGGGGGAGGGGGGGGGGGAGGGGCGAGGGGGCGTGTGCCCCACAATTTTTTTTATTTTTTTTTTTTGGGGGGGGGGGGGGGGTCATTACATGTTATGTCCCCTGCGCTCCTCCCACATATATAGGTCCGATACCAGCTGATATTGTTCGAGCAATGCTGCAATAGGCGAAAATCGCGTATTTTCAGCTTGCTTTTTTCAAAATTTCCTCCCGCAGGGCCAAACCATGCTTGGCCCTGCGCGTTGTGTGTCCGAGCGATGCTCCAATAGGCGGAAATCGTGTATTTTCAGCTTACATTTTCAAATTTTTCGCCCGCAGGACCAAAACATGGTTGGCCCTGCGCAATGTGTAGCCCCCCCCCCCCCCCCCACACACACACAAACACACACTCTAAAGAGAGAGACCTGTGCCCCTGAATTGGACCGCATTGAACCGGTCCATCTAGAAAAAAAATGGACCGTCTGCCCGAATATCGGACCGCTATTTCTTGGACCGGACCGGACCGGAACACCATTGGCGGTCCGGTACAGTCCGCATCACTGCTAACCAACATATCGGGAAAACGTCTCGTGAAGTTTAAAAATTTAATGGAGCAGTTCAAAAAAGTGCCTCTGTGGGGTAGGGTGGGGAAGGGCAAAAATGATGGATTTCGTATGTATGTTTGTTTGTCTGTGTGTCTGCTATGGAAATAAATATGGGGCCATCCATAGTGCCCAAAATTGGCCTACTTTATGGCGGAGGTCATTGTCAGGTTTAAAGAAGTGCAGGGGTGGGATTGGAGAGGGGCACCAAAAGCTATGACCAATTTGTTTTTTACTGATATAGGTCCTCAAAGGGGACTACTAGTGGTGACTTCTTATCAGGAATCTTAAAGGTTTCAAAAAATTGCCGGTGGTGGTGTTGGGGAGGGGCAAAACTTGTGGATTTTGTGTGTATGTCTGTATGACCACTATAAAAAGGCACACGGAGCCACCCACAGTGCACAAGCTGGTTCTGCTAGGTTTTTTTTTCTACATCGGGAGTCATGGATTGAAAAAGTCAGGATTGAAAAAGTCAAGAACGCGCCCACTACCCAGTCGGAATTTCGAGGGCTCTCACCCCCACCCTCACCCCCAATTAAAAGGCTCTAGCGACGGCCCTACAGTTGAGGTATTATCGCGTGATTTGTTCAAAACAGTCACCTGCTTCCATGAACATAACACCGTGACATGCCCCACAATGACACCGAAAACATGCTGACCCAGGAGCCGCAGAGCAATTTGAAATTCTGTGGGGAAAAGAGGGGGGGTGGGGGTGGGGGTGCATTTCGAGCATTCTGGCATACTATACTGCTTCCAAACATTGTTACCTGTGTGAAAATGATGAGTCAAAACAGGTTTTAACAAATACTAGCAGGGTTTTTGTCTGAAGCTGTGTGCCTGCATCAAGTTTATCTTGCTTTTTTATCCCAGTTATGTCCCATTGTTCGCGTTTGTATCGACTCAACTGAATGGAGCGTATTGCATCGTGGGATTTTAGTATCATCCTGAATAATTATGGTCGATCCAGGGTCGGACAAATTATTTTAGGTTCATCCTCAATTAATATAGGATGAACCTCAAATATTTATGTCGAACCTGGTTCAAGATGAAGCAAAAATTATAGTCCATCCAGGGTCGGACAAATTATTTCAGGTTCATCCTCAATTAATATAGGATGAACCTCAAATATTGATGTCGAACCTGGTTCAACATGAAACAATAATTATGGTCCATCCAGGGGCGGACAAATTATTCCAGGTTCATCCTCAATTAATATAGGATGGACCTGAAATATTTATGTCGAACCTGGTTCAACATGAAACAATAATTATAGTCCATCCAGGGTCGGACAAATTATTTCAGGTTCATCCTCAATTAATATAGGATGAACCTGAAATATTTATGTCGAACCTGGTTCAACATGAAACAATAATTATAGTCCATCCAGGGTCGGACAAATTATTGATCGCGTACGAGAGGGTCATAAATATTATTTTAGGATGAACCTGAAATAATATAGGATGAACCTGAAATAATATAGGATGAACCTGAAATAATATAGGATGAACCTGAAATAATATAGGATGAACCTCAAATAATATAGTATGTAACAGTAGGTAATAACTGAGAGTTTACTAGCACTTGCACATGTACGTGTACAACATACGTTCACGATGCGTTCACCAACGTGGAATTCAGTGTTAAATCACACGCTTGTTCACAAAAACTGTACATGATCTTGAATCCCCCCCCCCCCCCCCCCCCCCCCCATGTACAGTCGTGACTCCTAGATCGCACTTTTAACGTTCAAATACTCGTGGTGAACGCGCGTTTTTAAAAAAGGGTGAAATTGTACATCTTCAGTTGTATCTTGTACGTAATTTTTCGTCGACGTTCGAATCGCAGATCAGACCACCGATCCATCGTCGGCGAACGCGAGCGAAAGCATAAGATTCTGGCTCATCATCAAAAAACAGTTTTGGGGACTCTAAATCAGTGATTCAGAACCCGCAATTGCTTTGGTACAGATGATTTAGAACCCGCAATTGTTTTGAGGCGGTGGGTTTTTCCCAAAAACTTAACAGACTGCTATTGGACGCTTCCCTTTCTGACGTGAGTGGGGGGAATACCCTGATTTTTTCCAAAAAAACTTAACAGACTGCTATTGGACGCTTCCCTTTCTGACGTGAGTGGGGGGAATACCCTGATTTTTTCAAAAAAAAACTTAACAGACTGCTATTGGGCGCTTCCCTTTCTGACGTGAGTGGGGGGAATACCTGGATTTTTTCCAATCGTCGGTGTGTGTTGGAAATTCGCGAGCTCGCTGTCACGTTTTTTGACTGATATATATATACAGGGAGTAAAAAAAATATAAATAAATAGTTATTTAGAAAAATAAATATATCAAATCGAATAGATAATAAAAAAAAAAAAATACGTAAATCATGAGCGATTCTCAGACTATTAGAGCGAGGTTTCTTTTAAACATGCTGATAAGAGCATACGCAATCTGCGTGAACGAACAACTACGTCCCATCTTGTTAGAACGATGCGTCGGATGTCGGGATCATCTAGACTTCGATCACGAGGATCATTCGTGTCTGACGATGGAAAGGGAAGATATGGTCGTCATGTATTTCGAACCGGCGTTCGAACGCGTTAAATTCAACGATGTGATCACGTTTTGGAAGAGATTGGTCTTCTGAAAGAATCGAGACAGGCCCACAGATTCGGAAGAACTGAAATTGGCGCGTAGAAGTTTGACTTTAGAAGACAAGGGATGCATCAAGAAATTATTGCTGAACGAAGCATACGTCTAAGTTTTTTTTCGTTGATATAAAAATAAGGGAGAGTAGAAAATAAAAAAAAATAAATAAATACACACATAATTTTTTTTTTTATCTAATATTAGAAAAGAAAGAAAAAAACACAAAATGAGAACCAGAAATAAATTGTATCCGACGTTAGTGGACGACGAGGACGAGAAGCCGAACGACGTTTTGCCGACGGTGCCGTCGCTAGAAGAAAGAGAAAGAGGAGAGAGGTATCGCATCGATCAAATCAATAGAATCCAAGAGTATCTAACTCGAGAGAGAGATTCTCGTCGATCTCTCAAGAAGAAGTATTCGCGTTTCGTGACATTCGTCAACGCGATCGACACGACACTCATCACGATTTCCATGGGTTTACACGCGGCCGGCATCGGATTGTTGTCGACCGCGGTCGCCGTTCCGATCGTGTTGACCGTAGAAGGAGTGGCCCTCGCCGCCGGATTGTTTAGCACGGTCGGAAACTTTTTGAGTAGGAAATTATATCTGAAGGCGAGGAAACACGACAAGATTCGCGTCTTGGCCGACTCCAAGATCGACACGATATCCGAAATGATCTCTATGGCATTGAAAGACGGTAGGATATCGGACGGAGATTACTTCGCGATATTGAGCGAGAAAACGAAATACGATGCCATGAAAGAAGCCGTGAGAATCAAGACTCGTCAGATCATCAAGGAAGAGATGAAGGATTCTCTCGTGGAAAAGGGGAGGAAAGAGGCCAGGGAGGAATTCAGTAAGATGATAGAACTCAAGAGCAGCGATTGAAAAAATAAAAATATATATATAATAAGAACAGAATTTAAAAAAAAAAAAAAAAAAAATTAAATTTATATATAAAATAAAAAAAAAACGAAAATAATTTAAATAACTCTTAAAAAATGTATTGCGTAAAGTGTAACAGAGATACCGAGACGAGTAATTCTAGAGAAGTGCGAACTAAAAACGACAGACGGATGCTTCACGGAATTTGCGACGTGTGTGGTTCTATAAAGACTAGATTCATCAAAAAAAAGAACGCGAGCAAAGGTAAAGGCATCGTGAATAAAATGATCAACAATCTACCTTTCGAAATGCATCTGCCCGGTCACAGTTTCACGGGACCCGGAACGAAATTGAACAAGAGACTCAACGCCGATCTGACTCCCAAATCTTGGAGCAAACCCGTGAATAGGGTGGACGCGGCCGCGTACGATCACGATCTGTGCTACGCCGGACATCCCGACACCAAGACTCGCAACGACGTCTGCGACAAAAACATGTTGGGGAGATTGAGAGGCATATCGAATCCGACCAGGAGAGAGAAGATGGAACGTTCGCTGGTCGGCAATCTGATCGGTGTGAAACGTCGATTCGGATGGGGCGTTCAAAAAAAAAAGCGCATCTGAAAAGAAGAAGAAGAAACGATTATTGACGAGCGAATTGGCCGAGGAGTTACACAAACCCATAGTGCGTAAATTTCGAAAGAGAAGGGTGTTCGTGAAGGGTCTGGATGACATTTGGTCTGCCGACTTGGTCGACATGAGATCATTTTCGAGGTGGAACAAGGGCATCAAATATCTATTGACGGTCATCGACATGTTTTCCAAATACGGTTGGATCAGAGCTTTGAAGAATAAATCGGGACCTTGCGTCGCCGAGGCTCTGAAGAGCGTGTTCGACTCGTCTTCTCGAAAACCGAGTAAATTGTGGGTGGACAAGGGAAAGGAATTCTACAACAAGGACGTTCGTCGATTGGTAGACCTCTACTCGATCGAAAACGAAGAGAAAGCCAGCGTGGTGGAACGTTGGAATCAAACGATGAAGGAGAAGATGCACAGATACTTCACGGCGAATTCGACCAAGAAATACATATACGCTCTGAATGGTCTGGTCAAAGATTACAACAACACGCGACACAGATCGATCAAGATGACTCCCGCGGAAGCTAGCGATCCTCGAAACGAAAAACGGGTCTATGCGAATCTATATCCCGAGAGATCTAAGATCAGGAAGAAGTCTAGAACGCCGAAATTTGCGGTCGGCGATCGAGTGAGAATCTATGCTTATAAGAAGCACTTCGAAAAGGGTTATACTCCTCGATGGACCTCAGAAATTTTCGTGATCATCAAAATATTTCACACCGATCCGGTGACTTATGAAATCGAAGCTTTAGATGGAGAAGAGATCATCGGAAAGTTTTACGAACAACAATTACAGAAGACGAAGTTTTGATGAAGAACACAAAATTTTTTTTTTTATTTACTCTCTTTGACATTTTCTTGCTTACACACATATATATATAAGAGAGAAAAAAAAATAATAATAAAAAATAATTAAAAACTAATAAAAAAGCAAGTGAATTAATAAACAAAAAAAACTAAAAATCCTTTAAAATGACAAATATACTAGATATAGCACAAAGCATAGTGAAAGATGAAAGTATTCAAGAATATGAGGTTCACGAATACAAACCGGTAGCCGGAACGAGTTTGAACAATGCGGGAGAGATAAGAATCAACGTCGGAACTCAAGATCTATTCGTACATCCTAGCGAGAGTTACACAGTGGTGCAGGGATGTCTCACCAAGGAAGATGGGAGCGACTACGCCGACGACGACACGGTTGCTCTTGCCAATAATGGCATCATGCATCTATTCAGTAACATAAAATACATGCTATCCGAACAAGAGACAGAATCTGTTTTTCATCCCGGTCAGGCCACCACGATGTTCGGACTCTTGACGTATCCTGATGATTTTTCAAAATCCAGAGGACTTAATCAGTTGTGGGTGAAAGACACCATAGGCCCTGCTAGCGCAGGCGCCGCCACGATATTCGACTACGTCATCAAGACGTCCAGACCTAAAGGAACGTTTTCGTTCAGGATACCTTTGAAACACATCTTCGGATTCGCAGATGATTACAACAAGATCATGTACGGATTCAAACACAATCTGACGTTGATTCGAAAAGGAAACGACGACGCAATAGTGAAACTCACCATGACCGATGCGGGTAAGATAACTCTACACAAGATATTGTGGTTCGTTCCGCACGTGGAGCCTTTGATCGATGAGAAAGCGCATCTCTACAAGATCATAGAATCCAAGAGTAAATTACCCGTGGGATTTAGAATGAGACAGTGCGACACGGCTAGCATTCCTCCCTCCACGAATCACTTCGATTGGAGATTGACGGTGAAATCCGCTTCCAAGAGACCGCGTTTCATCGTGGTTGCGTTTCAGACCGATAGGGACGGGGCTCAGGAAAAGAATGCATCGCTGTTCGATCACTGCCATTTGAGAAACATGCAAGTGTTTCTGAACACCACGAGATATCCAGCAATCGATTACAGCGCGTCGTTCGACAAGAACGATTTCTCCAGACTGTACGGCGACGCCGCTGATTTTAGAAAGAAGTATCACGGTCTAGACGAATTGATGAGCAATCCCAACATATCTCCCGGCGAATACAAGTCGATGTATCCCATGTTCGTGTTTGACATCAGTAAACAGAGTGAACGACTCAAGAGTAGCGTGTTAGACATTCAGATCAAGATACAATTTGATAGGAACGTGCCGAGAAAAACAGAAGCCTTCACCCTGGTCCTGTCGGACAGAGAATTACAATTCGAATCGGACGGAAATAAGATGTCGACCATTCGATGAGAGACGAGTGTGTGAAAAAAAAAATTAATAAACGTTAAAAATGTGGATGTAAGATTAATTAAAATCTAAAATCTCGAAAACAAAATGGATGTTTTTGACACGAAAACAACAAATCATCTGTTCACTTCAGATTACTATGACGTTAAAATAAAATACTTGGAAAAATGGATTCAAATTGAATATGAAGAACGTAACACAAAAAAGGGATGGAATAGTTGTGATTTTAACGAATATCGTTTAAAAGAAAAAGAAGAGTTTGATCTCGTAAGATCTAACAAAGAAATTATAAAAAATACAATTTAAAAATGTCGCAAATGTAAGAAACGTCAAATAAAAATCTAATCTCAACAAACTAGATCTGGTGATGAACCAACAACCGTATTCGCAAAGTGTATAAATTGTAATCATAAATGGATAGAAAATTTAAAAAAAAAAAAAAGTAATGAGATATAGAGAGATTGAACATCTCTCTATATCTCATTACTTTTTTTTTTTTGTTTTTAATAATCACACATTATTTTTTTTTTTAATTCATTATTTTCCATGCATTCACTGTTTGTTCAAAGGATCTAGTTCGATCAGTAGACTCACCACGGAAGTGGCAGCTTCGGGATTATTGGTTTTCGTGACGAAATTAATCCTGTCTCCGGCGTTCACTTTGAGAGGCGTGCTGAACGTGCTAACATTCGCGTGTTGATTCTCAGTCTTTTTGACACTGTATCTCTTATCACTCTCCACACCATTCACCATGAGATTGACGACCGCTCTGTTATTCAAATCCGAGGAAGCCAGACTCATTTGAAGGATTTCACCTCCCAACGGCATGGGATATCCCACCTGACCATGTTTCGATCCGCTACCTCCATTTCCGAAAGACCACTCGGCTTTTCCCTCATCTAAGGCACCGGCCTCTTCAGCCCACATGGTGATCAATTGTCTAGCATATTTGACTTTCTCCACCACCGAAATCAGGGTGCAGGCATCCGTCATGTTCACAGGATCTGGTAGATTCGTGAGCGTGTGTCCACCCATGTCTAGTTTACCTTCCATGATGTTGCCCTTTCTCCAGACCGAGTTGTCATCCACGTACTTCCTGCTTACCGCACTGGAATCGAATTCGGGATCGTGATCGAGACCGAATAAATTGTGACCGTTCATGTTGATGCCACCCTTCATGGTTCTGCCAGATTCTTTGTTCAGGTAGAGATCATCCACTTGTGATTCTAGATATTCTTGTGATTGTATTACAGCAGAATCTACGTAGCCCTTGTTGACTGCGGTTGAGTCCGCATCCGTGTCGTCGATCTTCGACAGATTCAATATCTTGTTGAATCCTGCATTCAGATCCGATTTCGTTTCTCGTCTGTCAGACTTTCTCTGTTCCAGATCTACGTAGTGTTTGGTCGCCACGTCCTTGGGATTCGTGGGAGTGGCCACGTTCGTTATCTTGTTAGAATTGGCGTTCAATTCCGAGTGCATCGTTTTCTGAACATATCTATTTCTCAGGTGTTCGCTGAATCTCACGTGAGTGTCGTCCGCGTATCTCTTGGATCTATGGGATTCGCAACGTTCACCAAACATTTGGATTTCAGATCCAGATCATCGGTCATGGTTTTATCCACGTAATTATCCAGCAGGATTCGTTCGAAATCGGCATTCCCCCTGTCAACGTATTTTTTAGTCGCAACATCTGCGAGATCTATCAGCTCGGGAAGATTGCAGAGCTTCTTATCGTTCATGTTCAAATGTTCTTCTCGAGGTTCGTATCTCCGAACATAATGTTCGTCCAAGTTGGCAACATCATAACCATTGTCGACTTCGAACGTCTTCCTCTTCTTTCTCGGGTTGACTTTTTCTTCGTCGTCACTTCTACCAAATTTATCGACTGGCATGTTGTTGTGGGATTTTTTTTTTTTGTTGTTTAGAAAAAATGTGTTCAAAACGTAGTTTATTAAAAATGAACTATGTTATTTTATTTTTCGTTTTTTATTCGATTAAAATTTTTTTAAAATAATTTTTTATCTTTTTATATACTATAAAAAAAAAATCTCTCTCTCTAATGTAAGTCATTGAGAATGTCTTGAAATTGATCTCCTTCAGACCATCTCTTGAGAATGTAGAGACACAGGTGACCGCAAAACACTTGATCTGGTGATTGCACTTGATCCGTGTTGTAAAGAACCATCGATTTGTTGAAATAGTTCTTTATTTCTTTCGGCGGTGAGATTCCGTAGCTGTCGAAATAATAATTCTTCTTCTTCCCGTTCTTGAACCACGCCACCCAGTGAGTGCCTTCACCCAATAAATCGTCTAGATTTAAAATTCCGCATTCCAATTGTCGAGGTCTTCTCTT
This sequence comes from Pictodentalium vernedei, assembly GCA_031216915.1. NCBI lineage: Eukaryota > Metazoa > Mollusca > Scaphopoda > Dentaliida > Dentaliidae > Pictodentalium > Pictodentalium vernedei. The sequence continues at coordinate 56,106,548 of CM062295.1, forward strand.
CAGCAAGGCATCTCTGGAAAACACACCTAGAAAATCTTCGATTTTCAAATCTTTTGCCGCATTCAACAGATCGATATTGGATAGGGGTTCATTGGGTAAGACGACACCTTCTACAGATATCTTTATTTTCTTATTCATAGATGCGTATATATTTTTTTTTTTATTTATTTTATTATGATTCACTAAAAATGACGTTATTTTTTTCTATTTTTTTCTTTTTCTTTTTAAACTAACTTTCTCGATGTCACTATCGATTTCTAATCTAATCTAATTCCTCTTGATTTTCTGGAATCTCATCATCCACAATCATATCTGGAATCCAATCATCCACATTCATATCGTCTCTAATTAAATCCACAGTCCAATGTCCGAGTGCCAAAGTGCTTATTTTATCATCTAACACGAATCTCTTATCGTCGTCGGCCGTCAGCGAAATCTTGTTGACTATTTCGGTATACAAGTCGTGATTTTCGCTTCGAATCGATTTCATAGTCTTATACACCGGACCACTTCCTAACAGACAATCTTTATACTCTTGGAAAGAGATGTTTTTCTTCACCACGCACGCTTTAACTCCTTTGCACTTCTTGATCTCTTCATCATCTTCTAGACGATAAGCATAGAGTTTGGGTCTCAAGCCCAGGAATTCGACGATCTGTTTACCGCCGCTCTCGTCCTTAAATTTACCCAACACCTTCTTGTTGTCGTTCGATTGAATGTTGGACGGGTGATCGACGGGATAATTGCTCGTGTCGAACCAATCGGCCACGTCCGGAGATATGTCTCGGTAGATGTCTTTTGTCTCTATCTCATAAACTAAACTGTCCGTGTCGGTGAACAGTAGTTTGGCTTTGTCACCAAATTTTCGTTTGACGTAATCGTAGTGAAACTCGTACATCAATCACTTGCTGATATCTAAGATGATCGGTCTGAGATAATACGGTTTGTCGAACTTCAGGTGTGTCTTTTGCATGTGAACGGCCACTAGATTTTCGCCGAATATGGTTAGGTGTTTGTAATTGGGTTTCGCCACTAATTTTTTAGCTTTTTTCTCAGACGTGACGAGTCGAACGTCGGTTCTCTTCCTGATGTTTTCCATCGATTTGCCGTACACGCAGTTGTTCATGAGTTTGAAGAAATCTTTTTCGAAATCGTTCTCAGCTCGAGTTCTGAGATTCGTGTTGAGATCGATGTATTTTTTCATCCGAGGCTCTTTGTCGAATCGAATGATGCGATGTATGTCAACTAATTTCATCCCGTAATCGATGTACTGTTTCAAATTCTCGCTGTAGACGACGAAGTTACATTTGTTAAATAAATTGTGAATGAGTTTTTCCTCGTCTTCTTCATTCGGTTCCATTCATTCGGGAGCCAGCGGATAATCATTGTGTGGATCGTGTAATTCTTCCGGATAGTTCAAATCGACTTCTAAAATGAAAGGATAGTCTCTCCATTTTTGCATCTCTTCCGGTTGCTTCACCCATTCGAAATTTCCAATCGGTAAAGGATGACTCATAGCCCAACCATACAGATTATTGGCGTCCCAATACTGTATGTATTTAGTCGACCGTTTCGAATCGAAACCTTCTTTCATGTAGGGATTGTTAGCCTCAGAATGTCTGTGAGAGATCATCGAGACGCCACCTCTCACAGCCCTTTCGAACATGAGCAACATGTCCACGTCGGATAATAATTCCAATTGGACTTCAGTGGTGTTCAACAGAGCGTCCCACGCCAGACCGGGTGGGGTGAAATACCAAACGGGATCCAGATCGTAATTTCGACGACAGACGTCTCGAAAATTTTCGAACACATCTGCCAAGAGCAGAACGTCGGTCTTTAGATAGAGATCGTGATTATCTCTCATGGTTTTCATATCGAATGACTTCCACACGTTTTTGGCGTGTTCATAATTCTCGTCGGAAATGTCGGATTCGTATAATTTTGAATAAAAATCTTCTTTCGAAGGTAGTGCGGTGTCTTCGAATGTCTTTAGATCGTTCATGTAATCGTAAGGATAGACTCCTTTCCTCAACATGACGTCTACTCGTTCTCCGAAATGTTCGCTCGTGATTTTAAATTTATCCTTGCTCTTGTTATCGACTAATTTTTCCAGAGCGGTCGACATGAATTTAAAACTGTCGATGAAACGTATGCCTCTACGAATGGATTTCGTTTTTTCTTCCAACGTATTTCCGTCGATTACTCTTTTCCTCTCCATGAGCTTCCATTTCGTGAAGGAAATGTATCTTTCTTCGCTGTTCGTGATGCAATTTAATTCTTTGTGTGAGGTGCCGAGATTTTTCATGAACAGATGACTGTCATAACCTGAGAGATTGTGAAACATCACCGGATAGAAAGTGGCGTCTCGATATTTTAAATTACACATGCTGTGAGCCGGACCGCGATACAGACCCGTGTAATGATCGTGGTCTCTGACCTTCTTATTTTCCTCTGAATTCTCGTCGAACGATTGTCTGCATATGTGACATTTGGTGGCTCTGTTATTTTCGTCCTGCTGCTCTCGCGTGATGATCATTTTCGCCAGAGTTTTGAATTTGTCGTATAACATTTGAATTTTCGATTCTAACTCTTCCACGAACCTTTGAGCCACGTCGTCATCTTCGCGCTGTTTTTTGTAGGTGAAGGGACCCGTGTCATGTTGCGAGTCGAAAGCGCATTTCACGTAAATGCAATACCCTGAAGGTATGTGTTTTTGATATCTTTCGATGTAACTTTGAAGAGCGTTGGGTTGACAGGAACTCATTTTCGCGGTGAAACATTCGAAATCGGCGTACACGACGAATGGTACTTTTAACCTTCTATTGTGATTTTCAAACTTCACGATGGTGTTGGGTTTGGGCATTTCGACGGCAACACCTTGATTTTCGTTGCAATATTCCTGATGTTTCACCAACGAGTTTTCGCTGTGAAACGTGTTCATGCAGTTGCAACATAAAGATATCTTTCCTTTATGTTTATTATTTTGTCTCAACAGTAATCGGCTCGGATGTTTAACCCAACAATAATGATGATTGTCGCCAATCGAAATCGATAATAAAATAATCGTCTTTTCTCTTCCGCGATACGAAGTCTGTCTGAGAGGATAGATCTTTTGATTTTCGTCATCGTATCCAAGGACGTTCACCGCTACGGTGGGATTTTGAACCTCGAAATGTTCGATGTGTTTTAACTCTGTTGGAAAAGTCACTCCGGTCCAATCGAGATTTTTAGAAGTTTCCTCATAACGAGAAACTCTATCAGAGTTTATTTCGACAGGGTATAAAGCGGAGGTGACTGCCCATTTAAAACACTGATCATCTTTATTTCTCACGTTGACCAATACGGTAATTCCAAGTAGGAAGATCCTTTCAACGGTCCGTTTTTAGTCATGTGAATTTCAAGTTTCAACACCTCACCGAACGTCCAATTACTACCTTCATTTTGATAATTCGCGAGAGACGTCAACATCTTGTCTTTCATCTTTTCGAAAACGTCCGATAGATCTGAACCTCGAAATACGGGTTCGACGTTAGATCTGAAATATGCATTTTTCACGATGCTCTCGCCGGACTTCACGTCGATTTTATTCATTATGCATTGGAGTATCATCTTAATTTTTAATCCCAAGTTCATGTATTTGCGAAACAAATCCAATACTTCTTTCTTCACCCATTCCATGAACAATTTCGGATCGACTTTCTTTAACGAGGGAATCACGTTGAAAGTTTTAAAAATGCCTTTGATCGCACTCTCCCATTCTACGGTTTTCGATTGAAATAGTTCCGCAACGAGTCATGTTACATATTCTTCTCCTTTCCCTTCATCGATTGCTCATTGAATTTCGCTCGATATATCACGTTTGTCTTGAATCTGAAGTGCATCACTCGTTTTCGTTTTAGTTTTTCTTTTCTTTTCTTTGGAAACTTGATGTTCTTCAACGGCTTTTCGTTTAGTCATCTTCTTATTTTTCACAACCGGTGCATCTTTTGACGTCGTTGCTATCGACATTTCGTTTGCCTTTCTAGCGTTTCGCAAATATTCTTGTATGACTTCAATTTTTTTTGATTTAGTTCTATGCTTTCTGAAATCTGAAATTTGTAATAGTTTACAAATCTCGTTGAACTGAGGTATGGTTTTCTCATTTAAATTTACCATTGTTTCATCTGTTTGCTTCATATGTAAGAATATTTTTTTTTTTGGGGGGGGGGAATTTTGTATTAAATAATTTGTTAAAAAAGTTTTGCTTTTTTACTCTTTTTATATATACATAATAGAAAAAGAAAAAAAAAAGTTAAATTTTAAATTCAATTTTTTTAATACAAAATTAAAATATACATTATTTGTAAGAATTCATAAAAAACCAAATAATCGATCATGACAACAACACCTAAAAGATGCGAATTGAAATTGAAACGAGACGAAAGGTATGAGAAATCCAGTTTTAATATCTATACATTACAACCACACAATCCCATCGAATTGAATGAGGTCGAGATGGTAGACTTAGAGCGCTACTACCACAAATATCGAATGTGTTTGAAAGTGGATGAAGCTGCGCTCGATTTGTTTTACGAGTACCAAAGCGAACTGTTGATTAATATCATCGTCGCCGAAGACAGAGAATTCGACAGGGGTGATTTATTGTTGTCCTATGGAGGTTACATATATCCAATAATCTCACCCGAACTCGTGAAGAAATCGGGTGGTGAGAGCGCATTCGCCTATGAAAAAAAACTCAAAAGAGTAAAGATGAACATTCACACCATTTTCGTATGTGGAAAAATGACGAATGTCAACTTGCTAATAACGGACTTGGAAATATAAACAATAGAGAGATTGAAATTAAAAATTTAACTTTCTATATATATATATAAAGAGAAAAAAAAAACTTTTACTAAAAAAAATTTTACATTAAAGAAAATTAAAAATTAAAAAAACAACTTTTTTATATATATATAAAAAGCAAAAAAAAAATAACAAACTTTTTTAACAAATTATTATTTAAATACAAAATTTAAAATATACATTATTTGCAAGAATTCGTAAAAACAAAAAAAAACAAATAATCGATCATGAAGACAACAACACCTAAAAGATGCGAATTGAAATTGAAACGAGTCGAAATGTATAAGAGATTCGGTCTTAAAATCTATAGATTACAATGACACAATCCCATTGAATTGAACGATGTCGAGACGAAGGGCTTAGAGCACAAATACGAGAAATATAAGATGCCTCTGAAATTGGACGAAGCCGCGCTCGATTTGATTTACGAGTACCAAAGCGATCTGCAGAACATCGTCATTGCTGAAGATAGAGAATTCGACAAGGACGATTTGTCATGGCCCTATGGAAATTACATATTTCCAAACATCTCATTTGAACTCGTGAAGAAATTGGGTGGTGAGAGCGAGTTGACCGATGTAAAAAAACTCAAAAGAGTAAAGATAAACATTCAACACGTTTTCGAAAAAGGAGAAGACACGAGCGTCAACATGCTAATAACGGACTTGGAAATATAAACAATAGAGTGATTGATTTTTAGCGAAGAAAAAATGAAAAAAAAAAAAAAGTAATGAGATCATCTTTAGATCTCATTTACTTTTTTTTTTTTTTTGTTTTCCTTCTTCTTCACTATCATCATAATATATTATAATAACGTTTCCTTTTCTCTCAAATTTCAGCGTCGATTCTTCTTTTTCTTTTTTTTTTCTTTTTCTTTGTGATGTGATACGTTCATGGCAACATTTTTGTTTATCCGAATCATAATTATGAACGAATGTTGTGCATCTCTTGGTAACACTCGCATCATTACCATTCTCTTCAGAAGGTAGTGGTGACCGTGGCAAGCATCGTCTCATTCTCAACCGTATATCCCGCGCTTTATCTATCTCTTTCCTTAGATATCCATCATTAGCGTCTAACCATTTTTTTATTTCTTCGCTCTCTGGCTCGCGATGTTCGTCATTATCATCAAATTGTTTCTCCACCTTTTCATCCAGGTGATACATTTGTTTCTCCACCTTTTTATCCATTTTTAAATATATTATTTTATACTTTCTATGATTTTATATATTTTATATAATTTTATATTTATAATAACATATTCAAAATCAGTATGTTCTTAAATGGCGAATTCTCACCGAGCAACAAACCCTTGCCGATTCGCTCGACGTTCCGTCCACTCTTCAGATAGAGACCGTTTCCTCCCAGAGAGTTGCCACCTCTAACGGGTTCTAGATACAATCCTTTACCGCTGTCGTCTACGTGAACGCGACACACGGCTCCTCCCTTCTTCAAAAACAGTCCGCTGCCACCCATTAATTTCTCAACTGCCGAACTAGCGACTCCCGTGAGAGCTCCCACGCCGAGAGTCTTTCCGAGAAAGGGTAGCGCCTTTGCGGCGAAGGGTAATGCTTTTGCGGCTATTCCTGCCAATAGCGGTAGGAAACTACCTTTCATTCTCAAATTGTATCTCAATTGAGCGGGACTCATTCTCACCGTCAACCCTCTTCCATCGCGAATCGCTTTCTCCATCCTTTTGATTTGACTTCTGGTCCAGGCGATCGAATCCTGACCGCCTCTCGTCAAATCTTCGTGAGTGAATTTGAATCTCACCGCCTCGCCTCGAGTTCTTAACGCTCTCTCAAGTTTCTTCCTCTGTCCTGCGGATATGTTCACGTTTTTTTCACGTATTCTGTCATAATTCTGTTTGTTTTTTTTAAATATATTTACTTCAATTGTTTCTTGTTTAATAATTATATTAAAATAATTTTGTAAAAATTAATATTACCGTTTATTTTATTTTTGTTATCTATATATATATAATATTTTTTTTGCTTTTATATTTCTCTTATGTGAAATCGTATCGTCACCCTCTCTCCGCGAAGATCTAACAGTTCACCATTTTGATCCGTCAACGTGGTTTTCAGACTATACAACGTGTCTAAAATCACTGGTAGATAAACTAAATTTCGAGGTCGCTCCACGATCTTATAACCCGGCGACACGTTTGGAAAGAAGGAATAGATCGTCGGTTGAGCGCTACCATTCACGTAGCTTCCAGCAATCACGTCCACGTTCACCAGAATGCTATTGACAGCGAGAATGTCGACCGTATTTTCAGATGCCGCGTGGCCTCGATACATCTTTCGCTCGAATCCCAACATCTTGCCTATAGAATCGTCCGTGTTGAAATCCACACGAAAATTATCTTCCAAATCCAACATCGTCTGTAAGGTATTAGGATTGGGAGCGAGTCTGATCTTGTTGCTTCCCTTTCCATCCGTCTTCATTCGCGTCTGAATGTAATTGTTCAAATCGTCTATGTCGTAACTCTCTTTGGGAATTCGAATCTCCAACCAATCCACTCCGTCGGAATACTTGAACGAGTTATTCTTTTCGGTGACGTTGGGAAAGGAATAATAAGTCTCCAGATTCACCAACGCCATCTCGTAACTTTTCTCTCTATTCAATTCGATGGAAGGTTCGAATTTCGTAGCGAATCGAATCGAATCGCCACTCACCACGATTTGAATGGATTGTTTCGCAGCCGTATTCTCAGCTATCCGTTCTAACAATTCTCCATGTTCGAACATTATATTTTAATTTTATTTTTTTATTCAAAACTAATTATTTGAAGATTTATTATTTTTCTAATTTTTATTTTCACGCTCTATCTTATTATTATTACCATCGGAAACATAAAACTCGTCGAATCCGCACCGATATTTTCCGCGATTAAATTCGCTTGTCAAATCGATCACGACGAAATTGTAAAGTCCACCATCCCAAACCCTCTTGCAGAATCTCCTGAATTCCGCAGCGCTCATGTCGTTTGCGACGTGATCGCCGTAGATGTGATTGAGATTCTTGAGATCTTGGCGAAAGAGACATAGAAAATTAGCGTTCTCCCTTATCGTCTGTCTGGGCAATCGAAAATAATTCTGCGACAGGTAGAAACAGTCCACGTTGCTGTGTCGACCCCTAACGTAATACGATTCGCATCGGTTCTGTCTCTCCAAAAGCAGATCGTCGAAAATCATGAGATTCTTATCTTCCGATTTCAGTTCTCTAGGATCCGGAACGTCGCTAGCGTTCTCATAAAATCGACACTCGACGTTCGAAGATGCATTTCTCTTCATCAGCTCCGTCGCCGCGCCGTCCAAAATGGTCGAGAGCGGAGCTCCACACTTGTCGAATTCCTCCCTACTGTCAAAGATTCTGGCTATGACGTCCTTGGGCAATCTGCGATCCATGCACTCTCGAAGCAATATGTATTCGGGTTGAAACAAGCTCTTGCCAAACACGAACAATCTGTCGTAATCCAACCAGTCGGGTCGGGACAACAGACTCATCAACAGATTGGTCTTTCCACAATTCGATTTTCCCACTATCAAACCTCTTATGCTCTTGGGAAAGAACTCGTTATTCGACCTCTTGGTCGCGGCGTCGTTCCAAGACATATCTTTAATGTTCATCTTTGTTTTATTTTTGTTTGTTATTTTAGATTCTTTTCAAATACAAATTTTTTTTTTTATGTTTTTCAAACTCTGTTTTTAATGTTATTATTATTATTATTTATTTATATCGCACCGTCGCGAGTTCTCTTCAATCCGGATCCACTCGTCATTTTGACTAAATCTTGTATGGGCACCACGGCATCCTTTAAATCTTTCCAATTTTTCAGCGTTCGCTCTAACGCAGCTCGCTTCGCCGGCGGACTGATCAACTTGTCGATCAACGCGTCGGCTGCCCTCTTGCCAGCCACAGAAGCTATCCTACCACTGGCTTCGGAAGCGGCTTTCTTACCAGCATCCAAAGCCGTCTTCTTACCGACCTCAAACGCGGTCGATGCGAGTTTTCTACCCGCATTGCTCGTGAACGCTCGCATTATAGAATCGACGATGCCAGAACCGCCTTGAACGTAAGTTCTGACGTATCCCCTGTTCTTTATCACCAACATATTTTATTTTTATGATATATTTATTGTTTTTTTTCACTGGTAAATCGTTTTTGCCGTTTAAATACTTTTATTATTCTAGTGTAAGAATTTACTGTTTTATTTTTGTTTGTTTGTTTGTTTGTTTGTTTGTTTGTTTGTTTCTCTCTCTCTACTTATTATTTTATACACATCAATCCTTCAATTCGTTCATCAGCCTTTTATACTGGTTTTTATTCAAAACCTTTTGTCTCAACAATTCGTCAGATACGGCAACTATCTGATTATCTAATCCCGTGTTACCAGCCCGTCTGCTCCCCATCAACAAACTCAATCTCTGAGACAGAGCGTCGGGATCGCTCGGAAGAAAAATAGCGGTTTTCACCCCTTTGCCGGTCACCGATTCGACGAACTTCTTGTTCATCTCCCATATGGGCTTCACTATTTTCGTCCACTTGTAACCTCTGTTGGCTTTGGGTCTCGTCTCTCTGGCATCGTTATTTCTATTCATGGCGTGGGTCTGAACCAGAATGTCGCCGTAATTGTCGAAATCCTGTTCCGTGAAATCTCCAGGCTTGTCGTAAAGGAGCAATCTCCGCAGACCATCGGTTACTTTATATTTATTCGAACCCACGATCAATTCGTCATCGTCCATTTCCACCAACGTATCACCTACAAAAGTTCTACCCTCAGAATCCTTATAAATTCCATACAACTGATCTCTCTTACCGCCATCATCATCGAACGATGCGACGCTACTAGTGGTGATAGTCGAAGCCGTATCATCAGACTCGCTCATATCTGTTTGAATTCCCGGGGGAACGTAATCCGGTGTAGATTGAACGGAATACCGATTTCCAAAACTAGGAGGCAACGAACCCATTCTCAAAGAACTCTCCTTGATGGGTCTCAATTCTTCGACTATCTCCTTCCTGCTTCGCTCTTGACCCTCCGTCACGGGTTTAAATATTTTTGTGGCTTCGCGTCTGAGTTCCATCTCACCGAGACGTCTGCTTCTCTCAGCAGCCTGAATGTTCTTCTTAGAACGTTCATACTCGGCTAAAACTCGATCTCGGCGTCTAGGATCCATCTGGAAAAACATCTTTCGTTTTAATTGTTTTTATTTATTTTTCAAAATTAAATGTTTAATTATATTTTTATGTTTTTGTGTTTTAAGTAAATAAAAAAATCTTCCGTCTTTAATATAATAACTAAAACCAGTTGAGAAAAAAAAAATTTACAAAATGACACCTCGATAAATAGTTAAAAATATTAAAGTAGCATCCGTTTCAAACGTGTTAAAAAATCATAAAGAAATAGTTTTTTCCGATAAACCATTTAACTTGACAAGTACTCTCATTTGAATAAAAACCTGTAATACATCTCAGGCGTGACAAAATAGCTTTCTCAGTAAGTGTTTATACAGTAAATGTCACTTTGACATGCAACCTGCTTGTCAGTTTTGATAAAAACACAGACTGACGATTGTAGACTAACACCCGAATGGAATGGTTTAACGCGTCGAAGGCGCGCAGGGACGGTATGGGGAACAAGCCCCTTTCAACCCTCAGTGACTGGACAATAAAATCCACAGCGCTTCCTTCATGAATAATTATATTCACGTGTCAGAACGAGCTTCATCGCAGAGTAACTCGGTGTAATGATACACATTATTTTGATAAAATTTATTATTATTTTACATTTGGATTCACGTACATTTCTTCTCACCTTTTTTTCGTGTGGCCGATCCTGGAGGATCTTCGCCAATGATGATTGTAGCGCGCAGGAGCTCTATTTATACTGTACAAGTGGAGATACCCATCGTGGGATTTTTCCAAAAAAAAACTTTGTTTTTTTCTGTTGAGTTTTTTTGGAAAAAATCCGGGTATTCCCCCCACTCACGTCAGAAAGGGAAGCGTCCAATAGCAGTCTGTTAAGTTTTTTTGGAAAAAATCAGGGTATTCCCCCCACTTACGTCAGAAAGGGAAGCGTCCAATAGCAGTTTAAGTTTTTTTTGGAAAAAATCAGGGTATTCCCCCCACTCACGTCAGAAAGGGAAGCGTCCAATAGCAGTCTGTTAAGTTTTTTTTGAAAAAATCAGGGTATTCCCCCCACTCACGTCAGAAAGGGAAGCGTCCAATAGCAGTCTGTTAAGTTTTTTTTGGAAAAAATCAGGGTATTCCCCCCACTCACGTCAGAAAGGGAAGCGTCCAATAGCAGTCTGTTAAGTTTTTGGGAAAAACCCACCGCCTCAAAACAATTGCGGGTTCTAAATCATCTGTACCAAAGCAATTGCGGGTTCTGAATCACTGATTTAGAGTCCCCAAAACTGTTTTTTGATGATGAGCCAGAATCTTATGCTTTCGCTCGCGTTCGCCGACGATGGATCGGTGGTCTGATCTGCGATTCGAACGTCGACGAAAAATTACGTACAAGATGCAACTGAAGATGTACAATTTCACCCTTTTTTTAAAAACGCGCGTTCACCGCGAGTATTTGAACGTTAAAGTGCGATCTAGGAGTCACTACTGTACATGGGGGGATTCAAGATCATGTACAGTTTGTGTGAACAAGCGTGTGATTTAACACTGAATTCCACGTTGGTGAACGCATCGTGAACGTATGTTGTACACGTACATGTACAAGTGATAGTAAACTCTCAATTATTACCTACTTGTAACTCAATAATTATTTTCGAACCTGTTCGTACGCCATAGATATGTGGCCAAAAGAAGAGGAACAGAAGATACTGCTATTAGCAGTGACAGAACAAGTTATGGTAACATTAGTAGCGAAGTGCGTGTAGTCTTTCCTCCACTCCACTCCACTTAGTGATGAACTGAAGGTGAAGGCTCAGAGTCATCCCCGAGGAAAAACATTACCCCCATACTAATTGGAACTCCACGAGTACCCGTTTGAGGCTCAAGTCCACAGAAAGAAGAGGAATAAAGATAGCAAAATGACCCAATAGATATAAGGGTGAGACAGGTGAGACAGGTGAGACAGGTGAGCGTGCTCCGATCAGTTTCAGGAATTTTAGGCATGAATGTATACATCATTGACATTTTCAGGAAAAGTGTGTGTGTGCTTGGGGTGGGTGGGAAGTTCTCTCGTCCGTCACCGCTGCTCAAAACACGAATTCAGTCAGACAGTATATTCTCTCGAATGATCGATGTTTGTGAAATCCTGAACAGTCTGTATGGGTTTTCAACAACCTTTAAATTGATTTGCATTTTAAAACATCAAAATCCGCAGAAGGGAACTTGGTGCGTGATGTATTATGTGCTGTTGGGTCCTGGAAGGCCAGGCGACCACACCATACAAAATTGTCGGACGACATTGCAAGAACGTGGATATGAGACGAAATCGCTGACAATCTTATCTCGTTACTAGTAAGTTTACAAACAAAGAAAGCCACACCGTAAACAATGCAAATCACCCGTTCAACACCGTCCCTTTGTAACATCATTTAAATAGATTATAGTTCATTCGAATCTACAGTTAAAACTAGAAGTCCTGCCACGAACTGAGCGCCTATCTAGGCTTACAGTACGTGGAGAGTGGACTGTAACCAAATCACCCGGGGAGTGGAGTTATCACACCAAATTCTGTACATGTGGATAAAAAACATAAGCATTGTTTCAGCCAATGGACCTCCGGGTATAACCCGGAGGTCCATTGGCTGGAACTTTGCCTGTACTTGTTATGCTTTGAAACGAATTTACAATTATTGCTTGGGTGGGATTTCCACTCTGTGGGCGATTCAGTGACAATACACTCTCCACGTACTGTAATTGCGCGTAGGCATTGCGCGCAATTGCCATATCGAATGGCATCCAAAGCACGGCAGTTTTTCCTGGTTACTCATAGCAAACACAACCTGGAACCCTGTCCAATAAACTTGAAATTATTTTAAGCTAATTTATTGTAAGTGTATGGAGACCAGATCGCGATCCGACCGAGAAAAAGGCCGCCTTTGTGGTCACAGAAGTGTATAGTGTGCAATGCGTTCAACTGAAGAGATCGTGAGAGATCGTGAGTTGGGCTTGCCAGTGTCACTTGCCAAAACGCTCCTGGATTGAGCACAATAGAACCAACCGCGTGCTTCTAACTATCTTGATCCGGATTTATGCTATTTCATTGCACTTGGTACATTGGATGGTCTGACAGTAACTGTTACACACTGCTGCCTAAGATATCCAGATGGTATGAAACTATCCAAGGGGGAAGAAAAACTACTCCAGTACGAGTCCAAAAGCCAAACACAGTTCCTATGCCATTGTGCCACTATCCCATGAAAACTCGTAGCGACTAATATCGCTGATATACTCAGTGGCGTAACGTCCATACAACGAAGTTAGGGCGTCTCCTAAGGGCCCCAATCAATTGCACGTTTTTAGAGGCCCCAACAATTCCAACATTTTGGGAAAAATCATTATAGGGTCTCAAAACAGTGCTGTAGTTGGAACATTGAGGTTGGATGCTTCAATACCAGCTTGCATAAAGAATCTGGGCGATATTCTCAGAAACCAATTACGGGGTTGTGTACTTATCACATAACAACACGAGACAGCAGTTCAAATGACGAAACATCTTTAATTTTAATTCATTTACAAATGTGGATGCATTCTGTACAAGTTGTTACATCAAACCGACGAAGTAGTATCCGAAACCAACCAATGGCAACATTACAACTTCTCGGTTAAGGTGCTGACCAACTCACGAAGGAACAAACACAGTAGTAGTAGTAGTAGTAATATCATTTTATTGTGACATGTGCTTTACAACACGAAAATGCTTACAAACAGTATAAAATAGCACTCGGCCCAGCGGACCTAGATGTCACCTAAATAATCAGAAGTGTAGGATAAAGTGCACCTTTGTAGGGAGAGATTTGTAATATTTCAAAAGTGAATTTTAAATTGTCATCCCCTAAGTTAATGAGAATTAAAAGTTTGTGACCAGAGATGTGCTTTGAGAACAGCCAATATGCAATTTCTAAGGTGGGTCTGGCCATTCTTTCCCTCTGCAGCCTGCAGAACTGCAGAGTGAAAGGATGAGCACGCCACCCTCTGAAAAACGCACAACCCATAACGTTTTTTGTACATTAGTAATTATACACAGGTTTGGTGAGTTGAAATTTGGCAATTGTTTATTGACAGAAACGTACGAAAGGTCGAACGAAAATCACCATCGATAAACTTTTAATTTATGAAGCACCGGGTTGTACCCCGGTGCTTCATTAATTGAAATTTTGACTATTACACGTATAATTAGTGTTTGGAATCTAATATTATTTCGTCCACGGAAATATTGCCGACCCGTGGAAAGTGACCAGTACACGACGGCACCACTATAACCACTAAGCCCCACTAGAACTTCTTAAACCCCTGCACACTGATGTCAAAATATCTAAATTTCAGGCAGAAAAAATTTGCCATAATGCAACTAGAATTTTAACCAATCCAATCTCGTTTGACAGAACTCGTTGAGCTCTGTCAAACGAGATTGAATTGGTTAAATTTCTAGATGCATTATGGGAAAAACAGCTTCCTGAAATTTTGGTATTTTGACATCAGAGTGAAGGGGGTTAAGCTAGTCAAGGTCGGGTGGATGTTATACTGAGTAGAATGTTTGAGTGTGCTAGAATATAACATTATAATGTACTGAATAATTATAGTATATGGCCTAAGAGCCACCAATTTACTCTTACGTCACTGAATATACATTGTTTGTCGAGTTGGATACAGGTACTAAGTGCACTTGAACCACAACCATGGAAAATTTGATTTGTTCATTGTAGACTTGGATTTATTTACCGAGGAAACATCATTCGCAGATTCTTTATTGATAAGCAGACTTGCACGACTTTTTATTTATTAAAGCTACTTAAATATATGTTTCATTTGACAATAAACCCATTGGGATAAGAATATATGACGCAAATATGCGAACAAGAATGACAAGCATCCATGAATTATTACATCGTATCCTCCAGAGGCAATGGAAACAATGAATTGTTCTATTGAATTTGCAGTTTCAGAATTTTATCCATTTATTTCTCTTTAACCCTTTGAAAGCTAGTGGTATCTTCCATGTCATTTCAATGGCAGCAATTAGAAGAGTCATTATTTGTGGGGGGGGGGGGGGGGCGGTGGCTCAGTTGGTAGAGGTGCAGGCTGCAAGCCGAGAGGTCCTCGGTTCGAATCCCACCTGCGGCAACCGCGTTGTGTCCTTGGGCAAGACACTTCACCCCCATTGCACGCGTGGGGGCACGGTGGCATTGTGTACTAAGGCGTACAGCACGTCGATGGTGCACCTGTCTTCAACCAATGCTAACCCTGCTTGTGTAGAGTCAGTTGCTTGTGTGGAGTCAGTATGTTGAGGAGCTGACAGCTGCTCGCCGTTGCCCGCTGGTTCTCTCCGGGTACTCCGGTTTCCTCCACTCATAAAACTGTCGCGGTCATGATTAGCCATTGTGCAGAAATATGTGACCTTAAAAACACCAATAAATAAATAAATAAATTCATTATTTGGGGGTATTGAGGGTATGATCAGTAGTTTGGTATTTATGTGCACTTAAATAATTCAATGATGAAATGTTCAGTTACTTGGGCTCTTCTGTACTTGGAACAAATCTTTGAAAATACCTAATTTTTAGTTCTGGGAATCTGTAGGAATCTTTTGAAAGGGATTTTTGTATATCCTACTGGGCCTTTTAACAAATTTGTTAGATAGAGTATTGAACAGTTTTGGTGATTTGATCTGTTTTAGAATGGTGATGTAAGGTGAATATTTCTTAGTCTTTGATTTTGACCAGCTGATACAGTGGATGCCAGTTAATTGAATAGCCACTTTTCCTGTGAAAATTATTCAATTAGCAGGAGTATACTTTCCTGTCTTCTGGAGAAAAACGTTGCATTTACTCTATGATATCCTCTTTGGCAGTATATTTCATTCAACAAGTTTTAACTATTTAAACTCTTGTGGTATCTCCCATGCCAGTTCAATGACAGCAATTAAAAGAGTCCATATTCATTATTTGGGGTTTACCAATCAATATTTTCAACGTGCAGCCTTGGAGCTGCACGTTGAAAATATTAATTGGTCTCCCCCACACATTCACTTAGCATCCACCCTTCTTAATGAAACTATGACGTATCATGTCCATGGGCTTGAAAAGAATATTTAATTTTCAAAAGATGTGGTGTCGAAATATCAACATTTCAAGACGATCCTTTTCCCATAATGCAACCAGGAATTTAAACAATTCAGTCTTGTTTTACGGAGCTCTTCAACGCTATTGTGGAATGGTATAGTCATAAACAATACTTCCGAGAGTCGATGGATTACAGACATGGGGTAGATGAGTATTATAAGAATTGATGACTACTAATCGAACTTACCAGGTCACATGACTACTCGATTATCATAAACTTTTTTGGAAAATTCTCGTGGATCTTCCATTTTTATAAATTTCACGGGTAAGCCTTTAACCAGGAGCAAATCATTATTGACGTATGCGTTCCTGACCAGGACACACAGCACGTGGACGAATTTCCAGGAACTGGTTGATCAGTTACCTGCTTTCAGAAGAAATGTTGGTCATCGGGCGTCCAAGATGTTTCCGACAGACTACAAGACTTTTTCCACGGAGATGTAAAATGGCAAACCTCCATCCCCACTCACGGCTCCCCAGCTTCGGACATGATATCGTGTATTATAAAAATTCAACCGTATTACTAGCTCTGTTGAGTTTGGCAGTGTTCTAGCAAACCCTTTTTAGGAAAGGGTCCAATTTCTCTCTCATTAAGAAAACGTGCGTCATGAAGGCTGTATAGTGAATTTCTTTAACCCTTTATCTAATACGAAAGGCATTCGACACTTGCAAACAAATTCTTGAATGACATTTTTTTTTATTTTTTGCTTCAAAAACATAGCTTATGGCCCCTCATTGGAACGAGCTCAACGAGCTCGTTCCAGTGAGGGTCATACGCTATGTTTTTGAGACAGAAAATGAAAAAAATCATGAAAATTGAATAGTTACAAGTAACTGGGAATTTCATTGGTTCAAATACGTCACATGCAGACTGCATATAAAACCATATACTGCCTGTCAACATCAATATACGCTGACAGCTATGGGTAATCTCCCCGTTGTTCATTGATTATTCAAAATGGCGGCAGCCGATAAACTCTTCAAGTTGAAAGAGTGAGTGTTGGAAGCCCATATTTGGTCTGAAGTGCAGGTTAGGCAACTTAAAAGGCTTCATATTTTGTGGATGTGTGTCATGTTACCTTCGAAATGAAACTGTTTGGTATGTATGAATTTGCCTTGTTACAATTTATGGGAGAGTGTAGGCACTCTCCCATAAATTGTAACAAGGCAAAGACACGTGAACACATTGTGAGAATTCTCTCATTTAATTTTGATCGCTGTTGTTATTAGTTCTGTGCATCGATGCAGCAGTCGGTAAGATATATTCGTTACACAGTTTGTTGGTGGCCTAATATGGTATATATGGTGTCAGTTAATTTCATATTGGACTCGGTAAGATATATTCGTTACACAATTTGTTGGTGGCCTAATATGGTATATATGGCTTCGCGCGCGTCCAATATGAAATTAACTGACACCATATATGCCATATTAGGCCACCAACAAACTGTGTAACTAATAATATTTATCAAACCTGTATTGATTTATTCCGTGTATGCACGTGTCTTAATCAAATAATTTTTTTTAAAACCAATTTGTTTTATGAGCATATCTTCATGTATCACACGAATTTAATGATAACACACCACACATACAGTGGAACCCACTTAATTGGATATCTAATAAAAAACCGTTAATTGAATATAATTACCAAGCGCAAACCATACCTTCAGCATAAATTTGACACGTTAATTGCATATAAGTTACAGAGTAAAGTCCTATTAATTCAACTGAATATTAAGCAAAAAAAAAAATCTTGTAATAATCTCATTATCAAAAATGTTGTAATAATCTTGTAATATGTAGAGAAATTATCCAGACAATCACACAATTCCGCACGTTAATAGATCTATGTGGCCACCGTACATCCATTACAGGCATTTAATGTGAGCTCTGTCAAACAAGATATAATAAAATAAATTCTCAGTTTATCTCTGGATTACAAGGAAGTAATTGAATTCCTGTTAGTTGAATAATTTTCACTGGCAAAGAGGCTATACAATTAGCAGTATCCCACTTTATTTATTTCCGCACAAAAGTTAATCATAGGAGAAAGCTGAGAATTGCTTAACGCGTTCCAGTTCCCATGAGCACCCACCGGAACTTTCAAGAGCACATGAGCGTCTCCTCGTAAACATTCAACATCTGCTCAAGCTTATAAGAATATTCAAATTCTCGAGTTTTGTCTCTCTAATTAGGCTTTTTTTCGCTACCCCTATGAATACAAATAGGTGTGTAAAGCTGAAGAATTTGAAAAATTCTTACAAGCGTTTGACTATATGTATGTTACGAACATTGTATCAGCAGAAGCTAATATGCTCTTAATAGTTGCTCATACAGTACGTGGAGAGTCGATTGTAATTAAAACACCCGCGAAGTGGAGTTATCACCCAAACTATAACTTTCTAATTTTGTACATATCGACAAAAAAAAAACACAAGCAATGTTTCAGCCAATGGACCTCCGGGTTTAACCCGGAGGTCAATTGGCTGAAACTTTGCTTGTGCTTGTTATGCTTTGCAACAAATTTGCAATTATTGTTTGGGTGGAATCTCCACCCTGCGGGTGATTTAGTGATAATACACTCTCCACGTACTGTAGGAGCTGATTAAAACAGTTCAAAAGTCATTTCAAATCATATATTCCAAACTCGTGTCCCCCGTTTGTTCAAATAGCTTACGTGATCCTCATTTTGGTCATTTCTTAAGCTGGCATTTCAAGACCTTTCCGCCTCCGTTATATATCTCATATAACTGTTCATTTTCCAAAGTAGTGTCAGCTTTTCAGCATTAAGGTATAACAGAACTAAATATGTTTCTATATGCCTCCATTTTAATTTTGGCATTCAAATATCTTTGTCAAGTGTGGCCCTTTAGACAACTTTTTCTAACCCGAAAACAGGGGGTCGTGCAACGAATAAGAGAGATAAAATGACACGAAGGGAAGTACCAGCCACGTGCACATATTTTTCACGGAATTCCCTACAAAAACACAAAAAAAAGTAAATTGTATTTTTTAGGTCCCAAAGTTATCAAATCACACTCTTTTTTATCTGGAATATTCAACAATAATGCAGGATGTCATTAGAATGTTTCAAACGTTTATGGAAATAATATATTTTCCCAAGGCTGCTTATTTTTAGAGATTGTATAATTTCAAAGTGCAACATTTCAAGGTGGGTAACTCTAATTCAAATATTGAGTTCAGCGATACATAAGGGCATGGGGATTTTTAGACATTTTTCTACACTTTGACACTGTACATCTTGTGACTTTGCAGTTGTTTCCAGGCAAGTTATGGTTGCCTATATCAACAACAATTACTGCCAATGTACTTTGAATGCTGCTTACAAGTTTACCCAAAGACTACATGTTAAATATCTGGTTTGTTGAAGAAAAAGTGATTCAAGTCGGAAATAGGCCTTCAAGGGCAAAGTTAAAAACATTATAAAGGTTTCACGACATCCATGTCTAAACTGTCAACGTCAAAATGGAAATGGTAGATTGGCTTTTAAAATTTTAAATGTACTACACAAAAAACCCCAAAATTGAACCACACCAAATACTTCGGTGTAAATGAAAATAATGGAAACAATGTTGAAAAGCAATGTACCTTGTGAATTCTAATTCATTTATTGATAAACGAATGGTCGTTTCGAACAAGTTCAGTGTCCTTGGTATCACCTGTCACGTGTGCGAGGCTTCATTGTCCTAAAAAACACATTTTACTAGTCAGTATTGGGTGTGTCCATCTTCACATCGAGTGGGACTTGTAAACACATAGACACCTCTATCCCATTCTGTGAATGAGAGCACGTACCTGATTCTGTCCAATTTGGTCCCAGTTCTGGACAGCAATGTTACACCAAAATTTCTAGCCACCCCTCTAGTGTATAGCTAACAGTGGGAAATTTCTCAAACTGGTAGCAAGAAAACTGACGTATCAAGCAGTTCTTGTAGTAGTCTAGCCGTCTTCTTTTAATGAATGCTAATAAACCCACAAGACCCCGGCCAAAGGTGGACAATGCTGGCTCGTCCGTTCAAAATATGACAAATATACGAAACACAGAGAGATCGCTGGGTACTCCAAACATATACACTGGTACGACAGAAATACGCAATGGGGAGTAGTAAGAGATATCATTTGGGCAATCTGATTTAACACTGAAATCCCAATAGACATTTGTTCGCCAGAGAAAATGCACGGTCGTATGTACTTGGGCGAACTGATTTTACACTGAAAATCCCATAGACATTTTTTCGCCAGAGTGCCATCTTTTCGTGTGTACTTTTGCGAACTGGTTTAGCACTGAAAATTCCCATAGACATTTTTTCGCCAGAGTGCCATCAGCTGATGGCACTCTGGCGAAAAAATGTCTATGGGAATTTTCAGCTCGCCCAAGTACACACGACCGTGGATTTTCTTTGGCGAACAAATGTCTATAGAAATTTCAATGTTAAATCAGTTTGCCCAAGTGGCATCTCTTACTACTTCGGGGAAACCAAATATACCCGCCAGGTGCACAAAACATACTCGCCGGATATGGAATATACCCACCATGTACACGAAATATACCTGCGAGGTATACCAAATATACTCGCCGAGTATACCAAAATACCCGCCAGGCACACCAAATATACTCGTTGGGAACACAAAATAGAAACGTCGGGTACACAGAATTTTCCCCCGTGTATACTAAATACACCCGTTGAGCACTGCCAAGTAGTACTTAAGGGCTGGAGAGATCAAAGCATTCAGTTCCTCTGATGCGCCTCAAGAAGACGAAACCGGTCAGGTTAATTTTATTCACAAAACTCTTTTAACTTCTTGAAACTAATATTGCCATTATAACTGTATTGTTCCAAGTAGCCTATTATAAAAAAACCTCATTACCCTTGTATTGGGACAATTATATGGTGCACAACGTTGTTCCATCATAATTACCCCCCCCCCCCCCCCCCCCCCCCCGCATTCGTGGCTATTTCCTTGCGAATAAGGTTCATGGCCATTTGGGCTAAACATTTGGTAACCATTTATCCAACGTAACGGTTCAAACAGGCCAGCGCCATTCACAAAAATCACCAATTGTCGTTACTTCTTTCATTTTTGCCTCAAAAACATAGCTTATGACCCCTCATCACAGACTATGTTTTTGGCGCAAAAAATGGAAAAAAAAACAGGAGTATTCAAGAATTTTATTGGCAAGTGTCGTCTGCTTTTCGTATTAGGTAAAGGGTTAAAGAAAAATAAGGACGGGGGGGGGGGGGGGCGGTGGCTCAGTAGGTGGAGGTGCAGGCTGCAAGCCGAGACGCCCTCGGTTCAAATCCCCTCTGCGGTTGTATCCTTGGGCAAGACACTTCACCTCCATTGTCCACTCCACGGTGGAGTTGTGTACTAAGG
Organism: Pictodentalium vernedei; assembly: GCA_031216915.1. Classification (NCBI taxonomy): domain Eukaryota; kingdom Metazoa; phylum Mollusca; class Scaphopoda; order Dentaliida; family Dentaliidae; genus Pictodentalium; species Pictodentalium vernedei. The sequence continues at coordinate 56,128,111 of CM062295.1, forward strand.
CGTACTGCACGTCGATGGTGCGCCTGTCTTCAACGAATGCTAACCCTGCTTGTGTAGAGTTAGTATGTTGGGGAGCTGACAGTTGCTCGTCGTTGCTCGGTGGTTCTCTCAATACATTATTTCAGCATTCTGCATTGGAATAAAGAAATTATTTGCCACGAAATACACTGCAGCTTTTAGAGACATGAATTGGAATTTCCCCATGTACTTATGCAATCGATAAACATTCTGTTAAAACATAAAATGCTTATATCACTGAAGCAATGTGAAAGAAAATACTCTTTACAAACGGAATACTCATTGTGGGAATTCTTATAAAAGCAAACAGTAACACAGAGTTTTAAACCTCATTTTTCCAGCAGTGTCGGTGTGTTCTAAGGCGTACTAAGAGTCGATGGAACACTTCCATGAGTTCAACCGCTGTTAACCCCGCTTGTGTGCGTGTGCGTGTGTGTGTGTGGGGTGGGGGGTGCTTAGCAGGTAGAGGCGCAGGCTGCAAGCCGAGAGGTCCATGGTTCGAATCCCACCTGCGGCAACCGCGTTGTATCCTTGGACATGACACTTAACCCGAATTGTCCACGTGGGGGTACGGTGGCGTTGTGTACTAAGGCGTATTGTACGTCGATGGTGCATCTGCTTTCAACCAATGCTAACCCTGCTTGTGTAGAGTTAGAATGTTGAGGAGCTGACAGATGCTCGCTGTTACTCGGTGGTTCTCCCCGGGTACTTCCGCTTCCTCCACCCGTAAAACTGTCACGGTCATGATTAACCATTGTGCAGAAATATGTGACCTAAAATAAATAAATAAATAAATAAATAAATAAATAAATAAATAAATAAATAAATAAATTAAAATAAAGTAAAATAAATAAATAAATAAATAAATAACTCCGCTTGTGTGGAGTTACACTACGGTCGCTGTGGACTGGTCACTTTCCACGGGTGGGTAATATTTCCGCGGTTGCAATATTTAATTCCAAACACTAATTATAGGAATAATCATCACAATTTAATTAATGAAGTGGGGGCGCGGTGGCTCAGTAGTAGAGGCACAAGCTGCAAGCTGAGAGGCCCGCAGTTCGAATCCTTGGACAAGACACTTCACCCTATTGCCAACGTGGGGACACGGTGACGTTGTTTACAAAGGCGTACTGCACGTCGATGGTGCACTTGTCTTCAACCATTGCTAACCCTGCTTGTGTGGAGTTAGTATTTTGGGATGCCTGACAGTTGCTCGCCGCTGCTCGGTTATTCACGCCGGGTACTCCGGCTTCCTTCACCCGTAAAACTGCTCGACAGGAGGCGATCCTGGCTGTCGAAAGTGTCGTTAAACCCCAATAAATAAAATAAATTTATGAAACACCGGGTACAAACCGGTTCTTCATTAATTAAAATTTTACTGGTGATAGTTTTTGTTACCTGGTGAATGCATGCGTGGATATCACTACCCACGCGTGGATTATAACCAGTTTAGGGCGACTGAACTTTAGTAAGGAGGAGAGTCTGACAGCTGTTCGTCGCTGCTCAGTGGTTCTTTCCGTGTATCCCGCCTTCCTCCACCCGTAAAACTGACTAAAACGATGTGACAATGACTGTTGAAAATGTCGTTAACCCTTTACCCAACGCAGATATCAAAATTTATTATTTTAAATATCATTTTTTAAAATTTTTCAAAAAATTTCAACAAAACCATACCACGTGACCTCTCGTTGGAACGAGCTCGACGAGCTCGTTCCAACGAGGGGTCACATGATATGGTTTTGTTGAAATGTTTTGAAAAATAATTTTTTTTCAACTGCTGAATGTGCATATTACGCGGGCGGATGCGGGCGATTCGTTGGGTAAAGGGTTAACCCCGAACGAACAAACAAAACACTACTTACATGTACACAGACCAATGGCTACAAAAGTGGTGTCGTTTTCGATCTCATCACGATCTATTGATGGGTCGATTTTCGTAAATAAAATATTGTGAAATCATGACCGAATGAAGAAAAATAAATGGAAATAACATTGAGATTCAATGAAATCACATTTTTCTTCGACATGTGATATTCTACAGGCTTGCTGGGAGAAAAGCAGTCTGAGAACTAAAAATAAAAATACGGACAGAGAACTTTGTCCGGATCAAGACTGACTCGCGACTGACTCGCGATCCGGTCAACGTTCTCTGTCGCATTTGTATATTGAGTTGTGTAAGCTCGGCGGTTACTGGTCAAATCGCTTGTACCTCAATAGTAACTCATTCTATTTGTGTGCTTGTTTATTGAGGTTTAGCAATACTTTCAATCACCAGGATCACATCACGTCGGACAAATGCAGAACTAAAAGTATTGAGGCAAAAAATTGGAGTTGCCCCCGTATTTTTTCACGTGTGACGGACTGCACACGCTACAGTGGCCGAAATCTGTCGAAATCGCACAAAGTTAAAAATCACTATTTTTCAAAGTAAAATGAAAATATTAAAACTGACCCATAGCCTAATTGTTTTTAGACCATCAAATAATTTGAAGTTGCTTTCTTCGGAATGACGAATGCATAAATCATGGTATAAGATGTGAATATCTTTTTTTTAACCTTAAGGCTACCTCAGTCAGCCTTTTTTTTCGTAAGTTTATAAGAAAATAATTTAATCATTTGCCCCGCCTCTGCGTTTGATTGATTGAAAATATACAGCATGAAAGTCGTCAAAATCGTATAAACCAAATCACGTATTGATTTGGAATGTCTACACGTTCGCGCGTCCGATCCAACTTTGAAGACACTGGAAGCCCCGCCCACTCAATCCAATTGTTACCGTGAGGGCGTGACGGCAGACTGATAGATTGATAACAAGCTTGTAAACAAAGATCAATGATCGATTTTTCATCGCCTCCAGTCAGCGAGAATATAATGATAATTTCTCGGGAACAATTGAATTTAATAAAATATATCGAAGTAGGAGACGAATAAAAGATCATACATTCAAACATGATTTTGTGGGAACTTAAAAAAAATGTTTTTAACGATATTGTTACGTGACTTGCTAAATATCTGTCGTCTGCGATCGAAAATCAAAACAACAAACAATTTGACAATGATTGACGTGACCTGTTTGTGGCACACTTTCCTGAGTTTGACTGTTGTCTTTTGCGAAAATTAAAAGTTTTTCGTTCACATAGTTTTTATATTTTAATATTACAGCCGGATTAAATTATAAGAAATAACTGTTGTTTTCCTTCGGTTTATGCGATATAAACCGAAAATTTTCAGCACAAGCTTAATCATAACTCTCTACTATTATCATATTCCTATGCACTGCTTTTCTACACACTCTGAGAGAATAAGTATTTGTCGATTTTCAAAATATGCCATTACTTTTCCAGGTACAAGCCACAAGATTTATTGTTTACGCTGACGTAGAAAGTACAGCCCAACGAACATTTCAAACAATTGTTGACGATATGTCGACAACACAATACGATGCCATTCTTCACGTGGGTGACATAGCTTACAACCTGCACGATAATGGCGGCAAGGTAAGTACACTTTTCCCTCTTGTTTTATCTAAATAGATGTTGTAGTAACTGATCACTATACAAACGAATTGCTAGAACATCAGAGCAAAACGATGCAGCCTAACCTGCACCCCCCCCCCTCCAACCTAAGATGACGCCATGCCAATCAACGTCATAACTCCTCTCATAGAGGACGTTTGATGACGTGGAAGCTGCTCCGCTGTGACTGCGTTACCAAGGGAGCAAGCCTGTTGCTATGGACTCCAAGTAAGCGGATTTTGATATTATGTCATTTTATTCCTGGTCCCAATGTCAACCAGTGTCTTAAATTACACCAAGATCATTAAAGTAGTTAAGCCGTTACTAAAGAAGCACTATGTTTTCAATGTAGACAGAGCGAGTCGGTTGCCATAGGTTTATTTAGCCTATATATTAAATTTCGCCGAAATCGTCCCAGTAATTAGCCCATTGCTAAGGACAAATTCCGGCTGCTACGGAGCTCACGTGACACTGTTATTAAACTATTAGTTTCACTTCATGTTGATTGTTAGTCCTATTCTAAAAATAAGATCAAAATCTACTTTTAGTTACTGCGTTGCTACGGAAGCACGCTTGTTGCTATAGAGACCAAATTAGTTAAGGAAACATCCCAGCTGCTATGGTGATCGCGTGGTCTCGTTGTCAACGTTTTAGTTTAGCTCCTGGCTATCGAGTGGACCTATGCATAAAATTGCATAAAAATCGGTCCAATTATGAGGCCGTTGTTAAAAAAAAGCACCCTTGTTGCCATGTAGTCACGTGCCATCATTACCCCTTAATAATTGGAATAATTCCCATCGGTGAGGATAATTCTAATATTATTGTGGTCCCGAACCACAATAAACCCCGTGCTGTTATTTGCAAATAGAAATCATAGTTTCCAAAAGATCTTTTTCAAAGCAACATTTCGGACCTGAGTTTCTTTGAATAATCCGTGTTTCACTGTGAAATCTCGGCGAATCACATTCTGCAAAATTCTCCCGACAAAAATGTGAAAATAACATAAAGGACTTTTCGCTCGGGAGTCTTCGGCTACATCGCCCTTTTGTTTAAAAAGCAAGACATTTTCTTTTAGACATTCTCCTTAGAACCTATTGAACTGGTCGCATAGATGGCATGTAATTAGTCTGAAGAGATTACGTCAGTATGTGTAATAATCTACGTTTGGTGGTGATGATATACATGTAAGTGTTGGGAAAGTCATATTGCCCAGCCATCATGCTACAGTTAAAACTAAAAGTCCTGTGATGAAATGCGCACAAATAGCACGTCGATCTACGAGTTAATCTACGCGTTATGACCATAGTAAGCCTATCAAATTATGTGCATATGGCCTGTGCACAAGCAATGTTTCAGCCAATGACCCTCCGGGTAACCCGGAGGGCCATTGGCAGAAACATTGCCTGTGTTTGCTACGAGTAACCAGGAAAACCTGCCATGCTTTGGATGCCATTCGATATGGCAATTGCGCGCAATTCCTACGCGCAATTAAACCTAGATAAGCGCACAGTTCGTGACAAGACATCTACTTTTAACTGTAACAGCCTATTTGTTTCATATCCAAAAATCATATTTCAGTTACTATGACATTTTCAAAGAAGAATACACGACAAACACTTTAAAGATATTGCGTTCATTCATGGATATACCAATCGTCAAAACCGACACTGGCTCATCGAGTACAGACTTCTAAACCCTTCCAAGAAAGTTGTGTTTTGCATACCATCTGTTCTTTTTGCTTGCCAACTGCAGGAAAAATCATTGACGTATGTCGTTGTCAAGGGTCTGTTTATCGGTCATGGTCGAGTATTACGTTTATTAAACTGGCGGAGTGCTGTTTTTTGTTGTTGTCCAAATTTTGTTCATTTGTTACCGTCTTGTTACAATACATGGGAGAGGCACTCTCTCATAGATTGTAACATGTCATTTAACTGAATAATATGACATCAAAAATTATTTGAAGCACATCCACGGAATATGAAGCCTTTAATTTGTGTTACCCACACTTCAAGATAAAACTTAAAAGTAGGCTTCTAGCACTCAACCGGTTAACTATCAAATATTATTTAAACTAGCATCAGATTGGGGGCACACAAGTACCTTACTGACATTAATTGAATTAATCTGAATACGCCGATTACAAAGCCTGTTCTGAAACTCAGAGGTTATTTCTGAGTGTACGATTGAAAAAACAACAGACATTCTTTCAATATTTAAACTATTCATAGGTCATTTCGCTTCTCATCATCCAGACGAAAGCTTCTGTTCATTACATAAATATTCAAACATTCACTGTGATTAGTGTGTCAATGTAAATCTGAACGACCCTCAGCTGTGTTGTAACATCGATTCTTTTAAGAAAGATATTAACCATACCATACTTCACGTGTATTTGGCCAAACGAAAACTTTCCTGTGTATATTGTTTGTTTATCGGGGTCTAACGTTGCTTTTAACAGTCGGGGTTACATCGTGCTGGACAGCTTTACCAGTGGGGAAAGCCTAAGTGCCATGGGAACATTATTAACGTGCAGTATGCCTTATTAGTACACAGCGTTATCGTTGATAAGTGTCTTGCCCAAGGAAACAACGTAGTTACCACGCAGGACGGAACGTCGATCTTTATGTTTAATGTCCAAGGCTCTAACCACTGAGCCACCGTTCTACCAACTTTGCAGCCCAAGCGTTTGGCCAGCGGCGTCACCAGGGGTGTCGCGAAGATGAAGGATTAGGTGCAATGTTCGCGTTGTCGGTGTCACTGGTGCCATCTGCACTAATAATTCGTTTGGCACCAAAAATACTACATTTGGCACCAAAACCAAACTATAGGTAGATCTCAAAGATTTCGTAGTTTATTATGTCCCCGACCTCCGTAGGAGGATTCGGGGGTAGCAAGTCCGTCCGTCCGTCCGTCCGTCCGTCCTGGCAATAATACTGGACTTATGAGTTGTTTTTTGTGCCCGGACAGGCATTATGAGCTTACTTCCAGATTATAAGCTTACGTACAAATATTATCAGGTTAATGTCTAAAATATGAGACTTATGAGGCAAGAATCGATTTGTAGCTATTTTTCGGGGTTTATGTTAAAGTTTGAGGTTTATGGTCAATTAACGGCTGGGGTTAGCGTTGCTCCCGCCCTCCATTCAAACGTTTTGGAATGAAATTTCAGCGCCATTGGTTAGATTTTGATCTCCTTTGGTACGCTGATAGACCCACTTGGGGGTACATATATGCACAAGGAACGGATTCCGCCCAATAAGTTTTCCCCGAGTGATGGCCCCTTTTCACTCTTTCGACTTAGTCAATTTTTCTGTGCCACAATACCTTTAAGGCCACCTCGAATATTCCTACGGGTCGGGGACTGTAACCCACGCTTTATGTAGCTCTTGTTATTTCAGTGCACAGGTTTCGATATTTATTTATTTTATTGGTGTTTAAGGTCACATACTTATGCACAATGGCTAATCGTGACTGTGACAGTTTTACGGGTGGAGGAAGGCAGAGTACCCGGAGAGAACCACCGAGCAACGACGAGCATCTGTCAGCTCTCCAACATCGTAACTCTGAACTCTGCACCGCAGCACAGACAGGGTTAGATTGGTTGAAGACATGCGCACCATCGACGTGCAGTACGCCTTAGTACACAGCTTCATCGTGCCCCCATGTAGGCAATCGGGGTTAAGTAACAGTTTTCGATAGAATTGCTTTGTGACTATACAGAGGAAACTGAATTCATACTTGTCAAGTAATCTACAGAAAACATGTATAATCATGGTCCTTTGTTTTGGAGAAACTGAATTAACAGTTTATCAAAAAATATCTTTGTGATTTAACCCTTTGCTCAACGTAACGCTCAAAACCGACCAGCGCTAACCACAAAAATCACCCTCAGTTTTCATTATTTTAAAATTTTTTGTCTCAAAACATAGCTTATGACCCTCATTGGAACGAGCTCGCCGAGCTCGTTCCAATTAGAGGTCATAAGCTGTGTTTTGACGCAAAAATGAAAAATACTTAGCTATTCAAGAATTATGTTTGCAAGTGTCGTTTTATTTTCGTGTTAGGTGAAGGATTAATCTTTTTTAATTTGCTCAATATATTCTACAATACTTGTGGAACCTAATTCATTTCTGCTACCAGTGTATCATGAATGAATGTGGGCGCGGTGGCGTTGGTGTAACCGGTTCTCGTCAGATCACCTAAATTAAGCAACGTCGAGCCCGTTTAATCATTGGATGGGTGACTGTCTGAGCGATCAATTCGGACTCCCGCGTTGTGTCATTGGGCAAGGCACTTAACCCCGATTGTCCACATGGGGGCACGATAACGACGTGTACTAAGGCGTACTGCACGCCGATGGTGCGCATGTCTTCAACCAATCTAACCTTGTCTGCGCTGCAGTGCGAAGTTACGATGTTGGGAAGCTGGCAGCTGCTCGTCGTTGCTCGGTGGTTCTCTCGGAGTACTCCGGCATCCTCCACCCGTAAAACTGTCACGGTCATTGGCCATCGTGCATAAGTATGTGACCTTAAACACCAATAAATAAATAAATAAAAAAATTATCATATAACTCGTCCGTTTTGTTCACTTTAAAACATTTGATATTTTGTTTTCATATTAATCAGTGATAAATAAAGCCTTCCGTCAATTTCATTGGTCAATTTCAAAACTAGACAATTTAATTGGCTGAACAAAATACAACTGGCCATATTTTCATAATTTGTATAATTAGAGTTGGGAGCTTTCATTGGTCAATTTCAAAACTGGACAATTTGATTGGCTAAACATAATACAACTGGGTCACATTTGCATAATTTCAGTAGGGAGAATTTACCTTATCTGTTCTATTTAGGGTGGGTTATATTGTATTAATCTTTTACCCACAAGAAAAACGCCATTCAATTTTTTTTATATTTTCATTTTTTGCTTCCAAAACATAGGTTATGACACCTCATTGGAACGAGCTCGTTCCAATGAGGGGTCATCACCCATGTTTTGGAAGCAAAAAATGAAATTTTTAGTTATACGAGGATGTTTTAAGTGCCGTCAGCAAGTCAAGTTAGGTGATGGGTTAAAAAGTCATACTAAGTGGCTAATTTGTGCGTGTGTGTGTCATATGATAAATAGAATATGAAATGAGTTTTTTTTCTCATATAATATTTCTGAAACTCGTTCGAATTTTCCGTTTGGGCTCGCCAGAGGCTCGCCCAAACGGAAAATTCTTAGACTCGTTTCATAAATATTATATGAGAAAAACACTCATTTCATATCCTCTATATCAAGAATGAATAAACAGTGAGTAAACAATAATCATAAAATTATTTTTGTAAACATTAATAATAGCCTTTGAGTTTTTTGTGATCTATATTTTTATACTTTGTGTATTTTTGTAACTAAAACACTTGAAAGGGCGAGATAATAATAAATTAATAGGCATCACGGCACCTCGTAGTACTCAAAGAACGATACATGGTTAATTTGTTATCATTTACATTTGGCATTAACAACTTCCATTTGGGACCAAAACAATTTATTTGACGCCATACAGAAATCCAACTTGGCACCAACAACTGTGGGTTCAGCGTGCACACGGATTAGAAGGGAAGGGGATGGAACGGGGTGTAATCCTGTCTTTAGTGTTCTGTAATGGCTCAAATTCCGACTGATAAAATATTCAAACTACATCCCCAAGGCATGCTTTCATCGAAGGCAAGCCTTGATGATGTAAATGGAATATCTCTAGGAGGGTATTATAGCTCAAAACACAAGTGTCTTTGGACATTTATTTATGAATACGTTATTTATGGAGACATGTAATTAGTCGGGCGATAATGGCTTTCCACAGGGACGTTGGAACGTTTTCCAGAAATGCTTCAGAAAGATGGAGATAGAGGAGAGAGAGAGGCGGAGAGAGAGAGAAGAGAGAGAGAGAAGGGGGTGGGAGAGAGAGGAGAGAGAGGGAGAGAGAGAGAAAGAGGAGAGAGTAGAGAGAGAGAGGGAGAGAGAGATGGAGAGGAGAAAGAGGGGAAGAGAGAGAGGAGAGAGAGAGAGTAAAGTGGGGAGGGGAGAAAGGGAGAGAGAGAGAAGAGAGAGAGAGAGGTTGGGAGAGAGAGGAGAGAGAGAGGAGAGATAGGGAGAGAAAGAGGAGAGAGTAGAGAGAGAGGGGGAGAGAGAGATGGAGAGAGAGAGAGAGAGAGAGAGAGAGAGAGAGAGAGAGAGAGAGAGTAAGGTGGGGGAGGAGAGAGAGGGGGATATATATATTTATAAAGATAATTTTATCCTAATCTCTCTCGCTCTCTCTTTCTCTCTCTCTCGCTCTCTCTCTCTCTCTGTATTTATATCTCTCTCGCTCTCTCTCCCTCTCTCTCTCTCTCTCTCTCTATATATACACTACTCAAAGCTTGCTAAGCACCAAGTATATCCAACTACCTCTTTTACATTTTAGGTGAAATATTGTTATGAAAAGTTTATATTTTTTTATTTAATTATATCTTTAATGATTTAAGCACAGAAATTAAGATTTTGTTTGTGTTTGACATTACTTTTTAGCTTTTGAATACGATAACCAAGGAAAATGGATATTATTGGAAGAAGAGGAATTTGTTCAAATTTGCCCAAAAGTTGACGGAGCGAATTGATATGGGTTCAATATCGAGTATGAGACCCATTATTGTTACTTACAACTTGCTGGCCAGTTCATACGCTCAATCCCCTCCCTCTGTCGGTACTACCGGACAGCATGGGCTACATCAGGACGGGCATTATCGTCCATCAGAATGAATCTATCACCCACTGCACCTTCAAACAATCTGACGTGGGCATCCAGGATCTCATCAATATACCACTGTGCAGTCAATGTCCCACGGTCAAGGACACAGAGCTCTGTACGTCCATCCCAGCTGATGCCGCTCCAGACCATTATTGACCCTCCACCACAGCGGTCATGCTCAGCAATGTTGGCTGCATGGAATCACTCTCCTGGTCTTCTCCACACCCTAGAACGCCTATCTGTGTGGTCTAGGCAGTACCTTGACTCATATTTAAAAATGACAGGTCGCCAATCTTTTCTGGTCCATCCTACGTGGTCCATGGCCCTTTCATATCGTGCCTGGCGTGGTTCAGGGACAGCGGAATGCGAATACGTGGCCGTCGTGATCGGAGACCACCTTCGTGCAAAATTGCCTGGATAGTCTGCGTCGAAAAATTTACCCCGGATGTATTCTGAAGGTCACTGTGAAGCTGGGTTGCTGTGGCAAAGCGGTTCCCACGGGCCTGAATGATCAAAAACCGGTTTTCAGCTGCAGATGTTGCCCTGTTTCCGCCACCACCATACCGTCTTACTGGTGTGCCATACTGGTGAAATCTTGCCCAGGCTCTGGTGATCACCGTATGGTGCACACCAAGGGCTTCACCAATTTGACGATGGGTAGCCCCTTACTCCACCATCCCTACAGCCCGCCACATTTCTGCTTCAGACAAATGTCTTCGTACATTGGCATTTGCCATATTCAATCATTAAATCACAAGGGTTTGTTTTGAAATGAAGATTAAATACCTTACACATGTCATGTACATGTACACAGTACACGAAAACATCATGAAAATCAAGGGGTACATGCTTTCCACGACTGTCACGAGGAGTCTGCCTGTCAAGAGAGCTAAAGTAAAGACTGGGGACCATCTCAATACATTCCTCAATCTTATCCACCAAAAATATTGCACATATGCCACAAGCAAATGTCACAATGATGTGTCAAATATTTGGTGCTTAGCAAACTTGAGTAGTATATATATAGAGCGAGAGAGATTAGGCTTACATTCTCTTTACCAGCCTGCCATTACGATCTTATTGTTAATTGGCAGTAAGGGAGTTAATATATTCCTCAGTTCTCAGACTTGCTCGAATCTCCCTCAGTTGATTTGTATGACGACTTTAACCCTTTACCCAACCAATCGGCCGCACCCGTCCGCGTAATATCCAAATTCAGCTGTTGAAAAAATATTATTTTTCAAAAAATGTCAACAAAACCATATCACGTGACCCCTCGCTGGAACGAGCTCGTCGAGCTCGTTCCAACGAGGGATCACATGATATGGTTTTGCTTTGCTAAAATTCTTTGAAAAATTTGAAAAAAAGATTTAAAATAAATTTTGATATCGTCTGCGTTGGGTAAAGAGTTAAATTTAAAAAAAATGCTCACATGTTTGGCTCCATAGTTAACAAATTCTCCTACAGAAACGAAACAATTTATTAAATATTGAGGTTCGAAGGGAAAATTTGGAAAAGGTGGAGTCCAAAAATTAAAGAATGTGGATTTTTCCCAAAGTAGAAGTGCGTGAGTCCACATCATAGCCTTGTGTATTGTATTCTTTCCAAGTCACAGAGGCAAATTGGTCACCAGTGAGTATCTTTGTAGAGCCGTGTGCAAAACATGTCGACTGCTTCCTAACCACTTACTTGAAAAACGTGTAATGTAGTTCATAATGGTCATTTGGTTTTCCAATGCTTAAATCGGATAGTACATACCTCTCCTCACAGCACCACACAAGGGTGCGCAAGGATAACTGACTTGGGTAGGGAAGATAAACTTAGTGATGGTTCAAATCCAGACCGATAAAGAAGTATCCCAGCTGCATCAAGGAGATGTTATCATCGTAATTATAGTTAAAAACTTCGAGGGTTTAATAAAATGTACTTGAGATTAATTAAATTTCCGCAAAGTGCTCATACCAGGTCTGGCATTCTTAAAAAATGCAGAAGAGCTAAACATCGCTCTCCTCACATGGACCAGGGAAGCGTTTAGCTCTCCCCAAGCTTACAAAAGCTAAAAGTGACAAAATGAAATTGTTCTATTAATGAATTCTTTCTAGTGGGCTTTGTACATTTTATTTAGTGCTGCTAACAGGTAGTCTCTGAGAGACTGTTACACTGCCCTTCCCACACCTCTGGGCCTTGATAAGGCCCGGAGGTGTGGAAGTGGCAGTGTGGCCATATTGCAGAGACCACTAACATAGCAGAGATCAGAAAACCTGTGGGATTTAAGAATAGACTGTTGTGGTAATCATTATCTTCTAAGGCTAGGAGGGCTATTTTTCGCTCTCCCCAACTTTTTTGAGGCGAGCAGTAGGCGAGCGAGTAAATCGCTTTCCTGAAAATGCCAGGCCTGTCATACTGACCCCAAGCAGACCATGTCGGGTATTAAAGACCATCATTTGTACAAGCGACTGTTTGTGACACAAGTAAAAGCAGCGAATCGAGTCTCGTGTGATATTATATGAAGTCAAGCAAGGACAAAACGATATCCTTCAATCCAATACAGACGAATATGTCGTGACTGGAAATTTTATAGGATGTGGGAGAGGTGTGTGTATGTGAGTGTGGGAGGTGTGTGTGTGTGTGTTGTGTGGTGGGGGGGGGGGGGGGGGGGGGTGTTGATAACCCATCTCCTTATTTACACCTCAGCTTGTGGACAATTCTTGAAAGTCTGATATCTTTCCGTTGATATTTTTCTTACAAGAATATTTTGTAGTCAGGACTAACGCGGGTGATTTTTTTCCATGTGATAATCTGATTTTGAGTCATGGAAATTGTTGATAGTAGTATAATTAATTGTCTCAGACGTGTCTGAAAATATCAGCATTGTAATGAAATCGTCACTGTTTCAAAAGGCAATGGCCCTATTTTCATTCTGATAGCGAATGAACATCATTCGTAACTCTAAACGATTCATCGCTTGTTCTGAAAGACCTTTCTGGAAGTAGTATAGCTCGCACATTTAATCCCTGATTTGCGGACACACAGCGGACTCCGGAGATGACGTCATATCACGGTACTTGATGGGTGTCACGAGTGTTATGGTAGCCCACATGAGAATGTGTGAGGGAAGAGGACAATAGCATATCACGAGGTGTTGTAGGCTAGACTTTTTTCTGTACAATCATGTTGGTATCTTGAAGTCATGTTCGATTGTTCTGGTGTTCTCTGGTTGGTACATTTGAGATCTTAGACTAGTGTACAGCACAACACAGATAGCAAATTGCCACATGCCAGTAACAGTAATTATTATGTGCGTGTGTGTTAGTACACAATGCACCTCAAGAATATAAAGGACGTGTTCACGCTCATGGACACATACGGATATTTGAGGACGGATGGGGACTACCAGTGACCATTTCCTAGCTCCTTTATGGCCCATAGTAGCACGTTAGCAGATGGTTATAGGGCTCCTACAGTTTTATCGTATGAACATGCAATAGATATAAGGAAAACCCACAACGAGGTATAATCTGTCATCCATCATGGGATTCCAAGCCCCTATACAGGTAGTCTTACCATCGGATTCCATCTCGTCTTCTGTTGCCTAGCCTATGGTTTGCCTCTATTGTAGTCATCCAAACTATAGTCTACCAACCGTGCAGTCTTGTACCATTACTATTGATCTGTAGTACTAATACAAACTTGATACCTATTATGGGATACTTACAGTTAAAACTAGAAGTGCTGTCGTGAAATGCTCACAAATAGCACGTCGATTTGCTCGTAAATCTACGCGTTATGGCCATATTGAGGCTATCAAATTCTGTACATATGGCCTGTGCACAAGCAATGTTTCAGTCAATGGACCTCCGAGTAACCCCGAGGTCAATTGGCAGAAACATTGCCTGTGTTCGCTATGAGTAACCAGGAGAACCTTCCGTGCTTTGGATGCCATTCGATATGGCAATTGCGCGCAATTCACACTCGCATTTAAGACTAGATATGAGCACAGTTCGTGACAGGACTTCTAGTTTTAACTGTAAATGAGGATAATTGTCGTAGAAACCTTACACCCTGGTACTCCACGCTACATCCGGGTACTTCTGTGGGAAAGATATAAAAGGGTGCGAGTTTTGCTTTCAGTCCTCTAGTGTACTGACCGTCGTCGAGTAAAGACATGTTACCAGTTCGCTGCCGATACTGTTCTAAATTATGTTTGAGTTCTTATAATGACAGGTGACAAGAGAAGAACCATTGTCGCGTCTTCGTGAAGAAGAGGAATATGATTTTCTATAGTCTCAGAAATAAACCTTAGAAAAGTGAAAATTTCTGTTTGACGATCTCATGGGACAAGACGCATTCAAAGTAAAATATCACGAAGACGAAGATTAGGAGACTGGAAGAAAATGGACTCGCCGTCACAGAAAAAAAGTATAAAAGGAGTGTTGGAATGAAAATAAAGTCATTTGCGTTCTGACCGCCGAAGAGTAAAGATATCTGTGTAAACAACAGTGCTTAGATGCAAAGATGACTTACACACACAGATCTTCAAGAATGATGCTGGATTAAAGATATCTCAAGAACTGGTCCAAGTGAATCGTGTGATAGATGGAGCCAAGAGAAGAAATCTAGACCAGCACATATGTCTTAGTGAAAAGAAACTAAGATGTGTGGATACTGGCCAATTATTAACCACAAACAAGAGAACAAAGTCAACACTTTCCACTCCAACTATGATAAAAAATGAAGATTCAAGAACGGGCCAACTTTCAGATCAAAACAAGAATGGCATTATGAAGCAGCCTGCATACAAGAGAACGATTCCAAAGATAGCTCCCGTCATGAACGAATTCACTACTCAAACTACGAAGAAGAACGAAAATTCAAATATGGGCCAACTTTAGGATCAACACAAGAAAGACGTTATGAAGCAGCCTTCATACAAGAGAACGATGACAAAGACAGCTCCGACCAAGAACAAACATCCTACTCAAATTACGAAGAAGAATGAAGATTCAAGAATGGATCAAAACAAGAACAAAGTTACCATTACGAATCAGTCTAAAGACAAGATCGTGATGCCAGATCCCATTTAGAAACAAGTAACCACTACGAAGAATCCTGAAGAAAAGATGCTAGACAAGAAACCAAAGCAACCAACAAAGCCAAGCTGCCAGTGTTCAATGAGAGAACAAAGACAGAGTCAAACGATAGGAAGGAGCTCCAACCAAAAAGGAGATAAGATGGTTATCCTATGAGAAAAGACAGAACTGCATTCCACTAAGAGATGAATAGGATGCCTGGAGCATGTAACTTAACCTTTTACCTAACATGAAAAGCAGACGACACCTGCAAACAAAATTCTTGAATAACTTATTTTTTTCATTTTTTGTCTCAAAAACATAGGTTGTGACCCCTTATTGGAACGAGCTCATAACCTATGTTTTTGAGACAAAAAAAATGAAAATATAATGAAAAAAATTAATTGGCGATGTTTGAGGATAGCGTGGCCAGTTTTGGCTGTTACGTTGGGAAAAGGTTTAATAAACTGCATACTCGAATAAAAATGATTGAAACGTTAAATCTGTTTTTTATGAATTATCCAACAAAAGTACTCGTCTGTAAAGTGAAGTACCCGGGATTTAAAGTTTCTACGACAAGTATCCGCGAATAAATATTCTCCAATAGGTATCCTCCAATAGTATAACACCATTTCATAAGTATCCTCCAAAACCCGTATGCGCCTATGTGATGTGCACATATTGTGTATTATCACATAAGGACATATCGGCACATAATATGTACTACCTATAATGTGTACACATTGTGACACAATGCGTACTAACACACAAGCACACCTCGGTACTATCACTTTCACTAGGTCCAGGCATTGCATAGACTGATACAGGCTGAGATGAATGGGGTACTATAACTGTTAAAGATCTGGTCGAGGGTAGATGCCGAAACACAATCGGGGGGTAGCTACTAAGCTTGTAGTAGTGCTACAAATGAATAGCAATAGTACACGACTACAATGTTGAAAGATTATAGTATTGGATGACTACAACAGAGACAATTCATAGGTAGACAACAGAAGACAAGATGAAATCCGAAGGTAAGACTCCTGTATAGGGACTTGGAATCCCATTTACTGAATCGATGGAACGGCCATGTTCCGTGGCCCACGCTTCCAGGGCCACTGTTTGAAAAACGTCTGACCTTCGACTCCCCTCTCTGGCCGTTTGTGCCTATGTGGTGCATGTGATGTGCGCACATTGTGCATAAGCACACAAGCACATATCGGCACACCCAGCATGTGTTTATGGTTACATATAATGTGTACACTAGAACATAAACACTTCTTGTGTCGTCAGAATACTTTATAAGGAAGTGGTAGGAGGGGGGGGGGGAGTTATAGGTAGAAACCGAAGATTTAGTTGAAATCCGAGCCATATAAAACAAATATCGGGTCTATTTGGGTAATTCTACGATGTACAGCTACTCTTATACAAAGGAATAAAAGCCCATTCTATGAGACTTCATATCAAATAAAGTCGTTTCCTTTGATTTGGAGGGATTGTCGTGTTTATTTGTGTAATTCTTCGAATCGGAAAATTACTCTTATTCAATCGAACACATCCAACGAGACATACCCCTGCCCTGTTGTAGGCCGTTGGGTCACATAGCAACCGTGTTCCATCATAGCCAGGAAAATGGCGGCCTCCAGTATACAAAATAGCAGACGGAAACACGTGTTACCCTAACAACACGCGCTGCGCATGCGCACTAAGACCACCTATCACTGAGGGGATGACATCGCAAGGTGGCCGCTCAAGCGGGCTACCATGACAAATAAACATAACGTCAGTGTGGCATTTGACATGGCGACACTTCCGCCAATATGGGACGGTTACCACATTTCCAACTACTGACAGAGAGAGAGAGAGAGAGAGAGAGAAGAAAGAGAGAGGGGAGGGGGAGAGACACGCACAGACAGACAGGCAGAGAGAGATGCTGATTACCTCCCCAACACCAGTAGAAAGATTCCCTATCAGACATATAAGATTAACTTTGTGGCATATTTATGACTGGTTCGCAAAAATCAGAGACGGTCTCGGTCAGGCAGTTTTCAAACAGACCGCGCCAGCTGCCAATTTGTTTGCAGCAATACTGAAAAGAATGAATAGTAAAGTGTGAAAAAACATTAAACGCGATTAGATACGCGGTCATGATACCTTTTGCCAGTGTAATATGGTGTTGTACTTGAGCTTTGAAGGGCCGCTAATGGTCCTTGGGTCACTTCTGGTTCGGAGTAACAGCCCTGACCCTCGATTCCTTGACAAACCTGACTTTCTGCACTTAGCACCCCAATTTCATTTACTAAAGCATTGCATATGGCGCCTTGTTATCAGGTAAAGAAAACAAACAGTTGGAAAGGGAAGCGTTCTCAATGATGGCAGTCTCCAAGGATTTTGATAACATCTCATTGTATGACTACTCACTCGGGTTATTAAAAATTGAACATAATGGAATACAATTCACGTGAATAACAATATATCTGTAGAGTAAATTACGTTCACAGAGGATAAATCGGAGATCAAATTTGTAACCCCCGGTGTCCGTTTTAACTAACATGGGAACTTCAGAACTCTTCATCTCACTGACAATGTATGCAGATGGAAAAATCCACTGATCTCCATACAACCGGATCGCTGGAACGTTCATAGATAACATATAAAATAGTGTCTCATCTCCCCTTGTCTTCCCGAACCATCTCTTGAATAATCCCCCTTATACCCTACACTGACTGTAAACTGCACAGGTCGTTTACACAGAATTAGTTTTTACTGATGTACCCAGTGGGTGAAAATCCACTTGACGAAATAGAACCGAAGAATATAAACAGTATCCTATCTCATATTATATCTAACGTGAACACCCCCCCCCCTCCCTTCGTCTGACTGACTGAGCGGTACACTGCAAAAAATATAGGTTCTCTTTAGAAACAAAACTGGTTCTAATCTTGTCCCTGAGAGGGAACCAGTTCTGTTTAAACAGTATTTATTTCAAATCAAATAAATTTATAAAGATTGACATTAATTAAATATTAAATGAATTAAACATAAATTGAGGGGGTTTCAGTCGTAAGTTAGCTTATACGAGATTGTCTCAAATCATTATCAAGCAAAGGAGATATGAACAGAGACCACTATTTCATGTATATAGTAATTAACGCCAAATTGAGGCTTCCTTGGAGACCACGATTACACGTATGTCATAATTAACTCCACACTTCGTCTTCCTCGGAGACCACTATTACATGCATGCTATAATTAACTCCAAACTGCGTCTTCCTCGGAGATCACTTTCCATGTTTGTCATAGTTAACTCCAAGCTGTGTCTTCCTCGGAGACCACTATTACATGTATGCCATATATAACTCCAAATAAGAAATAAGTCACATGTGCAACAATCAGCAATGGCGTGATAAATGATGTGGTAGATAGTTATGGCCCTTACCACGGCCCTGAAGATTGCCTTGATGATTTCATGGCTCGGTCATTACTCACATATTACCAAAAATAGCCACCGCCCGTGACATAATTATGTCTTTGAGGGGGAGGGGTATTTCAACCTGTCAGATACTGGGCAGTAGTGAATTTTCGACACCATCTACCCCACACCCCTAGATTGACGCCCCTGTAAATAAACAAATAACCGATATCGTTACTCGTGGGTTCAGTAGAAAAACATCTAGTAAACCAACAACATAGACAATTGAATAGGTTGCTCGGTCGGTCACGAACTATGAATTCGATTTAGAGGTTCTATTTTGCAAGTTGAAATGGTCGAAAACGACATCACGGTGTGCGAACTGATTCACCCTAAATGTTCTGGCCGATCTCGTGTACATTTAGATAGAAACCAAAGCAAAGTACAGAACGTGGAGAGTGGATTGTAACTAAATCACCCGCGGAGTTGAGTTATCACCCAAACTATAACTTTCAAATTTTGTACATATGGACAAAAAAGACAAGCAATGTTTCATCCAATGGACCTCCGGGTTTAACCCGGAAGTCCATTGGTTGAAACTTTGCCTGTGCTTGTTATGCTTTGCAGCAAATTTGCAATTATTGTTTGGGTGGAATCTCCACTCTACGGGTGATTTAGTGATAATACACTCTCCACGTACTGCATATACGTAAATCGATATTACGGCTCAGTTTGCAACTCTAGCATTTCTTCTCATTAACAGGTTGGAGATGAATTCATGCAAAACATAGAGAATATATCAACAAAACTACCCTACCTCACAGCTCCTGGAGATCACGGTAAGTTGTATTAAAGTTAGGGCGTAGGAAACATTTCGAATTTGCCGCAGCGGAGTGGGCATGGTCATACGAGGGCACCCTCACAGTGATATAAGTGGTGGGCATGTGTCTTAGTGGCATTGTACGAATACAAAACAGAAAGCCATGTTTGACACTCGCGTATTTCATTAATGAAAAATGCATATTCTTGGCTCCCCATTTAACAAATTCTCCCATCGGGCCGAAATAGTTTGTTGTACAGAAAAACACAGGGCGAAAATTTGGGGAGCTAACACATGATGTATCTGGTATAGGGTTTAATATATTTCCTGGTTTTCTGGGAACCGGGAGCGGGAATGAATTTACTCTCAGAATCGGGAACCATGAAATTTCCCGGCAGGTAATATCAAGCAAATGTACGAGAGTAACATGACGCATTTATGTTAATGGTAATGAGCATGTTTCATTGGCAATCTTCCATCTCCAAAAGGAAAAGTTCTTTTCCTAAGACAAGGATGAAAACCCAAACCCGTTTCAATCTCGTCTTTATTTAAAGCAGAAGAGACTGGTGACGGCAGTATAGAGGGTGTTGATGTTTGAGGAGTTAATGAATATCGATACCAGTAATTCTGAAAATGAAGACGCGTTTGAACTTTGAGTGGGTTAAGATCTTGCCGTTGAAGGGTGGAGGTTTAGAGTCCTCCAGAACTGGTTGAGAGCTACAGTGATTTGTTGATAACGATCGATTCGTCAGGAATCAGGATTGGAAAATTTTCAAGCATGGAAGGGCTGACGAAATCCTACAAAGTTTCAATTCAGAAAACTTCAGTTCAATACACAAACTGTGCCTCGCTTCATTCCCGGGCCGACCTGTGGAGTTCCGGGTATCGGGACCGGCTTTCAGAACCGGGAACTCGTCAATTCCCGTTCCCGGGATTAAACCCCAATCTGGTACTCTTTGTGGATCTTACCAACTTCCACATTCCCAGAGATCATATCTCTAATCACTGATCCATGCACTAATTTATTGCTGATTGAAATACAGTCTTACCAATAATGTGCCCGTAACGCAATGGGGATAATGTTCACTTCTACTTCAACGGAATATTTGAATTTTGTATTACTGGTCATAAAATATGGACAAAATTTTCGCATAGGAATTATCTTAATAACTAAGATGACGAAAATATTTTGTAAACATTCGACTTGCATCGCCGCGAAAGTGGTCACTCCATCGTCATAATCACTTTCCGTTGATATCAAAGTACACCCTTTAACTGGTTAAGAGCTAGATTATTTTTGGTGGTTTGGATTTGTTATTCAAAATTTGTTTATTACAAATTATTGGAGAGTGCCAAGATGCACTCTCCAATAATTTGTCATAAAACAAATTTATATAAACGAAATATTATTTGCGTTTAACTGAATGTGAAACATGAACAAGGCAAATGTTGGTTGCTCTGGTACCCACATTTTTTAAAAGCCCTGATAGTGACTTTTAGTACCCAGCCAGTTAACTCTTACAAGCCGGGGAATTAGAATGAATTTATTGAACATGACATACCGCGAAAAACGTACAGTAAAGCAGGTGCTTCTAGACAAGTGTCGTCTGCCTATTCAGGCAGACGACACTTGACTAGAAGCACCTGCTCAACGTTTAATTCTCCCCCTGCCTAAAGATAGTCGAACCGTAACATCCAGATTACCTGCCGTATTACAACACTGGCAAGACAACTCGACTCCCGGCCTCCAAGAGTTAAAAGGGCGATTGACGATATCGAGGCGTCGGAAAATTGAACGTTTTGCCAATTTTATTTCTGTTGAGCATTGTCTGTTTTTAGTTAGAACTCACCCCAAGATGGCGGCCTGTGAGACACCTTCTTTATGTGACCAATGTTCATTACGATATTTATTTATTTATTTATTTATTTAATGGTGTTTAATATCACATATTTCTGCACAGTGGCTAACCATGACCGTGACAGTTTTACGGGTGGAGGAAGCCGGAGTAGCCGGAGAGAACCACCGAGCAACGGCGAGCAACTGTCAGCTCCCCAACATACCAACTCCACACAAGCAGGGTTAGCATTGGTTGAAGACAGGTGCACCATGGACGTGCAGTACGCCTTAGTACACAACGTCACCGTGCCCCCAAGTGGGCAATGGGGATGAAGTGTCCCCACGGACACAACGCGGTTGCCGCAGGTGGGATTCGAACCGAGGACCTCTCGGCTTGCAGCCAGCACCCCTACCAACTGAGCCACCGCACCCCCTGTTCATTACGATGATAGAGAGATTAGTGAATGAGGCGGACTTAATGAGATCCTGATATCATCTCTGATGTAACAGCCAATGCATCATGTTATCATGCTAATTGAGAATGCCAGTACGTCCCATAGGGGCTCCACAGACTACGTCACTTCATAAAATAAAGTTAAAAATATTACAAAAAATAGTAATAACATAAAATTCATATTGGGACATGCTTCCAAATAATCTCTCTCTCCTTCTCTCTCTCTCCTTCTCTCTCTCTCCCTCTCTCCCTCCCTCCCTCCCTCTCTCAATTTCTCCCTGCTGTCTGTCTGTCTGTCTGTCTGTCTCTGTCTGTCTGTCTGTCTGTCTGTCCCTCTCTCTCTCTCTCTCTCTCTCTCTCTCTCTCTCTCTCTCTCTCTCTCTCTCTCTCTCCCGTCTACACGGATACTAAAATACTCACCGAAACACACACCCTCTCCCAACACAAAACAAATCAATAAAACTTTCTCACGCATCCACTCATTCCATCAAGTTCTCCACGACACAGATAAACGCATTGTATTCGCGGATGGAAAGCATCACCACAGTTTATCACAGTCGCTTGGGATACTGTCGTTAATTGAACTCAAATCATAGTAATGCCATTGTTTATTGTATTAAAAAAATCAAGATGATTATCATAAAGGTGAACTTATCTATAGTTTAAACCCTTCCGACTGACGTATTCGACGATACTTTAGGATCAGGGTAACAATGCGAATATTTATTCTGATATTAAAATCAGACATGGTAAACGGTGGAAATTCTGATTACTTTCACTTGAATAATTTATGAATTGTTTCCTTTGTCTTCGATTTCCTTGCGCTCTGATTCATTTTTCATTAACACTAGCATGCGTGAATAAACAATTTAGAATAAATTTGTTGAAGATGTTCGACAACATGCCAAAGGGTGAGCGTTTGGGAATATCGGATGGAACTTGAACGAGGTGTGATACACAAATGGGTATTATGCAATATTGGTATTGCCGTATAGGCAGCCAAACCTTTATTAGAAACCACTTCCAAGGTATTGTAACTTAACCCTTTACTCAACGAATCGCCCGCATCTGCCCGCGTAATATGCAAATTCAGCAGCTGAAAAAATATTATTTTTCGAAAAATTTCAACAAAACCATATCATATGACCCCTCTTTGGAACGAGCTCGTCAAGCTCGTTCCAAAGAGGGGTCACATGATATGGTTTTCCTGAAATTCTTTGAAAAATTTTAAAAATAATATTCAAAATAATAAATATTGAAATCGTCTGCGTTGGGTAAAGGGTTAAATTCCATCAACAAGACCTCCAAAAGCGTGAGCATTGAAACTGAATCGTACATATGTATTTATTATTTATTTATTTATTATGGTTTAACGACACTTTAACAGCCAAGGTCATAGCGTGTCGGTGACAATTTTACGGGTGGAGGAAACCGGAGTACCCGGAGAGAACCACCGAGAAACGACGGCAACTGCCAGCTCTCCAATGTCCCCAATATCGTAACTCCGCACTGCAGTACAGGCAAGGTTAGATTGGTTGAAGACATGCGCACCATCGACGTGCAGTATGCCTTAGTACACGGCGTCATCGTGCCCCATCGTGCCCAAGGACACAAAACGGAAGTCCGAATCGATCGCTCAGACGGTCACCTATCCAAGGACTAACCGGGCTCGACGTTGCTTAACTTCGGTGAGTCTTGCATATGTACATGTACATGTGATCAAGAACTAATCAAAATTAGAACTAGTCCTTGACGGGTTTAACTCTTGTAAATATTATTATTGATCATGTGCTGATCACAGTGGCGGGCGGTGGTATAACCTAACTCTCAAGTTATAAATTATTTGTGTGCAGGAGTTCGCGAGAATCAAAACTGATTGTTTTCTCGACAGGAACACGTGCACACTAAAAACTAAAGTGTTAAAAACTGACACTTTCAAGGTGTTAAACCCTTTCTAACTCTTAGGGTTTGTTTTTAACACGCAAAGTTCAATGCTTTAAGCACTTGGACATTACAATCGTCAGACATCTGAAACTTGAATGAATGGCACTTCCCATGTGTCTAGCATTGGTGGTTCTTCCAGAATCGTCCATAATTTGATTTGCGCTTGGTGGGTACATAATTAAAAGGACACAACGCAGATGACGAGGATCAGGCTCGAGAGTTCGAGCCTGATCCACGTCATCTGCGTTGTTTCCTTTTAAGTGTCGCGACATTACACTTGTCAAGTGGTATTATTGTAACACCTGTCAAGTTCTGGGATATCTACACTTGAACAAAGTGCTAGTTCAGCACTTAGTAAGTGTTAAATACAGCACTTCAAGAGTAGTTTTTAACACTTTAGTTTTTAGCGTGTGTGTTCTGCCAACTCTTCTTTCAGACGGATATACAGTAAAACTCTAGCAGAGATGAATACCTTATTCATGCTGCACATAGTTCACTGCTTGGATTCGAGTTCGATTTTTATCATCGAGATGGGCGCGCGGAGGACTATTTCACGAGGGGTTAGCCGAGTGAAATAATCGACGTGTCCAACAACACGATAAAATCGTACTCGACACCGAGCAGTGAATTTTTGTAATTTATATATACATGTATATATAAATTATTTGTTTTCTCAAAACAACCGTTTATAATTGATTCCGTAGTTACTTTCAAAACATGTCCAAAACAAAAAAAAAAAAAAAAAAAAAAACGTCCGCCATTGCTAAGAGTGGAATATGATGCTGGGAGTGGAATACAATTTTCGGCGAGTGTGAATGGGAATACGATTTGTTTTGGGGGAAGAAAAACAAATGAAAATAAAATAAATTGTGATTGACCATTTGTATGAACGTCTACAGTTAAAACTAGAAGTCCTGTCATGAAATGCGCACAAATAGCACGTTGATATGCGCGTTAATGTACGCGTTATGGCCTAAGTAAAGCTATCAAATGCTGTACATATGGCCTGTGCACAAGCAATGTTTCAGCCAATGGACCTCCGGGTAACCCGGAGGTCCATTGGCAGAAACATTGCATGTGTTTGCTATGAGTAACCAAGAGAACCTGCCGTGCTTTGGACGCCATTCGATATGGCAATTGCACGCAATTCCAACGCGCAATTAAGCCTAGATAAGCGCACTATTCGTGACAGGACTTCCAGTTTTAACTGTAGGATGCGTATTGCAAATTGATCAAGTTTGGCAGATGGTGTCTGCGTTTCAGTGATAATCTTTTTAAGCTACTGGTTTCGATTTGTTGATCACTGAGAGCAGTTTTTTTAGACAGTTTCAGTGGAAAGGTCCATTTAGGCACCCTAGAACATCAGGCTAATCATGGCACCTCTTCTAATTAGGTGATTATTATAATCCCTGATGGGTGAGGGTGTGGGATGGGAAAATCTCACCCGAGGGCAAGATATTTGGGCCAGACACGAGGCTTGCCGAGTGTCTGGACCAAATATCTTGTCCCGAGGGTGAGATTTCCCCATCCCACACCCGTACCCATCAGGGATTATTTTTCTCCCCTACCATACAGCGGTTACGTTAGCCAGAGGTAATCGGCGGTCACGTGCTGATATAATCAACTCATTTTGTATTCGTTGTTTTGAAAAACTAATGACACCATCGGAAAGAGCATGCAAAAGGTATGTATATAACAAAGGTATATACCACGAAATCAATTAGGAACGGTGGCATCTTGGGATATAAAGAGTTTTAGAGCATCAAACTTTGATCACACGGCATTCTGATGACGTCAATATGAATTAACTGGTAGCAAGAAACTGATACGATATGCATAACGTCATAATAACGTTATAAATGTATAACGTCACGTGGGTGGGGTGGGATACATCTGTCTCTCCCTGCTATCTCAACCTGGACAGACGTATGTTGCACATGCAGTGGAGGGAGAAAAAAGGTGTAACACCGAACACAACAATGCGTCACATCACAATGTTGTATCAGGATAAGCTGATTCAGATTGTAAGAGTAAAACTGTTACAAAACTTCACTGTCCGTGGATTTTCGCTTAAAATACTTGCGGATTGAAGTTTACCCCAAGTGAAAAAAACTCCAATTTAGTAATAATATTTCGCAG
This sequence comes from Pictodentalium vernedei, assembly GCA_031216915.1. Taxonomy (NCBI): domain Eukaryota; kingdom Metazoa; phylum Mollusca; class Scaphopoda; order Dentaliida; family Dentaliidae; genus Pictodentalium; species Pictodentalium vernedei. The sequence goes on from CM062295.1 coordinate 56,154,091, forward strand.
TTTTTAAAATTTGTGGATAAAAGCGGAATGCACAAATCAGTTAATGATGTTTGCACAACCGTTTACTTTGACGGTTTCGAACCGAATAAAATCATGTAATTATCAGCCTCAAAACCAAGTTTGTGCTGCTTATGAAATGTTTTTAAGTAACAGACAGTTAGAACGGGTTGTTTAGGGTCTTTGCACAAGTGCATCGCGTCACAATATTCCGCCAGTTTGATTGAGGGTCCGCCTTTTGAAAGCTGCACAAATCAATGGTGGAATAGTGTTAACCCTTTCAACTCCAAAGACCGATGTTTCAGCCAGATACAAGCTACGTCATAATGGCATTAAGTGGGATGGTTGCAAGGTAAATGTGTGGTGTAGACCAATCAATATTTTCAACGTGCAGCCCCAGGCTGCACTTTGAAAATATTAACTGGGCTGACCCCAAATAATAAATATATACTCTTCCAATTGCTGCCATTGAAATGACGTGGAAGATACCACCTGGGTTCAAAGGGTTAAGTGACAAGGCAGTTGAAATGGAATGATATGGGTTTTCGTTATGATCTTTGAACTGGTGCATCGCATCACAACATTCTGTCAGTTTGAAACTTACACAAGTTATGGGTAAACAATTCACCACGAGCACAGTTTAAAAAAAGATGACCAACACGTTTCTAGGCTCGTATGAAGACCCTGTCAAATGCAGTAACAGATCATGCCATGAATGTCGGGAAGTACCGACTCCCGCGACACAACAGACTCACTGAAATAAGTCCGTTAAATCCTTATTAATTAGGGTTGATTCCGGAAAACTCCAGAAAACAAACTGCCAACGAGGAACTCAAACCTCTTAGCTGGCTCTGGGCAAAATATCACATTCCCATGTATGCCCCCTTTCTCAGTGCAAGAATGAAACCAAATTCCACTTATCACCAGGACTGCAGAGTTCATTCCTTACATATTTATATTTTACTTTATTTTTTCTACTGCAGCTGATTCTCCCCTCTCTTTCTCCCCCCTCTCTCTCTCTTTTCTCTTTCTCCTCCTCTCCCTATCTCTTTCTCTCTCTCTTCACGTTTTCCCTCATTCGTTGCTTTTTTATCTCCCACTTTTTTGTTTTTCCATACTCTACATTTTCCCGTTCCCTGAGGTGGTGACAGTAATACAGCCAGCTGGCTATGTCACCTCCCTGCAGAAGACAAATATGTAGCTTCATAAATCCTAGATGAGATATAAAATATTAATACTATTTGTTGTTTCTTGGGAAATTAGGTTATAAACATGTATTATAATGTCTTTTGCAAATAAAGTTGTTATTATATTATTACAACTCTCACCATGATATCCAGATCATAACTCTGCTCAAATCTCATTGCAGAAAAACATGATAACTTTTATCACTACAGAAGACGTTTTTCATCGCCTGGTATACCGTGGCCAATGACACAAGATCGTTTATGGTACAGTGTAAATATAGGACTAGTTCATCTTATCAGGTAACAAATATGTGACCTTAAACATCAATAAATAAATAAATAAATCTTATCAGGTAAGAAATGTGATACATATGAAGTGCAGCGTAGGAATGCCTTGTTTTCAGTAAAGACAATCTTGTTTTATGACGATTATTGTTTCTGATTTGTATTTAATTTTACTGCTTCATTCAAAATTTAACACCAAACCCAGATAGATCGACAGCTAATTCATTTCAATTGCTATAATTTAATTCAGTGTGATTGCTTGTATTATGATATACGCTTACACGACTGAAGATTTCGTCATTTATATCTGTGCAATCACACATAATTTTAACATTTCAACATCGGCTTCAAGAGGAAAACCAGCGAGAATAATCCACGTGGATACCAACAAACAAGACCATATTTCGTCGCCTGAGTGATAGAATGTTCTATGTCCCCTATGGGACACAGAACATTCTAGCACTCAATCGACGATTTCTCGACGTCTGGAATATGGAATCAACCACTCTAATCGTTCTTGTTTCAGTTATAAAACGTCGCACTTTATTTTGATTTTTCGTTTTATTTTTATCCCATAGAATATAGTTTCACATTAAAGGAAGAATAGAAGTAGAATGGAAGACCTCAATTATTATTGTCCGGATGTTCGGTTTCGTAAAGATGCTAATTCTCTTTGATAGCCATTTTTTCCGCTTTTCAAACAAGGATTGCACCTTGTCACTTTATAATATATCTATAATATTGGATAACCTACGTGGTCTATCCCCGTGTTATAGTCCACGCACATGTCGCCATACTGTAATGCACGCTGCATCAAAGAATCATAGGCTGCGGAAGCTAACATGAACGGTGAAATTGCGCTTTGTCTTTTTTTAGTGTTTTTACACGCCCCTCCAATTTGTACAACCCGTACCCCAACAACAACAAAATAAGCGCTATAGAAACAAAAAAACAAAACAAAACAAAACACAGCGCAATGGATAGTTGGAATGGTGTACTGACACATTTGTGTGATTATTGACGAAACACACTGAAAGATATGACGTCACATGTAACGAAGGTGCATAAAAACGTAAAACTTAAATTCGCCTTTCGGAAACTTTGACCATATTATAAGTTATCTCCGTCAACATGTATGGCATATGGAGATTTAATACCTGGATGTCGGTTTTTAAACACCGAGCCGCAGGCGATAATTATTTTGTTTCTATAATCGCAGAAGACAACAGATAGCGTTACATCCCTTGGCTCGTTAAGGAAACGAGTAAACAGTATTTTGCTGACATGTCGTCCCCTGAGTTCCAATGTGTTCTATGTGCCGACTGGCACATAGAACACATTGGTACTCAGGGGACGAATTATTAGCTCTTATTTTATTTTTATGATTGTATTGTCAAATCATATTTGTGATTATTTTGGGGTTTTTTGGTTCGAGTTTTATGATGAGGCGAGCGGAAGCGAAAAGCTTTCATTGAAACCATATACCTCTGATGTTTCGAGAGCGCTTATACCCTGGATGTTGCACGCTCCATATACCTTGGATGTTGGGCGTACCCTTTGCCATGGCTATTTGTCCAAGGCATTCTGACCAGTCAAAAGACAGAATTTATCGGGATATAAGGACAAGGAATTTTAGCATTTACGATCCCAAACACAATATTGAAATATATGTGAAAAGCTGACGTCAGACAGAAGATATGAGGTGAAGAGCGCCGGGGTACAATCCTCCCATTTTGCTGACTTCCCCGCCACCAACATTACACAAAACAACACTAAATTTATATCACAGACGGTTAGAGGAATAATTGAAGGCGGGCATTGCCAGTTTTTATCCGCTTTGCCCGAAATTGTTGACGCGAGGAAATAAATGACTATAGCGTGCGGAAAATGTAAAAATTAAATTTCATTTGCACGAAAATCAGACGTTATATACCGAAGATATCACGTAAACAACAACTGGGGTACCAGTCTTACTTTCTTCGGTTACATTCTCTCTGCAATCTCTTCTTCAGCATTTGCCTTTCGAATTTTTAAGATATACCATTCAGAAAAAGTAGGGGATATTTGATAAAAGTGAATTATCTAAAGAAATATATTTATATTTACATCAAAAAGACAGTTGAGGCATTACGCTGTGACATCCGGTGAATGATTTCAGCGATAGTTGGGCGTCTAACAACCACACATTCCACGCACAGGGCTATAGAAGACATGGACGGTCAGTCAGAGAATTTACCACATTCAGTCCAAGACCTCGATACTTAAAACCTTCTCAGTTTGCGAGACAAGCGTGGATCTGACGTGGCATACTCCTCACCAAACGTCCAATATCGCTTGACTGATGTTATTCCATTCTTCCTGCTGTGCAGCGGCGAGTTCCTGGACATTAGTAGGGGACTGTTGGCGTTGTCGTACGCGCATGCCAAGCATATCCCAGACGTGCACGATTGGTGAAAGGTCTGGACTTAGTGCTGGCCAAGGCAGTGTTGTGATCTTCTGCTCCTGAAGGAACTCTGTAGCGACACGTGCCCTGTGTGCTCTTGCACTGCCATTTTGGAATATGAATCGACGGCCGTGACGTCGCGCAACTGGCATCACATGAGCTGTTTTCAGGGTAGTACTGCTCTGTGACACGCCCCTGAATGACATGTAATGCTGTTCTGTTTGTTATGGTTATGCCCCCCCACACCAAAACCGATCCACCACCAAAACGATGCTGCCTAACGGTTACGTCATGGTATCGTTCGTTCCACCACCACCACACTCTGTTTCGCCTGACGTGGACGTCGAGAGTGAACCCCGATTCATCGGAAAACATGACGTTTCTCCACCGAAGATTGTCCCAGGGCTGTCTTGCTCTACACCAATTACGCCTTGCTGCGATGTGACGTTCAGTCAAATGTAGAATTATTCGAGGTCGTTGAGCGTACAAATTCCAGCTGTGTAGACGATTTCAAATAGTCTGACCACTAACTCGTACATCTGTCGATCGGTCCAGCTGCTGTCCACTTTCTGAGGCACTTTGATGGCGGTTACGTAATGCTGTGGTTCTGATGAAACGATTCGGTATAGCAGTTGTCGCCCTTGGACGACCTGACCGACGTCTATCATCAACATTGCATGTCTGACGGAAGCGTGACCACGACCTGTTATTCACCGACTGAGTAACGTTGAGAATTTGAGCCACTGCAATCTGTCTATTGCAAGCTTCCAACATGCCAACGGCACGTAAATGTTCGTCACGTGTCAGTCTTTGCATACCACAAAAGTTACGTTTCGACCAGAGACTACTGATGAACGAGTTTATACCAAGAAAGAACGATGGGATCTCCGAAAAAGCCCGTCCAGTACAAATGAAAATTTCAAAACCTATCCCACAGACATTAATGCGACGCTCGTGCGAAAAACCTGAACAAAGTTTTCGTGGGCCGGTGACATTCATGATCCACACTAAACTTTGTAACATACTGATGTGTCCAATCACTCGTATGTATTCAATACCATTTTCTGAAAATATCAACATCAGTTTGGATATCCCCTACATTTTTGAATAGTATATAATCACAACAGACAGGAGATTTGACCAACGAAACGTCGCTTGCAGCTAAAACAGCATTGGCTTCAATTTCGGCGTTAGCCGTGCTTCGTTGAATGACATCTGGAAATTCGCTTTTGCGATTTCATGGTTCAAAGCAGAAAACTGAAAAAGTTTAAAAATCCGACGTTAGATACTGGAGATAATGCGTAAATAACGTCCGGGGTAAACTACTCTTGTTTTACTCACAGCCCTACCCGCAAACTACAAAACATAGCACTAACTTTATATCACGGACCGATACAGGAATAACTGAAGGCGAGTATTGCCAATATTTAACCCTTTACCCAACGAATCGCATACATCCGCCTGCGTAATATGCAAATTCAGCAGTTGAAAAAATATTATTTTTCAAAAAATTTCAACAAAACCATATTATGTGACCCCTCGTTGGAACGAGCTCGTCGAGCTCGTTCCAGCGAGGGGTCACATGATATGGTTTTGTTAAACATTTTTGAAAAATTTGAAACAAAATATATTTAGAATAATAAATTTTGATATCTTCTGTGTTGGTAAAGGGTTAACCAAATTGCATGAAAAATGTTGACACTATGTTGTACGTTGCTTGTCGTGAAAACATCAAAATTTCACTATTCCCAGAGATGAAATTTTTGAAGATTTCAGAACCCGTAGTCTGAAATACAAAGGGGAAATTTTGGGATATAGCTGTTTTTTGTTTTTTCGATTTATCGCCATTTTGGCGTTTTTACGTCACTTCAACGTTTAGGCTATTTTGGTCATATCTCACTAAAACGGAGTTACGATGTTGTGGAGCTGGCTGCTGCTCGTCGTTGCTCGGTGGTTTTCTCCGGGTACTCCGCCTTCAACCGTAAAACTGGCACCGACACGATATGACCTTGGTTGGTAATGTGTCGTTAAACCCTAAAAAATAAATAAATAATAAATAAATAAATAAATAAATAAATAAATAAATAAATAAATAAATAAATAAATAAAGAATCTCACTAAAAACCTCTATCGTTGTAATTCCACTACACACATATATATCAGTTACAGAGCTATGAAGCGACACACGAAAACCCGTTTTCTGGTCATTTGAAATTTGATATTAATCTCCATTTTTACCCCGTTGCCAGTGATGTCAAATGAATGTTTTTTCTAATATTTATCTTCACTTTCTAATTAAGAATTGAATGCAATTTTTATCGCGAAGGGATTCATACAATTTGTACCCATTCCCACACGTTCATACCCCAATAAAGATTATAAAAATTGCGTTCAATTCTTAAAATTACATTCCGTAACTGTTTAAAATACTTTTTACCAAACAACAAAGCAGAAAGACGAAATAAAACATGTACGAACGAACGAGGCGAAAAACCACCCTAACACAAAAGACAAAGCGCACAACTCTCTGAGTTGAGCGCCGGTTTTCGGCATTGACCCAAATTTGTCAAATATCCGTCTTTCGCAACGAAACTTGGAATGCTCAAAACAATTTATTTAACATAACATTAAACTATAATCACTGATCACTGCGAGAGGCGCTAAAAGTTATAAACCCGCCCAAACACCACCCGAATTACATTCTGTCAACTGCGCTCGGCCCTAATTGCCGGTCAAAGTTCGACCAAATGTATTCTTTGGAAAAGGAATTACATTTGGTCATGACGTTTTCATCCAGCTGACCAATGGGAATTGAGTATTTGGACCCAAAACGTATAACTACATTAACAATGTAATTATTCTCATTTGAACATTTCCCATTCGAAATGTTGAAAATAGAATCATAAAACACATCACTCTTGGCCACCCAAAGGTCATTGGCCGCATAATGGTGTTGGCAGTTCTTCGTTGGGTGGTTTCTTGATAATTGCCTTCCAATTTCAAATCCATCTATTCATTATTATTATTATTATTATTATTATTATTATTATTATTATTATTATTATTATTATTATTATTATTATTCAAATACTATCATAAGTTTATAAAAGTCTGTTTGTCGAAATGACGAAAGCCCATTTTTCTAATTTCAAATGAAAATCTTGTGCCAAAAGACCCTGCTACAGTGGGGCACACCCCTGCATTTCAAATAAATATGTGATACTTATTGCTTTTGAGTTGGTAGCGACATATTGTCACATGAGAGATTACAAGGAGATATAAGTTTTCACGAGCGGCATTTAGCATTACTTGCAGCTACGAATGAAATAATTCTTACACCTACTCAAAAAAATATGAGAAATTCTGTTTATTAAATGCGTTGCGATATTTTAGTTGCAATTAAAGCATCCACACGCACAATGATATCGAGCTACAAAAAGTTTCGTAAAATGTTTCACTTCCAGAGAGATATCTTCTAATATCTATCGTAAGAGCAGATATCTGAAAATATTTATTGAACATTTCCCGCTCACTTATAAGGTGGCATAAATAAACAATACGTTTGTCTCAAGTGATGACAAATCCTTATATTTCAGCTGTGGAGATATTGTTTTTACAGTACGTGGAGAGTGTATTATCACTAAATCACCCGCAGAGTGGAGATTCCACCCGAGACATAATTGCAAATTTATTGCAAATCATAACCAGCACCAGCAAAGTTTCAGCCAATGGACCTCCGGGTTAAACCCGGAGGTCCATTGGCTGAAACATTGCTTGTGTTTTTGTCGATATGTACAAAATTTGAAAGTTATAGCTTTGGTGATAACTCCACTCCGCGGGTGATTTAGTTACAATCCACTCTCCACGTACTGTATTGTTATGAATTTTACAGGAAAGTGTGTATCAATTTGAAGATATTTAAGTTTTATGACAAAATACAAAAATATATCCGAGGGAGGAAGAAATATAGTAAATTGTGCACAGGGGAATTACCACATACACTCCACATGGCATTCGAAAAAGTTATCGCCATTACAAAGTTTACAAAGTCAATAAACTGACTAGCGTCCCCATACGCGCACACATACACGTGCACGCCCACACTCGCTGATACAAATTGGCACAATAACTAATAAACTCGTATTGCTTTAGTCTTTGTTTATGTTTAGGAATGAAATGAATAACGTTTTATCACAAAGAAGGTGATGTCACTGCATGCGATATATCACACATGTCGCATATTCGGAAAAACAACATGGGAAAATAAGTGGTAACCATTAAGTTTGATAATCTTTTATATTTCACTTGTGAAAAAAAGTTTTTTCTTACTGAATCTTCTGTTTCTGTAGCGAGAAGATTATAAAAGAATGGGGGGGGGGGGGGGGGCTCAGTTGGTAGAGGTGCAGGCTGCAAGCCGAGAGGTCCTCGGTTCGAATCCCACCTGTGGCAACCATGTTGTGTCCTTGAGCAAGACACTTCACCCCCATTGCCCACGTGGGAGCACGGTGACGTTGTGTACTAAGGCGTACTGCACGTCGATGGTGCACCTGTCTTCACCCAATGCTCACCCTGCTTGTGTGGAGTTGCTGTGTTGGGGAGCTGACAGTTGTTCGCCGTTGCTCGGTGGTTCTCTTCGGGTACTCCGGCTTCCTCCACCTGTAAAACTGTCACGATCATGGTTAACCATTGTGCAGAAATATGTGACCTTAAACACCAATAAATAAATAAATAAATAAATAAATAAATAAATAAATAATAATAAAAGAATGCGTTCCATGCTAAAGAGTATTTCACATAAACGCCCATAGTTAATTCAGTTGGTTAAAAATATCGCTACTCTTTATTTCATAAACTCCATGTTCACACAAAATATTTTTTTTCAGTTATTCCACCGAAGTGTATTTTACACCCCACCTAGAAGAGTGTGATCAGTATAATTGGTTACTGAATGACCTAGAAATAGCCAATCAGAACAGGCAACATCAGCCGTGGATTATAGCTATGGGACATAGGCCTATGTACTGCACTGGATTGAACGTCGATGACTGTGCAGATGGACCATTTCAAGGTTGGGTGAAGCAAGGGTATGTTCAAAATTTGATGACATTAGTTCGTCCTTAAATACGGTTGCCCGGCATGGCTATTCGGTCCCTTTTGTCATGGGTTGTCCTTTTAAGCCGAACAATTAATTGCAAACCCAAATCGATTTCGGTTGTCCTTAAAATGGAACCGATACCTGCAGTATGCAAATCTAACTACATAATTATGATTATCTGCATATAATTACTAGGATCTTGGAGTTAGTACGATTATAGAAATATTACCAGCTTTAATCACACCACGTTTGACAGAGAAACTTCTGAGAAGTACTGTGTCATCATATATCAAGTGAAGAGACGCTCGCAAAAGAAAGTCACTGGCGTGACAACCGTTACTTATTCCCAGTTCCTTCTTCGACATTAATCATCAACCGATAAAATAAGGAACTAGGAATAAGTAACGGTTCTCACGTGCCCTCAGAATTTGGATGTTACTGTCGGCTAAAAACTCAACTCAGTTTTGTTGTTGTGGTTGGTTCTCTGCCCACTTATAAGTGCCGCGCTTGGGGAGCACGGTGGCTCAGTGATAGACTGTTGAACTTCTATGCTAGAAGTCCCGAGTTCGATCCTCCCCCGGATGACCCGCGTTGTGTCCTTGGGCAAGGCACTTTATTCCGGTTGCCTACTAAGGCGTACTGCACGCCGACGGTGCACATGTCTTCAACCGCTCTAACCCTGCTTGAGCGGAGCTTGAACGGAGTTAGAATGTTGAGGAGCTGACAGTTGTTCGTCGATACTCGGTGGTTCTCTCCGGGTACTCCGGCTTCCTTCACCCGTAAAACTGTCACGGTCACGATTAGTCATTTTGCATAAGTACAGTACGTGGAGAGTGTATTATCACTAAATCACATGCAGAGTGGAGATTCCATCCAAGCAATAATTGCAAATTTGTTGCAAAGCCTGATCTGCACAAGCAAAGTTTCATCCAAAGGACCTCCGGGTTAAACCCGGAGGTCCATTGGCTGAAACATTGCTTGTGTTTTTTGTCGATATGTACAACATTTGAAAGTTATAGCTTGGGTGATAACTGCACTCCGCGGGTGATTTGGTTACAATCCACTCTACACGTACTGTATGTGACCGCAACACCAATACATAAATAACTGGGAATATGTAACAGTTGTGCTTGGAAATGGTTGTGCGTACGAAAGAATGTGGACTGATCTGGTTGGTAACGAATGTCGAATATGGAACTGGGAATAAGTAACGGTTAGCACGTTCCCAAGGAAACCTTAATAAACAGTGTCCGATCCATCATGTAACGTAACGGCAATACACGTTATTTTACTAAAATCACCATCCAATTTTTATTATGTTTTCAGTTTTATTTTGCCTCAAAATGTTCGAGCAAGTTTCAATCAGAAGGGTCATAAGCGACATTTTAGAGGCACAAAGTTGGCTGATTTTGAAAAGGAAAATTGTATTCTTTCACGATCTATTTTCCAAGTTACCTGCTATTCGATGTGTAAATGTCTTCTAAAAACGTAAAGACGTCGGTTGTGTAAAATAGGTATAGCAATAGTTATTTATTTCTAAATTCATTGTGTTTAAGGTCACTCTCAATTATACATAACCGCAACATAAGTGCAAATTTTAGGGCTGTCACGATTTTTCAATTTAGGAATCGATTAATCGTCGCAAATAATCGATAATAATCGATTAATCGTACCTAAATGACCCCCACCCCTCTCCCTCTCTTTGAAGTCGATAAAAATGTAGTTGAAGTCCGCTGACCTACCTCAAGTGAACAACGAAGACGATCAACTTTTAGGTACATTCAAAGCTTTGATGTTCTGAACTTTTGAACCGTCTGAGTAATAATCAAGACCGGTCGGCAGTTGCGATCTTCGCAACTGCCGACCGGTCTTGATTATTACACTGATGGTTCAACGATTCAGAACATCAAAGCTTTGATGAATGTACCTGGAAGACAAATGCTTCCAACGGCTTCTTGGAGTTTAACATCGATGTTCTTAACTCAATACCTTTAGAAACAATAGTTTTTTCATCAAATTTTCTTTTAATTATTAAACATCTAAAACGGGATACAATTTTCCGATTATTCGACAACGAAAAATACTAATCGATTTCGCTGTGATCGATCAACAATCCATTAATCGATTGATCGTGACAGCCCTAAGTGCAATAGCGAAGTTTAGTACATCGTTCTTTCCAATGCTCCCACTTTAGAGGACGTCAACTGCAGAAGTTGACGATCGGGTCCTAACACAGAACGTCTTTACCACAGAAAACAAGCACTGCTCCACTTTCCGGGGTTCACACGGAGGAGGAGGTATAGTACTAGAGTAAAGGAAATTTAGGTCTGTCGCAGGGAATGTGAACTCATTTCATCACGAGGGTATGGAAAGGGATTGATAACAACCAATTCAACAATGACTACAAGACTCTGAACAGATACAACCAGTCACTACAAAACAACGAAGTAAACATAACAAATTGAAAGAATGTCAAACTAGTAAGATTGATCGAACTAGTTGGACAGACTGAAGAGAACAAAGTGAATCCAACACAACCAAGATCGAAGTGAACAGAACTGATTTATGAACAGATACAAGACAACTGTTCGAATGAAGTGAACGAAGATCCAACAGAACCAAGATCGAAGTGAATTGACCATAACAAAGTTTTCACCTGAATGAACTCTAACCCTAATGAAGGTATATATAATTAACCCTCTTGAACTGAACAAACCTGAATGAACCCTTTGAAGTGAACAAAGTTTTCAACTGAATGAACTTTATGTAATTAAACCCCCTTTGAACTGTTTGAATGAACTTTATTTCTGAACTATAACCCTAATGAATGTGTATATATAGTTAACCCCTTGAACTGAATGAACTCTATTTTTGAACCATATCCCAATATTAACACCTTTGAACAGAACAACATTTAACTGAATAAATTTTAAACTTAATGAACTACAACCAGTTGAACTGAATTCTTCTAATAGGGAAGGGAAATACCCTCGAGTGGACGATGTTGAAACACGGAATCCAAATTTTACGGACTCGGCTAGGAATCTCAATAACGGAATGCCTTATATGAAAACAGGGGAAATCTGATTCAACCTTGATCAATGTTATAGTCGAGACTGAGATAGGTATAGCTAGGAAGTAATGGACGAGGTTTGGGGCAGAATAACAGAAGCCAATAGTACTGGTACAAGGCCGCAATGGAACAAGACCGTTGTAGAAGCTAATGGCAGGACAGATAGGCCATAGACCTGTAATGGCCTTGGAACTTTGGCGACAAGATGGAAGCGGTTGGTAAGACTACATTAGACACATTGAGGGCTTTTACATAGCCTAATGCGACAAAAAAGGGATTCGCCAAAAGGTATCCTCGATAGGTATCCTCAATAGGTATCCTCAAATAATACAATACCAGGCCATAGGTATCCTCAAATACCCGTATGTGCCTATGTGATAGGGCATATTGTGTCACATTGTGCCTTTTCACATGAGCACATATGACAAAAAGGGATTCTCCAGTAGGTATCCTCGATAGGTATCCTCAAATAATACAATACCAGGCCATAGGTATCCTCAAATACCCGTATGTGCCTATGTGATAGGGCATATTGTGTCACATTGTGCCTTTTCACATAAGCACATATCGGCACATAAATCATGTGCCTATGTGATAGGGCATATTGTGTCACATTGTGCCTTTTCACATAAGCACATATGACAAAAAGGGATTCTCCAGTAGGTATCCTCGATAAGTATCCTCAAATAATACAATACCAGGCCAAAGGTATCCTCAAATACCCGTATGTGCCTATGTGATAGGGCACATTGTGTCACATTGTGCCTTTTCACATAAGCACATATCGGCACATAAAGCATGTGCCTTTGTGCTAGGACACATTGTGTCACATTGTGCTTTTTCACATAAGCACATATGACGAAAAAGGGATTCCATAGCCACAGGTGTTTTCAAAAAAGGGGTGCTAAAATTTGGGTGCCTGGGGATATTGCCATTGGATATAGGCTTTTATTATGCAGAAGGGAGATAACTCTGCATACAGGTTATGGGAAATCAAGCAATTTGATTGGTTAGTTATAATCTAGATAAATGAAACAACAAGAGTACTTGGGATAGGGTCAGAACTAACAAGAATAGACTAGAATAGCTAAATATAGTAATAATAAGCAAAGCTGTTCCAACTAATAGGCTCTTCTACGCTACTGAAGTATACTCTAGAAAAAAAGGAACAGGGTCAGATAGACGAAAACTATTGCATATATAGATAGAAGCGGAGAATTCTGGGTAATGACCAAAGGAACCTGTCTTTTAATGGGAAAAACGTCATGGGATAGGGATCCAAAAAGGGATTCTGGGAGAATTCTAATCCAGAATATTACTCCTGTTCAATCGAATGCACCCCTTGTGCCCCTTAGTACTATAGCACTATGTGCTAAGCCGATAGATTGGGGAAATAAAGTCAATTTCGGTGATTTGGGGTAGATTTTGGTGATTTGGAGGGATTGTCGGGTTGTTTGTGGTAATCAGATTTACTCTTCTACAAAGGAACATACCCTCCGAACATACCCCTGTCTTGTTAGGAGCCATTGGTAATATAGCAATCACGTGCTACCATAGAAACCAAGATGGCGGCTTCCAGTAAACAAAATGGACGACGGAAGCTCGTATCACCCTAACAACACGCGCTGCGCATGCGCACTAACACCACGTATCACTATGGAGATGACGTCACAACATGGCCGCTCACGCGGGTTACCATGACAACCAAACATGGCGCCACTACGTCACGTGACATGACGTCACTTCCGAGATCCCCCGATGAGATCCCCCAGAATAGACCTCAAACGTGCGAGACATACTACTAAGGTGGGATTCGAACCGAGGACCTCTCGGCTTGCAGCCTGCACCTCTACCTACTGAACCACCGCACCCCATCGGTCGAGATATCAGCTCGAGGTAACGTCTTATAAGTTTTCGACCTGTAACTTTATATCAGCCTGAGATCGAAGGTAGAAGGATGATGTGATGTTGACAAGGACTTATGTCTCGGCCGTATGAAACTAACCAAGTAATAATCTTTTTATTTATTAACTCTTTACCTAACATCACGGTCAAAAACGGCCAGAAAATTAACCAGAATAAACCTAGCACAGTTATCTTGCAGGTTTTCTCAATAAAACTAAATGTGAATATCATTAGAACCAGCTCGTCGAGCTGCTTCTATGATATCCATATTTGTATGGTTTTATTGAAAAATTGTGAAATTTGTTTTCGAAAAATGTGAAATTTAGTTGATGTGTTTTAAATACTGTGTTAACCCTTTACCCAACGCAGACGATATCAAAATTTATTATTTTAAATATCATTTTTTAAACTTTTTCAAAACATTTCAACCAAACCATATCATGTGATCCCTCGTTGGGACGAGCTCGACGAGCTCGTTCCAAAGAGGGGTTACATGATATGGTTTTGTTGAACTTTTTCGAAAAATAATATTTTTTCAGCTGCTGAATTTGTATATTAATGCGGGCGGTTGCGGGCGATTCGGTGGGTAAAGGGTTAAACTGAAACAAATAATTGCATAATTTATTGAGATCTGTTACAGTTTTCGGACAGTGTTATTGTTTCTAATTCCTTTTCACAATGCACAACGTTTCCTCTTCTCCTAGGCGTTCGGGTAGTTGTACCATCTCTCACCTCCATGAACCTAGGGGGCGCGGTGGCGTTGCGGTAACCGGTTCTCGTCAAATCACCGAAGTTAAGCAACGTCGAGCCCGGTAAGTCCTCGGATGGGTGACCGTCTGAGCGATCGATTTAGACTCCCGCGTTGTGTCCATAGGCAAGGCACTTAACCCCGATTGTCCACATGGGGGCACGATGACGCCGTGTACTAAGGCGTACTGCACGTCGATGGTGCGCATGTCTTCAACCAATCTAACCCTACCTGTGCTGCAGTGCGGAGTTATGATGTTGGGCAGCTGGCAGCGGCTCGTCGTCGGCGATTCTCTCCGGGTACTCCGGCTTCCTCCACCCGTAACACTGTCGCGGCCATGATTAGCCATTGTGCATAAGTATGTGACCTTAAACACCAATAAATAAACAAATAAATAACTTCCATGAACCTTCGCTTACGATACTGAAACGTTTGCCTGATAACGCCGATTTTACTGATTTATTGCTTTCGACGAATAGCAGCGAACAATTTCCCTGTAAACAACATGGTTGCACCTAGTAACGCATCAAGGTCGGGGGGGGGGGGCGGAGGGGGGGGGGGGGCTCTAACTTGGTTAGCCTGATATCAGCGTGGTATCAGCCGAGATTAAAGTCAGGTCAGCCAAGCTAGGTAATGGGCAGTTCTGGGAAAGGAAAGCATATCTATATAGATATTCAGATTTAAAACCGCTTCCATTTATTCTATGAACTATTTAACTATTTTAACTAGTGAGCGTAACGTCTATGCCCCCCCCCCACCCCTCCCCGATGCTATTCACTAACATTGGCCTTGACATTTAACTAGTTTATTATTACTATTTTTTAATATCCACTTTATTAACTTTTTTCAATATTTACTTATGGCCTTTCATTCGCACCATCTCATAATAATCCCTGCTTCTCGTAGAACACAGGGGGCGGAAGCGATACCAGTATGCGTGGACCAGAATGGAGGAGCATCTTATTGTTTTATCACTGGCAACTGAAGAGCGAGGACGCAGTGAATTCTAACGCCTACCTCCCAGTCAAAAACTAAATCGAGACGAAGCAATTTATATAAAACTTAACACGCGCATCCCATATTCATACTCAAATAATTAAAGCAAGAGTTTATTCATTTCAATTCCTATAATTGAATTTAGAGTAGTTAACGGCATTATTTAAATATTCATATTCGCAAATTGTCGTTGAGTGAATATATAATTACAACGATAAGGTGTTAATGTGCGGCATATTTCTCATTAAGGAAAGTGCAGGGATGGCAATATATGCAATGGTCTGGAATATATTTTGCACACACTCAAAATGATGGAGTCTTCCAGTCGACTCAGGTCAAATAATATAATAATATATTATGTACATTTTGAATATCTAACGTATGTTCCATAGTGCCACGAACAGTGACGGATACAGTTAAAACTCCAACAACTACAAGAAGCCTCAGATATTCGCAAGCCTGGAAATAAGCAACATGTCATTTGCGGAATTCACAAGAGGGTGAATTTACTGATGCTCTTCCATACAGTGGGCCATTTTATCCTCTGTGTGCCTCTTTCTGTTTGGGCTTGAGGCCTTGATTCAGATTGAGGTTCACAGAGGGTAAATGTAATGATACTAGCGTATTGTGCAGGGTATCCAATTTCCCCCGCCCCGGGGGACCTCAGTCTGCAGATAACCGTCTGCTTATTTCTAGGCATGGATATATTCGTAATGTGATCGAACACGACTAAAATATTTAAATGATTTATGTGCTGGATTTGTTAAGGCGTTCCGAAGGCATTTCATTCGTCGGGAGAAATGTAACCAGATCTCAAGCCACTATTGAAATTGTATAACGAATTTGGCTCTGTTATGGCATTGAATTATTCAAGACCATACATAGTACACCGGCTACGCTTAGATTCACTCGTCTGGAACATTTTATTTGGTCGGAAAAGCGAACCTATATTTCAGTTATTTTTGATAGAGGGTTGAAAAAAACGCTGAAGCATTCATGCGAAATGAAAACCTCTCATCGAATTATAAAATAACTCAATTTGACTAATCGACTATCCTTGAGGAAACTTAAATTCTGTACTGTTGATACAATGTTTTTATAACTTGAATTTCATGTCAGATATAAACTGGCCCAACCCTCATGATAACTTTTCGGAGAAATGTAGCAAATTAAGGGGAGATTACTCTCATCTGAAAAGGTAAACAATCTTTGCCAAACACTTTTGTTGGTACTTCAGAAATTTTGAACGGCTTGTACAATATCCGTAAACTATCAATTTGCTTAGAATCACGGTAGTTTATAAATGGTTAGGTAACTTGTGCACCTCTTTCCCTGCTCAAAAAATTGTGGTACGTCATAAGGTTTCATTGTTATATTTTGAAACCATATTCTGTTTTAGGGGTGTTAATAAAGTGGCATATGAAGAGATGCCACATTTAACGTCCGTTTAGCAGGACAGGTGAGAGGAATTTCGGGTCCCAGGGCTAATTATGTGACGGGCCCCTTTTAAAAGTGTCGGGATATTGGCGCAGATGCCCCAGGCATGAGTGATGATAGTTTTGTTTTTTTTTTTTTTTTTGGGGGGGGGGGGGGGGAGTTCTCCCCCGAAGAAAATTTATAATCAGTTATTACATGGAGACGCCTGGTGGCTTTTGACATGAAAACCCGCACCCATCCGGGCCCCGCGGTTACTACCCTCTCCAGACCCTGTCCTGTAGTGACACCTACAGTTAAAACTAGAAGTCCTGTCACGAACCGTGCGCTTATCTAGGCTTATTTGCGCGTAGGAATTGCGCGCAATTGCCATATCGAATGGCATCCAAAGCACTGCAGGTTCTCCGGGATATTCATAGCAAACACAGGCAATGTTTCTGTTCAATGTTACCCGGAGGTCCATTGGCTGAAACATTGCTTGTGCAAAGGCCATATGTGCAGAATTTAATAGCATTACTAGGGTCATAACGCGTAGATTAACGCGCAGATCAACGTGCTATTTTTGCGCATTTCATGACAGGACTTCTAGTTTTAACGGTATGTTTATCACATAATCGCGATCCGATCGGAATTCTGATCGCTTGTGTGAGCACGGTATGTTGTGTTACAATAATATATTTGTATTTTATCTTCAGGCTGGAGGAGTTGTTCTATTCATTAGGCGTTGATCTTATAATAGAAGGGCATGAACATATGTATGAACGCTCGTGGCCATTATACGACGGTAAACGAAGAGGAGACAATTACACTAATCCAACGGCTCCTGTTCATATTATTACTGGATCGGCTGGGAGTACACATCAGCAATTTAAATCCGTTCGTGAAGGTGATATATGTTTACATCGTTTTACCCAGCATGAAAAGCAGACGACACTTGCAAACAAAATTATTGAATAATTATTTTTTTGCATTTTTTACGCCAAAAATATAGCTTATCACCCCTCACTGGAACGAGCTCGTTCCGATGTGGGGTCATAATTTATGTTTTTGATGCGAAAAATGAATGGCAATTTTTGTGAATAGCGCTGGTCGGTTTTCGTCGTTAAGTTGGGTAAAGGGTTAACTCTACATATTACGATTTGCAGGCGGAGTTACAAGTATCCCTTCCATAATCAGAGGCGGATTGATCGTACACTCCAACGGGAAAGTTTCGCTTGAGCCCACGATTGGGTACTCGAGGGCCCATCGAAAATTGATGCAGCCCAACCCCTGCTGGTACGTGAAATTTCTTGAAAATGGCCAAAAGGCGAAATGGATCTGGTTGCATAGATAGACGATATTCGAAATGTTCTCTATGTAGCCCTCCATTGGAAGTCCACATAGATAGACAGAACTACACAAGCGTTTGATTTGGGTTAATGTTTATCGCTCGAGTTTGGTTAGGCGCAAGAATACCACGAGAGGCGAAGCCTCGAGTGGTTTTCGGCGCCAAACTAAACGAGTGAAAACTAAACTGAATTTATAACACACCTTCGCAAATTTCTAAAACAGACTTTTTACGGTAATACTAAGTAAGAATTAACCTATCCCGCTGATAAGTTAAGGAAATAAAATAAGACAAAAATCCAAATTAATCTTCACAAGTATGAGACAGTCTTATTGTTATTTCATACGCTGATTGAACTTGCAAATTGTAATGCGTCACCACATCGATCGATCAAACACTGTTCATCTGAAATACAGTTTACCGTCTTTTTATGCCCCAATTTTACAGTACGAATTGAGAATGGTTGTTGTGATCCCCACCAAAAAGGTTACCATACTTTCCCAACAAACAATAGATGTGAATTCGGAAAAAAACTTCAATGAGAAATTATAAAAAAAAAACTCTCATGTTTATCTGACTCCCAAGTTCCATGCGGCTGTTGTTACTCGACTGATTGAGACTGAGAGATTAAGAGTTTAGTCAAGATTACAGTTGTCATTGTCAATTCATCCCACGTAAATGAAATTTATATCCTTATTTTCCAAGAGAAATGATCGTATTGTTCATAATGCCTGCCCAAACTTTATTAAAGTTCGTGTTATAGACTTTAACAGGGGTACAGAATCCATACGGATTCCAGTGAATATAGACAGGTAATTTGTTTTGTATTTCGATTTTGGTGACCTAAAAACTTGCTTGCGCAACGTCATTCATTCGAAATGATGTCACCGTTAGACGCTTTCGTATTCTGTCTACATTGTTCTTTAGTTTGAACCTCGTGTCTGCCACTGCCATGTCATACTTTAACCCATCGGGTTATTTAATCAATAGTCAGTATTGTTCACGTTGAGAAAATAAATTAGAAAGTTTCTTTTGATGGTCGGTCAGTGTATAGGACAATACGGAAACAATAGAAACTCAGATACAATAGACCGCTAACATCCACTTTACAACATCAAAATAAATGACCATTGCATCGAAACGGGCCCATGTATCCCCAGATATATGACCGGTTCCATTCTAACATTAAAAAGTGCAAAAATCTGTATCCCACACGTGTGGGATAAAAGTTTATTTTTATCACACATCCTAGAATGCCTTGAACAAACCTTAATTTTTAAATGCGTGTGTAATAAATAGAGGACATGGAATGAGTGTTTTTCTCATATAATATTTATGAAACGAGTCGAAGAATTTCTCGTTTTGGCGAGCCTCTGGCGAACCCAAACGGAAAATTAGGACGAGTTTCATAAATATTATATGAGAAAAACACTCATTTCATATTCTATTTATCATATGACACACGCACAAATTAGCCACTTAGTATTACTTTTTAACCCATCACCTAACTTGAGATGCAGACGGCACTTAGAAAAACATCCACGTATAACTAAAAATTTTCATTTTTTGCTTCCAAAACATAGGTTATGACCCCTCATTGGAACGAGCTCGTTCCAATGAGGGGTCATAACCTATGTTTTGGAAGCAAAAAGTCAAAAGATAAAAAAAAATGAATGGCGTTTTTCTTGTAGGTAAAAGATTAATACAACATAACCCACCCTAAATAGGACAGATAACGTAAATTCCCTACTGAAATTATGCAAATGTGACCCAGTTGAATTTTGTTTAGCCAATCAAATTGTCCAGTTTTGAAACTGACCAATGAAAGCTCCCAACTCTATTTACGCAAATTATGAAAATGTGGCCCAGTTGTATTTTGTTCAGCCAATCAAATTGACTAGTTTTGAAATTGACCAATGAAATTGACGGAAGGCTTTATTTATCACTGATTAATATGAAAACAAAATATCAAATGTTTTAAAGTGAACAAAACGGACGAGTTATATGATAAAGGACATTTTGATATGTCGGAAGTCTAGTCTGCCATTGACCGTTCAGATAAAAGGAAACAGCGATTCTTCAATTTCAATTTTTTTTTTTTTTCGATTGGGTCGAACTATGGTCTTACCGATGGATCCCCACCGGCAGAATAATTTTTTATCGAATGATCGATGAAGATAATACAGAAATGCCATCGAAAGGTCTTCTATGTGGACTGTCATTGATCACTCACATGCAATGAAGCCAGTTCCTTCAGTTCGCAAAATCAAAATTTTCTCCGGGCCCAGGGGCACTTTGGTGCATTCCCCGGATACTTTTCTTGGCCTAGTCTGCCCCTGTCCAAAATAAACCAAAAAACAAACGATTCTTTATTTGATCACGTTTTACATTCTGTTTGCACTGCAAGGTTATAACGTCGCCTGAGTGCCAGAATGTTCTATGTCCCCTATGGGACATAGAACATTCTAGCACTCAGCCGACGATAAAGAAAGTTTATAACAACTATTGACGTACTACAAAGAGTATTGTTGTATTGTGATTGGTTACATTGCCGGGCTACCTACAACTATGTTCGTTTTTGTTTGCCGTGGTACATAGATTCACATAGACACTTCACCGCCCATTGCCCACGTGGGGGCACGGTGACGCTGTGTACTAAGGCGTACTGCACGTCGATGGTGCACCTGTCTTCAACCAATGCTAACCGTGCTTGTGTGGAGTTAGTATGTTGGGGAGCTGACAGTTGCTCGCCGTTGCTCGGTGGTTCTCTCCGGGTACTCTGGCTTCCTCCACCCGTAAAACTGTCGTGGTGATGATTAGCCATTGTGCAGAAATATGTGACCTTAAACACCAATGAATAAATAAATAAATAAATAAATAAATAAATAAATAAATAAATAAACAAATAAATAAATAAATAAATAAATATACATAGATTCACATGACGTTCTACGTAGTCAACGGAAACAAAACCCACTTGAAAACTGAATCAAGAAGGTGATTACGTCCAAAATAAATGTTACGGTTTGTTCGAAATATGAAGAACGTACACATCAAAAGATATGAGATCCAAACGGACCAACATTATAGGTAGCTTACACAAAAAATTATACAACTCGACAGGTGAAACGTTTAGTGAATATTTGAATGACAAAAAGCTAGACATCATGTCTTAGCGTTGTTCAACAGAGCGACGTAATAAGTAGGTCTACTTTACTTGACAGATTTGAAAATTAAGGCACCCTATTAGCGCCATTGAAAGTTAGTATTCCAAATTATTAAACTGTTATGACAGTTTTTTGAACTGTTATAACAGTTTAACCAATCTGGCAGTGTATTAGCGCCCTAGTGATTTAATATGTTAATCTGTTACAGCAGTTTACAGTTCAGCTAAACTGTTATAGTAGTTTAACATATTAAATAGTAATGACGCTAATGCGCTTCCAGAGTAGTTACAGTTAAAACTAGAAGCCCTGTTATGAAATGTGCTCTTATCTATGCTTAATTGCGCGTATGAATTGCGTGCCGTTGCCATATCGAATGGTATCCAAACCACGGCAGGTTCCCCTGGTTACTCATTGCAAACACAGGCAATGTTTCTGCTAATGGACCTCCGGGTTACCCGGAGGTCCATTGGCTGAAGCTTTGCTTGTGCAACCATTATGTACAGAACTTTGTAGCCTTAGTATGGTCATAACACGTAGATTAACGCGCAGGTCAACGTTCTATTTGTGTGCATTTCATGACAGGACTTCTAGTTTTAACTGCAATCTGTTGTAAGAGTATTGTAAACTGTTGTAACAGCTTTGTTAAACAGATTAGTGTATTAGTGCCATTATAATTTAATACCCTGCTAGATATGTATTGCGGTACAAAGCTGCCCCCTTTACTCCCAACAAAGGCATCAGACACTAGGCACTTTCCAAGGTAATGTTACAACTGACATCTTACTGTTCGGATCTGAACACTATAATCCCGTAATGAACAGACTAATGTTCGAAAACCCCCACGAGTTTCTCCTATTATCAAAAAGGTTTTGCTGATGTTTATTATGGTCCACAAGTTTGTAACGTCTCTTCAACTTTGTATTACGATGCATTCATCGACTAAAAGCAGACCAGTCACCACCTCACCGGGTCTCTCTTTCCTTCTCTCCCTCTCTCTATCTCCTTTTCGTCCACTTTTGTCTCTTCCCCTTACCCCCTCCCCCTCCACCTACTCACGTATTATTGCATTTTCATCCGTATGTTTATCTTATTATGGAGACCAAATCATCTCTGTACCAGCCATTATAACTGTAACATACAACTACCAGGAGGCGGCCTCGAATAAGCACTTAGCTTACTGCTGCATCCTCTTTCCATGTTCAAGATATTTTTGTGCTCAATGCTGTCCAATTATTGTCTGTCTTTTTGTCTCTTTTCTTTTGGAAATAAAATATTGTTTAAAGTAAAACAGACCAGGCTGCATTCCACTATATCGCTGAAGTATTAATTATTAATTACCTTTGTTAATTATAAAGCTCATGACACGCGATACCAACCCCAAAAAGCCATATCTGAGACAAATTGTTTAGCCTGGTTCACATCCCCATGATTTGAAACATAACGAAAAACTATTTTTATTTCTGTCAACGAAGCCTCTACTTGGGGTATATCCATCTTGTTGAACTTCAGTTCTGACGCCTATTTGGGAAGCGTCTATCACGGACCTGAACCCGTCTGTTCAGAAAAAACTGGCCTGTGTCCGGGAAGTGTCCATCCAGGACCCATCTATCTTGGAAGCGTCCAACTGGAACCCGTCTATCTGGGGAAACCGTGTATCTGGGAAATCTTCAACTAGGGCCCATCTATCTGGGTAACGTCCACATGGAACCCGTCTGTATGGGAGGCGGCCATCTGGGACCCGGATACCCATTCGCTCTTGTAAGTAATCATGTACTTTTTAAAAAAGACTTGACTTGATATGTGGACTTGTGTCAAATACACAGTCGGTCATACAAATGGAGGTCTGTAGTACCTGGTTCAGGCTTTTTTTTTTGGGGGGGGGGGGGGGCACATCATGACCAATTTGGTTTCGACAATATATTTATTCAGAAGTAAATTTTCAAGAACTCTTGAGGTTTTTACCTGTAATTCCGACTGACAAATTTTCCAACTGCATCTCTAAAGCATGTCTTCGACGAAGGTGTGCCTTGAAGATGAAGTTGGAATATTTTATCGATCGGGTTTGCTGGGCCAGTTTTAGACATGTAGAGACCCATGGGCAGCCTTCAGTAGTCGAGACCAAATTAACATATCCATAACCCTTTACCCAACGAATCGCCCGCATCCGCCCGCGTAATATGCAAATTCAGCAGTTGAAAAAGTATTATTTTTCAAAAAATTTCAACAAAACCATATCATGTGACCCCTCGTTGGAACGAGCTCGTCGAGCTCGTTCCAACGAGGGGTCACATGATATGGTTTTGTTGAAATGTTTTGAAAACATTAAAAAAATGATATTAAAAATAATAAATTTTGATATCGTCTGCGTTGGGTAAAAGGTTAAAATACTAAACACTAAAAAGTGACAAGATATAGTTACAGTCATCCAAAATGTAAATGTTTTCATGTAGGAAGAATCTGAATAAGCAAGGTAGGTCAATCATGGTCAATCAATCTGCCGACGTGTGCTGAGCCATGACAGGGAACAACTAGTTGCAATAGGGCTTGCGTGTGTCTGACTTAAAACGCGCGCAATATTGTTTTGATTGATACGTTAGTGTCGCTCAGGTCAGCCTACATTTTTCTTTACACATTTTTTTCCATGAAATATGTGGAGGCTCCTGGTTGTTGAAGCCTCTGGGCAACTGACCAGCTTGCCTAGTACTAATCCGGCCCTGCGCGGTTGAGCAATCACAGTCGGAACAAACTATGTTCACAACCGCTACCTAGTCTGTCATTTTTGCGCATCTCCGTGCGGGGAAAAGTGTAAAGATACGTCATGTTGTCGCTGGTTTCTGGGGAAGTATAGTTTGGAGAGCAAGCGATTCAATCTTATAATGTAACTAGCGGGTGATATCCGGCGTTGCACGGGAGAAGATGGTTATATTAGCCGTTTTCGAAATAAAAGATCAAAGTCACCAATTTCAAGGGCAAAGTCATCCAACGCGGGCACCCCGATAAAGTCAAAATGATCGATAGGTCAATATACCCTCACATATGAAATTTTAGACCGATCGGCCCAGCCGTTTTCGAAATAAAAGGTCAAGGTCACCAATTTCAAGGTCAAGGTCACCCCGCACGGGCACCCCGATAAAGTCAAAATCATCGATGGGTCATTATACCCGCTCATATGAAATTTTAGCCCGATTGGCCCAGCCGTTTTCGAATAAAGGGTCAAGGTCATCAAGTTCAAGGTCAAGATCACCGCACACGGGTACGGCACTCATCCCATGTTACTCGCAGTGACGGATTACCCCCGTGTAGAAAATTTGTGATCGATCGGTCGAGAAACGGAGGAGTTCACCCGGAACAAAGATAGAGAGAGAGAGAGATATAGATACAGACATTCGCATTAAAATATTAGATTAATCTGATATTATCATCAACCATGTTTTATTTATTTTCATTTTTAGAACTATGGTCAGCTTACCAATTTCAAGATGCAAAACATGGTATGTACGGTCACATCCATGTTATGAATGATACATACCTTTTCTGGGACCAGATCACTGTTCACGACACCACAACCATTGACAGTATATGGATAATACAAACAAATCACGGAAAGTTTGTAAACCAGTCGGACTGTGAACACAGCCACACTTCGAGACCTTCTTTATGTGTGTGTCCATCAACTTTAGCCATTTCTTACACTTTGATTGCCGTTATCTCGAGTATTTCATTAAGTTTGTTAAGTCTAGCAATAATATATTGGCGCTTTCGGTGTATTCATAACATGCGCAAACCTATTTATAAAACAGTATCTGTCGTAGAACCGGAAGGCGAAGAACTCATACAAGATTATGAAGTGTGATAAATATGTTATTGGCCGAAAATGTTTATTTTCCTGTTCTGGGTTTTATTTTTATTGTCAAGAACAAAATGTTCATAAAACTACTCGATAATAATTGGTAAACTGATAAATGTGAGCCGAGGCGCCCAGTGTGTGTGTGGGGGGGGGGGGGCGTTCGAATGGGGTGGGGGGGGGGGGGGCGATAACTCACGTGACTCACCCACATTTCTCTACAGAATGCTACATGATTACATAAGAATTACCCCCTTCCCCCCCTAAACATTGAGTTCCTGGATGGCATAGTGTATTAAGGCCTCACAAAACAGATTTTCTGTTTGTCAGGCCATTGTTTGTAAAATTGCATGCGGGTGGGCGGTTTTTATATTATTTTTTATTTTTGTAATAATTTGTTTGCTACCAAAGGTTTATGTTCTTGGTTTGTTTTATGTTTTGTACCTCATAATCTACAGAATAGCTAGGGTGGTTGTGTATTTCGTCCCTTGAGTGCAAGAAGGCTTTGCAATGTTCTAGCGTTGCAAAGCTTTCTTGCACTCAAGGGCCAAATTTATCAATCCTATTAACTTGGGTAAAATATGATACACAAACCATTTAATTTTTTTAAAATTTCCTCTGGTAAATATACATTATTATGACCATGTACATGTCCTGTAATTTGTATCAGATTCGAGGTCGTGTTTACAATCAGATCGCAACGAGCCCGTCAGGGCGAGTTGTGATCCGATTGTAAACACGACCGAGAATCTGATACAAATTACAGGACACGCATTTGGTCACGATAATACATTTATCTAACAATCCCGTTACATTAAGCCCGTTTTCCGTTTTTCATTTTAAATTGGGTTGGAATTGGTCAAAATTCTGAATTTCATATTTTAGTGCGTAATAACAATACATTTAATGCTATTATTTGTCATAGCGCGGTGTTTACCGGAAGTTCAATCTATAAGATACGGAACCAGAATGAGTCGTCTATATGATACGGAATCGGAACACATTATGTGATACGTACCGTTTCTCGAGGTTTTCAGGCCAAAATCTATATGACTGTTAGATAATAAAAAAGAGCACGCGGCAGCCAAAAGGGACATGCAGGAGGGCCTGAGAATCAGATTTTCACTTTTTGCAACATTTTAGGCCTAATTACAATAATATGGACTGATCTAGTTTGTATTTGTGGGATGATTCGGTAATAGTTTAAACCTACAGCCCTATAAAGCTCACATTCACCTGCCCCCACAGGGCTATAGAAATAATTTATTACAGATCTTCCTTACGATTCATGCTTTGTTAACCCTTTACCTAACATGAAAAGCAGACGACACTTGCAAAAAACAATTCTTGAATAACTAATTTTTTTCATTTTTGTCTCAAAAACATAGGTTATGACCCCTCGTTGGAACGAATTCGATGTTTTTGAGAGAAAAAAAATGAAAATTAATTGGCGATTTTTGAGAATAGCGCCGTCCGGTTTTGGCCGTTACGTTGGGTAAAGGGTTAAGTTTGTATGTTTATTGGGGTTTAACTGCACTTTTAACAGCCATGATCACATAGTGTCGAACAGCCACGATCACATAATGCCGAACAGTCATGATCACATAGTGTCGAACAGCAAGGATCACATAGTGTCGAACAGCCATGATCATATAGTGTCGCACAACAATGATCGCATAGTGTCGAACAGCCATGATCACATTGTGTCGAGCAGCCATGATCGCATAGTGCCGAACTGCCATGACCGCATAGTGTCGAAAAGCCATGATCGTGCAGGGTCGAACAGCAATGATCACACTGTGTCGAACAGCCATGATCACATAGTGTCGACCAGCCATGATCACATTGTGTCGAACAGCCATGATCACATTGTGTCGAACAGCCATGATCACATTGTGTCGAACAGCCATGATCACATAGTGTCGACCAGCAATGATCACATAGTGTCGAACAGCCATGATCACATTGTTTCGAACAGCCATGATCACATTGAGTTGAACAGCCATTATCACATTGTGTCGAACAGCCATGGTCACATTGTGTCGAACAGCCCTGATCACATTATGTCGAACAGCCATGATCACATTCCATCGAGCAGCCATGATCACATAGTGCCAAACAGCCATGATCGCATAGTGTCTAACAGCAATAATCACATTGTGTCGAACAGCCATGATCACATTGTATCAAACAGCCATAATCACATTGTGTCGAACAGCCATGATCACATTGTGTCGAACAGCCATGATCACATAGTGTCGAAAAGCCATGATCACATTGAGTCGAACAGCCATGATCACATTGTGTTGTGTCTAACAGCCATGATCATATTGTGTCGAACAGCTTTACGGCTGGAAGAAGTCGGAGTACCCGGAGAGAACAACCAAGTAGCGGCGAGCAACTGTCCGACTCTCAACTTACTATCACAAACAGTGTTGGCAAGTGCACCGTAGGCGTGCACTGCGGCTTTATACTCAGCGCTTCTGCGTCCACAAGTGGGCAGGCGTGATTTACTGTCTTGCTCAAGGACACAACCCATTTACCGGTGGTCAGAATCGAACCGTCTGCCTTTCGGTTTAAATCCAATGCTCTAACCACTGAGCCACCGCGTGAATGTCGGATTTTCGTCTACTCAAAAAATTATTTATTCATTTTTTTATTGGGTATAACGACACTTTCGACAGCCAGGGTCACCTCGTATCGAACAGTTTTACGAGTGGAGGAAGTCGGGGTGCCAGAAGAGAACCACCGAGCAACGGTGAGCAACTGTCAGACTTCAAACGTTCTAACTCCACACAAGCAGGGTTATCAACTCAAAACTTTATGCACATCGTGTTGAAAGTGTTAACATTTATAAGACTTTCAGTGGTGTCACTATACGGCATTCTTGTTCTCACTTATCAGTAAATGTGAAAGAGACCGACTATGTACACAGCTCAACCCGAGACCGACTTCAGTATGTGCCGGTTATGTCGAGTATTTCGTCAAGCTTGTTGAGTCTTGGAGTAATATCTGGTGCTTTCGGTGCATCCATTATGAAACAATATCTGTAGTAGAACCCGCAGGCGAAGAACTCATACAAGATTAAGTGTTATTGGCCAACATGTTTATTTTTCAATTCGGGATTTTATTTTACCAAAATGGTCCTAAAACAGACCAATATTACAGAGAAACGGATAACCAGAGGCGCCAGACAGGGGTGGGTAGGTAGGTATAACTCAGGTAACCCACACACCTTTTTTCTACAGAATGCTCCATAATTACATTATGAAGTAATGCGCACAAGATTGAATTCCTGG
The DNA here is from genome assembly GCA_031216915.1 of Pictodentalium vernedei. Classification (NCBI taxonomy): domain Eukaryota; kingdom Metazoa; phylum Mollusca; class Scaphopoda; order Dentaliida; family Dentaliidae; genus Pictodentalium; species Pictodentalium vernedei. Next base: position 56,182,891 of record CM062295.1, read on the forward strand.
ATGGAATACAGTTAAAACTAAAAGTCCTGACCCGAAATTCGCACAAATAGCACGTCGATATGCGCGTTAATCTACGCGATATGACCATAGTAAGGCTATCAAATTCTGTAAGTATGGCATCTGCACAAGCAATGTTTCAGCCAATGGACCTCCGGGTAACCCGGAGGTCCATTGGCAGAAACATTGCCCGTGTTTGCTATGAGTAACCAGGAGAACCTGCCGTGCTTCGGATGCCATTCGATATGGCAATTGCGCGCAATTCATACGCGCAATTCAGCCTAGATAAGCGCACAGTTCGTGACAGGACTTCTAGTTTTAACTGCAGTATATTAATTATAATAATATTCATTGATCTATTTTGTATGATCTGTTTTGAATTCCACCTTTGCAGGTCTAAAACTAAAGAGCCTTTATCGCAACCCGCTTGCAGGTTATTGTAGTTACAAGGTACGACACAGTGGTAAGCTACAGGAAAAGGTGTTGTGATGCTTTTCCGTTCTCTCTGTTTTTTTTGGTTTTTTTGCTATGGTAGCTGTGTTGTTCACGTCTTAACGGACTTTCCACCAAAATAAATGGAATCAACTAACGCGCAATCTCGCCAAAGCGAGTTCGCGAGTTAGTTGTTGCTATCTGCATGAGCGGAACATATGTCTGGATGTAAACATCATGTCATTCTATACATATGTGGATTCATTGCGCCACCTTTAAGTCAAGTTACTTTCGACGATTGTCACTTCAGACTGACAATTTAATTCACGTTGCATTACTTTGTCGTAACATATACAGTACGTGGAGAGTGGATTGTAACTAAATCACCCGTGGAGTGGAGTTATCACCCATGCTATAACTTTCGAAGTTTGTACATATCGACAAAAAACACAAGCAATGTTTCAGCCAATGGACCTCCGGGTTTAACCCGGAGGTCCACTGGCTGAAACTTTCTTTGTGCTGGTCCGGCTTTGCAACAAATTTGCAATTATTGCTTGGCTAGAATCTCCACTCTGCGGGTGATTTAGTGATAATACACTCTCCACGTACTGTAACATACTATTTCGAATTATGGATGCTTGTTTAACATGAGACAACGTATGTTTGTTAATTTTTGGTATCTTATGAATAAACCTATTTAAAAATGTAATAAATAATTTGCCGGTTTAATTTCACTCTTCACGAGTGATAAATTTAGACAAGTTTGTATCCATGGCGAGGTCACCAAAGGTCAAATTGGATGTAGTTATATAGCTTTTTATATATAGCAGAATAGGTAATCATGGTATAAATAAAGAAACCAACTCGCGTAGACTGCAAGTGACAGGAATCAACAACCCCTGGTACAGTTTTTTCTGTATTTCCAGATCCGGGGAGTGGAATTTCGGGCCCCATGGTTAATTCTGTAACGACCTCCTTTCAAAAGTGTCAAGTGTCGAGATACTGATGCAGATACTGAAGGTATTTCCCACGAGTGCCAAAAGACCGAGCGATGATAGGAGGTTAAGAAAGGGGAGGGTCCTTCCTCCCAAAAGAATGTTTTAAAACAAGTTATTTTGAATGGAGACTTCTGGTGGCTTTTGGCCTTCAAATTGACATTTTTAAACAGCATGTTTCAAATTTCTAAGTTCATCAGTGTACATCCAGTGACCCAGAGTTATAGCGTTTGACGGCACAATTTTTCATGTGATAACCTTATTACATCAAGCTGATTTAATAATGCTATTAGTGCATTAGTAGCCATTTTTGGACCGGGGATGGACAGGCGTAACCCAAGAACCGTGGACTCGTGGGCAAAACTCAGGATTACTACCCGGCACCACCTTCTCCGCAGCTCTGTATATTTCATTCGCGCCTTCTGGAACCTCCACCGTCGTTGTGTTTTGTCTTTGGAATCCAGACATTACGCATATATCGTGTCGTTCGGGAGAACTGTGACCCAGTGGTTTGGGAATTGACATTTCAAACCGAAGATCGATGGATCAATGCTGACCAGCGGTAACCGCGTTATGTTCTTGGACTGGATTCTTAAACCCTGCTGGCCACGTGTGAGAAAGGTGACGATGTGAGTTCATAACTGAATTTGATGAGATACTGGGCATACCCATTTCTTTTACATTAATTCATTCAGTTATTCATCGAACACAATCAGGAAAATTTGCTTTACCAATCATGATGGAGTAGATTGAACCAGAACCAATACTATCAATTTTACAATTGTATTCTCTAGAATTGTATTTTCTACCCATCAATATAACTGACTAAAATAAATCATTAGCATTTTAAAAGATATGGCAATTTGCCAACTGGCAAATTGCCATATCTTTAAACATGCTAATGGTTCATTTCAACCCATTTAAACACTACTAGAGAATACAATTCTAGAAGATACAATTGTAAAAATTTTATAGTATTGGCCCCTGGTTGTTGTCTGGTGAGAAAATTTGTGTTAGTTTAACTGTCTCTCTAAGGCTGATATCTTAGTCGGTGTGAAACTAACCTTGTAACAGGCTCTAAGTATTGCTCGAACACTATGTGCTTCCCGAAGTTTTTGAGGATGGCTTCATTACATTTTGTACATCATACCAGTGGCGGCGCTACGGGGGGGGGGGGGGGGGGGGGGGGGGGCATGGGGGGAATTTGCCCCCCCCCCCCCAAACGAAGGTTCCCCCCCCCCCCCCCCGCAGTTGCCCCCCCCCCCTCCCACAACCATCTCGCATGCATTTCCATCCACCCTCACACACAAACACATTCAGTCACTCTCTCTCACACACACACACACACCCCTCTCTTTTTTTATACCCAATAATTTCCCATACACACTTAGCCCAAAGCCTCAGGCTAGCCGATGAACACATCCAGGTAGTAGAGATTTAAAGACTCGGATGCAGATACTTATAAGTTATAATTAAGTTATGAGCCAACAAAGGCATGTCTATCCATATCCCTTGTCTAAAAAAATTCATGGATTTCGCTTTATGACAGACGGGCATTATGAGTCTCTCTCTCTCTCTCTCTCTCTCTCTCACACGCACAGACCCACCAGACGCGGATCCAGGATTTTTTGAAAGGAGGACCGCTAATTACCATTACATTTAGTCGAAACTTGGACCCAAGGTCCGTAATATAATTTTTTGGTTTGGTACGTACCAAACCAAAAAAGTATATTACGGACTTTGGGTCCAAGTTTGGACTACCTCATAACAAAGTAATGATATGATCCTTTACGTATTTGCCCCCCTTCATGGGAGTCTGCCCCCCCCCCCCCTAGTTGCCCCCCCCCCCCCACAAAAAATTTTCTGGCGCCGCCACTGCATCATACCATTCTCATGTCGTCAATTTAAAATATAAGGAGCAAATCAAAAATCGCCGTTACCGTTAATGAGATTTCTATGAAAGTCTTCCTGTAATTCTGTTAAGCATTTAGTTTCGTATATTTGAAACCCAACAACTTCCTACTGTCTAAACAGATCTAACTGTCAGATATATGTTGTCAAATTAACTGCTTTTCAACTATATTATTGTGTTTGTAAAGCTTCAACATCCTTGTTTGTGAATGAGGGAAATCTCGTTACCACCATGTTGTCGTCTGTGCTGAATCTCCTCTCGATGGGTGCGTATGGGGGGCATGTTACAACCGATAATGTTATAACGATCGATAATGTTATAACAACCGATAATGTTATAAAATAACGTTATAAAAACTGATGACCGATAATGTTACAGCTTTCCCCAAATTTGCTAACCGACAGTGTTGTTGTACAAATAAACCGACAATGTTATAATGTTTTCTGATCGATAGTGTTACACAGTTTAACCAATAATATTGCAATATCACAAATTGAAGTTTTTTTATGGGAATCAGTAGCCGTATAATGCCCCTGGAGTTCCCTGGTGTCAGCTTATAAAGGGTTCCTGGGATAAATGCACCGAGTCGACCATGGTTCGGCACAGTGTGAGAAAAGTTTGATAATTGTTGTGAAAAGATTTAACCCTTTACCTAACATGAAAAGCAGACGACACTTGCAATAAAAATTCTTGAATAACTAGTTTTTTTCATTTTTTGTCTCAAAAACAAAGGTTATGACCCCTCGTTGGAACGAGCTCGACGAGCTCGTTCCAACGAGGGGTCATACCCTATGTTTTTGAGACGAAAAATGAAAAAAATAATGAAAATTAATTGGCGAATTTTGAGAATAGCGCTGGCCGGTTTTGGCCGTTACGTTGGGTAAAGGGTTAAACACATTCACTCTAAGCTCATACCATACTTGAGATACGAGCATGACCCACGTACAAAATTTTGGCCCATCCCCCTTGATTACGTGCAAAAACGCATGAACTTCTACTCGATTTCTGACAGTTCTGAAAATGCACCCAAGGGCTCCTTAATGACCCAACTAACCTTGCCCTTATTTTGAATCTCCATTGAGTTTCGACACATTTGGTGTTGGTCCCAGGTTCATAGATCATACCATACTTCTACTTGATTTCTGACAGTTCTGAAAATGCACCCAAGGGCCCCTTAATGACCCAACTAACCTTGCCCTTATTTTGAATCTCCATTGAGTTTCGACACATTTGGTGTTGGTCCCAGGTTCATAGATTATACCATGCTTGGGATATGAGCGTGACCCACTTTCAAAATATTTGGCCCTGTCCACTTTTCCTTTCGGGCACAAACATGTAGGGACTTCTGCAATGCATTAGGGGGTCATAAAATGTATTTTTTAGCCATTCTGAAAATGCAGTAAATGACCTCTGATCCCCTAATGCATAGACGAAGTTCATGTATGCATTTTTACACTAAACAAAGTGGGTGAGGCAACCAATTTTTAAAGTGGGTATTCTGATATCTCATGCATGATATTACCTATGGACCTGGAACTAACACCAAATGAGTCGAAATTTAAGGTAGGCTCAAAATAAGGGTCAAGTTCACTAAGATCACCAGGGGTCACTGAGTGCATTTCTCAGAATTGCTGGAAATTGCATTGTACGACTTTCTAATGCATTCTCAAAGTCCATACAAGTATTTTGTACTTTAAAAAGTGGCGGAGTGAGGGGTGGGGGGGGGGTGGGGTGGGGGCAGAAATGTTTTAAAGTCGTTCACGCGCATATCTCAAGTATGTTATAATCTATAGAGCTGGGACCAACACCGAATGGATTTTGGAATTTTTCGTTTGTATTTAAGAGTGACTACACAACTTCAAAGATTAATAGACACAGAACATGTGGTCATCAACAGGCTTGGTGTACACAGGATCTCTGTTTTGATGGAGCATCCCCCTCCCCAATAACCCTGCCTATGCAGTTTATACAACCCAAGGGCTCTGGAAGCAAGGAAAGCCCCCTCCTCCCCTTGCCTTGAGGTCGAAGGCAGAATGGCAGAGCGTGCCCTCTTTCGCCAGAAATCCACTGATGGAAAAGACTTTACATTCCGAGAACTGCAAATGAGAAACGCTCGAGTATTCTCGTCTGTTGTGTTGTAGTTTCTAATGCCAATGACGGCAGGATGGGGAAGGATATCATGTATAATGATGGTGTTTGGTGGATAATCAACAAAAAAGCTAAACAATCGGATTATTTCTAAAGCTTTATAACGCCCCTTTACACACTAGAAACTAAACTGTTAAACTGACACTTTCAAGGTGTTAAACCCATTCTAACTCTTAAGGTTTGATTTTAACACTCAAAGTGCAATGCTTTAAGCACTTAGACATTACCATCGTCAGACATCTGAAACTTGAATGGATGGCACTTCCCATGTGTCTAGCATTGGTGGTTCTTCCAGAATCGTCCATAATTTGATTTGCGCTTGGTGGGTACATAATTAAAAGGACACAACGCAGATGACGTGGATCAGGCTCGAGAGTTCGAGCCTGATCCGCGTCATCTGCGTTGTTTAATTTCAAGTGTCGCGACATTACACTTGTCAAGTGGTATTATTGTAACACCTGTCAAGTTCTGGGATATCTACACTTGAACAAAGTGCTAGTTCAGCACTTAGTAAGTGTTAAATACAGCACTTCAAGTGTAGTTTTCAACACTTTAGTTTTTAGCGTGTAATGAATCAAGATACCTTGCTCGAGATCCCGATAAATTTTGTATTTTGATTGATCAGAATGTCTTGGACAAATAGCCATGGTAAAGGGTGCACCCAACATCCAAGGTATATGAGAGCGTGCAACATCCAGGGTATAAGCGCACGCGAAACATCGGGGTATATGGTTTAAATGAAAGCTTTTCGCCTCCGCGCGCCTTGTTATAAAAATCGAACCCAAAAACCTGAAAATAGTCACAAATATATCACATTTCCGACAGTTATATCATATTTTGTCGTTATAAATTAAATAGTTGAATAATTAAATAAGACAACTTCAGAAAAATAAAATAAGAGCAAATATCGTTCCCGAGTTCCAATGTGTTCAATGTGCCAGTAGGCACATAGAACACTTTGGAACCCGGGCGGCGATATGTAAACAAAATACTGTTTACTCGTTTCCTTGGGGGCGCGGTGGCTCAGTTGGTAGAGGTGCAGGCTGCAAACCGAGAGGTCCTCGGTTCGAATCCCACCTGCGGCAACCGCGTTGTGTCCTTGGGCAAGACACTTCACCCCGATTGACTACATGGGGGCACGATGACGCTGTGTACTGAGGCGTACTGCACGTCGATGGTGCGCATGTCTTCAACCAATCTAACCCTGCCTGTGCTGCGGTGCAGAGTTCAGAGTTACGATGTTGGAGAGCTGACAGCTGCTTGTCGTTGCTCGGTGGTTCTCTCCGGGTACTCCGGCTTCCTCCACCCGTAAAACTGTCACGGTCACGATTAGCCATTGTGCATAAGTATGTGACCTTAAACACCAATAAATAAATAATAATTACTCGTTTCCTTAACGGCCCAAGGGATGTAATTCTATCTGTTGTCTTCTGCGTTTGTAAAAAACATTTATTCACGAATTTCGTACTACTGATTGCGGAGCGAGAAATGCGTCCACAAATTTATTTCCACTATGTCTGTATCGTGTTTCAAACGGGACAAAAACTTTATCTCCGCCAACATGTACGGTATATGGCGATTTAATACCTGGATGTGCCTGTGGCGCGGTGTTTAAAAGCCGACAGCCAGGTATTAAATCTCCACATACCATGCATGTTGGCGGAGATAACTTATAATCAACAATGATGTATCATTACAGATGGTACATTGTTCCTCTCAAGGGACGATATGTATAAAATGTTAATACTATTACGTGTCACATTACAATTTATGAAGTGTTGCAAACTCCCGATCTGAACTCATATCCAGGAGCGAGAGTTCTTTTTGACAACCCTGCCCCCTTACCACTGGGTGGCTCTGGGCACTTGATACAACCAGGCATGTCAAAGTACCGCCGGTACCAACATAACCGGTACCGGGTCGGGACAGAGCCTGTCCCGTCGAAACCGGTACCGGTACCGGGACTAGTCAACAATTGGGTGACATCACAATCAGATGGGAGAAATTCGTATTCAAACCGAACCAGTCCCCAAGATCGCAAAGACAAACATGGCATCCTACCAATTATTCTGCGGAGACATCAAAGTAATCAAAAAGCACGAAAATTGTGCTTTATGATTACTTTAATGTCACCACAGAATAATTGCTTTGAAGTAGCCGGCGACGGTGCTTTCATTGTCTTTGATGCAACGTTTGGAAAGTTAACATTATCGGCCTTATCGAGGTGGTGGTGCAGACAGAACATGACCCTTTAGAGTGTTTTTATATGTTCATTCACAAATAAGCTGAAAGTATGTCGGGTATGTGTGCTATACACAATTCGTCCCGTGAGTTCCAATTTGTTCTATGTGCAAGTAGACACACACAAAAAACACATTGGAACTCAGGGTACAAATTATTAGCCTGTTTACCCTCGTTCAGTTAGGAATTTCCCCATAAAATTGTGTCCCTAACCGGCGGGACAAACGCTTCAGTACCGGCGCCAGTTGGTGCATGAGGGAACCGGCGGTACCGGTTGACATGCCTGGATACAAAGCATTAGGAGAATCACGCGAAACACATGAGAAGGTTTACGCTGGATTCAGAGAAATACAAATCTGTGCTATAGAATTGGAATTGGAAGCAACTTTCGACAACCCTTGTGCAGGTAAAGCACAAGTCAAGATTTTTGTTTAGAATTGCCAGAGTTCTTCGTTCTTCATCTGGCGTAGTCCGTCGTGTTTGGAAGACTGTGATGTGTTCACACCAACATACATTTGCTAGAGAAATATTCACTTTTAAGACACCTTGAACGGATTGAAATTTCAACATCAAAGGATATTACGAGTTTTTAGAAAATGGTCTTAAAATTTGAGCTGTCGGTGTACCAAAATTACATCAGGCACGTCCGCCTACCGAACCAAGGCAAGATAGCCTGTGACACCCCACACTTCTCGGATGGAAATAAGTTTTGTCTTAATAAACACTTTGGTGGTTTTGTTTCGTCTGTAATTGGAAATTGAAATTAAGCTAGCGATATGGAGATAAACTATCAAATCTCTGCTGTCTGTCATTTGTATTGTTCAAAAGAAGCTCATATTGCTCGAATGGCTCCAGGTAAGGCCAAAATGCTTGAAGATTTTTAACCCTTTGCCTAACTTAAAGACGACACTTGCAAATAAAATTCTTGAGTAACTAATTTTTTTTCATTTTTTTGCGGGAAAATATAGCTTATGACCCCCCATTGGAACGAGCTCGTTGAGCTCGTTCCAATGAGGGGTCATAAGCTATGTTTTTGAGACAAAAAATGAAAAAAATAAAATTTGGATGGTGGTTTTTGTGAATAGCACTGGCCGGTTTTTACCGTTACGTTGGGTAAAGGGTTAATTGATATCTTCTTTTCAACAACCAGTACCCGAAGTGTTCGACAATATTCGTCTAACCTTCGAGATAGAAGAGACGAGTTTGTTTAAATAAGTTTAGACAAAATGTTTGTATTATTCCCGATTTCTGACAAGACACCCCTGGAATTCGTGTTATTTACTTATTTATTTATTTATTTATTTATTGGTGTTTAAGGTCATGCACAGTAACTAATCGTGACAGTGACAGCTTTACGGGTGAAGGAGGCCGGAGTACCGAAGAGAACCACCGAGCTACGACGAGCAGCGGCCACCTCCCCAAAATCGTAACTCCACACTGCAGCACAGGCAGGGTTAGATTGGTTGAATACACGCGCACTATCGACGTGCAGTACGCCTTGGTACGCAGCGTCATCGTGCCCCCATGTGCACAATCGGGGTTAAGTGCCTTGCCCAAGGACACAACGCGGGAGTCCGTTTCGATCGTTCAGACGGTCACCCATCCGAAGACTAACCGGACTCGACGTTGCTCAAGTTCGGTGATCTGACGAGAATCGGTTACCGCAACGCCGCCGCACCCCCCCCCCCCCACCCCACCGGAATTCGTGTTGGACAAGGTGCTAAATAATAACAACAATTAGGTGTGGATCATTAAACACCCATGGGTAATATTGTATTTATCAGAACTGAGGAAGGGGAACATTATATGATCTGAGAAGCATAGGGGTCATAACCTTTACTGGCCCAACTCCTCCTCGAGCTACCCGCCACAGCACACATACAACTCGATAAAATAGACTTTCCAGTCATTAACTTAATAGCACGATTCAGGTAATTGTTTTGGTGTTTTAAATTCTGGAAAACTAGATTTCCGAAGAACTCTTTCTCACAACATCCGCTCAACCTCCTCCTTCACGCCAGTAAGTGGAGTGGATTTTTTTTTCGCAAAATGGGGTGTACAATTTCTGTAGTAATGGGTAAACCACAAAAAATCTAACAATTGTTGTCCAGTACATGGAAGTGGTATTTTGTTAGTTAGCCCTTTCAATCACGACGCACCTGAATGCTATCGTTTCCACTACTGTGTACAGTTAAAACTAGAAGTCCTGTCACGAATGGTGCGCTTATTTAGGTTTAATTACGCGTAGGAATTGCGCGCAATTGCCATGTCAAATGGCATCCAAAGCACGGCAGTTTCCCCTGGTTATTCATAGCAAACACAGGCAATGTTTCTGCCAATGGACCCCCGGGTTACCCGGGGGTCCATTGGCTGAAACATTGCTTGTGCACAGGCCATATGTACGGAATTTGATAGCCTTACTGTGGTCATAATAACGCGTAGATTAACGCGCAGATTGATGTGCTATTTGTGCGCATTTCATGACAGGACTTCTAGTTTTAACTGTACATCGAAACGGGCGGGTCTGGATTGCATTTGGGGGAGAATCAGTGATAATTTAAACCCACATACCTTCCCCCCCCCCAACCCCCGGGGCACATTTATTGGTTTGTCTACTCACTGATTGCGAACGCTTGTCTAACGTAAACATTTATAGATACCGGAGCGAAAGAGGTAATGCTAGAACTATAATTACAGTTTTATAACATGTCCCAAATAATCTGTGGTCCTGAGTTCGCCATAGAATTGTGTTGACTTTTCCGTTCACCCAGTCTGTTAAAAACGTATCAATAGGACCAACCATCATAATGACCAACTTTGAGCATCAACATGACGTCTCCATAGCGGTCAATTGGCTCATAATTTATAAGCAACTGTTTCACCACTCCTTCGCTATACGGTTGTTATTCCAAAGAGTATCCTGCGAAGGTGGTAAAACTCAGCTGATACCGTGATGACAGTCTTATGTCGATGTTCTCGCCACAATGGAATCCGCCAGTATCCTTTAATGAGATCCAAATTAATTGATTGATTTGTTAATTGATATTTTATTTGCCAGTATAAGAAAATATACATGATACATTACACATGTTTCACAATATCAATACATTCAATAAAAATTCAGTTCGATGCCTCAATACACTGACATAGGAAAGCATGACCAGATTGACTGCCTTCAGGCCATCCCTTAGAAGGGAGAAGAAGGAAAGAAAACAGGGGAATTCATGGAAGAAAAAGAGCAAGAATAAGAAAGAGAAATTGGAAGTGCCGTATAAAGAAATTCAGTTATTATGCCTGAAGTGGTTTCAGTTCGGTATATGCGCTTGGTGTCGCTGATGGTCGGTATCTGATGTAGTATCGACATCTGATGTAGTATCGACATTTGATGTAGTAACGACATCTGATGTAGAGTCGACATTTGATGTAGTATCGACATCTGATGTAGTATCGACATTTGATGTAGTAACGACATCTGATGTAGAGTCGACATTTGATGTAGTATCGACATCTGATGTAGTATCGACATTTGATGTAGTAACGACATCTGATGTAGAGTCGACATTTGATGTAGTATCGACATTTGATGTAGTAACGACATCTGATGTAGAGTCGACATTTGATGTAGTAACGACATCTGATGTAGTAACGACATCTGATGTAGAGTCGACATTTGATGTAGTATCGACATCTGATGTAGTATCGACATTTGATGTAGTAACGACATCTGATGTAGAGTCGACATCTGATGTAGTATCGACATCTGATGTAGTATCGACACCTGGTGTAGTATCGACATCTGATATTATGTAGTATCGACATCTGATGTAGTATCGACATTTGATGTAGTATCGACATTTGATGTAGTATCGACATCTAATGTAGTGTCGACATCTGATGTAGTGTCGACATTTGATGTAGTATCGACATTTGATGTTGTATCGACATCTGAGGTAGTGTCGACATCTGAATGTAGTATCGACATTTGATGTAGCATCGACATTTGATGTAGTATCGACATCTGATGTAGTGTCGACATTTGATGTTGTATCGAACATCTGAGTTCCGTTCACTCGTCACTACTCCTATTTTATCCCAGCCTTCGCACTCCGACGTCAAAATACCAACACCACAAGTATGAAGTCCACCCCGTGAATCAACCGGGATTCTAATCATCTCGTTTGTCAAACAGAGCTCTCTTATACTAGTTTGTGTCGCAGCCCTTAAAAGCAAAAAAGAAAGAATTATACTCTCCATCACAGGAAAAATTATCAGGTTTTTTAGTTTGCACAGGTTCAAGGATGTTCTGGCACAACACAGTCCGGGGGTGACGGATAGACAGCCAATCTGGCTATGTCATACCCCAACAGTATACATTCTATATTAAAAAAAAAACAAAAAAAACAAAAAACTAATAAACGGTCATTCATTACTGATTGTGTTGAAATTGTGTACATTGCGGTTTTTTAAATGTAGTTGAATGATTTAAATATGTATATTCCTTTTGAATGTCTACTGTTAAATAAAGAATCTAATCTAATTTAATCTAATCAACACAGTCTTGGCAATAAAGGCTGGAGAAGGAAATGTTTTCGGCATAGGTGGAGAATATTTTTTAGAGTAATTTTTTTCTTTCATTCTCCCCTGTTTCTAGTTTCTCGTATGTCAGTATCTGGTTCATTATATATTTTTGGGAGTGAAAAAAGGTAGATTATAAAATGTTTTGGTTGTAGTTCTGCTTCTGTGTATGAGACCCGTCTGACGGATAATCACATAAGTTTCATTATTTATAATCAAGAAAATGTTAGCAAAGATGTCTGGTCTTATCATTCCAAATGGAGAGGAATAGCGAAGCGTGTAATTTGTTACAGATTTAAAAAAAAAATTCAGTATTACTATACTTAGGAAATAGCAGACAATTGTGGGCGTTGTATTTTATATATTTATTATTCGTCTGGAAAAGTATATAAAGACCTAATATCAAGCCGAAATAAATTTAAATATTTTCACAATCAAAACTTACCTTAGCCTCCATGTTGTTCATGATATTGCTAATTTTCGGAAGATGACCATAACGCAGCACGCATGTTATCAGAAACCGCCGATTTCATCAAGTACGGAAATGTCTTATTGGGGTTTGATATTAATTTTCGCTTCCTACATTCGCAAAAAGTTGTGGTATTCGCGTACAATTTCGTTTGGGTCATTTATCCGTTTGTCACTCCGATTAAAATAAAAACGAACTGCCTTTGTGTTTATTCCCATGCAACGCACTTTTTTAAGATTCGCTATGTTTTTTTGGATCATTTTTGTTTTCTAGGAGATTGCTCTCATGGCACATGGGTTTGCTTTGGATTTGTGATCGTGTTGATAATTGGTAATTCCTAACATTACTTTCTGAGGGACATTTTATTTTTATTGAGAACTGTAATGTTACTTTTATCGGCGGGTGAGATTAGAAGCCCTTTCATCATCCAAGGCTCCCATTTCATGTATTTCCTTTTTTCGTTGTGTGCAGAGGAAATGCCTTTTCAAAAGCACCTAAGTTGATGTTAAAAAACACCAATAACTGGAAATATGCGGTAGCTGCGGGGGTTGATTTTACGAAAGTGATTTTGTTTTGGACGACCTGATGTTGTAGATGATAATTAACCCTTTACCCAACGTAACGGCCAAAACCGGCCATCGCTATTCTCAAAAATCGCCAATTAATTTTCACTATTTTTTTCATTTTTTGTCTCAAAAACATAGGTTATGACCCCTCGTTGGAACGAGCTCGTCGAGCTCGTTCCAACGAGGGGTCATAACCTATGTTTTTGAGACAAAAAAAGAAAAATATTAGTTATTCAAGAATTTTTTTTGCAAGTGTCGTCTGCTTTTCACGTTAGGTAAAGGGTTAATTATAAAATACTCCAAAAAGCATACATCAGTGAGAATTATTCCAGAATGGAAACCGTCTGTAAAGTTAGTTCTAAAGATATGACCAAGGAGTTCCACAGAATGACCTGTTAATTTAATTTCCTGACTACAGGTAGAAATCACACACTAAAAATAGGTCTCTGAACTGGTAGTTTTTTTTTACTTTCAAATGGTTAATGTTAATGTCACTCATAATTAAGAAAAGTTTTTTTTTCTTTGTTGAGAATGCCAGTTATATGGTTGAGTTTGGATAGAAACAGGTCTATATAGGCTTTTGTGGGCATATTGGGTCGGTCACACCGCCTGTTGTCGATATTTCTTAATATTTCAATATAATTTAATCATTTGCCCCGCCTCTGCGTTTGATTAGTTGAAAGCATACAGCGTGAAAGTCGTCAAAATCGTATAAACCAAAACACGTAATGATTTGGAATGTCTGCACGGTCGCACATCCGGTCCAACTTTGAAGACTCTGGAAGCCCCGCTCACTCAATCCAATTGTCACCGTGAGGGCGTGACGGCAGGCTGATAGATGGATAACAAGCTTGTAAACAAAGATCAATGATCGATTTTCATCGCCTCCAGTCAGCGAGAATATAATGATAATTTCTCGGGAACAATTGAATTTAATAAAATATACCGAAGGGGGAGACGAATAAAAGATCATACATCCAAACATGATTTTGGGAGAACTTAAAAAAAAAATGTTTTTAATGGTATTGTTCCGTGACTTGCTAAATATCTGTCGTCTGCGATCGAAAATCAAAACAACAAACAATTTGACAATGATTGACGTGACCTGCTTGTGGTACACTTTCTTGAGTTTGACTGTTTTCTTTTGCGAAAATTAAACGTTTTTCGTTCACGTACACATAGTTTTTATATTTTAATATTACAGCCGGATTAAATTATAAGAAATAACTGTTGTTTTCCTTCGGTTTATGCGATATAAACCGAAAGTTTTCAGCACAAGCTTAATCATAATTCGCTACGCGAGTAATGAAGCTTGTGCTGAAAATTTTCGGTTTATATCGCATAAACCAAAGGAAAACAACAGTTATTTCTTAATTGACAAACATTGGACTCGAACACATAAAGTATCAAGATAAATATGTCCTGTCGAGAACTAATGCTAATGTTCTTTATTTGAACAACCCGAGTCCCCCGTGCCAGTCATCACCTTCGGGTGTTGTGTAGTTTAATAAGGGTGGTAGCCTTTTAATGCATAGGATATCTTAGTTAAAATCTGATGCACTTCTGTGAGACCAATAACATCAAATATGTACTCACTGTTATTGGGTTTACAGATTAAGTGGTGTAGAGGATCCCAGTGGGCACTGAGACTTTGACAGTTGATATGAATGCTGAGTAGGCTTCGCTCCTGCTCCTCAGATTCGGACCTTAGGAAATTGGAAAAAAATATTTACAGCCAGTGATGTACACATACACCCAGTCATTATCCGTTGACAACGTGTCTGCTTTGTGACTCATACGGTGATATGAATTATAATTAAGGTCACTCTGGATCTGTTTACCCGCCATGACTTTCAAGCAGACCACCAGCAACACCAGTATATAAATACCTGCGAGAGACCTGAACAAACACTTGACAGTTTTTTATGGCTAATATCGAGATGTTATTTTTCAACTGAATAATAGCTGGTATGCTGAATAATGGAGATTGTTGATACAATGCTGCATAACACAGAATGCTGGAAAACAAGTAATAAGGAAGTAAGTTAAGGGTACAATTGTTAATACTTTCAACACGAAAGTCCGCTATTTCTCGCAGTATCGTGATATAACCTGACTCCATGAAGTAGATAGTTGCATTTGTGTGGTAGACCAGTAATGATTTTCAACCCTACGGCTGCACGTTGAATACATAGATTGGTCTTCCCCCAAGTAACGAATATTATACTCATCCAATTGATTACATTGAAATTGCGTGAAAGATAATACCAGAGTTCAAAGAGTTGAAACAAACTAAATCAATACTGAATAGTGGAGATTGTTGATACAATACTACGTAATACAGAATGTCGACAACAATGTAAGTAAGGTAAAAGTAGAATTGTTAACAGTTTGGGTCTGAAAGGCCGCTTTTTTCGACCCAGTATCTTGATATAATCTGACTTCAAAAAGTGGACAGTCGCTCAGTGAATGTGTGTGATGGACCAATCAAGATTTGGTTGTTCTTCCACCAAGAAGAATATTAGACTCTTCCAACTGATTACAGTGAACTTGCTTGGAAGATATCTTCGGGGTTAACAGGTTAAAACAATAAAACAAGAGTAATGGGTTGAGTTTATTGTACTCTTGTTCTATGTGCAGACTTTATTGAGCAGCTGCCACAGGGGTGTATTCTCCGCTTGTGTAGTGGTTACATATACTCAATTTGTCCTAAAAGTTTTATGAAGGGATTATAATTTTGTCTTAGCATAACTGTGGCATTCAAGACCGTGGTATAAAGATAATTAATTTTGTGGGAAATCCCAGAAGTTAATAAATCTAATACGATATATATAGAATAAACATATATTATTACTTTCCAAAATGTGATTTACGGGGATTTCCCGGTTTGATTATAAACGATAACTTCACAATTGAATTATGCAAACGACAATTGGGTCATGTAACCATGCGCGCAAACGAAGACGCTTTGCAGGGGGTGTAATGGGGACTTCATTGTTTTTTTTTTTTTTTTTTTTTTAACCCTTTACCTAACATGAAAAGCAAACGACACTTGCAAATAAAAATGCTTGAATAACTATTAATTTCATTTTTTGCCTCAAAAACATAGGTTATGACTCCTCATTGGAACGAGCTCGACATAACCTATGTTTTAGAGACAAAAAATGAAAATTAATTGGCGATTCTTCACAATAGCGCTGGTCGGTTTTGGTCGTTACGTTAGGTAAAGGGTTAAATAATATAGGTATCGTTAATAATGAAAAGTAATAAAATGAGTAATCGCTTGACTGCACTAGTTACGTGAAATAATTCATTCGAGGCGAGGGACTATATTGTAAAACACCCGTGCGCATTCGGGCACTCGTGTTTGAACAACGTCCCTCACCTCTCATAACCAGTCCAATGAAAGAATTACTCTCTCTGTGTTTTCAAGTAAAAAAATTATTCTACGAGTAGGATTAAGAATGAAACCGACCAGCCTCTGTCGAGTCGGTTTCATTCTTAATTCTACAAGTAGAATATTGTTTTACTTGAAATCACTATACGTTTATTTTGTTTATCCCATAAATCTTTTACAGAGCAGTCGCGGTGAAATCGTGCTGTTACTCGCTACAAAACACAGCGACAAGTGAGGAGCACATACGTTCAATTCGAAGACAAGCAAAATTGACCAAAATAAAAAAGGCGCAGTGATACATTTCTGTCTTGAAGTAATTCCCCTACAAACCTGAGCTAAACTTGTAAAAATACTTCATTAAATGAACAATGTATAGTGTCTTCTACTGGTATTGTGTAATACTTTCAAACAGGTTTAAAGAAAACAACAATTGAACTGTTAATTATACTACACGAATGCGATAGAGGTCAGAGGTCATCAAGTCCGTCTCTACTGTAGGAATGAATTCTTTCAGTGTTAAACCAATGGGGATAATTTTATCACTCTACTACGCGAATAAAGCAAAACGTTATCCAAGGCATTTATTGTTAAACAGACATTTATGGGATAAATAGAGGATATGGAATGAGTGTTTTTCTCATATAATATTTATGAAACGAGTCTAGGAGTTTTCCGTTTTGGCGAGCCTCTGGCGAGCCCAAACGGAAAATTCGGACGAGTTTCATAAATATTATATAAGAAAAACACTCATTTCATATTCTATTTATCATATGACACACAAACGCACAAATTAGCCACTTTTTAACCCATCACCAAACTTGAGTTGCAGACGGCACTTGAAAAAAACATCCTCGTATAACTAAAAATTGTCATTTTTTGCTTCCAAAACATAGGTTTTGACCCCTCATTGGAACGAGCTCGTCGAGCTCGTTCCAATCAGTGGTCATAACCTATGTTTTGGAAGCAAAAAGTGAAAATATAAAAAAAAATGAATGGCGTTTTTCTTGTAGGTAAAAGATTAATACAATATAACCCACCCTAAATAGGACAGATAACATAAATTCTCCCTACTGAAATTATGCAAATGTCATCCAGTTGTATTTTGTTGTATTTTGAAATCGACCAATGAAGGCTCCCAACTCTAATTATGTAAATTATGAAAATGTGGCCCAGTTTTATTTTGTTCAGCCAATCAATTTGTCTCGTTTTGAAATTGACCAATGAAATTGACGGAAGGCTTTATTTATCACTGATTAATATGAAAACAAAATATCAAATAAAGTGAACAAAACGGACGAGTCATATGATAAACTTATTTATAACATAAGATAAATATAATTTTAACCAAGGCAAGTAGAAATACACGAGGGAAACAACACTATAAAGAAAATGGATGAGTAGATAGAAATTTTCCATTATTGTCATTTATTGCCCCATGAAGAATGTCCACTGACTCGTGTAATTCATAACAATTGGGGCTGCCATGATTACTCGATTGTCGATCAGTCACGCCGAAATCGATTAGTATTTTTCGTTGTCGAAGAATCAGTAAATTTTACCCCGTTTTAGAGGTTTAATAATTAAAGAAATTGATGAAAAAACTAATGTTTCTAAAGGTAAAAGATCAGGAACGTCGACGTTAAACCTCAAGAAGCCGTAAGAAGCATTTGTCTTCCAGGTAAGTTCACAACTGATGACCGGTCTTGATTATTACACTGACTGTTCAAAAGTTCAGAACATCAAAGCTTTGAATGTTCCTAAAAGAGGATCGTTTTCGTTGTTTTCTTGGGGTAGGTCAACTGCCTTGAACTTCATATTAAAGATTTCATAGAGTGGGAAGGGGCTTCATCTAGGAACGATTAATCGATTATTATCGGTTATTTGCGAAGATTAATCGAGTCCTAATTTAAAAAATCCTGACTGTCCTGTAAACGATAACTCATTACAAGAGACCTATCTAAATCAACAAAAGAGAGTTGTTTCAGCTCACACTTCTTGAAGACAAAGTTTGCAGAACATGTTCTGAATAACTGAGGCATGTATAAATATATATATATGCGTGTGATTCCCAAAGTCCGTCAGCTATGCAAACCCCTAACGACAAAATGCTCGATGACCCAGGTCCAATAATATATTAGACAATATATATACTACTAAAAATGTTTAGCATCACCCAGATATTGGCGACACTTAAATTACATAAAAATGGCAGTTACTTGCTAAATTTGTTTTACAAATCTTTTCCTAACATTTGATTCCCAATATCCTGAAGTTGTCTTAAGCAACTGTGCTCTCTCTTTATGTTTGTGACTGACTCGACGTTACCGAATTCGCCGTCTGGGTTGGTGCTGCCATCGAGTGCGAAGGAACCAAGCTCAGTGGACTCCGGAGTGTTTCCCCGACAAATCTCGGTTCAATCTGGGTTTCAAAGAAGGAATGGTGCGTGTCTACTGCAGTCCTTGAGAACGTTTCACTCACGTCATGGTTAGGGTGTATGACCGCTACGATAGTGGGTCTGTTATATGGGCATGTATTTCCGCTAACAGACGGACTCAGCTTTATGTAGTGGACGGCAATCTTATTATCTAACGCCACGATGGTGAAGGTTTGAGGCCATTAGTTGTGGTTCCGTTCCTAAGAAGGTTGGGAGCAGGCGCCGTTTTTCCAGGATGACAACGAAGACCGCATCGTGG
Source organism: Pictodentalium vernedei (assembly GCA_031216915.1). Taxonomy (NCBI): domain Eukaryota; kingdom Metazoa; phylum Mollusca; class Scaphopoda; order Dentaliida; family Dentaliidae; genus Pictodentalium; species Pictodentalium vernedei. Next base: position 56,202,316 of record CM062295.1, read on the forward strand.
ATGTGTTCCTGACAATGAATGACCTGTAAATTCACCAAATTTAAATCCAATTAACCCTTTACCTAACCTGAAAAGCAAACGACACTTGCAAAAAAAATTCTTGAATAACTATTTTTTTTTTCATTTTTTGTCTCAAAAACATAGGTTATGGCCCCTCGTTAGAACGAGCTCGACGAGCTCGTTCCAACGAGGGGTCATAACCTATGTTTTTGAGACAAAAAAATGAAAAAAATATGAAAATTAATTGGCGAGTTTTTAGAATAGCGCTGGCCGGTTTTGCATGTTACGTTAGGTAAAGGGTTAAACACATTTTGGATGAACTTGGAAAACGTGTCTACATGAATACCACCCCCCTCCCACCCCACCCCAGATGACATCAACCAGCTGCGACAGCGCCTTGTGCAAGTGTGGAACAATAATCCCAAGGATGAAGCATGCGGAAGAACTGCACTGCCTGTTTGAATGCGCGAGGTGGACACACAAAATGGTGACGTTCGTGTTTTTAAGGTGTGACGTTTGAAGTTGACTCCACCCTTCATGAAATATTGAAATATATTGAAACTGAATTAAATTATTCTGCGATATTCACTGTTTCAGCCTTTTTACTATAGCTGCATACCTTGTGGAAATATTTCTTGTAAATATAAAAACCTTTTTCAATGATGCTAAATTTATTTGCGTAGTATATATATATATATATATATATTATTGGATTCGATAATATTATTAGGTAATATATATTTTATATATATAATATATTACCTTACGACTCGAATACATATGATAATATCTTACATAAAAATTAGAATAATATATCATTCTGTATCTATGTACTCTGAATAAATTTATTATTTATATAATTCTAAAAAGTTATTCTAAACAACCTATTATTATATATATTTGTGGTTAATTGGATTGTTTATTAATATATCATATTATTATTTGTATTATCATGCCGTCGGTGTCTTTGAAATAATTGTTTATTAATACAGTACGTGGAGAGTGGATTGTAACTAAATCACCCGCGGAGTGGAGTTATCACCCAAGCTATAACTTTCAAATTTTGTACATATCGACAAAAAACACAAGCAATGTTTAACCCGGAGGTACTTTGGCTGAAACTTTGCTTGTGCTAGTTAGGCTTTGCAACAAATTTGCAATTATTGCTTGGGTGGAATTTCCACTCTGCGTGTGATTTAGTGATAATACACTCTCCACGTTCTGTATATCATATCATTATTTGTATTATCATGCCGTCGGGTATCTTTGAAATAATCAACTGTACAGTTTTACGGGTGGTTGAAGCCGTAGTACCCGGAGAGAAGCACGGACCAACGACGAAAAGTTGTCAGCTCCCCAACATCGCAACTCCGCACTGCTGCACAGACAGGGTTAGATTGCTTGAAGACATGCGCACCATCGACATGTAGTACGCATTAGTACACGGTGTCATCGTTACCCCGTGTGGACAATCGGGGTTAAGTGCCTTCGGGAGTCCGAATCGATCGCTCAGACGGTCACCCATCCGAGGACTAACCGGGCTCGATGTTGCTTAACGTCGGTGATCTGACGACAACCGGTCACCGCAACGCCACCGCGCCCCCAACGATTCAATTAATGGACCTCTGGTTTCCAAAAAATAACTCAAGTAATTACTTATTAACCATTTGGCCAAAGTAACGGTCAAAACCGGCCAGCTCTATTCACAAAAAATGCTATCCACTTTTCATTATTTTTTTCATTTTTTTACGTCAAAAACATTGCTTATGACCCTAGCTCGCTCCGATGAGGGTACATAAGCTATGTTTTTGACGCAAAAAATTAAAAAAATAAGTTATTCAAGAATTTTATTTGCAAGTGTCGTCTGCTTTTCGTGTTATGTAATGGGTTAATAAATGCATTGAATGATATAATAGATATAAAGAGACTAAGTAGTTGAGATCCCTCTCAGTAAGATACTCTGATCAATTTATGCACAGACATTGTAAAACAGTTCAGTCGGTTGTTGTTGAATCTTGCGGGTTAGTTTCCCGGTTGGCTTCAATAAACAAAACCAAACCGGAAAACCAAAAATAAACTGCTCTGCTCTGGCATATACAGTACAGTCGCCGTGGGCGGACACTTTCCCACATGTCCACAGTGGTTGTGGAAAACCGTGGGCAAATTACCTTTCAACTACCCACAGGAATTTCGGTGGACACAGATTTTTCTAGACCGTGGGCATACTACCTACTTGCCACGGAATTAATAACTAACACGGCAATTCCCGTGGAGTCCACATGATCTGAGTTTTTATTACACTACTATAATATTTATGTTACGTAATGTTTCTACACGACAGCAATAAGAAAAAAAAAATCAGTCAACATCGGAACGAGGTCAAAATATCAGACTAGTTTCTGTCCCCTGTCATGACAAATTCCCGGGATAATCCAACTGACGAAAATGCAGAAACTAAAAAGCTTGTGTACCATGTGATATTTATCTACTCATCTGTTTGCCATTTGTTAACCCTTTACCTAACGCTAGGAATAGACGACACTCGTGAAAAAAATTCTTGTGTAACTAAAAATTTTCATTTTTTGCTTCCAAACATAGGTTATGACCCCTCACTGGAACGAGCGTGACGCACTCGTTCGAATGAGGGGTCATAACCTATGTTTTGGAAGCAAAAAATGAAAATATAAAATAGACTGAATGGCGATTTTCGTGTATAGCGTTGGCCGGTTTTAGCCGTTACGTTAGGAAAAGTATGTATGGTTTCTGTGTGTAACCGATAGCAGTTGTGTAACTCTTTACCTAACATGAAAAGCAGACGACATTTGCAAACAAAATTCTTGAAAAACGAATTTTTTTTCATTTTTTGTCTCAAAACATAGGTTATGACCCCTCATTAGAACGAGCTCGTTCCAAAGAAGGGTCATAACATATGTTTTTGAGACAAATGAAGAAATAATGAAAATTCATTGGCGATTTTACTGAATAGCGCTGGACTTTATTGGCGTTATGTTGGGTAAAGGGTTAACCAAATTTTGTTTGCTATTGCTAAGAAGTCTTGGTACCAAAATGCAACATTTTGTACTCGTTGGTTTCAGAATAGAGTAGAACTTTTTATTTATTGTATTTTCGGGCTTTCTAGAACTGAGTGAAAATATCCGTTCGTCACAAATCAAGTGCACATCATCAAATCTTACAGATGCCATTTTTGGCTCAAATTGGATGGCCCGTTCTACAAACTGAAAGTTAGGCTGGACCAAAAAGTCTGACCCTGTATGACCCTGTATTGACCAAGGAACTGTTTTGGAAAACAACTTGAATAATCACCATTTAAGAGGGCAAGGCTGGTTCATGAGAGGAAGACTGTTGGAGTTGCCGCCCATTGCTAATACTGTTAAACGGGGGTCTCGGACAGGGAACCCTTGAAAAAGATGCTAGCGTTTTCTTTTTCAGTGAAATGCAATTATTCTACTCATCTCAATAAAGCGGGGTAGTTTTATGGATTGTATTTGTCTGTGTGGGTGTGTGTGTGTGTGTGTGGGGGGGGGGGGGGGGTCCAGTTCGGTTCGGTTCTGGTTGCGGCGGCAAACCGGAAAATCGGACCGCAAAAGCTAACAAAACTGGACCTCAAAACCCTTCTATGTAACGGCTAAAACCGACGAGCGCTATTCTAAAAAATAGCCAATTAATTTTCATTATTTCTTTCATTTTTTGTCTCAAAAACATAGGTTATGACCCCTCTTTGGAACGACCTCGTCGAGATCGTTCCAATGAGGGGTCATAACCTATGTTTTTGAGACAAAAAATGAAAAAAATTAGTTATTCAAGTTTTTTTTCTTTTGCAAGTGTCGTCTGCTTTTCACGTTAGGTAAAGGGTTAAACTGACCGAATGGTGTTACCTTGTTTGTATATAAACTGGTTAAACTATCTTACTGTGATGGAGCTGGATTAATGGCCCCTATAGACTCTCGTTATATAGTATATCCCGCAAGGAGGAGGGGTGGGAGGGATAACATACGCCGGGTTCTATTTGTCACGTTTACTCCCTTATTGAATCCAGTTCGATTCCGGTTGTTGCAGCAAACTTTAAAACCGAATAGCAAGACCCATAAAAAAACAGCTGAGCGGTTTTACGATGTTTGTTAATAAACTGATCATACATCTTACTAGGATAGAACTGTACTAGTGACTCTCGTCACTGAGTCTACCCTCAAAGGGCGAATATATCGAGTCGTCATTGCCACATTCTCCCTCTTATTCACTTGTCCACCGAACGAGACAATAAAGGACAAAATGTAAGAATAAGAACGCAGCACAGAGAAGACGACGTTTATTCATTTTTTAAACCTAATTTGTGTGTTTTCTCACTCAATAATATTAGTAAATGATCACTTAGAATGCATAAGAATGATGAAAAGTGGCATTATTTTAAACAATAATTATTTCGTAAACTCAAAATGTAAAACTGTTTACAGAATATATGGATTCGGCAGTAAGCATGCAAGCTTATATTTAGCCGTTTCCACAAAAAAGTGAAATTAGCGTTAACCCAATTGAGATATTTACAGATAGAGCGCTTTGGGGTGAGTGGAGTGGTACAAACTATTCCAAGTTAAGGAGACTGAAGTGTTATTTGCTATTTTTCCTTAACCTTTTACCCAACGCAGACGATATCAAAATTTATTATTTTAAATATCATTTTTTTAAATTTTTCAAAACATTTCAACAAAACCATATCATGTGACCCCTCATTGGAACGACCTCGACGAGCTCGTTCCAATGAGGGATCACATGATATGGTTTTGTTGAAATATTTTGAAAAATTTAATTTTATCAACTGCTCAATTTGCATATTACGCTGGTGGATGTGGGCGATTCGTTAGGTAAAGGGTTAACACGTAGACAAAATGAACCGAGAATGAGGTCTCCTACAGAAATAGTACCGAAACTGAAGCTGAAATATCAAAACCTCCCGACTCTAACTCACAATGAAGTTTCATACCAGATAACCATTGTTTTCTAAAGGTAGTTCTTGAAATATTGATGCAAGCGCTGGTGAAAAATAAAAACTTTCCTGTCCACACTCATGACATAATTCCCGATATTCACTAAAACAACGTAGATATCCTCTATATAATATCAGATTAAATAAGATTATTAACATACATATATTCTGTCTGAATAAATGATTATTTATACAATTTTAATATGTTATTCTGAATAAATTATCTAACATTAAAATTAGGATAATATACATGTATCATTCCATGTACACAAAATATATACTCTGAAAAACTCCTTATTTATATAATTCTAAAATGTTATATTAAATAAACTATTACCATATATACTTGTGGTTAATTGCGTTATTTATTAATATTTCCAGAAATATGTGACCTTAAACACCAATAAATAATAATAATATTAATATATTATATCATCATTTGTATTATCATCCCGTTTGGGCATCTTTGAAATAATCAACAGTACATCTCGGATTGTGGCCATCACCATATCACCCCCAGTGTCGATCCACCACGTAACATAAACTCTCTTGAATGACAAGCAACAATTCAGCCAATGGACCTCTAGGTTCTAAAAAGAACTCAAGTAATTACTTATTAGTAGAAGCATTGAATGATCTCTGCCCAACAAATAATAGATATAAATAATTTATAAATATTTTATTACTGACTAAACGTACATGTTCCATGACCCCGATATTGCAGTACTGTTGCGGAAAAGTCGATGGTGAATAAAGCATGTAGGCAGGGAATCACGACCCCCCTCCCCATTCTTGTCGAGCTTCCCCGTCTGTTTTATTATCTCAGCACTGCGTTACTGAATTTTGTGATTGTTATGAAGGTATACCTTTGTAAATAATCCAAAACACGAACACTTACAAAACGCATTCTGATTAACAGAGATATATTTTTGTTGTCTTCTTGGTTTTGTTGTCTCAAAAGCCATATCTTATGACCCCCTCCCTTCGCTATAGAAATGAGCGCAATGATTCAGCCCCCCCCCCCCCCCCCCCCCCACACACACACTTACTAGCGATCAGTCTTGTCCGTGGGGATATATATTTGGCAAAGACTTGGTACTCTGGGAGAAGGGAGGAAGAATAAAATAAATTATTTTAAAAAAATGATAACAACAAGAACAACAAAGTTTTTTGGCTAGTACTTTTTGACCATTTGAACCCTATTGGTATCTTCCATGTCAGTTCAATGGAGGCAGTTGGAAGAGTCCATATTCATTATCAGAGGGTAGAACAATTAATATTTTCAACGTGCAGACTTGGGCTGCTCATTGAAAAAAATCATCGGTTCACGCCACCCTCTAAATCTTTACCCAACGAATCGCCCCCATCCACCCGCGTAATATGCAAATTCAGCAGTTGAAAAAATTTTATTTTTCAAAAAGTTTCAACAAAACCATATCATGTGACCCCTCGTTTGAACGAGCTCATCGAGCTCGTTCCAACGAGGGGGTCACGTGATATGGTTTTGTTGAAACCTTTGGAAACATTTGAAAAAAATGATATTTAAAAAAATAAATTTTGATATCATCTCTGCGTTGGGTAAAGGGTTAATTTAGCAGCTATCCTACTTCACGAAAGTATGATAATTTATTATATCATGTTCTTGGACCGAAAAAACGGTTCAAAAATGTCCACGGGAAGTACTTATGAAAAGGTAATGATTTACAGACATTACGCCAGAAAACATATCTCATGACCATCTATTGGAAAGATCTCAAAACTCTCTCCGAATGAAGGATTATCAGCCATGCCTTGAAGGCAAAATTGTGTAGGTAAGATGTTTTGGATGACAATTTTGTTCTGGCCGGGTATCAAGTAATTACTTATAAAAAAGCCGTTCAATGCTGTTGATAATGGAGAAGACACAGACTCTACTTCTCTAGAGGAATCCTCGAACCCAAAACGATATTGTTTCTGATGTTGTTTTCGAAAGATACGCGCTTTATTTATTTGTTTATTTTAGCTTCTACGCTTCCCAAAGGGCGTGAAATAGTTCCTTTCCTAAATCAAGGCATAAGTACGCGTCATTAAATAATACTATACATTCCAATTTTGATTCTAAATGACTGAAAATCTGCCCACCCAAATTTTGGCCAAGAAACTTTCATTGAACAACCTTGAATCAACGCATTAAAGGTGTGTGTGTGTGTGTGGGGGGGGGGGGGGGGGGGGGTGGATACCCAGCATGGAAACATTACACTCAGTAGCTCCCGAGGACAATGTTAAGAGTTTTAACACTTACCGACAATGTAATACGACGCCCCTTCACACAACTCCAGAGTTCTTAAAGGGTTGCAGTACAAACTATTTACATAAATCAAATATAATTATGCAACACATTAATGCTGCATATCAATGTCTGTTCAAATCGGCTGACTGCTTCCAAAAAAAAAAACAGAGAAAAGAAAACAGTTTGCGTGGAATCATAAATGCTTTCCCTCCCATGATAAATAGAGGATATGGAATGAGTGTTTTTCTCATTTAATATTTATGAACCGAGTCTTAAGAATTTTCTGTTTTGGCGAGCCTCTGGCGAGCCCAAACGGAAAATTCGGACGAGTTTCATAAATATTATATGAGAAAAACACTCATTTCATATTCTATTTATCATATGACACACACACGCACAAATTTGCCACTTAGTATGACTTTTTAACCCATCACCAAACTTGAGTTGCAGACGGCACTTGGAAAAACATCCTCGTATAACTAAACTTTTTCATTTTTTGCTTCCAAAACATAGCTCGTTCCAATGAGGGGACATAAGCTATGTTTTGGAAGCAAAAAGTGAAAATATAAAACAAAATGAATGGCGTTTTTCTTGTAGGTAAAAAGATTAATACAATATAACCCACCTTAAATAGGACAGATAACATAAATTCTCCCTACTGAAATTATGCAAATGTGACCCAGTTGTATTTTGTTTAGCCAATCAAATTGTCCAGTTTTGAAATTGACAAATGAAAACTCCCAACTCTAATTATGCAAATTATGAAAATGTGGCTCAGTTTTATTTTGTTCAGCCAATCAAATTTTCTAGTTTCGAAATTGACCAATGAAACTGACGGAAGGCTTTATTTATCACTGATTAATATGAAAACAAAATATCAAATGTTTTAAAGTGAACAAAACGGGCGAGTCATATGATAAACTCAAATATTGCCAAAGGGATGTTTACATCAGCATAAATCTACACCACTTAAGAAAACACAGCACCAAATATCAAATCATTTTAGTCATTAAATGATGTAAAGAAAATTATCATGAGTGTTTCCCATTTATGAACATTGTTGAATGGGGGGGGGGGGGGGGGGGGGGGTGTTCACAGGGTAGAGCCGGGAGGTTTTAAATGTTTCAGATAGATTCGGTTTCGTTTTCAGAAGAAAACCACGCTTGCTGTTCAATTTTCTATGTGTTAAGAACCAATAGTAAATAATACTTCCGGCTCTTAACCCTTTACCTAACCTGAAAAGCAGACGACACTTGCAAAAATAATTCTTGAATAATTAATTTTTTTTCATTTTTTGTCTCAAAAACATAGGTTGTGACCTCTCGTTGGAACGAGCTCGACGAGCTCGTTCCAACGAGGGGTCATAACCTATGTTTTTGAGACAAAAAATGAAAAAAATAATGAAAATTAATTGGCGATTTTTGAGAATAGCGATGGCCGGTTTTGGCCGTTACGTTAGATAAAGGGTTAAACTTGAAATAAAATCTCTTATGGGTTCCAGGGGATCGGTTGTGAAGCGTATTGAATTCATAAAACATGTTTTATCCCCCCACCCGTTTGTCGGATAGTAAGTGACGAGATTCCATATCGGTCAGCAGTTCGGATCCCATTCAGTAAGATACTCTGATCAATTTATGCACAAACACAGTTCAGCCGTTTTTTTTGCTGAATCTTGCGGTTTGGTGTTTTGGTTGGCCCCAACAAACAAAACCGAACCGAAAACCAAAAATAAACTGCCCTGGTCTACCATATAGGGTTTCGATGTGTAACCGATAGCAGTTTTTTTTAACCCTTTACCTAACATGAAAAGGAGACGACATTTGCAAACAATTTTAACCCTTTACCTAACATGAAAAGGAGACGACATTTGCAAACAAAATTTTTGAATAATCAATTTCTTTTCATTTTTTTGTCTCAAATAATAGGTTAGGGCCCCCTCATTAGAACGAGCTCTACGAGCTCGTACCCATGAGGGTCATAACCTATGTTTTTGAAACAATAAATGAACAAATAATGAAAATTAATTGGCGATTTTTGTAGCTCGATAGCTCGAGTCGGTATCAGCCGTTATTTTGGGTAAAGGGTTAACCAAACTGGTTTTACGACTGCTACGAAGGCTTGGCACCACAATGCAATATTTTGTCTATCGTTGGTTTCAGAATAAACATTTTTATTTGTATTTTCGGGGTTTCTATAGCAACGTGAAAATTTCCTTTCGTCACAAATCAAGTGAATATCTGATACCATTTTATGGCTCAAAGTGGATGGCCGGTTCTAAAAATTAAAAGTTAGGCTGTGACCAAATATTATGACACTGTATGACTCCAAATATTGACCAAGAAACTGTTTTGGAAAACAACTTGAATCATCACCATTTGAAAGGGCTAGACTGCTTTATGAGAGGAAGACTGTTGGAGTTGCTGTCCCTTACTTATACCGTTAAACGGGAGTCTCGGACAAGTAACCCCTGAAAAACGTTAGCGTTTTCTTTTTCAGTGCAGTGCAGTTATTCTACTAATCTTAATAAAGATGGGTAGTTTTTATGGGGTGTATGTATGTGTGCCTGTGTGTGTGGGAAGTGTGTGTGTGCGTGGGGGGGGGGGGGGGGGGGGGGTTCTGGTTCTGTTCTGGATGGGGCGGAAAACGAGACCTCAAAACACATCTAACCCTTTAACCAATGTAACGGCTATAACCGGCTAGCGCTATTCTCAAAAATCGCCAATTAATTTTCATTATTTTTTTCATTTTTGGTCTCAAAAACATAGGTTATGACCCCTCTTTGGAACGAGCTCGACGTGAGGGGTCATAATCTATGTTTTTGAGACAAAAAATGAAAAAAAGTAGTTATTCAAGTTTTGTTTTGCAAGTGTCGTCTGCTTTTCCCGTTAGGTAAAGGGATAAACCGACCGCATGGTGTTACCTTGTTTGTATATAAACTGATCAAACTATCTTACTGGGATGGAGCTGTACTAATGGCCCCTATAGACTCTCGTTATATAGTATATCCCGCAAGGAGGAGGGGTGGGAGGGATAACATACGCCGGGTTCTATTTGTCACGTTTACTCCCTTATTGAATCCAGTTCGATTCCGGTCGTTGCAGCAAACTATAAAACCGAATAGCAAGACCCATAAAAAAAACAGCTGAGCGGTTTTACGATGTTTGTTAATAAACTGATCATACATCTTACCAGGATAGCACTGTACTAGTGACTCTAGTCACTGAGTCTAACCGACAAAGGGCGAGTCTTCATTGTGTGGTAATTCCGTCGTGTTGTATTTGGCACGTTTTCTTCCTTATTGAATCCGGTTCGATTCCGGTTGTTGCAGCAAACTGGAAAACCAACCGCAAGACTCAGCAAAAAAAAAAAAAAAAAAAACAAAAACAAAAACAAACTACTGAACGGTTTTATTATGATTGTTTATAAACCATCTTCCTGGCATGGTACTGGACTAGTGTCTCTCGTCAGTGAGTCTATCCGACAAAGGGCGAAGACGTCGAGTCTTCATTGCCACATTGTTTCCCATATTAACTTGTCCACTGGACGAGTCAAAATAGGTCAAAATTTAAGAATAATAACACAGCACAGACAGGATGAAGTTTATTAATTTTTTAACCTAATTTGTGTGTTTTCTGACTCAATAGGGTTAACAACTGATCACTTAGAATCCATAAGAATGATGAAAAGGGGAATTAGCGTGGACCCATTTGAGACATTTGCAGATAGAGCGTTTTGTGGTGAGTGGAGTGGTGCAAACTATTTGAAGTTAAGGAGCCTGAAGTATTATTTACTATATGTCCTTAACCCTTTACCCAACGAATCGCCCACATCCGCCCACGTAATATGCAAATTCAGCAGCTGAAAAACTATTATTTTTCGAAAAATGTCAACAAAACCACATCATGTGACCCCCTCCAAAGAGGGGGTCACTTGATATGGTTTTGTTGAAATTTTTTGAAAATATTTAAAAAATGATTTTTAAAATAATAAAGTTAGATATCGTCCGCGTTGTGTAAAGGGTTAACGCGTAGACAAACTGAACAGAGAACGAGGTTTCCTACTGAAATGCTACCGAAAAGGAAGCTGAAAAATCGGAACCTCCCAACTCTAATTCACTATGAGGTTTCATACCAGATAACCATTGCTTTCGCAGGTCGTTCTTGAAATATTGATGCATGGAAGTTTTTTTCTGTTTTGAGTTAATGGGGTACCAAATCAAGCACAAATCAAGAACTCGTCTGCAAATGGTACTGTGTATCAAATATTGTTCAATTTGGTCAGCCTGTTCTGTAAATAGAAATGTGTGACTGGCCCGTAGAGTTGTCTCTCCTTATATGAGCCTGAATACTGCACAAGAAACTTTCCTTTAGAAACAACGAATCTCTATCACTAAAATAAATTGTATACCAAATCTCAAAACATTGCAAATGGTGGATTGGGAGAAGTGTTTCAGGAACATTGGGATTTTATGGTTCTGCTTCACTTCACCGAGCATAGAAGGTGCTACGGAACAAAGTTGGATTGACATCTCCCGAAGATAATTATTGCCAACTGTGGTGAGATCTGTGCTAGTGATTCAGTATTATATCTGCAAATGCTAATGGGTAACGAAAGACTGAAGAACATCGGACGCCAATTGTTGGCAATAGATAATTCTGAATTTCACGCATGTTAATGGGGCTTGGATGTTTCGGTTTTCCAGATTTTATTACGGTTTCGGTTCGGCCACAGCAGAAAACTTCGGTTTCGATTCATTTTCCTTGTGTTAACCGGTTCCCAACGAATCGGCCGCATCCGCCCGCGTTGTGTGCAAATTCAGTAGTTGAAAAAATATTATATTTAAAAAAATTTCAACAAAACCATATCATGTGACTCCTCGTTGGAACGAGCTCGTCGAGCTCGTTCCAACGAGGGGTCACATGATATGGTATTGTTGACATTTTTTTAAAAATTAAAAAAAAAATGATATTTAAAATAATAAATGTTGATATCGCTTTCGTTGGGAAAAGTGTTAAAAGCATATAGTAAATAGTCACAACTGCATTCTTGTTCGAACTGTCATTTTTTATCGCACGAGGTCGATATGGGCGGACGGATAATAGTGAACGAGAAGCCGAAGGCTTCGAGTTCAATATAATCCCTCCGCTGAAATCTATCGAGTGCGGTAAAAAATGACAGTTCGAACGCGTATGCTGGTCTGTATTTATTGCTCGCGTACACTTTACTAAAAAAATATTAATCGATTTTGGCTGAGAGATAATATTGAACTCGAAGCCTTCGGATTCTTGCACAGTATTAACCCTCCGCCGAAATCGAAAGAGTGCGGTAAAAAATGACAGTTCTGTATTTATGGCACGCCTACGGTTTACTTAAAAATATTAAAAACACAAATTATTGCCAAAAATAACCCAAACGTTAAAAAGGAAATAGTTAAATAGACCGCGCACGTGATCCATATTGTTCAAGGACAATACAAAAAAAAATTATTGTCGCTTCGGTTTTTGCAGAAAAAGCGTGTATTTTATGAAAATAAAAGCATCAGCGTGCAATAAATAACACCTCAGGTTCCTTAACTTGGGAAAATCTCCAATAATTTGTCCAACACCACTCACTACAAAACACCCTGTTTATAATTATCTCCATTGGGTTCAGCCTAATGCCATTTTCATCATTCTCGTGGGTTATGAAGGAACAGCAGCCAACCATACAAAGTCAGAAAAAACATCCATTATAGGGTGACAAATGACTAAAATTCCTCAAATCTGTGTTGCGTTCTCATCGTTACATTTTTCCCTTATTGACGTGTCCGGTTTTCGAGTTAATAAGAGAGATAATGTGGCAATGAGAACACGATGCATTAGCCCCTTTGCAGGAAAGCCTCCGCGATGATAGTCCACTAGGGGCCAATAGTTCAGTGCGAGACCTGTAAGATAATTATGTCAGTTTGTGAACAAGCCTAGTAAAACCGTTCAGTCGACTTTTGCGGTTCGGTTTTCAGGCTTGCCACAACAACTGCCAGAACCGAGCTGGAAAATGAAAAACAAACAAACAAAAAATCCACAAAACTGCCGCGCTCTATAGGTGAGGTGAAAGGATTATTATTTAGAAAAGGCAAAAAGTAGAGCTGATTTTGATACCGATTTAGGGATAGGCATATATTAAATCCTTTATCTAACGTAACGGTTACATCGCAATTCAAAAAAAACCCCGGCATTTCAATGTTATTATTTATCCTTGGTTTCTAAAAAATATAGCGTATCAGCCATCATTGCAACAAACAGGTGCGTCGAGTGTTGCTCTTTTCGTGAGTAAAGGTTTAAACTTATTCACTATTCACGATTGTCCCTCCCAAATTATCATATGTCTATGAAGTATCCAGCGAAACAAATCAAGCCGCATTTCCACATTGGCAGATATCTTTATCAGCTCCCGTGCAAGCTCCGACTTTGAACCTTTGTGCGTGTCAATTGCTGAGGCAACAAGGATTGCGACATCCACAATTAATGCCAGCGGAGTTAACACAACAAATGCGATACTTGCGTTTGTGGCAATAGTGCGAATTGACATCACGGCAATTGAAGCTGCTGTTTTGGCAGTTCTTAATGAAGTGCCGGCCAAGAAGAATGCGCTGGATAATGTGTCAGCGCTATCGGAGGGATCGTCGTTCGATGATTTTAGCTTAGGATGACGTAGCAGTTCATACAATTCATTCAAATGCTGCTCAAACGTTTTAGTTTCGTCAATGAAATTTTTGTAAATTTCGTGTATCTTTTCCAATTCGGACCCTGCGCTTCCCTTCTGAGACTTGTCCAGGATAAGCTGCGCAATCTTAGCAGCACCAGTGGTAGTGGAAGCTGCTGCACTGACTGCTGCCATGGAAATAGATATCGGGATAGCTACCGGGGCCAGTGGTGTGAAAGACAAGCCGCCAAATACTATCGCGACTATAGTACTTACGATACTAACAGATTGTGAAGACAGAACGGTGTAATTGACATTCCTTCGACGTGTGTCTAGCTTCTCTGCAGCCACATGTAGTGCTACAGAAACAACTTTGGTTTTGTCTGCCATCAGATCAAATTGCTTCTTTAGTCTTGACATTGATTCACACAATTCATGCTCACATTGCAATATGCTACTCCTGGTTGTTTGTTGAAGACGAAAATCTGAAAAATAAATAAAGCGGACACTCAAAGTTGCTTATAGGAAGATTTCGAATCGATAGATGTAAATTGCGCATTCAACCTACTTAGTTTGCTGATTCGGATTCCTCGTTTACTTCGTAGAATTATCCAAACAGACCTAACTATCCCTCCAAATCACCACCTCCTCCCCCCCCCCAAAAAAAACTTTATTTTGTTCGGCAACCTCTACTACTACAGGTAAAACTAGAAGTCCTGTCACAAAATGAGCGCTTATCTAGGCTTAATTGCGCGCAATTGCCATATCGAAAGGCATCCAAAGCACGGCAGGTTCTCCTGATTACTCATAGCAAACACGGGAAATGTTTCTGCCAATGGACCTCCGGGTTACCCGGAGGTCCATTGGCTGAAACATTGCTTGTGCACAGGCCATATTTACAGAATTTGATAACCTTTCTATGGTCATATCGCGTAGATTAACGCGCATATCGACGTGCTATTTGTGCGCATTTCAGGACAGGACTTTTAGTTTTAACTGTAGCAATCTATCACAATCTGCTTGCTCTAACAACTCGACAGCTTATTCGTTCAATAAGATTCTAGTCGTTAGGCAAGGGGATTGTATTAGATTGTTAGTAGCATTGGATGCCATCTATGATAGTGATATGAACCGGGACATGAAGAGGTTGTGGTGTAGTGAGTTAGGTGATTTAGGTGTTAAGAGCTCTGGTAGTTAGTAGTAAGTTTTGGGGAACTCTGGTACAGGACAGATAGTGATACCAATAGCAGGGGTAGAGACCAATAGTAATGGACGTAAAGAGTGTACGCTAATCATAGAACAGTCGGTGGTGACGATGGACAAGTCATCAGTAGTAGCCGAGACGCCAGAATGTGAGGAACCACAACTATCCATAAATCCAAAAAGTATCTCCCAATGGGTATCCTCAAATGTATCCTCCATTAGTGCATCACCATATTATAGATATCCCCCAGTACCTAGTAGATGAGCATGAGTCGTATGTGGTGTCTCGAGTAACTACTCATTGACTTGTTTGCTCGACGGGTTCTAGAAGTTCGTGCAATCCGAGATAGTTAGCAAGTCTGTAGAAGTACTACAAGTCAGTATAAGGTACAAGGCTGCAATGGTGGGAGAAGTCTAGAGGATTGAGTGACTACAGTACAAGCAAATCTCAGTACAGACGATGGCGATATTGGACAAGCCAGCAGTAGTGGTCTTGGTAGTTATGAAGACCATGAGGCAGGTCTAGATGCAAGGAAATAAACAGACACTAGGAGCCATAACTGTCTTCCGCTAGACCTCCCCGATAAGTATCCTCCACAAGGTATCCTCAGAAGGTATCCCCAAGAGTATCCTCCAGTACTACATCACCGTGTCATAGGTATCCCCCAATACCCAGATGAGCATAAGAGTCGTAAAAGGAGTCACTGTTTCGAGTAATTACTCTATGGCTTATTTGCTGGATTAGATTTGAGCCATTCGAGGAATATTTGTCCCTGGTGGATTGACTCTTGGCTTTAGGAATCATACAGGACTTTCTTATACACAGGTGGGGGGGGGGGGGGGGATAACTCTGTATGGGTACAGTTAAAACTAGAAGTCCTGTCACGAACTGTGCGCTTATCTAGGCTTAATTGCGCGTAGGAATTGCGCGCAATTGCCATATCGAATGGCCCCCAAAGCATGGCAGGTTCTCCTTGTTACCCATAGCAAACACAAGCAATGTTCCTGCCAATGGACCTCCGGGTTACCCGGAGGTCCATTGGCTGAAACTTTGCTTGTGCACAGGCCGTATGTGCAGAATTTGATAGCCTTACCATCGCCATAACGCGTAGATTAACGCACAAATCGACGTGCTATTTGTGCGCATTTCAGGACAGGACTTTTGGTTTTAACTGTATGTACAGATTACGGAAAATGAAGCAGCCTGACTGGTGATGTGATTACAAGACTTGGACAGGTCAGGGAATAGAAGGCTAAGCTACAAAGTAGCTACAAAGTAGATAGGGGTAGGCAGAAAAAAGGAGATTCCTTAGGAATCTGAACCAAATAAATAGTTGTCGGGTTATTCGTGGTGATTTGGGTGGATTGTTGAGTCTATTTGGGTAATTCAACAAAGTAACCGGGGATTCCGGGTAATTAGAAATAATCTTATACAAAGGAACGCGTCTACTATTGGAAAAGGGTGATTCTGGGGGAATCCGTACCAAATAAAATGACTTGGGGTATTTTTGTGATTTGGAGGGATTGTCGGGTCTATTTCGGGTAATTCTAACCGAGGAATGTGAACGAACAAACTACTATTCAACCACCCTAATATATTTCCGTCTTATTACTACCCCGGCAAATTTCGAGGTACCGTGCACAGCAGTTGCAATCAAAGGTATCAAGATGCCAAGTTCTCAGTGATATTTCACAATCTGTCGGATTACGAGAGTTATATGCTCGTGAATTATCTGAGAGTTACCGTGGGGGATATGAACTGTATCGCGAGATAAAGGGTGTAGATAGGATCGAAAAATATGAGATTACCACAATTTATATCTGAAATAAATAATATATATATAATAATAAATAATATAAATAAAAAATATTTCGAAAGGTCTGTCCTAGGTCGTGCAATCTAGACCTTACTTGGTGTTGCATGGTTCTCGGATTGGCTCGATACGCTCGATTGAAACTCAGGCCTGGCATTCTGAAAAATGCAGGAGGGCCAAAAATCGCTCTCCTCAATCAGCTTAGGAGAGCAATTAGCTTTACACAGCATTTTAAGTATCCAGTTGAACAAACTCCTTGAAACTGAAACCAACAGACTACATCAGTGATTTTATTAACTTTTCTAAGGTAAAGCAGAATCTCTTAGACATCTAGATGTCTCACTCAACAATCGAACACACATTTGACAAGACCTGTGTGTGTACCCAGACCTGTTGTCCAAGAAAGTCATACGCCTACCACTACCACCTTCAACCCCCAAGGGGGGTTGAAGGTGGTAGTGGTAGGCGTATGACTTTGAAGGTGGTAGTTGTAGGGTTGAAGGTGGTAGTGGTAGGCGTATGACTTTCTTGGACAACAGGTCTGCTTGAATCTACAGTCACATCCTGGTGCAAGTGCTTCAAGTGACAGGATAGTAGTAATGGTAGTATATTATAGTGTCAATATTCCTTGAATAATTACCCCTCAAACTGTGATGTCAGTTGTTGAACTTGAAACTGACAGAAAAAAAAATATTGCTGTGACCCATTTTGCTTCAAATGATAGCAACTGTGTTTGGGTATGGTTGCAGCCATTACCTTTTACCACTAAACCACTTTCAAAATGAAATTACGTGATGTTATGTGACTTCAAAGTTAAATTACATTTTTGCTTTACAACAAAAATTTAATGTGAGCATAATACATGTAATCTCAATCATCCCAGACCAAAATATTTAGGAGGGCAATTTTTCGCTCTCCTTAATTCTTTCAGGAGGGCAGTAAGGAGAGCTAAAAAATCGCTCTCCTGAAATTGCCAAGCCTGGAAACTGACCAAAATCCTGTTGGAATTATTATACGACGTGGAAAAGTTGCTCATGTTCGAGAAAGATATCAGAGGTGGAGTAACCACGATATCGCATAGACAAGGAAACGCAAATAATAAACTCATTCCAAATTTAAATGGTAAATGTCAATAAGTCATCTACTGCGAAAAAAGAATTTCTTTCATAGATTGTGGTATGAGATTAGTCAAAATACATCACATTATCAGAGTTGAAGAAGAAGCTTGGATGAAAAAGTACATTCGTCTGACAACGGGTACCAAGACTGAATTCCAAAGATATTTTGTCAAACTCCTGAACAATAGCGCGTAAGTAAAATCGATGGAAAACATCAGAAATGGGACTGAAATTCATCTCATCACATCGGAAGCGGAGGATAGAAAATACATTTTGAAAAACATATACCAACATCGAACCATATTCGATACACATCTAATAGCCGTGCAAATAAAAAGACTCATATGATGTTCGACAAACCGTCTTATTTGAGATCGTGCATTTAGCATCTCTGTAAGGTCTTGATGTATTGATTTCATTACGAATATGTCACTAAAATATACAGATTTTTACAAGCACAGATCCCCAGGCGTATCGGAATTGTTTGACACGAGCAATTATCCCATCGACCATGAATCGAGAAGTCCGTTGGTAGTGAAAATAACGGTGCCTGAGAAATTCAAGATCGAGGCAAGAGGAAGATAAATCACAGAATTCATGGGTTTGAAATTGAAAATGAGTTTTTACACCATCGATCGAGGAGAAACCGCCAAGAAAAGATAAAGGTGTTAATGGTTAACCCTTTACCTAACATGAAAAGCAGACGACACTTGCAAAAAAAATTCTTGAATAACTAAATTTTTTCATTTTTTGTCTCAAAAACATAGGTTATGACCCCTCGTTGGAACGAACCTATGTCTTTGAGACAAAAAATGAAAATATTTTTAAAATTAATTGGCGATTTTTGAGAATACCGCTGGCCGGTTTTGGCCTTTAAGTTGGGTAAAGGGTTAAGAGACATAGTGGAAGACATCATCACTTTTGAGAGTGTAACAAGTGTCTGCTCGAATGTCGACGAATCCATACATCGATATTCAAAGTGATAAATACGATACCTATATAGAAGATATGGAACAAGTGTTTTTCTCATATAATATTTATGAAACGAGTCTAAGAATTTTCCGTTTTGGCGAGCCTCTGGCGAGCCCAAACGGAAAGTTCGGACGAGTTTCATAAATATTATATGAGAAAAACACTCATTTCATATTCTATTTATCATGTGATACACACACGCACAAATTAGCCACTTTTATGTATGCATGTATTTTAACACAACCAATGACTGGTGAAACAAGGGGAGGATCCAAAGCCCCCCATATTGTCGCCAGCTATGTTTCTCTCGTGTTTCGGATCATGTTTTGCAGTAAGTGGCAGCAGACGCTAAAATGTATACAGTCTGTTAGAAAATCGGTTAACTGAAATAGATCGTAATCTTACAGACATAGAAGTACCAAATCCACCTCCAGACAAGATAACGCACAGACAGGATAATTGCTGTTAAAGCATACAGGTGATGTCTGTTTATCAGCTTTGGTCGTTACGACCAAAGCTGATAAATGGACCTCACCTGCATGCATATGCTCATGACGAAATTACTCTCATAGCTCTTTAGCTCATTTGTTGAAATCATTATCCATGTTTCTCGGTACCCCACTTACAGAATCCCTTTCAGGCCATTAAAGCAGGCGAGGGCAAGGAAGTGGGTAGGTGAAAGTAGTGGATATTTTGTCGTTCGGTGCCATTTAACACGGCAGAGCCGAAATATACTGACGTTAATGTGGAAAAGTGGTTCCGAAATTATATATGAAACGACAGAACTGGTAATGGTATGCAATTTTTATCCGAACCATGAAACGACGCAAAATCTTCTCGTCAATTCCGTTCCAATTTTAGTCAATTTCACACTCATGATGATACAAAAATGCAGAGACATATTAATAAGCACGGATGGGAAAATATGCGTCTATTTTGGTCTGTTTCACGCTTTGTCAAAAACATTCGAATCTCTCATTCGCTTTCCATGGGAAAATTGGCACCAGCATCATTTCGTTGCACAAATTATTGCATTTCGTTACAGAACGAAATATTTTTCGACGAGTGGGATATTTTCCAATGCAAATACCCCCGTGTATTAAAACAATGTCGACTGTGGAAAAGGCCGAAATGGGAGTGGTAACATTTTTCAATTTCGTTCATTCGAAGCCAACAGAAAATTTAACACAAACAGGTGAGGGCAAGGGATGGTTTTTCGGGCGGTGTTGAAAACTAACAACAACAACAACAACAAAATTATCTATAGTGCGTGGCGACTGTATTATCACTAAATTACCGGCAGAGTGGAGATTCCCCCCAAGCAATAATTTCACATTTGTTGCAAAGCAAAATCAGCACCAGCAAAGTTTCAGCCAATGGACCTCCGGGTTGAACCCGAAGGTCCATTGGCTGAAACATTGCCTGTGCTTTTTTGTCGTTCTGTACAAAATTTGAAAGTTATAGCTTGGGTGATAACTCAACTCCGTGGGAGATTCAGTTACAATCCACTCTCAACGTACTGTAAAAAAATCATTCGTCGATTATTTTTTCCTCTCACGTTCTGATTATGTTGGACCGCTGATTCCGAAGGTTCTGAATATAATAAAATAAGAATAAAAAAATAAATGAAATTTAAATTAAGTTTAAAAACTGAAAGAAAAAAAATGACTAAAGCAGAAGTAGAAACAGAACTGTTATATAAAACGTTTCTCAGAGATACGTTCTATAAAGTCTGTGCCAATCTCTTGGAAGGAAACATTCCTAAAGCATTAAGGGAAAAATGTATGACTTGCAGACTACCATATGGGGTTTATGCTAGCATTAGAAATAGTCGACGAGGATGAGGTAATAGATAAATGGGAAACTCTGATCAGGTATCGAAGGCAGCCGAGTCATTTAAAATTTCAATTTTCAGAATCCTACCAAATCTCACAATAACGAACGAGGAACTATTTTGCACTTATTGACTGCTAGCGAATATCTCTCTGAGATTTTATGAAGAAAAGAGGTAAACAATTTGGTGAGGAATAATAGAAAACAATTATTTTACTAAAATAAAAAAAAAATATGCACTGTTAACCCTTTATCTAACGTGAAAAGCAGACGACACTTGCAAAAAAAATTCTTGAATAACTATTTTTTTTCATTTTTTGTCTCAAAAACATAGGTTATGACCCCTCGTTGGAACGAGCTCGACGAGCTCGTTCCAACGAGGGGTCATAACCTATGTTTTTGAGACAAAAAATGAAAAAAATAGTGAAAATTAATTGGCGATTTTTGAGAATAGCCTTGGCAGGTTTTGGTCGTTACGTTGGGTAAAGGGTTAAAGAAATAAAAATATTTATTGTTATCGGAACGAAATTTATTATTTATGAAACAAATAAAAAAATAAATTACTTAAATTTAAAAAGCAACATAATTTTAAATTTATACAAACAACGAAAAAAGAAAAAGAACACGTCAGCAGCAAGAAAAATGGGAGTTAAAACTCCACTGATTCACACCACACATGAAATTTTACAGTAAAGCTTTTAAATTGAAAACTTATGAGAATGTCATTAAAATTAAATAAAGAACAAGTTATTCGATTTCATGAGCGACTTGTGCAAACTTTATTTTATCGTATTTATTTTGCATTTTCTTTCTGCTTCTTCTATAGTTTTTCGAAATGTGTGCGCGCGCGCGCGTGTGTGTGTGTGTGTGTGTGTGTTTTTGTGTTTTTCCAAAGGACACAGTAATGTTTTAGAGGATTTAGAATGTTTGTTTCTGATGCCCCGCCGGGATTCGAACCCTCGGCAACTCCGCCAGGCAATCAGGAATCGAACACCTTTTTATTTATTAAAATTTACTTAAGAATTGAATGCATTTTTTATAATCTTTATTGGAATATGAACGTGTGGGAATGGGTACAAATTGTATGAATCCTTTCTGAGCTGAGCGCCTGTTTTCGACATTGACCCAAATTTGTCAAACTGCCATCTTTCGCAACGAAACTTGGAATGTTCAAAACAATTTAACATATCAGTAAACTATAATCACTGATCACTGCGAGAGGCTCTAAAAGTTATGAACCCGCCCAAACACCGCCTGAATTACATTCTGTCAACTGCGCTCTACCGTAAATGTGGGTCAAAGTTCGACCAAATGTATTCATTGGAAAATGAATTATATTTGGTCATGACGTTTTCATCCCAGCTGACCAATGGGAATTGAGTATCTGGACCCAAAACGTATAACTACATTAACAATGGAATTATTATACTATATAAAACTATTTACAACCACGTATATGGCAAAACAACTGATAAGACATATTGCTAGCATTGAAATTGATTTTATATTTCTTTTGTTAAAATGCACTAGTGAGATACATGGAAAATTATATTCTAACTATGGGTCAAGCAAGGTAAGAGCCGGAATTAAGAGACCGTTCCCCTAATATTCTTTGACTTGAGTTACCTTTCTTTAACTGATTTGAATATCACCTTGCAGTGAACATGCGTTGGAAAATAAATTGTTGGACAATTTTGTTTCTTTCATTCTATGTAAAAAGAAATATAATGTTGGATATTAATAAATTCATCAATATTAATTCCAATTGAAAGTAAGTAGTCCAAAGTAACAAAAACACAATAGAATTTTTTAACATGTACCTACATGATCAGAATCGTTATACGAATTCTATGAAGGTACACCACCTTCACCCCCACCCCTTCAACAAAAAAACCTCCTCAAGACCATTATAAAACTGAAAACTTTAAGTAACTAGTTTATGAAAATGAAGTTCTCTACCAATTGCATTGTTAGAATTCATTGGAAACTATCTATAGACTCGCCAATAAATTGTAACAAAATAGCTATTTGTATGGGACTCACGACTGCTCACTTCATTAATAAAATCTACCAATTAAGCTCTAGGCAAATATTTCGAAAGAGAGTACAGACACATTTATTTATTAAATTTGGTTTGCCTGTTTATGCCTTCATACAGTACATGGAAGTGGAATACTCAAGGGGGAATAGACTTGGTGTGCAATCACTATTAGAAAACATATGAAATGGTTAGTGTTACTCTACTGCACAGTAACTCAACCAATTGTGCTACCTACCCTGTAGTGTCATCTGCCAGTTTTCCACTCACCAAATCACCCACTGCTGTCACACACTCCAAGTGATTTACACCCATCCCATCTCATCCTGCCCCACTCGCTCACCTTATATAACCCAATCACCCACCCACCCAAAACCCCACACACCCAATCACCCTTTTTATATCCTTTCGGGAGAATGCAATTGTCGAATTTGAAATGTATTCAATTATTGCTTCTTCAGGCAAGAATCCTGGAACGAATTCATAAATAATCTTTTTAATGTGGGTTAATCCTGCACTTACAAATTCAGGAAGATACAAGGAATTGTTATCTATATCTGTGATCAGGGGGGGGGGGGGGGGGGTTATCAAATAGGCATTGATCTGGGATATTGTTGCGGAGTTAGTGTTAATCTCCATAGTTGCTCTACAGTTGTAAAATAGTTCTGAGTTCGTCGTGTTAACTGATAGAATCGGGGAATCCTACCAGCCCGTGGCTGTTAGAGTCACTCTCACAGACTATAAAGAACTCCAGACAGTATTCATTCAGTAGCTTCACGAACTTGTGTACCAATGATGGAAGTGATGTAATGAACACTTCTATGAGATTTTCTGCATTTAAATATAAATTAACACTTCATCTGCGATCTCCAGCTATTTACAATAAAATACAAAGTTCAATCATACCTTATATAATAGTCTATAATAATAGTTTATCGCCGGCGGCATCCATCTAGGAAGGTTTAGGAAGGTAATAGAGATTCTTCATGCATCGGTGATGAGTCGGAGATAACTGACCCAACACCCAGAAAATGGTGCTCAAATACACCATTTTCTGATGTAATCTCATCATTTTCTGATGCTAACCACAGTCACGGGACATTCCACTCACAGGGCATTCCCATGATGTGGCAGTCGCCATTGTTGAATCTTGCAGGGCCAATGGTGGCTGTCACGCGGTTTGCATATAGTTACAGGGTTTCCAAGACGCACTCTGCTTACCAGCAGAATTGCGTGCTGGAATTTACAGGTGATGCCTCGTGATGTTCAACTCAGTGCATGTTATGATTCGATGACAGCTAAAACAATAACACTCCGGAAACTTCTTGCGATTGTTCTTATAATAGCTATAAAAAATTCCTGCAATATCATTGTTGGTTGAAAATAATGTTCACCAAGAGAATGCCTGGTATTGTCAACATAACATCTGGCTTCCACTCGAGTGTGTGAATCATAGTACTCTTGGGTTCTCATCGATAATTCCCCTAATTTCATTCAATGTTCTAGTCACACAAAACTGCGCGTAAAATATGATATTCTTATCTCATAGAAAAGTGCTCTATTATCGGGGTGGGTAAATACAGATTATCATGATAATGTCCATGTCCTGTGATTTGTATCAGATTCGAGGTGGTGTCCAGAATGGGATCTCAATGAGCCGGCTTTGGACACTACCGAGAATCTGATACAAATCACAGGACATGCACATTATCATGATAATTCATTTATCTAACAATTCTGTAACAAAAACAGATTAAATCTTATCCCTTTACCCAACGTGACGGCCACAACCGGCCAATTGTATTCTCAAAAATCGCCAATTAATTTTCATTATTTTTTCTTTTTTTGTCTCAAAACATAGGTTATGAGCTCGTTTCAACGAGTGGTCATAACCTATGTTTTAGAGACAAAAAATGAAAAGAATTAGTTATTCAAGAATTCTTTTTGCAAGTGTCGTCTGCTTTTCATGTTAGGTAAAGGGTTAAATTATTTTTAAACATTTTTCGGACATAATGTTCGATCCTTCACTGAAATGCACATAAAAAGTATCCATGCACCTTTTATGATAGCAAGTAGCGCTACCGGAAACGAGTCGTCTATATGATACGGAATCAGAATGAGGCATCTATATGATACGGAATTGGAACACATTATGTGATACGTACCGTTTCTCGTGGTTTTCAGGCCAAAATCTGTATGGTTGTTGGATAAAACGCTGGAGAGCTGCAGCTTATTGTGTATGAGATTGGGGCAGTTGTTTGTTTCAATTTTTACCAGTTGTCGCCATGCATCTAGGACTTTATTGTACAAGTACTGCTTATTTTTCAGTATTTTCTTGTCTAATTTTATAGTAAAGATATTATGGTGTAAATTTAGGCCATTATATTGACTAATTTGTTGGTAGAAAACCTTGGTCCATGGAAAATTGCAAGAAAATAGTTTTTTACACTTACTCCTCAAGGCGAATTTTTTAACATGGATATTTGCTAGGTTTAGTCCACCATCAATTAGTTTATTTATCATTGCGTTGTATTTTACTAAATGTTTTTTGCCATACCAAAAAAATCTAGACATATATCATTTATTTCTTTAAGCAGTTTGTCAGGTATAGTTACAACATTTAATGTGTACCAGACTGTAGACAGTAAAAGTATATTTAAAATTATTGATCTGCTTTTTGGGGAAAGGTCCCTCGTCTTCCAGAAATGTAGAATATTTTTCATTTTAGTAATTCTTTTGTTCCAGTTTAAGTAAATACGTTTATCTCTATCAGGTCCCAAATATATTTCTAAAATTAGAATGGCATCAGTAATTCCTTTCCATGGAATATTGGAAATGGTGATATTATGCAGTTTTCCTAAAGGCATATATTCCGATTTGTTGACATTTATTTTTGGCCCATATCCTTTGGAATATATATTTAAAACACCAAAAACATTCAAACATGACTCTTTAAGTGGAAGTTAAGTATCATCTGCATGATTAAACTCTTTTACAGTTACTGTTATCTGGAAGATAACTCCTAGAATTTCAGTGTTTTTGTTTATTAAATTAATTAATGGTTCTGTAGTAAAAACATAGAGGAGTGCGGACAAAGGACACCCTTGTCGTACTGATCATTCAATTTTAAAATGTGCCGATAAATGTTGGTGCGCTTTAACACAGCATTTAGCATTATTGTAAAGAATTTTGATCCAGTTGATAAAATTGTTTCAGAATCCAATTTTTTGTAATACGTTGAATGAGTATTTGTGGTTTACTTGATCAAATGCCTTCAATTGGTCTATTTTTACAATTATTCCTTCCTCGTTTTCATCCTGTATGTAGTTTATAATGTTTCTGATACTGGCGATATTGTCACTGATGTCACGTTTTGGCACACATGTTTGGAATGGAGGCACCAGTGTTAAAATGACTTGTATACGTCGATTGGCCACAACTTTTGATATTATTTTGCAATCAATATTTAAGAGACTAATTTGTCTCCAGTTAATTTGGTTCCTTTTATCGCCTTTTTTCTTAAAAATGGGAACTATTATGCCGTGTAAAAGGAATGGAAGTCCGTAGGAACGTTAGTCCCTCTGGACTATTATTCCGCGGAATTATAGTCCCAGGTCTAACATTTCTAGGAATAGTAGTCCGCCGGACTACTCTTCCTAGAAATGTTAGACCTAGGACTATAACTCCGCGGAATAATAGTCCAGAGGGACTCATTTTCCTACGGACTTCCATTCCTGTTACACCGGTTTTCACTGAATTACTTAATTCATTTGTATTAAAAATAATTTCAAAAATATTATAGAGTATTGGGTTTAATACATTCCAAAAGTGTTTATAGTATTCTGATATCAAACCGTCAGATCCAGGGTTTTTATTAGGGGTCATTGAGAAAAGGGCTGATTGAATTTCTGATGAACAAATGTCTTCATCACAAAGCTGACCATCTTCAAACGAAAGACAGTTATCTATATTATTTATTATTATGCCCCACGTTTGTAACATCAGCCGTGATTGGGTAATATGACACCTTCTAAAAGTCATAGTACTGGAGTTTTGGGGCAAAACACGGGTACTATCGGAACGTTTTTCCCTGGAGACAAGAGAACGAAGAAAATGTAAGCGCCACTTCATTGATCAGCGTCGAATTTCTCAACACCAAACGCTGGCTCCGTGTCCGTGTAGCTTTTTCAACACCGGTAGACACAAACTTACCAACAAATATATCACCTTCAGTGGGTGTGTTTTCAATTTTAACTGCAAACAATGCTTTCAAAAGAATCAGAAATATTAAAAAACTCACTCACGTGTTGTTCACCACTTCAGTGAATCCTGAATATGAGTCTCAGTTATGACTTGTGTTTCACTCTGCTTAATTCTATCAACTTTTGTCCGAGAAACATGAATTTATATTCCATTAATTTAAATCACTTTTCACACAAGCATTAACAATGAATTATAACACGAACAACATGATGCAGTTGTTAACATTGGCATTTGTTGATAAAGAAACTCCCAAAGCGACGGCACTTGTGACAAGTCATTTTCGAAGAGACGTCATTCGTTCGAAATGACGTCATGTCTTTGGATTCGACTACATTGTTGTTACAAGATCGATGGCTTGTTTCAGTTAACGCTTAACAATGAAAGTCATATTTTGTTGGGCATAATAAAATAATTAGAACGTTCCTTTTCATGTTCTATCGGTCGATAGTACCTGAGTTTGTGTGATTTCTGAAATAAAACCTAATGCAGCTTCGCTGCTTCAGGTTTTATTTCAGAAATCACACAAACTCAGGTACTATCGACCGATAGAACATGAAAAGGAACGTTCTAATATTAAAAAGTATGTTTTCTGCTTCAGAGTCAGTTTCGTCAGACATATATAAGTTTTTGTAAAAAACACTCTTTCGAATGGATGTGTTATCACTGTATTATTACTGTCAATGACTTCTTGTATTGAGTTAAATTGCTGTGAGTAAGATTCAAGGTTTAAGAAATAATATGTACGTTTATCTTCCATGAGTGTGTGGTTTGCCTTTCAATGAAGGATAGATCCATCCAGGTCTTGCCTTTCTATTCTATTCTACCTCGAGTTCTTCTATTTTTAACAAGCAATTTGGGAGGTTATTTAATCGTGCAGCTCTAGCCATTTCAATTATAAGACATTTTTCTAGATCGTTTTTAACTTTATATTTTTCTTTTTTTAAATTTCTGACTATATAATAAATGCTATATTTTTTTAAGTCTATATTTTAAAATTACCCACCATATTAGAATAGCACCATTGTATAGGTTTTCTTGTTTACATCTTAAAATAAGACTTTCAATTTCTTTACAGTAGTCTTTACATTTTAGGAGACTGTTATTAAACCCCCATATTCCAGGACCTCTAATTATATTGCTAAAATTTATTTTAGCATAAACGATTGAGTGGCCACTCAGTGTCGAGTGACTAAACATACTGGAATCAAACATTTGCGCATGCGTGAGTGCAGTGGTTGTTCATTTTATTTGCTCAATGAGTTTAACTTTAAAAAGGACTTTTAAAGTGGTATAAAGTCTAACGTATGTCTGTTAAAACGAGTTAAACGAACGCGTGAACCTTTAGTATCACGGATGAGGGGTAAAAATAACCCGAGAAGGAGAGACCGACAGTCTGATGGTGATACGCCAAAGCCCATGGAGAAGACGGCCAAAATGGCCACCTGTAATTCACCTGCGTGTAAACAACAGGACATTTCAAAATCTGAAGTAGAAGAAACTGAGACCGAGATTAAGGTGATTCTAAAGTCATGGCTGCCAACATGGAAGCCAGAAACACAAAAAAAATGTGAACATTTCATTGAACAATAACTTGGCAACGAAACAGCCTTGCCCTTGGATTCCAGGGTTGGGGGGAATGGTCATGTCACATAGAACGTGATGGGACCCGCAAAATATGCATTTAACAAATTTACGAGTCATTTGGAGACATTAGAAAATGTGTACTGTCAAAAAGTCGGAAATGGCGTGGGCACGATTTCAAAAAATAGCGAGACGCCTCACCTTCCAATGAACAATCAACGTGAACTGTCAATAATGTACTGCAGCAGTTGAGTCTTAATTTTTAATAAAACACATCGAAGATAGGACTAAGCACGTTGTCAGCCTGGGTCGTTTCAGTCTCAAAAGTGTCCGCCATGTTTACGGTGGGAAATTCAAAACACTGAAGGTTGTGGGCAACATTGCGACAAAAGATCTCGCCATATGTCCCGTAAATTATCATGACAATGCCACTGCTGAAATTCTGATTGTCGATATATCTCAAGGGAAGCAGACTAATAGAGGCAAATTGCATTGATTGTCTGTTCTATGTAAATATTCTTCCCTCACCAACTGAAGCAATAAATTTGTTTACATGGATCGACCTTGCCATTAGTTTGTATTCATGCGCCAAAATTACCAATAGAAAACAAAAATTTCAATTTTCTTTAATTAACAAAACGGTGACATATAGTGGAATTAGAAAACCATGTTGTATTATTTCGTTGTTGAAATATTCGTAAACTGGTTGCTTTTTCACTTCTTTTAATCGCAAATCGGGGGTACTATTGTTCGTCATGTAATATTGATGGTTAACTTTATTGGTCTGTCATTCGGTCCCGCTTCGGTCTGGTTTCGGTGAGTTCCAGAAATAATGCTCCTAATTTTGCGATCTGGTGTGATTTACATTGCGAAACATTGTAAATGATGTATTTCATTAAATTTGTTTGCAATCCACAAAGATCTTCGATAATTTCGAATAATCTGTGGGCTATTAGACTCATACCTGCAAGTATTTGTTGATCGAAGTTGTTGTCACCGGAAAGTCACATGCGTTGGTAAGTCGCTTGTTCAAAGTGCGAAAAATAATATTTTTTCTTTCTATCCACCCCACTAGACCTCCTAATCACAAATAAAATATGACAGAAGTGTGAACATGAAATTTTTCTCTAGAAAATTATTTTATCAGTCATTGCATGGAAATTCTCAACCAAAGTGAAGTATGGCAACACACACAAGGCACAATCGAGCATCAAATTTTTGGGAACGGGTCAACTCGCCACTGGGTCAACTCGCCACCGGATCAAGTCGCCTCCAGGTCAAGGCGCCACGGGTCAACTCACCACCCCCCCCCCCCAAAAAAAAAATAATACAAGGTAGGTTTCTGACACAACATGAGTTTATTCATGATCCAAAACATAGCATTTAGCACATGAAAAAATACTTTTATACATTAAGCACCTTATCAGATTTTTTCAACAATTGGACGGATATTTTATACTTTGAGCACTGTAAGTATTGGTCAATCGATACGACGTATTGTCGGAATTCAATTCCATAACTTCCTTTCGAGCCTGCATGTAGTCCTGGTAGGTGAGTCCAGTGTCACACTTTTTCAACTTTGAAAACTCCTTTTTTTAGTTTCCAACCAGTAACTTGAGCTGTTATTGACAGAATCAAATAAAATTTGTTGTGTAGGTGTATCAACATAAAATGCAGGTCAAGTCAGATTAGGGTTTGATCCGACAATTTTTGCCAGAGTTATGTCCCTTTTTCAATTTTGAAAAATTCGATTTTTTTGTGGTGGGGTGGGGGGGGTAGCCACACAGTCTTTTATTTTCTATTATTGGGATTTGACGATACACTTTCAACAGGGTCATTTCATGTCAAGACAGTTTTACTTGTGGAAGAGGGCAGAACAGACATATCACTTGTATGGCTAATATTTCCCGGGGAGGTCAACTAGATTACTGATTAGTGTGGTGTGCCATACTTTTGAACTGTAAATAGTTCCCTGTGAAACAAATGGCTGGACCAGTGCATGCAGTGGTCCTTCAAAGATTTAAATAAACATACAATTGGATTTATTTTTTAAAAAGTTATGACTCAACTGTTGTTCTCCAGTGCACATAGAAAACCTATTTTTCAATGTGAGATTCATATTTTAAGTTTTGGTAGCAGGAAGTTGACCGTGAGTTAGGGATTTTTAAAAGCATTTTTTTGGTGAGTAAATTCTTTTTTTAAAACTTTTTATCACATTTTTGTAATCTATTAGGTAGGAAACAATCATTCATGTATTAAATAACCATTACTATTGAAAAGTAATGAAAAAACATCATGTTTTCGACCTGTCGACTCAAACTACAATCTTCAGTTTAGAATCACCTTAAGTCAGTATCTTTGTCTACACAAATGGCAAATTTGTTGAGAATAGTAACCGATGTCAAAAACGGCCAGGAGGGGCTCAGAAGCACAATTGAAGTAAGTTAGATAAATTAAAAAATCAGTTGTTGAGTTCGGTGGAAAATAAATTGAAAGAATTCAAGGATGACCTTCACCTGCAAATGGCCACAGATTCAAATCGTGTTGACAATCTCATAAAGCGTGTTGATGGCCTTCAATTGAGGTTCGAGCGTCAAGATGGTATAGTTGAGTTTGGTAATATTGGTAATACTGTTAACTTTGGTAATTCCGATGATAGTGATCTTGTTATTATTGCTACAAATATTCCTGAGGAGGAAAATGAAAATACTGTATTGATTGCAAATGAAATAATTTCAGACCTCGGGGATAATACTGAATGCCCTGTCCAAGTGTCGGGCGCTATTCGTCTGAGAAGCGATACGCAGATCGACCAGCTCTGGTTAAGATTACCGTAGGATCGCTAGACCAAAAGGTGTCGATTCTGAGACGCAAGCGGACATTGAGGGAATCTGCAAAGTTTAAAAACTGTTATCTCAGAGGTGGGAAATCCCACATAGAACGGTTAATTGAACTCAATGCTAAAACACTTTTGAATGAACTTCCGACTGGAAAAGATTATACGATCACGGGCAGTGGTAGAATTCTGAAGAAATCAGAATTAAGGAGATAGGATCAAACCCCAGGGTCCATGGAGTGTGAGAATTGTACTGACATAAACAAATTATCTATTGGGAATATAAATTTGAATGGGTGGACTAAAGGCAGTATACGATTGAAACAGCGGCTAATTAAGGCAATTAATTGTGACATTCTCTGTATCAGCGATACTCTTTTTAATTGGGTCAGACTGTGTTTGTGTTTCTGGTTACACTTGGTTGGGCTTAAATAGATGTTTGAAACATAAAAAAAGCCCCTAGAGGTTCTGGTGATGTTGGACTGTTGATAAAAGATGTCCTGCTAAATCATTTTGAAGTAAAAATCGTAGATCGATCATTTGATGGTATGCTGATTACTCAGTTCAAATCGAAAGTGACAGATTTTGAATTTTTGATTTTTAGCTGTTATTTACCTCCAGAAAATAAATTCTGTTTGGGGGCGAAACTCAGAAAATTTTTTCTGTCATCTTTTAACAAGCGTATACGCGTACGGCGATGGCCACCCCGTAATTCTGTGTGGCGATTTCAATGCTCGCATTGGAAAGCTTAAGGGCCTATATAAGTAATGGAATTTTGTTTATTTTGAAATCCTCACCTCTCATATTCCTTCAATTCAGATTAAATTTTCACAAATTATACATCAGAATGAAGGTTGGGATGCATAGAAGACGAAACACATATGTAATCAACTCATAGAGTCGACTGTAGGCACCACTGGTTCCTGGAAGTCTGCTACCGTATTCGCACCAGAACTGATAATAAAATAATATTTCATCAGAACAACTTGTGGCCAAATGTGCTTCATATATCCAAGAACAAAGCTAGGCATTCAAAACACTTTCGAATACAGTGATAGGTCTGCATTTTGGAAAAGGACAACACTGTCTGCATTTTTTATTGAAGATGGTTTCCATGCTCGAAAGACATGCGCAAATCACTCGTTACCACGAATTTCCATCAAGAAACAAAATCGTAATTCTAAGAAATTTCAGCAGGTATCATGATACCTTGTATTGAATATGGCAACTGTGCAATCTCTATCTTATAACAATATACTGTATGAAGGCGATCTTTTTCATTATTTGATTTTAGACGGCGTTGTTTTTACATGCTTTTTCTGTCCGATGACGTCGACCGGAAATCGAAAGTATACTCATACGTAAACAAAAGCAAAGGCTTTGGAATTTTCCCCCATGCAGCTCTGTCGCCGTATTTTGAAGAATTTTTATCCCCTAGCTTTGTTCTTGGATATGTAAAGCATATTTGGACACAAGTTGTTTTTGTGAAATAGTATTAAATTATCAGTTCTGGTGCGAATGCGGCAGCAGACTTCCAGGAACCAGTGGTGCCTACAGTCGACTCTATGAGTTGATTACACATGTGTTTCGTGTTCTATACATCCCAACCTTCATTTTGATGTACACTTTGTGTATATTTAATTTGAATTGAAGGAATATCAGAGGTGAGAATTTTCAAAATAAACACAATTTCATTACTTATACAGGCCCTTAAAGATTATAATGAAGAATTTGATAATGTAAGCGAGAGAATTTTGATAGATGAACATGTTAACCAGCACGGGCGCTCTTTCATAGACTTTTTAAATGATGCTAAACTCTGCTGTCTGAATGGCAGGTTTAACCCCTCGAAGGATAACTTTGCATGTGTTAACGTGAATGGGAAATCTATCGTTGATTACATATGTGTTTCACATGATATATTAAAGGACTGTGTTAATTTTGAAGTGGTAACCCAGGCCTTTATTATTGAAAAAAATAATCTATTCCATGAACTTGGTGAGAGAAGTAAGCCTCCCGACCATAATTTCACTAAATTTGAACTGCTTTTAGAAAACTCATTTGTATATAAAGCAGAAAATATACCAATTAAGGTACCTACAAAGCTAACCAAACCGATACCCGCGACGTTTTTAAACTCAGAAATATCATGTCAATATTTAATTGAGATTATAGAATCAATCGAAAGTTGTAGGGAGACCCAAAATGAGATAGACATCATTTATTCACGCTTTGTGAATCTGATTGTAAGAGAAATTCAACAGATGATGCCCTCATTTGGAAAGACTGTTAACGTGAATACTAAAAAGAAATTTAAATTTTTTAAACCATTTAGGAACGCAGAACTTACAGTGCTATGGAAAGATATGCATACTAAAGAAAAAAACCTTTTAAATAGTAAAAGGGTTAACTCTTTGCATGCTGCTGGCGGATATTCCTGTCCAGCACAGGGTTTCTCTTGTTACTGAAATAAGTATATGTTGGGCACATGTAATCGTATTTTCCCCTGTAAAATGAATGATTTTTTTCACCAATGATTATCTTGTGTTACATGTATATTAATTTTTCATCAAATCTAGTCATGGCTGCTTTAAAGCAGCCATGACTAGATTTGATGAAAAATATCTAGAATATACTCAGCAGGTTAAGAGTTAATAACAACAAAAATAAAATCGAGAGTCGAATGTTACTCCTGGAATTTAAATTAGCATGCTGTTTATTTAATAAACAACTAAGATTTCATGAAAGGGATTATAAACGGAATCTTATGATTGACATGGAAAGCCTGAGTGATAAGAACCAGAGGTCATTCTGGGACAAAATTAAACACCTTGGGCCCGCCCAGAACACTTGTATACCAAACGAGGTTTATAGGGAAGATGGATCTATAAACCGGGGCTCAAAAGATGTTCTTGATGTTTGGGCTTCCGCGTTTAAAGATCTGTATAACCCCGTCACAATAACTAATAAATATGATGAAAGTTTTTATAAAAAAATCAAGGATGAAAAACGTTTTATTGAGGACAAATTTCTAGATCCTCTTTATGAACCAAATGCTGATCTGAATTATCCCATACAGTTAGATGAAATAGAAAATGTCATCTCAAAAACCAATAAGGGAAAATCTGTTGGTATTGACCTTATTCCATACGAAGCACTGAAATCTCGTGACGTTATGGAAGTGTTGTTAAATTTATATCGTTTTGTTTTTGACACAAGAATTTTGCCATCACTCTGGAAAAAGTCAATTATATGTCCAATCCCAAAGGATAAGATACTAGACCCAAGAATTCCCTTACATTATAGGGGTATTTCGTTGTTGTGTACATGTAGTAAAGTTTATGATACCATCCTCAATAAGAGGCTAATGGATTACATAGAATCGAATGAGTTAATAGTTGACGAGCAGTGCGGATTCAGACCAAATCGTTCATGCGTTGATAATATCTTTTCATTGAATGCAATCATTCAGGGAAAGCACGAGGTTTTCGCTACATTTATAGGGAATAGATATACCACACTTTTTGTGATGTATGGCGAGATAATTGTACAGTTTGCAGGTGTCCTGTGGTATTGGACGAGGCCGTAGGCCGAGTCCAATAGCTACGGCCTCGTCCAATACCACAGGACACCTGCAAACTGTACAATTATCTCGCCATACATCACAAAAAGTGTGGTATATCTATTTTAATCCACAGCCCTTTCCTATTAAGGAATGTCAACAAAAAAAAATTGGCTTAATTTATTTTAAGTGAAAATATGGTCAAAATGCGTTTTACAATTACTTATCGCCCCCCAAAATTAAATGGATATATCTCATTGTTACTTATCTGAAACGTCCACTGAATATACAATAGATATGTTAAGTGTAAGTGTGACAGTACGATTGATATAAACTGAACACGCATCACATCGTCATCCGAGAGAGAGAGAGAGAGAGAGAGAGAGAGAGAGAGAGAGAGAGAGAGAGAGAGAGCGAGAGAGAGAGAGAGAGAGAGAGAGAGAGAGAGAGAGAGAGAGAGAGAGATACCATGCCAAAATAATATTTAAGGGTTGTGAGTGGAAGGGGTGGGAGGGGGCGGGCTTACAATGCTCTTGGGTAGTGGAAGAAATGGGGTACACATGCTGTTTACTCCTAAAGTATGACCAAAGATACCTCGTATGATTTATCTAAAAAGTGCAAACAATTCACAAAATAATTAACCCTTTACCCAACGCGGTTAGAAGATGTTTAAGGGGACGTCCAACCTAACTTTGGTCAAATTTCATGTAATTTTCTTTCAAGTCTAAAAAAGGCCCAAAATGAATAACCCCAATAAATTATATACCAAAATGCTTGGAATGAAACATAGAACATGTGGAAACTGAAATTTGTCATGGAACTGCTGCCATGTGTAAATAGCACCACCTGAAAGTCTGCTGTGGCATAAGTAAGAGAACAAAATTTTTACAATAAAATTCCTCAAAATAAAATAACAGCTGAATTCTATAAACATTTAAGTACATACTCGAAGAAATCTTTTCCTAATTCATGAAAGTAATAAAGATTGAGACCAAATGTTATAAGTGGAGTGCTCACTGATTGAAGGCAGACATTTTCTTTTGTTTATGTTTTGATTTGGGGAGTTCAACAAAGGTCAACTTGAAGGAGTCCAGCAGAAGAAGTATGGAAGGACAAAAGAGTGTCTCCCAATATCAAGATGTATGTGTTACTGTAATGGTTTGGAAAGAAAATATGATATTCTCCTATGTATAATGCACTGCAAAGTCATATATTGTAGTTGAATAAATATATTTGCAAACCCCTTGCACTGTAACCCCTTTTATCCCATGCATCAATTTGATAGTGATTAAATTGTTAAATTTGTCTGGTTTATCAATAAGTATATTAGCTTTGTTTAACTCTTGGACACCAATACACTCATGATATCTGTTGGAGAAGAAATAAGGGTAACTGTAACCTGTCACTGCAATAAACCATCTAATGTACACTGTTATTCAAAACACATCAAATCAACCTTACATAACCATTGTTGCATGTACTTTCCCCAAGGAGGCTTATTGACATATTGAGATCAGAAGGGCACATCCAGAGGGTCTCACATATTTTTTTCAAGAACGCAGTACACAAAGCAATCCCCAAAAGATGACAAGTGGTCCATTTGACACAAAAAATTTTCGGGGGGGGGGGGGGGAGGAGGGCTCTCTTCCGGCACTCAAGGCATATGCCTTTTTTCTCAAAGTTGAAGTCTTTTTTCTTTTTGAAGATCCTGGCCACACATGTTCCAAACACTATCAGACAGGTAACCCTCCAAATAAGTGTATCTGCAAAAATCATGGTACATTGCAAAACATTCTTTTTAGAGTTTTAGTTCTGGATCTTTCATGCTTCTTACTTCCAACTATAACACTTAATTTATCGATTAATGGGTGAATAGAAGTCCTGCCATAATCAACATTTTGAGTTCCATAAGCCTTCAAAACAGCTCCGATAAAAGTGTCAAAATTTAGATTGGTGGCTTTATACAGAATAGTCATTAGGTTGTTGCTTGATAAGTAATAGGAACAAAATCTTCACCAGAAAATTCTGTAGCAATACAATTGACGGTATTAGCAGGCACTTTGCAACAAATTGTAACAAATCAACTAGTTATAAACAAGAATTTCTAACTCAAACGAGTGAAAAAGTACCACAACTCTGAAAAAATGTGGGAAGAAACACATGCTACAGCAGCTACACAGGCATTGTTTCCCCATGATGCTCGATCACAACACCAAATATCCTTCAAACTGGAGTAGCAATGGTTGAGATACAAGGGAAAATGTTGGTACATGTAATGATTAATGGGTAAGACTAAGATTAAGAGGACAGGGGTCACCACTGCACGGCCCTAGATGCACCTTTGATTTTCCATCTTCCAGGTCTGGGGCATAATAATCGCAACACACCCACCTTATCAATTCATAATTTCAGTAAAATAAAATAAATTATCAATTTGAATTAATTAATAGATGATGGAAAAT
This sequence comes from Pictodentalium vernedei, assembly GCA_031216915.1. Lineage (NCBI taxonomy): Eukaryota > Metazoa > Mollusca > Scaphopoda > Dentaliida > Dentaliidae > Pictodentalium > Pictodentalium vernedei. The sequence continues at coordinate 56,239,950 of CM062295.1, forward strand.
ATTTGGCTTCCTTCACCTTCTCGTACTATTTAATTACCACAAACAATATCAGTTTGATGCCGACAAACGAAACTGAACGCATGCGGTCTGGTTAAAAAGTAAAGTAACTCGGCATGAATAATGAAGAAATTGCGAATATTTCGTGTATTTCATTTGTTTAAAAGCCAATTGCAGCTAATATTGACCGTGCATTCGATAATTCGTTTCGGTTTTGACCACACGGCCACGCTGACACTTAGTGACAGCGGTTATGTTTATTGTGATATGCAAATTGGGGGATGGTGAAGGAGATTTGTCACATTTGTCAGTGTAAAACGATCACAAAAGACACTGATCGACGCTTGTATTACTATGGATGGTTGCAAGAAAAACCTGAATTCTCAGCATCGTCCAAGCGCACCTTATTTAAAAGCACGAATACATCATTTTCAACCCATCTTCAATAGAATGCCGGCTTATTCGCCCCTTGGCTCATTCGCCCCTTGGCTCATACGACCCCTGGCTTATTCGACCCTCCGGCTCATTCGCCCCCGGCTTATTCGACCCCCCGGCTCATTCGACCCCCATGTTTTTTTAACTGAAAGCAATGACGGTAGTGTCGTATGAATTGGAAACAAGGGGTGTCATCAAGCAGTTCGTTTCTGAGTGTTGGGAGGAGAGGAAAAGCGTGGGATAGGGGAGGCAGTTGGGAGTACAGGGGTAACCATGGCCTTCTCGTCCGAGAACCGCGACAAATCAGCGGCTGGCCAAAGTGTTATTATATTATTGTTACGGAAACAATAAAACATACTGGGTAGAAAAAAAATGAACAACTCTCCTATTTAAAAGTTTATTAAATATTGATAATTATAGCACTTTTACTGCGTACATGACATAAATAATTACCTTTAAATAAGCACTTATCAAGTATACAATATATCACAATATATCACAATAAACATTTTTTGTTACTGATAATGATAAATATATATTTACATGAGTTATGTGGGTGCATATAATTTGGCAGCTTCTTTTAGAAGACGGCTGGTGCTGATAGACTTTCCAGAATACTGCTCCCATAGATTTATCAACTTACCGGTGACTTGTTGCGTTCGACTCAACTGCCTTCTACGAAGCTTCCCCTCTGATATCATTTTCACATTTGTCGGCGTTCTCTTTCCCTCTTGAAAAAGTAGTTTGATCACAAGATAGAAGGATAGATTTCCTTTTTTCGCTCGCTGATTCAACCTGTTGTGCCATCCCTCGCAATCGTTGTTCGTTCGGATGCTTCTGTTGAAAACAGTCCATGAGTCGATGGGCCAAGTGGGATTTTCTACCCATGTACTTTCCACATAGTCAAAAAATCTTCCAAGCCTATGGCAATCCTTGATGGTGATGTCTGGATTTCCTTCAGTGCCTTTTCTTTTAGCTTCCCAAATGAAACTGGTATGTCATCTGCCGGTACAAATGGCAGAGCAAAGGCCTGTCGCAATATTTTGTAAACCCTGGCGTAGGCACGCTGTAAACCTCTCTGTTGAACGTTTCTCCACATGGCCTGTCCGAAATGAAAGGAGCACCCATGGATAACAGGTTCGTCGAAAACTGATCTGATAGCATCCCACATGGCAACTTCAAAGTCGACGACAAAAGACTTGACTTTTATTTCTGATGGTAGATGGTTGAGTATTGCCATTAGCACCTGAAATCAGAATAAAAGGTGTGATTAGAATTCAAATGTCTTTTCGTTGACGTTATTAAATATTGTATTATTATATTATATTAATTAAAGTATAAAAGTGTTGTTTAGTTATTTATCTATTTATGTAATTCTATTTTTCAAAATTTTTAACATTCTCATTTTTAACATTCTCAAAATCATAAAAAATCTGGGCATCACTAGAATCAGCTCGTCTTAGCCTGTTGGTTCATTATGAGCACATGGTTTACTGTAAATATTATTTCAATTAAAGCCTTGGCTTGGTAATTATACACACCTTCTTATAATCTTTCTTTTGTCGCCGGCTCATAATTACGAAGCACAATGACAGCTGTTTCAGGTCGTCGCCGGATCTTATAAAACCATGAATCGTAAATAGTTGTACAAAAGGTTCCTTTATGATCTTAAAAGTGCCGTCCAAATACCAGGTCTTGGCCTCTGCCAGAAGCTTCAGTTGTTGAATTGTGGCAAATATTAGGTGTCGTGGGCCATCAGGTCTGAGAAAAAATAGTTAAACTTACTCTTCATTGTCTTCTGTCTCCATAGGTCTCTCTTGCCTAGACACATCAAACGTAGAGTTATTGGATGCCTGGAAACCGAGGCTGAAGTTTGCGACATCATTCCCGCTGGTATCCATAGATGCTCTGGTGCTCTCCAGAGGCCCATCAATTGCTGACACATCATCACCAGGTGGTCTGCAGAGTTGGCAGATGTATTCAATACTCAGACGATGTCTGTTGGCTTGCCGGTAAACATCTCTTGTTATACCTGTTCCAAAGGTCCTGTGCGTCCAGCGCTGGCAAGTTGGCCGGTCACACGCAACAGCTTCTTGGCGTGGTCTCACAGTATTGCCACAAGCAACACAAGGGTGGTTATCAGTGGACATTGTGAAGTAATTTGTGATTTGAAACTGAGTATCCGGGAGTTATATAGGGATCTTGACTTGACATTGTTTTCTTGGCGGTGCCTTGATTTACTTTAGTTAAATCAAAAAACTGCTCATCGTTGTTTTCATTATTCTTGAGTAGGACCGTTTCTTGTTTGCCGAAAACCGTGAAATTGTTTTTACAGCTCTTGTGTCTCATGTGCAAGTACACATGATTCTTTGAAATTGACAAGATTTAACCGATTACTAATCATGTTGTTATCACAACACTGTATCAACTCATACCAAACAGACTCGATTGTTAAGTCTAATTTTTAATAAAGTCAAAATTAATAGAAGGGTGTCTAAGCATCAAAATTCCACCCTTTGTTTTCAATTCCTGCGACACTGCTGTCATTGCTTTCAGTTAAAAAAAACATGGGGGTCGAATAAGCCGGAGGGTCGAATAAGCCAGGGGGCGAATGAGCCGGAGGGTCGAATAAGCCAGGGGGCGAATGAGTCAAGGGGCGAATGAGCCAAGGGGCGAATAAGCCGTATACCCTTCAATCGGTCCTTTGCAGACATCAAACATACCCGCCTTCAAATTCCATGGTTACTAGGAAGTAAATAACTTCGCAGCGACAGGGGGAAATTAACACGCTCAATATAGCTCCAGGTCACTTGGAATATACTTCGTGAAAAAGTGATTTCTGAAGCATTCTGCTTACTCTGTTATGAATATTGCCTTATTTTATGTGTATCGTCCCGATTTTATACACTCGGTTATTTTTTTTACAAGTGGTTCATGTTGTCTTTCTAGTGCGCAATAATTCAGGTTTTTGTCAACAAAAAAGTTCAGACGGCCTGTAAACACGAGAGGGAATTTCGAACCATATTTTGCAGTTATGACATTAACAGCTCAAGTATTTGCTGTCACCTGTTTGCAAATCCGCTCATACATTGTCTCGAACAAATAAAGGGCGTGATCACGTCCTTGCATTCTTACGATTGCCCAAATTGAGTATTTCTGCAAGAACCACATCGTAATCACATGACCGGAAAAACACCATTGAAACATGGCCACATCCGGAACATCAAAAATTTGTGTTGGTGTTATTACAGTCAAACGTCAAAACCCACCAGAGTGTGTGTCAAAAAAATGCTTTCTCCGAGTCTGTCTTATTAGGACGATAAGAACGACAGGGGGGTCGAGTTCGAGCGTATTTTGGAAATGGGTGAACAAACGTAACAAAGGGAATAACCAACAGAGCATTAAAGTAGATGGCAGAGTTACAGAAGAGCGAGATCAAATCGCATTAGAACTAGTCAAGCACTGGGAAAAGGTAAACGATAAGCGATGGGGCATGGGGAACCCACCGGAGTGTCCGAACCAGGTCGAGGAAAATCTCTCGGACTTCGTGTGCAGCGAAATCAAAACTGAGGAGGTACGAAGGGTGATCTCAAAATTGAGGAATGGAAAAGCGGGAGGGGTGGACGAAATTCCTAACGAGTTTATCAAAAAAGGGGGAGAGGAACTCTTGGAAAGTCTAACTGCCCTATTCAATTTAGCCATAGAAAAACAAGAGGTCCCAAAGGAGTGGAGGGAAAGCAAAGTGACATTTTTCACAAAAAGGGGGAAAAAGACGTTTTGGACAACTATCGAAGGATCTCTGTCAGTAGCAACATTGGAAAGATTTTTTTGTAAAGTCCTTTATGGGAGACTAGAGGAGGTGATTGAGGAGAAGGGTTTTTTGGGAGAAATCCAGAATGGCTTCAGGAAGGGAAGGAGAGTAACCGACCATCTTTTCACGCTATCCCAAATGATAGAATCCGCGAAAGCAAAAAAGAAAAAGATGTTTATGGCCTTTTTGGATGTCAAAAAGGCATACGATAGAGTATGGAGGGAGGGTGTGTGGCGCAAGCTGGAGGCTCTGGGCTTAGGAGGCGAGTTTGTTGGAATTATGAAAGCATTATATAAAGATGTACAGAGTGAACTTAGCCTGGGAAACATTACAACAAAACGTGTGCCTATGGAGATAGGCCTAAAACAGGGGTGTATCCTATCGCCAATCATGTTTGCATTGTACATCAAAGGTTTAGGAGATGAACTCCTGCGTAGCGACGAGGGGGTAGCAGTTGGGGACTTGAAGATCCCAGGGCTATTTTTTGCAGACGATATGGTTCTAGTGTCAGAAAGCGAAGAGGGGCTAACGAAAATGCTGGGAATTGTTGGGAAATATGGGAGCAAATGGAGACTCGAACTTAATGAAAGCAAGAGCAAAGTTATACCTGTGGGCCGCAAAGTTGTCCCCACTCGAAGGTGGAGAGTGGGTGAGTTTTGCATTCCGGAAGGGAGCAGCAAACTTCTCAGTGTAGGAGAGACAGGTGATTACGAGTATTTGGGGGTAAATATAAACATTACAGGAAGAGGCACCTACCGAAACCACACAAATAAATTGATTCTAAAGGGGAAGCGAATCCTTAACCAAATGAAACTTATAGGGAGAAACAGTTTCAATAAGGTTTTCGTGGGGAAACCATTTGGGAAATGGTGGGGCTGTCAAGTATAACATACGGTACGGAAGTGGTACCCCTAAACCAGACGGCCGTAAACAGCTTGGAAATCTTACAGAACGATGCAGGACGATGGATAACGGGGTCGAGTAATGCCGCAGCGCTAGAAGCAATCAGGGGTGAGCTTGGGTGGATGAGGATCATGGACAGGATAGACCTGTTGAAACTCGGTTATCTTAATTATTTGGTGAATCTCCCCGACAGCCGATGGTGTAAAGTAATGTTCCTGCGAATTTTCAACTCAAATATCAAAACGGGGTGGATGGCCCAAGTGAGGGAGCTAGTAGAGAACTACTCATTGGAGATCTCGGACCTGGACGTTGGGGCAAACCAGGGTAAAAAAATCGTCAGAGAAAGGATCATGGAGGATTGTAACCGTAATTGGCGAGAGGGGGTCAAATCAAAGAGGTCTTTGGGTGGCCTAAGTGATAAAGAGAGGCCAGGTTTTGAAGAGTACCTTGATGGCACCTTTGGGGGGGGGGGGGTCACTGCTGTTCAAGCTGAGGTCGCGATCCCTGGAGCTGAGAGGAAAAATTGGGAAAGACGGTGAAAGGGAGTGCCAGATGTGTAACTTGGGCATGGTGGAGACCCTAGAACACTTCCTTTTAGAATGCCCAAAGTATCAGTCTAAAAGAATGAGATGCACTGGGAGTATAATGGGGAAGTGGGATGGGAGAATGAAGGACATGTGGTTGGGGGGAGACTCAAAGGAGAGGGTTAATGTGCTAATCGGAGAGATTGGGAAGAATGGGGTAAGGGATGTCATCAAGCAGTTCGTCTCCGAATGTTGGGAGGAGAGGAGAAGCGTGGGAACAGGGAGGCAGTTGGGAAGAATGGGGTAACCAAGGCCTTCTCGTCCGAGAACCGCGACAAGTCAGCGGCTGGCCAAAGTGTTATTATTATTATTATCTGGGCTTATCACCTTTTACAGTACTCAGCCCGCTTCTATTTATAATATATGTGAATGACATTGACAAACTAGGGAAGAACCATGTTGAACTATCTCAATTCTCAGACGACAAAGGAATGTGGACGGCCAGTAAGTCTGGAAACATAATACAAAACCGCCTGCAGGATACCATCCGCGACCTGCAAGACTGGTGCGCTCTGTGGCGCATCAAGCTAAATGCCACGAAAACACAAAGAATCACATTCTATAAAAAACAAAGGAAAAAGCCTGTCCCTAATATTGAGCTTAAGCTTTACGATCATAAACTTGAAGCTAGTAATGAGGCAAAGTTTCTGGGATTCAACCTGGATAGCAGTCTCAATCTAAACAATCACATAAACTCAGTCACCGTCAAAGCCACTAAACGCATCAATTTCCTGAAAATGATTAGAGGTAAAAATTGGGGAGCCAATAAAGAAATTCTCCTCAATCTTTACAAATCATATATACGCCCAGTACTAGAGTATGGGGCCATAATAACAAGTGACCTGAATAAAACCAACATTGAAAAACTACAACGGGTCCAAAATCATGCCTTGCGCGTGGCTCTGCGCAAGCCCACGTGGACATCGATAAAACAACTTCACGAGACAGCAAAAATAGACACTATAGCAACGCGCTTAAAAGATCTTCAAAGTAAAACTCTAAATAGACTTCAAAACAGCGAATTAATAATAGAACTCAATGCGCATCGCGTCCTCAATAGGAAAACTAAATAATCTGGGGCATGTCTATCGAAAGGGTTAAAGATTACATCATTGTGATGGGGAGAGCCAGGCATTCTGTGACCTAAATTTAGAACTGGCTGCGGGTGACACGATACGCACAAAAGCTTGCCTCTGTTACCAGTGGGAGTTGCAAACAGCGAGGAAAATCTCCACCTGCTGCCGGGTCTCCCCTCCCTGAGATATAAATCTCGGGGAAAAAATGCTGGCTTCCCCATCCAAAAGGACGGAAAAGTTGTAAATTAAAAACCGAATTGCTCTAATTTCCAGCTCTCTATCCTTTCTACCTCCTCTATCTCATCAGACACACGACCAAACTGAATGACAAACTATGAGGGATTGAAACAATCCTCAAGCAAAGATGTGCAGAAAACCTAACAAGACCAAGGCAAGGATTGAAACAATCTTGAAACAATCTTGCCAGCAAACAGCCCTTTTAAGGGCTTTTTTGTGGGTGGGAGGGGGGGGGGGGGGTGTTGGAGGTCATTTGGAATTCCCGAAGGATAACCAGATACCAAAATCACATACTGCATCCTATCTCCCAGAAGGCTTGATGGATGACTCCCGGTTTTTTCAAACTAAACTGTTGGAGCTTTCTCAATTCCTTTTTTGTAACCGCTATGGTCATATACCGGGGCCGCTACCAAACCGGCGTTGCTGTTTGGTTTTCTTTTTTCTTTTTCCCTTAAAATTGCCATCGCACAACATTATATTCTGGCTCGCCACCATGGTGGGACTCAAGCCTCTACCATCGCCAAGCTGAAACCGAATAGCGCCCACTCTCTAATAGTCGTGTGACGGATTTGGTTTGGGTGATTCGATGTACGGACATTACTTACCCTATAGGTGTGTCGTAAGAAAATAATTTACCCTGAATTAGTTGTTAGTCTTTATCTATAATCAGTTTTATATGGAAGTCCTTGTTAATTTGGCCCTATTTGGGAAGTTTTTAGGTTAAACGGGCCTGTTTCCCATTTTCGGTGTTGGCTTGAATTGTCCACCATTTTGCTGTCACAGCCGAATGTCTTTTGCAAGCTGGACTCTGATTGGTCTGTATTTTTTTAACAGGACCAATCGGAGCCCGGTTTGCGGGCGGTGTTCTGTTGTGCGGTACTGCTATTCGTGCTAGCTATTTTATTGGTTGGATTTTGTCAGGGAGGATAATTCTTGAATTGTCTCCCCTTACTGTGTATAAAAGCCATATCGCGGCGCATTCAAATCACTTAGGTTGTGACTTAAGAACCTCCAGGTTCGATCTACTTCCTAAGGACTTTTAGTCTCTCACCCTTGGGTATATTGGGTGCTGGGTGGTTTTAGAAGATTATTTTTTTATTTTGGCTAGTTTAAAACTAAATTGTTAGGATGTGAGTGGATAGGTCCAACCTAGGTCAAAACCATTTAACATCTGTTTTCCTGGTGAATGAACAACACAAAATTGCCCACTTATGCAAACATGAAATTCATTACAGTCTGAGATATTATTTATCAGAGTTTCGATTTGACTAAATTGTTGGATTGAATACCTGTCCATTCGTCCGTTTGTTTTCTGTTTTGTTGACACTTATAGGGCCTCATGTAAGGTTTTCTGAGGTTGTCTGAGCATCACCCTATGCCTTCTCCTATTTTATAAAAGAAAGGGGAGGTCACTTGATGATGCACAAACAGCTGATTTTGTATTGAATTGGCCCGGAGTGGTACATCAAATCATCAAATTGAAACCGTCATACTCCTTCAATATGAATCTCAATTAAAATAGAATATCACTGTTATTCCTGTGTTGTTCCATATTTTGATGTGTGTCCTCTCATCAGCCATAGTTCAAGAACAAACGAACTTGAGTGGGTTAACCAACGGTAAGAGGGTTTGGGAGTTTCTGTGGGACATTTAGCCTACCCTGTACCGTGTCCGGTTACAGTCTTAATGGCGTTGAGGGTTTGGTCTTTGACAATCTATCACTCCAATGCAAACTGCCGGGAATTCTAACCGCGTGCATACCCCTTCAGACCCCATTTGAGGCAATAGGAAAGTTAGGCCTGTGTGATCCAAGATCCAAGTGAAATAAAATAAGGCTAACCGGGTCGCAAGGGATTTGTAAATCCCACATCGTCCCTGCGCGCATTCGGCGTGCTAAAACCTTTCATTCATTCATTCATTTTACAGTACATTATGCCGATATATTTGTACGATAAAACATCAACAGAACAAAGGAAAAGTGACGTAGCTGTGGATTAAATTTCAATAAAGCGTTCGACCGGGTTGACCTAGATATGCTTCTGTTTAAGCTTCTGAAATTAGGAGTGGACGGTAACATGTACCGTTCAATTCGAAACATGTATGAAAACACCTCATCGGCAGTTAGAATAAATGGTCACTTAACCGAAACTTTCCAATGTAATAGTGGGGTAAAACAAGGGGACAATCTTTCGCCAACCATGTTTACCCTGTTTATCGACGATTTAGCGACAGAGATCAAAAGTATTAATAAGGGGGTCGTTGTTGGGGAAGATAATGCGGCAATTCTTCTCTATGCAGATGATATAGTCATTTTATCTGAAAATGAACAAGATATGCAAGATTTACTGAATGTGTTTACTGACTGGTGTAGGAAATGGCGCATGTCAATTAACGAAGCAAAAACAAAAGCTGTTCATTTTAGAAACCCATGTAGAAAGAGAAGCGCCTTTAATTTTAAAATTGGTGACAAAGATATACAATTTACCAATAAATATAAATACTTAGGTATTATACTGAACGAATTTAAAGATTTTGGTGAAACAACAGATGTCCTAGCTAAATCTGGTGGACGGGCACTGGGAGCGATATTTTCTAAAATTAGTAGCTATAAAGACATTGGGTACAAAACTTTTGTGAAAATGTATGAAGCCTGCATTTGCCCAGTTTTAGACTATGCCTCAGGGGTCTGGGGGTTTAAAAGGTATTCAAATATTGATAATATACAAAGTGGAGCATGTAGATATTTTCTTGGGGTACACCGATTCACCCCTTCTTTGGCAATTAATGGTGATATGGGCCTAAGGTCTTGTATAGAACGTAGATGGATTAATATGGTAAGGTTGTGGAATAAAGTGATTAACATGGGAAATGACCGATTGGCACACATAATTTTTCTGTGGGATTATACACACAGTTCTAACGATTGGTGCTCCGATATGAAGAAACGTTTTGACTCTATTGACAGTATTGATATTTTTGAAAGTAGGTCCTCATGCAATATCGGGGAAGTTCAGGGTTTAATTATAAATTCTAATGATGCCAAATGGTTGAACAGCCTTCGATTCACTCCTAAACCCAGAACATATATCCTCTTTAAATCCGCTTTTGAAACCGAGAATTATATAAATATGAATTTGACCCGCCAACGTCGGTCCTTTCTAGCCCAATTTCGATGTGGAATTCTCCCAATTCGAATTGAGACTGGTAGATTTAAAGGTGAAAACCCCAACGAGAGATTGTGCACATTTTGTGACAAAATGGCAATTGAAAACGAAACTCATTTTCTCTTAGAATGTTCTTTATATACGGATCTGAGATCATCCCTCTTGCAATCGGTATCCTTTGAACAAAAAGAACAAATGGCAAAATCGGATATAGAAGCTCTAAAAATTCTAATATGCTTTTACCCCAGGCAGTGTGCATCATTTATTGTAGAGGCATATAACAGGAGAAATAGCAAGATATATCGCCGAACATAATTTATTGTAGAGGCATATAACAGGAGAAATAGCAAGATATATCGCCGAGATATATCGCCGAACATAATTTTAAAAGATGGATAAGCTCACAGATGATTGTGTTGGGACCCAAGACGGGCATTCTTATCATTCAGACGTGCAATAATTTTTAGTTATTGACACTTTGGGTTCGAATCATAATTAGTCGAGGCCGCTATTAGGTATTCCATTTATTTCATTGTCTCTCCTTCCCTTTCTTTCTCCTGGACAGGGGCTCACGCACCCCCCCTCCATTGGAGCGAGCACGATGAGCTCCTCCCAATGTGGGTCTGTGGGCTATGGCCCGGAGAGAGAAAGTGGTGGAAATTGGACTGACATGAAATATTGAGATATAGGTGCTGTCGATTGTTTTTAGTGTTAAGTAAAGCAAACAACTTCGAATTTGCACCGTCTCGGCAAGTAGATGGCGACCCGCGGCCCTTCCTCTGACCGTTCTCTGTGAGGCCGATCCTAGGAATGGCCGCGTGTCGCATTTTGGACGCAGCGACTGAGTCTACCCGGTCGTACAATTTATATTTATAGCAGAGAACGGTACAGTTATATTATAGCAGAGAACTACCTCATTAGAATCACTTGTCGAATCTAAAAAAAATAAATGAAGAGTTTCCCCCCATTGAGCCCTCTCTCACCTACAAAAAGGCTTTGGATATCACAGTCTTGTCTAAGTATAGAAAATGTACCACCGCCGGTCACACCCCTTCACTTGCGTTGAACGCTGGCCAACATTTTCTGGAAAATCAACATACACACACGGAAAAAGGGTGATAGAATAATGGCCAAAAGTTAAATATGACGTGGTGAGTACGGATCGCACATCAGGTTTTTAACATAGACGATTTGTGTCTTCCCCGGACATATTCGAGATCTAAGCCTTAACCCTTCATCGGTTTTCTGTCGCAGATCATTTATTAAATAGTCGTACGAAACATCAGTTGCATCATAGAACACACTTCTCTGAGAAATTTTACTCTCTCAGGATAAATCTGAGCTGCCAGATGTGAAATGTGTAACCGGTCTTTGTAAAAGGTTATGGAAATAACAGTTCAGAGTCACGGTACAACCAGGGCTTATATTTCGTCTAAATTTGTGAGAATCCATTTGGATTCTCGTGAAAATGGTTGCGAGAATCCATACCTACTACATGTATGAGTGTCCCAGGATCCCATGACGCCACCATGGTTGAACCACTGTTGTATACTGATAACACATGTTAACCTTTTACCCAACACACCTTTTTAATTTTTAAAACTAAATTTGATAATTTTTAAACAATAAATAATAAATAAATGATAAAATAATTAAATGAACAATATTTACCAATAAAATCTTACAAATATGGCTGTCGTTGGAACCGGCTCAATGAGCCGGTTCCAATGACAACCATATTTGTAAGGTTTTATTGACAAAGTGTCAGGATATATCAGGTCATGTTAGCCTTCTATTGGTTAATTTGTTGCCGCTGTGTTAGTTGAAGGGTTAAATTGACTCAATTTTTTTTCACGCGAATCCTAGCAGAGGTGCAGTGAGAATCTACATGGATGCTCGCCGGTTTTATTGCGCGCATCTTTGTGCGAATCGATTCTCGGATTCTCGTCGAAATATAAGCCCTGACAACAGAATTTATTCTGATCAAATAAGTTCTGAACGATGTATAGCACACTGATCCCGCGGTGTTGAGAGTCCTGGGTAAATAAACGATCGACCCATTCGTCGACTTGCAACATCAGATCGCCCAGTATAGCAATAGAATTGGGCTTGAACTCTTGGAATATCCCCCCCCCCCCCCACAAACTCCACATGGGGCAAGGTGTCATACAGGGGCTGCCATTCGCTAAAACAGCAAATAATAATTTGAGGGATGAGTTACACCAGGTCGTTTAGGTTTTCAATAAATGCATGGATAAAGGTCGATTTTCCAGAAGACGTTGGTCCACGTAGCTTACAACGCAAGTGAAGTGGTGCGACAAGCGGGGGTCCATTTTCTCTACGGAGGCAAGACTACAATATCTGCAACCTTTTTATAGATCAATTAAAAAAAACAAATAAAAAACATTTATCTCTTCGAACTCCAGGGGTATCTTCCATACCAGTTCAATGGCAACAATTAGAAACGTTCATATTCATTATTTCGGGCAGAACCATCAATATTTTCTTGATTGATTTACCCCACACATTTACTGAACCAACCTATTTAATAACGTTATGACGTATCACGTTCCTGGCCAGAAAAAGGGCCGCTCGGTTTCATAGGGTTAAGAAAAATTGAAAAAAATGTGCTCAACTATTATTAACCCCCTTAGGACAGTTTGTTGTTTTTTTCACACTCGCAAAATCGGCAGTTTTCTTCAAATTTGCCGTTCATTTTGTATGGACGAAATGGAACACTTTGCCACTACAATTTCAAACTGTCCATAAGATTTGCATAGGAAATATCCCACTGATAGAAAAAATACTAATTTTGCAATAAAATGCAGGTGGTACCAATTAACCCTACAAACGAATGGAAAAATTGAAGCTTCTTGTCCATTTTTGACAAACTGAGGAAACCAGACGAAATGGACATACCATATTTCTCCATTCTTAAAGTAATGTCTCTGCATTTTAGTGGCGCCGCAAATGTGCGATATCAATTGAAATTAGCTCAGAATAGGCGCAATATTACGCAACGTTTCAATATTGCGATGAAATGTGCATAACATTTCCCACGCTATCATTGCATAATTTCGAAGCCGTTTTTTTCCTCCTTCTAGTCAGTACAGTTTGCCACCACTGTATTGAATGGCGCCAATATTCAAAAACATACCCCCTGTGTTATCCAAGCGGGTACTCGTCCCGGGGTTTGAGTTAATAAACAGCAGATGGCGCCTTGCTGTACTTAAGTGAATATGTGAAGCTTTAAAACTCACCCTGCCGAATATATAGCACACTTGTTTGATTGTTAGTGCCTAGCCTTCGTCATATACTGATATATACCCCCCCCCCCCACCCACCTCCCCCACCACATTGCCAATGGCACACGTAAAATACATTAAAAACGAAAAGAAAACAACAGAGTTCTCGTAAAGTAAAGCCTTTTCCATTAGTGCACTGCTGATGAATATGAGAACGCACTGTCGCTAGCCTCACGGCAAGGAGAGTATCTGCCCCTGTTCCTTCCATCCGATGCCCTTATGTGAGATAGCCTTAAACCAAAGGATATTTTTTAACACATTGAATTCGAAAGCCATCATTGCATATGTTGCGACAAACTTGTAACAGTTGTTTTCTTCAGTTTACACACAGTGTAAGTTTATGGTGCTCAAACCTTTTACTTGGTGTCAGATTCTGACTTCTCTGTTACTTCTGTCCAAATTCAAAAATAAAACCACTGCAAAGTTCTGTCGCAAGAAAACAATAGACAAACGTGTACATTATATTCAGTGTTTTATCTTCCTTTCTGGGCACTGGGCTCAGTATAATTGTCTGATTTCTTTGTGCGAACGAAAACACAAATGGCTGAAATGAGAAATGAAGCCCCATGCTATTCTGTTATCACTAACCTTTGAAGGAACTTCACGTGTGGGATTTTAACCCTTTACTTAACATGAAAAGCAGACGACACTTGCAAAAAAATTTCTTGAATAACTAATTTTTTTTCATTTTTTGTCTCAAAAACATAGGTTATGACCCCTCGTTGGAACGAGCTCGTCGAGCTCGTTCCAACGAGGGGTCATAACCTATGTTTTTGAGACAAAAAATGAAAAAATAATGAAAATTAATTGGCGATTTTTGAGAATAGCGCTGGCCGGTTTTGGCCGTTACGTTGGGTAAAGGGTTAACTGTGGATAATTGTTTGGAAACATAAATTGTAGAGAAATGCCTCTTTTGAAAGAGTCTGGTTTTATCTAACTCTAGTACGTTGCTTATTCACAGGATGTGACAGATGCATACAATTTCCAGAGTTGCTTATTCACAGGATGTGAAAAATGCATACAATTTCCAGAGTTGAAAATGTCCCTTTGTCGAAGAAGGTAGAATTAGCGTGTTAAGGTTCATATGAAGTGCGTATGTGACTATTATAATCCCTGATGGGTACGAGTGTGGGATGGGAAAATCTCACCCGAGGGCAAGATATTTGGGCCAGACACGAGGCTTGAGATTTTCCCATCCACACCCGTACCCATCAGGGATTATTTTTCTCCCCCACCATACAGCGGTTACGTTAGCTAGAGGTAATCGGCGGTCACGTGCTGATATAATCAACTCATTTGGTATTCGTTGTTTTGAAAAACTAATGACACCATCGGAAAGGGCATTGATCACACGGCATTCTGATGACGTCAATATGAATTAGTTGGTAGCAAGAAACTGATACGATATGCATAACGCCATAATAACGTTGTAAATGTATAATGTCACGTGGGTGGGGTGGGATACATATGTCTTTCCCTACTATCTCACTCTGGACAGACGTATGTTACACATGCAGTGGGGGAAGAAAGATAATTCATTGCACATCTCATTTAATGATCACTCTCGGTGGCCAGCTATCTATTTTTTCAACAGAGCGTGGGGCAAGCTCGCAAAATGTATTTTGAAAAATGCAGTGTGGCGAGGTGAGAACCTAGTTTATCGTATGTGTACCTATCATCGCAATGTTACAAAAATAATCTCCACAGACATAGAATAAAGTAATTCTTTACCTGGCTGTTGACACCAATGTCCAATAAACGACAACAATCCTTCAAATGGGGGCAATGGCTGCTCACATCTGCATATATATAATTCTTCAGGAAGAAGCCGATGGAATACCTTGTTCATATACAGCAGTGTGATGTAAAAGCTACATCTCTGCTGTTTGTCTCCATCTGTATGCGGATCGGGGTAGAATTGCATCCAAAACCATTTATCTTTGAATGCATGCACTTGCACATAAAGTGGTATTTTGAGCCAGTTTGTTATCTTTTCCAAACATTGTTGATCAACCATTCTAGGGAAATCTTGTAAAAGAACATCATCACGATCCGATTCAATTACTGTTGTAGCGTCTTCTTCACTTTGATATTCTTCTGTCTTTTTTTTGTCTAATACCATAAGTACGGCCCCATAGTGGTCACTGATTCCATATATTTCGCGGCTTATACAACGACACAAACTCTGTTGAGGCACTTTTGTAAAGTCAATTGTCAATTGCAACCCTTTTAAATTTCTTCTTGCAGAGTCGAGCAAACTGGAGTCTGTTTCATCGTTCGGTATTGAATTCAGATGATTCGGCCCTCTTGGGATTACTGATTCAGCAAATCTGTCTAAATGACTGTGGTTGTCGTGGCATGATTTGTCACACTGAGTGGCATCAAAGATCAAGAGTGGGCTCGACTCTGTATCAACTGGGTCAGATGTAGCCATTTTACTTAGGTGCATACAATAGCCTGAAATACAAATATATATAGTGTTTTTAATAAGTTAAGAACGTACATCCTCGCGAATCTCAGAGTTTGGGTCGAATCGAATCTCGTATCAAATCAAGCAGACTAAGAGGATTTTCAGCGGAATCAGTCGAATTTCGAACCAGCTACGTAGTGAGTGTTTGAGAACTCAAGTTCATGTAAGCCATTTCCTCTCCAGTCAAAAGCTGAAGTGCTTTCATTTTTACTTTTTAACTGAAAAATGTATTTGTGCATTTTCTTTCTGTCAAGAGCCCCACGTTAAATGTTGAGCGTTGCTTTTTTTACAATCAAAGAAGATCAATGGGGTTTTCTATATTACACTCGTGTTATGTTTTAAAATTACGATTTTGCCGTTACTATAGGATGTCTCAAAGACATGTTAAAGGAAATACAGGTCTCGAAAATCAGGTAGTCGAAGCGGAATTTACTGTGAGTAACACTATGGGAAATTTCCATTTCATGTACTCGTCCTTTGTTTTACTTCTCAAAATTAAAGTTTTTTCAATTACTCGATTCTGCGATCGCCAATCGTTGAGATTTTCTGATTTTTTAAATGGAAAAATTTCTTCGAACGAATGAAATCTTGTCATTTTTAATTGGAAATTTAAACGGGATTCCACCCAGTTTTACAAAATTACACGTCAGCATTCTTGACTTCATTGAAGAAAATAATGCAAGGGTCGATTTGGTTATTGACGGTTGGCTGTATGGAAATACCCACGCTAGGATTTTCTAAATTCTATATGTTTATCACGGCGCTGTGCAATAGTGGTGTAATAGAGTACCCCGGGTTACTTTTGAATCAGTGGGAATCGATCAACCTTCCATGAATTAATGTGCACAGTAATTAAATGCGTGCATAAAATTAATAAAACTATTGAATCAAATAATTTCACTTCTGAGTATTCTCTAACGTAAACTTTAGAGAGATGTCTTTAGTGAGAACAATCATACGGAATAAAACACTTTTTAATCGATTGCCACGTTATTTTGTTAGTCAGGGGAAACATCTGATCCCGGAAAGAGTGATTTATTTTTTTGTGTGTATGCCAGCTCACTGTTACGGAAGGATTCATTTTTTATGTAAACGGAGATGCCAAAGGACCAAAATAGTTTTTTCTATGCACTGACCCGAATTATCAGTCATACAGTTAAAACTAGAAGACTTGTCATGAAATGCGCACAAATAGCACGTTGATCTGCGCGTTAATGTACGCGTTATGGCCATAGTAAAACTATCAAATTCTGTACATATGGCCTGTGCACAAGCATCGTTTCAGCCAATGGACCTCCGGGTAACCCGGAGGTCCATTGGCAGAAACATTGCATGCGTTTGCTATGAATAACCAGGAGAACCTGCAGTGCTTTGGATGCCATTCGATATGGCAATTGCGCGCAATTCCAACGCGCAATTAAACCTAGATAAGCGCACTATTCGTGACAGGACTTCTAGTTTTAACTGTCGGCTATCCGGGGGAAAGGATGTTTTGGTATGTTAATCCTATCATCTCGAATAAGCAAAGTAGTTCTAACTCGCTAAAAATATATGTAAAATGATTTGAACGATATTAAAAACAGTTTTACAAAACAATTGAATGATTCTAAAACAATTTAAAAAAAATATTGAATGACAGTAAAACACTTTCTGACGTGATGTCCAGAGCTAGCAAATTGCGTTTGAAAGGTGGACATTCGTTACAGAAAGAAGCTTTGAAGGTGGTTCAAAAGTGGAAAAAAGCAATCCACCAGAATAAATGAAAACTATTTTGAACGTAGAAAAACAAAATCGAACATGACGAATGAAACCCCTGTTTCGAAAGTGCAAAACAATGTACCACAGTGAATGAAAACTCTGTTTCGAAAGAGAATAAAAACTTGAATTAGCTTCCAAAATGCAGACAAACGAAATCCCTCGAGAGAAATGTTGAGAAAACAAAAAAAAAAAAAAAAAACAACCACGAAAACTCGACAATGCAGATACAGAATAATGATATCGAATCCCGTTAACTCGGAGATGCGTAATATCAGGAGAGCAAGATTAGTGGAAATAATAAATCGCGATTTCAAATGCAAGAGACATAGAGAGAGAGAGAGAGAGAGAGAGAGAGAGAGAGAGAGAGAGAGCAGTTTCTGTTGTGGAACAAAGGACGTAGCGGTAAGGTTTTTTTTTTTAAATTGTCGGATAGTATTGGTCAAAAGAGGTGAGGTTCTGAGGCATTTATGGACTGGGGGGAAATGTAAGTGAGGAATTTGTTTTGCGAGAAGAAAGTGGATGTAAATTATATTGATACGCTTCGAGAAACACATCACACATGCAAAAACCAAGCAGTCCCCAAGATCATCCAAAAGACGTGTTATTTTCACTCTAACATCGAGGTTGAAAACCTCGAGGATCGAAGACATTTTCGCGAAGATGAAAGAGAAGATACTGGAATCTTTTGCAAAACATCAACACAGAGGGTAGCAATTACACGTTCCAAGAAGTGTTGAATTTAGACATCCACGTGGAAAAATACACACGTGGACAAATACATGACGGTCTTCTTATATGAAGTTGCCTTACTTTTTTAGAGATGAAAAATGCTATTGTTAACATAGCAAGTCGTGAAGATCATTAATGCTTCAAAACAGGCAGTCACTTCCACATTGTATTCCCATGGAATAAAACGCGCACAGAGTTTTAAATACCGAGAGAAGTCGAAGAATTTAGATGGGTCGGTAAATGAGTTTCCAAGAAAGGTAAGAACATCAATCATTTTGAAACACCGAAGCCGAAACACCGAACACCGAAGCCGAACGGTGCGATAGATGTATTGGATGTGATGATGAGAATAACGTGTTTGTGGTGAGAATTAACCCTTTACCCAACGAATCGGCCGCATCCGCCCATGTAATATGAAAATTCAGCAGTTGAGCAAATATTATTTTTCAAAAAATTTCAACAAAACCACATCATGTGACCCCTCGTTGGAACGAGCTCGTCGAGCTCGTTCCAACGAGGGATCACATGATATGGTTTTGATTAAATTTTTTGTAAAATTAAAAAAAATGATATTTAAAATAATAAATTTTGATATCGTCTGCGTTGGGTAAAGGGGTAAAACACAGAAATCACAGCGATACAGAGGTGAATCTGATGTCGACGAAAATCAGCATGGCTGTGATGTCGGATTAAAAGTCTAAGCCCTCTGTTGCCGAAACAGTTAATTGGCGACAATGAAAAGAGATTTGTCTGTTTCACCTGTTTGAATTCGTTCCACTGAAAAGATTTATTTGATAGACACAACAAATTTTGTCACGATAATCAATCCGTGCAAATAGACGTTCCAAAAATGGTGCTTAATTAAATTGCAAGCACCACAACAAACAGTTGAGAGTTCCTTTCGTTGCATTTACGTATGTAAAAAAACAAACGAGTTCGTGACCACTGAACCACAACAATAGTTAGGTTGAAAGATATCAAAAACAAATT
Organism: Pictodentalium vernedei; assembly: GCA_031216915.1. NCBI lineage: Eukaryota > Metazoa > Mollusca > Scaphopoda > Dentaliida > Dentaliidae > Pictodentalium > Pictodentalium vernedei. The sequence continues at coordinate 56,259,409 of CM062295.1, forward strand.
CCTTCCGAATATTGATTTCACGTAGTCTTCTGTCAATGGTCTATCTTGTACACCAAACGATCGAAGAGGACAATATGGTACATGTGTTTGTGATCAACTTGTAAGTTCAAATCAACGCATTGTACCAGTGGTTTATAACAGCATATGAAGATGAATTTTTTGAGAGATGAACAAGAAAAAACTACAGAAATGTAGGGAAATGTCACATTTGTCGGGGTCCACTCGACAACAAACGAGTCAGGAATCATGACCATTACCCTAGCCTCTTTTGGGGGCTCACAAACAAATGTATTTTAAAGATTGAAGATGCGACCTTTAGGCTGATCTTTTTTCTTACATTATCGGGAATACGATTCTCATCTATTCATGAAAACCTCGATGTTAGTTAGCAAATGCGAACTTTCGTGCATTGTCAACAACGAAGAGAAAAAAACTTTTCGGTTAGGTAAAAGATGGTGGTGGGCAAAACTGTGAAGATGGATGATAAAATATTGAAGTATGCAAAAGACCGATCACTCTAGAAGTACCATTCATGGGCCGTTACAAGCCTATGGCTTAGATGTTCTGGTGGATCATATAGAACAGGAAAAACGCAATGCCATGGCTCGAATTTTCCCCGCAATAAGTTAAACATTCTCTTGAAAAAAGGCATCTATCCATATGATTACAAGGATGGTTGATAAATCTGACGAGTCGTTGATAGCGTCCATAAGAACAATTGTATTTGCGACTCTACGATACTCTGTTTTGTGCGATGATACGAGCACACTCAAAAAATCCACGAGAGATTACCACTATTTGCATTTGAAAACAGATGTTCATCTCCTCGAAAACGTGTTCGAAAATTTCAAAGACGTGTGTTCGAGACATTACGATCTAGATCCTGTGTGGTACTTTCGAGCTCCAAGACTGAGTTGGGATGCTCTGCTGAAACAAACCAGAGTCGGAGTGGAATTGTTGTTGTTCTGTTCTGATGTACAAAAGTGGTGTTAGAGGTGCCATATACACCCTGTCTCAGAGATACACGAAAACTAATAATTGTTATTTGAGAGACTTTGATATGAAGAAGCTGGACATATACATCACATATCTGGACGCGAACGATTTGTTCGGTCGGGCCACGAGTAGACCATTGAAATTTCAAGAGGGCTTTGAAGCCGGGAGAGAACAAAAACTGGACACATTATCCGTGTCTTTTGGCAGTGGATTTGGAACACGAAACCGAACTCTACAACCTGCACAATGAGTCAACAGCATAAAGAAACTCATCCTGAATTTAGGAGACAAAAGCAAGAACGCGGTCTATTGCGAACATTTGAAACTCGATTATGCCATGACATTGATGAGGCATACTTCGCATCATCCGATGTGACGAGAAATTTTTTACGAAAACCTTCATAGATCACAACACGTGAGTCGGGATAATATGGGTGTTCAAGGACAGTGAACAAAATGGACCCGAAAAGGTGGATGTGAAATTATACGTAATGTTACTCATTGTTTTAATACAATCTCGAGGCGTTGAAAAAAATGACGACATTTCGTCCCCCGAGTTCCAATGTGTTCTATGTGCCTACTGGCACATAGAACACATTGGAACTCAGGGCACGATTTTCAGATTCAAGCACATTAAAAAAATTAGATACGTCTCAATAAAATGTCGAGACTTTACTCTGCATGGAGAAATGAAGATGAAAAAAGTGATTTGTCAAAAACCTCCACTAAAATACCGAGACGTTATTGGGCACGAAACAATTCTGGCCCACTCATGTTGATGCATTTCTTGGGTTGGGACAAGAGATGCGCAATGCGCTTACAAAAAGGGGCAATTATGTTACCCTCCCGCTGCAGGACCAACTCTCGCCTCCCTTAAAGTGGTCGACCACTTTTAGGGATGGAGTGGAGGATGTTCAGGAACCATGGAGGTTACCATGTCTATAACGGTTAGACTGTCCATAGCGGTAATTGGGGTGCTGGTCAAAAAGCATCTTCTGTGTACCTGCTTAAAAGAAGAAGGCAGAATTAGTTTTCATTAGAATATGCAAAAATAAAAAAAAGATAAAAGTAGCACATTATGTTTTAATTTGTGATCTAATCTTTAGCTGAGTCGATGAAGGCAGTCCTTTCTGGTAGAAGGCCACAGGTAAGCTGTTAATCTGCCTGTTAGCTCACCTTCTTAGGATGAGAGTGAGTTTGTAGCGGGAGGGTAACAGGTTTAGACACGAAACCACACCCGAGGGTGTTTCGGTTATGCCCTTCGCTGGTTTCGACCATATTTAGATTAGTTTCAGTTTATTTGGAGGCGCCTGGTATCGCGAGCGTTTTATTTGGGCTGAGCTTCCCCGGATGGGAATGAGATTGCAGCGGGAGGGTAACATAATTTCTCAAACCACATCGTTACTGTGGTTATTTTACAAAGTGCAAAAAAAAAATAATAATAATTACTACTGCGAGTGACCAGCTCTGGACGAGGAGGGGATGTTGTCTGATAGAGTTTTTACAATTATCGCTAAGTACAAGATGGAAATTCTCAAACAGTGTTGCATTTTGATATCTTACATCCCAAGAAAGAGCATGTGCTATGAGGAAAAACATCTCACTTTCTCTTTCTGTCTGTCTGTCTCTCGCTCTCTCTTTCAGACAAAACAATGTTACTCACACACCGAAGTATTTGATCCATCATTAATATTGTTTGTTTTTTCCTACAAAACCAGTGGAATAAGAAAACATCCTAATATATCCTCGAGTCTTTTTGTGGCGTGGGGGCCGACTTAAATTATTGCAAATTTCATCAGATCTTGACCTTCACCACCAACGCTCTTTACCCTTGTTATCGCTACTAGCCCGGAAGAGCTAGACATATCGAGTGCAGAGTTTTCCCTTATATTAGCCTATATGTCTAGCATATTCTGCGCAAAAATGGCTGGGAATCGACTTCCGGTTCGGTAGGTCGTTAGGGGGTCGAATATTTCCCAACGCACTTTTTCGAAAACTCTTGTTATCGCTACTCCTCCTGAACGGCTTGAGATATCAAGTTCGAGCCCTTTGCAATATGTACGCCTGTACGTGTGGGTAGACACTGTGCTAACATGGCGGGGGTAAGACTTCCCGTTCGAGAGACACTATGGCTTGAATATTTTAACCATAGCATTTAACGCTCATTACACGAATTGCTTGTTATCGCTACTCCTCTGGAACGGCTCGACCTATCGAGTTCGCATTTGTTTCTGTTACGTGCGCCTACATGTCTAGTATATTCAGTCCAAAAATGGCAGACGTCTCACTTTAGGTTCGGGAGGTCGGTAAGGGTCGAAAATTTGACGATGCCCTTTATGGAGTATTATTGTTATCACTACTGCTCTAGAACGATTTGAGCCTTTTGCGCCATATTCGCCTGTATGTAGGGAAGACACAGTCCAAATATGGTAAGGATCAGACTTCCTGTTCGGGAGATACTATGAGTTGAAAAATTTAACCTTAGCATATAACGCTATTGACATGAAGTGCTTGTTATCGCTTCTCCTCCAGAAGGGCTTGGCCTATCAAGTCGGTATTTTTTCGTTATGTGCTCCTTCATATCTTGTCTGAAAATGGCAGGGGTATGGCTTTCGGTTCGGGAGACCGGTAAGGTCAAACATTTGACATGATGCTTAATTATTTTAGCACGATACTCAATTAATTTAGCATGAGGCTTAATTATTTTAGTATGATGCTGAATTAACTCAGCATCATGCTGTATTATGCACGATTTTATGAATGCAGCATAAATAATATAGCATGATGCTGAAATCAGGTTCACGTACGGCTGGGTCATAATTGTTTTTTTTTCGCATGATGCTCTAATAATTAAGCATGATGCTATATTATTTGGTATTATTTCATGAATGCTGCATAAATAATGAAGCATGATGCTTAATTATTTGAGTATGATGCTGAATTAATTCAGTATGGTGGTATATTATTTGGGTATCATACTATATTAATTTAATATCATGCACTATTATTTATGATCCTGCTCGTACGTCATAGTCTTCAATAATTCTCGTTATCCGCGAAGTGTACAATTAAAACTAGAAGTCCTGTCATGAAATGCGCACAAATAGCACGTCGATCTGTGCTTTAATCTACGTGTTATGGCCATAGTAAGGCTATCAGATTCTGTACATATGGCCTGTGCACAAGTAATGTTTCAGCCAATGGACCTCCGTGTAACCCGGAGGTCCATTGGCAGAAACATGTCCTGTGTTTGCAATGAGTAACCAGGAGAACCTGCCGTACTTTGGACGCCATCCGATATGGCAATTACGGGCAATTAAGCCTAGATAAGCGCACAGTTCATGACAGGACCATTAGTTTTAACTGTACTTCCGAAAATTCATTGGTGTATCAGCATATTTAATGTTAGACGTGTTTTAAACGCACTGCTCTTTGTTACGCACCAGTTCTATGAAATCCTTATCTACAGCAACACTCAACCCTGCGGAAAATGAAAATCCGTTCCGCACACATATGTCAAACGGAAATCGTTGACGGACAATTTTGGACGATCACGTCATCTGTCAAAACATAACATAACCCCGCATAATTGAAATTGGGGTCGTCCATCCTAACTTTGATCAATTTGTTGACATTTTTCCCAATGTCCCAGAAACAGATAAGAGAAGTAAGAAATGGCAAATTATATATCAAAATAATGAGTAAAGTGCATAGAAAAGGTATATATAATTTTTTTCAGACGAAAAAGTGAATTTTATGATTTTGAAGAAGATTAATTTGCCAGTGGCATAAGTAACGAAGCCGTAAAACTACAAAATGATCGGTAATTCGAAAGCCTTGTCCTCAATGTAATGATAACATACTACAGACTCGGAGAAAGCATTTTTATGGCACACACTATGGTGTGTTGTGATGTTGGAATGCAATACCGCCAACACAAATTTTGGATGTTCCGGGTGTAGCCATGTTTCAATGATGTTTATACCGGTCGCGTGATTGTAATGTGGTTCTTGCAGGAATACTCATTTTGGGTGATCGTAAAAAGGCAAGGACGTGATCACGCCTTTTGTTTGTTCGAGACAATTAATGAGCAGACTTGCAAACAAATTACAGCAAATACTTGAGCTGTTAATGTCATAACTGCAAAATATGCTTTGAAATTCCCTCCACCGCCATCCAATATTTACAGGCTGTCTGAACTGTTTTGTTGACGAAAATCTGAATCATTGTGCACTAAAAAGGTAACATGAACCACTTGTCAAAAAAAAAATAACCGAGTGTATAAAATCGGGACGATACACATAAAATAAAGTAATATTCATAAAAAGTAAGCTGAATGCTTCAGAAATCACCTTTTTCTCAAAGTATATTCCAAGTGAGATGGAAATATATTGAGCGTGTTGATTTTCCCAGAAGTTGTGAAGTTATTTACTTCCTAGTAACCATGGATCTCTGCCGCGTCTGTGTTGATGTCCACAAAGGACCGATGGAAGATGGGTTAAAAATTGTGCATTCGCGCTTTTAGATAAGGTGTGATTGGGCGATGCTGTGAATTTAATTTTTCCTTCCAAACAACCATACCAACACAAGCGTCGATCAGTGTCTTTTGTTATCGCATTAGACTAACAGACGTGACAAATCTCTTTTACTGGAAACTGTCTCCGAATTTGCATATCATAATAAACATAACGGCGGTCAGCGTGACCGTAATGGTCAAAACCCAAACGAATTATCGAATCCATGATCAAAATTAGCCGCAATTGGAATTTAAACAAAAGAAATACACGAAATATTCGCATTGTCTTCAGTATCCGTGCCGAGTTACTTTTTAACCTGACACACCAGACCATATGGGTGCTGTTTTGTTTGTCAGTATCATACTTTCGGCAAATATTTGTGGAAACAGTAAGAGAGTGCGACAGAAGCCAAATATTTTCCCTTCATTTATAAATTAATTTAAATTGATAATTCTGTTTATTTTACTGAAATTATAAATTGATAAGGTGGGTGTGTTGTGATTATTATGCTCCCGACTTGGAAAGTCAAAGGCGTATCTAGTACCGTGGAGAACTCTGTCCGTCCATACCAACATTTTCCCTTGTACCTCAACCACTGCTACTCCAATTTGAATGATATTTGGTATTGTGATCGAGAGTCATGGGGAAACGATACCTATGTACCCGTTGAAGCGTGCGTTTCTTCCAAACATTTTTCCAGAGGTATGGTCCTTTTTCACTCTTTCGAGTTAGAAAAAAAAATTTTATAACTAGTTGATTTGTTACAATTTGTTGGAAAGTGTCTGATTGCACCCTCCAATCAATTGCAACAGTACAATTTTAGTGAATATTTTATTCCTATTACTCTGCGAAATAATCTGCACTTGGGGATGAGACGTGCACCCCATAAGTGGATAGATGACGGTCTTCTGTTGCACGTACTCCTACCGCTCTCACCGGACTGGTGGCTTCGCAGCTGGTCTTCCGGACCAATAAGTGATTCCTATTACTTATCAAGCAACAAGCTAACGAATATTCTGTAAAGCCACCAATGTGGTGTTTGAACCTTTAATCGGGGCTATTATGGAGGCTTCTGGAACTCAACATGTTGATTATGACAAAGTTTTTCTATTCACCCATTAATCGGTAAATTAAGTGTTATATTTGGAAGTAAGAAGCGCGAAAGGTCCAGAACTTAAAGTCGAAAAAGATTGTTCTGCAATGTAATATGATTTTTGCATATAGACTTATTTGGAGGGTTAACTGTTTGATATTGCTTGGAACATGTGTGTCGCCAGGATTTTCAAAAAGAGTTAAACGTTGATGAAAAAGGCATATGCCACGAGTGCCGAATGTACAGGCATACAAGGGAGGGGGCATACATCCCCCCTCCCCGGTAAATTGTTTATTAAATGGAGCTCTCTCGTCGCCTTTTGGGGATTTCTTTGCGGACTGCGTTCTTGAAAACCTACGTGAACACCTATGAATGGGAGACCTACTGGATGTGCCCTCCTGATCTCAATATGTCAATGAGCCTCTTTGGACAAGTACAGGCAATAATGGTTATGTGGGGTTAATTTGATGTGTTTTGAATAACAATGTACTTTTATATACATTTGATGGTATATTGCAGTGACGAGTTACAGCTACTCTCATTTCTTCTCCAACAGATATCATGAGTGTATTGGTGCCCAGGAGTAACAAAACCTATATTACTTACTGATAAACCAGACAAATGTAACAATTTAATCACTATCAAATTGATACATGGGACAAAATGGGTTACAGTGCAAGTGGTTTGTAAATATATTTGTTCAACTACAATGTGTATGACTTTGCAGTGTATTCTACATAGGAGAATATCATAGTTTCTTTCCAAACTACCACAGTGACACATACATCTTTATATTGGGAGACACTCTTTTGTCCTTCCATACTTCTTCTAGTGGACTCCTTCAAGTTGAGTTTTGTTGAACCTCCCCAAATCAAAACATAAACAAAAGAAAATATCTGCCTTAGATCAGTGAGCACTCCACTTATAACGTTTGGTCTCAATCTTTATTACTTTGAAGAATCAGAAAAAGATTTCTTCGAGTATGTACTTCAATGGTTCCAGAATACAGCTTTTATTTTATTTTGAGGTATTTCTCTTACTTATGCCATAGCAGACTTTCGGGCAATGCTGTCTACACAGGGTATCAGTTCCATGGCCATTTCCAGTTTCCGCTTGTTCTAGGTTTCATTCCAAGCATTTTGCTATATAATTTATTGGGGTTATTCATTTTGGGTCTTTTTTTAGACTTTGAAGACACTTATCTGAAATTTGACCAAAGTTAGGTGGGACGTCCCCTTGAAGAATCCATTAAATGGATAATTAAATTTAAATGAAGTAACTTTTATAAAAACTAACAATTGAAAAGCTATTAGTCTGCAATACATTTCGTTACAGAATCAATTAAATGGGTAATTAATTTTAAAGTATTTAAATTTATTTATAAAAACACTTCTCAAAATTCCTCCAAAAACAAAATGGCGTATCCGTTTAGGAGAAGTACAAATGTACTATACATTTATATGGCATGCATCGATAAAGCGACTTATTCATGGCGATCTGTCACATATCAGAACAGCCCGAGGCAAAGCTGTTGTAGCAAACAATACAAATTGTGTTAAACAATGGACTGAACCTGTTCAATTGTATTAAAGAAGTTCCACTGTGTTTTCTAAACGAAATTGACAAAATCAAATAAAAGTAATGTCCAGCCACCATTTTTCTCAAAGCGTGATGACAATAATTGCTTTTAATTGTTAAACTCAAGTAAAAAAGGAAAGTTGCCAATACTAAGGTGATAAATTTCAATTGTTTATCGATGAAAATGTATCATAGAAAACATCCATTGATAAAGTGGAAATGAGCCAATAGAATGCCACACCGCTTTGTGGTTCTCATTATACAGGCTCAGCTAATCAGAGGACAGGAACTCGAAATGTGCACCCGTCAAATTTCACTCCGTGTTTCCGATCACAATTCAAAGTAAATGTGAAGAGCATTTCATATTTGCGACAAGATCTTTTCGGCAGTTTCTGCGCATTTACATAGTAAACAAAGTGGATAATTAATCTTACAGTGTTTGATCAAGGAGCCGATTAGAAAATATACTAGACGTGCTCATCCCAGCATAAAAGTTTTGATAAAAAATCCCACCTTTATTAAAAAAAAATCTCACAAAAACATGAAAGAACTACCATTCTATCGTAAACGTTTTGACCTTTATCCAAACAATTATCATAACAGACGGGAGCTGACGGGAACAATCGTTTAAGAGGTGGTGTTTACGTAAACGGTTTTCTTCTAGTCTACCCCCAAACGATTTTCTTTTCATGAAAATCCAACAAGCATTTATACGAAAAATAGGCTTACGTAAACAAGTAAGTAAAAAAATATACTAGACGTGCTCATCCCAGCATAAAAGTTTTGATAAAAAATTCCACCTTTATTAAAAAAAAATCTCACAAAAACATGAAAGAACTACCATTCTATCGTAAACGTTTTGACCTTTATCCAAACAATTATCATAACAGACGGGAGCAGACGGGGGGGGAGGGGGTGCAATTTTTTTATTATTTATTTTTTTATTTTTTTTTGGGGGGGGGGGGCATGTGTTTATAGCTATGTTGCCCACTTTGGAGTACTTCCACCCAAGTATTGGCTACCAGGTTCTATTTTACCAGTACAACAAAACTTGTCTACCGTACTAAAAAAAGCACTGTTGCATTTCACGGGGTTCCCATGGAGGTGGGAGAGGGTTAATAAACAGTAATTGTAATATGAGGCACGTAAACTACTTACCTTTTTAGTCCTTGGTTGTTGTATGGTTTTATAATGATTGCTTGTTTCGAGTGATTTTCATCTTTCTCTTTCAGATCAGTAATAAACAGAAGAGTTTCATATTCCTTGATGGTGTGGGTGTGGGATGGAGAAATCTCCTCCGGTGGTAAGATATGAGCCCGGATCCAGGCTTGCTTGATATTGTGGGTGCGGGGTGGGGAGATCTCCCCCCGTGTGGTAAGATATTATGAGCCGGACACCAGGCTTACTTACTGGGTGCATGGCGTAAATCTCTTGTCCCCGGGGTATTTCTCTATCACACATCTCCAACTCATCGTGGACACTCCACCCCTCCGAATGCCAACTTGATATCACTTGAATTGAAAGGCAGATCATGTACCCCACCTCACCCGATCTACCCGTTGTAGGTTGGCCATTGATAATATGTTGCACTTGTTTTCAACCAATAGTAATCCTCCTTGTGTGGAGTTAGTACCATTGGGAGTTTGACAGCCGCTTGCCGCTGCTCGGTGGTTCTCTCTGGGTACTCCTGCTTCTTCCACCCGTAAAACTATCTGATATGGGGTAACCCCGGCTGTCTAAAGTGTCGTTAAATCCCAATAAGAAAAAAAGATAAGTTCAAATTTTCTCCTGTAGAATTGTATCGATACTTTAACCCTTTACCTAACACGAAAAGCAGACCATACTTACAAATACAATTTTTGAATAACTAAATCTTTTCATTTTTGGCGTCAAAAACATAGGTTATGACCCCTCGTTGGAACGAGCTCGTTCCAATGAGGGGTCACAATCTATGTTTTTGAGACAATTTTTTGGAAAACAATGAAAATTGAATGAGAATTTTTGTGAATAGCGCTGACCGGTTTTGGTCGTTACGTTCGATAAAGGGTTAACAATTGGTTGCTAGAGTTAAATATTCATGAATATTTCATGAAATCTTGTTATGGCTCCTTCACAGGAATCATGTGACTAGATTTGATGGAAAATATCTTGAAAATACTCAGGAGGTTAAGAGTTAAGGCGTTGAAGGATAATAACAGACAGGAGCTGCTCCTAAACAAGAGACTGTTTGGGTTTCTTTTTCTTTTTTCTAAAATAATCACCAAACTGCGGTTTCACTATTACCATAAATATGCCCACGTCTTTAAGCAAACAAGGAGCAGAACTCTTTTAGTTATGCAAACTTTCTAGCCGTCTTCCAGTTCGAGGTTCTCGAGGATCTCACCCTACCACCCTACTGCCAGTGCGCACACTCAAACTAAATACGATTATTGGCTCTCACTTCTCACTCTCGAGGATTCATAAACAAATAAAGATATAAAGCTATTTGGGTCACAAGGGATTCCAATTTCACATCGTCTCTGTGCGCATTCGACCCGCCGAAACTTTTCATTCATCATATTCTCTTGGCGTCTGGGTGTAATGAAATAGCGTCTTTTCTACAGAAATGCTGTTACCTTTCATCGCATAATCATCATAATTATTTGGTATGTCTGATTTTTTCAAGTAGAAGCATCTGGTTTATAGTTTTGTTGTATTGTACAAACCTGAATAAATTTGTTTTAATTTCGTGTTCAGTTGGATAAAAGCTGGTTCCCATGAAATTTTGGTAGACATAAATTTTCGCGCATTTCATCCGTTGTCCACTCTGCCGAGAGATTTTATGACGCTCCTGTTAGCATGTTAATTCAACTCGCGGGACTGACTACCCCACTCAGACCCGCTCTTTTTCCTTTCCTCTCTGAGGTTAGGAGCACAAAATCAAAATTAATTCCCACATACAACGCTTCAGTTGACTCCCTGCTTATATAAGCCCCCCCCCCCCCCCCCCTCAGTCTGTTCTTTCTGACTGCTTTTATGCTGTATCGAGGATAGAGCACAGGTCGAAATGAATTATGTTCAAGCGATCCTTGCTTCACATTAGAGCACAAGTCGAAACGAAATCTGATTTACTGAACCGTACTACAAAATTATATTGTCATTTTTTCTCACACCATTTTTCAAGCACGTCCCTATGTGTCACTATCAGCAGATACCACAATAGCGTAACTTTGAGGTTAACACTATATTGTACAAAACTCAAGACCTTTCTGCGGCAAATGTCGATACAAAAACAAGATAATCCATGAGAACAAGTTGTGTACGTGCTCTTTGTTGATAAAGTACTCTCTTATTAGACCATATTCTGGAATATTATTAATGTGCCCGTTTAAAAACAACCAGACTACAAAACTCTAAACTTCTACGTGAAAAAAATCGGCATTACCACCACAATTGCCAATTAAAACGCTATTGTAAACGGGTTGGTCTCACGTAGCCGATCGGGCGAAGGTAATTAACTACTATAAATACTGTAAAGTAACTTTGTACTTTATTAGATAACGACTATAGTCGGCAACTCTTTGATCACAAGGCAATTCACACCTAACTCCGAAACAATGCCAACCGGCTAAGTGAGACGACCCCACGAAGAAGACTAAACATATTATGGCAGTCACTTGGACATATTTTTTTGATGTCACAATAGCCCAAGCAGGCCTTTGAATCAATTATTTGTACAGGACTGGAAAGAGACGAAAGTGCCTAACTTTCACGCCGTAGATACGCTGTATCAGGTAAATCGAAAACTCTAAATTGTATGCTCTGTCTGTTGTCTCAGAAAATTGAAAGTTTGAAACTACAAAACGTAGATTTTATAGGTTTGGTTCGTTCTCCCCACCTCCGCCCACTCCAACTGCGCCACCGCTTAAATTGGTGGCCCACTCTACTATTCTTCCAGTTAGCATGTTGGGTGGGGGGTGGGTCCTTATTGTGATACTTTATTAGACTACAGGAAGACAAAATATAAAAATATATCGCACAGGAAGATGGGAGAGAGAGAGAGAGAGAGAGAGAGAGAGAGAGAGAGAGAGAGAGAGAGAGAGAGAGAGAGAGAGAGAGAGAGAGAGAGAGAGAGAATGAGGAGCCGGGGGGGAGGATAATGTATTAATTATACGACACTATATATACATGTCTGCTATCATGTTATTTATGTATCGGCTAAACGAGTGAAACTACAAGGTGTTGTAACCCAGGGAATTGATGTTCGACCGATGTGAATTTAACTGCATGGGACCAGTGGCGTTTCTACGGAACATTGGGCCTCTGGCAAGCACTGAATTGCGCCCCTGTGACAACGATCCGTATATACCGTGGCATATCCTTCTAGTTAGCACGTTGAGGGAGTGAATTCCTCATTTTGATGCGATTATGAAAATAAGTGGCATTTCTGCACACTGGACCAGGGCATACTGTGAATTGCAATTGTTTTCTCTGCAATGACTGTAAAGAATCTGTTAATACAATTTTACTTACTTGTTTACATAAGCCCTTTTTTCGTTTTAATGCTTGTTGAATTTTCATGAATTTTCATGAAAAGAATGTCGTTTCCTAGTAGAATAGAAGACAACCGTTTACGTCAACACCACCTCTTAAACGATTGTTTTTTATAGCTGTAGTTTAAAACGGATGTTAAGTTGACATACGCCTTGCATATTTTGTCTTATGATACAAAAATAGATGAAATCAAAACGGAACATTCGTCCCAGTTCCTATATTAAGCAGACAAAACATATTTTGGCAGTCACTTGGATATATTGGTTGAATGTCACAATAACTCAAGCACGCCTGCGTAGCAATTATTTGTACTGGACGGAAACAAGACGAAAGTGCTTAAATTTCACGCCGTAGATATGCTGTGTCTGGTAGATCGAAAACTCTAAAATGTTTGCTCTCTCTAATGTCTCAGAAAATTGAAACTACAAAACGTAGATTATAAATGTTTGGTTCGATTTCCCCACCACCGCCCACCCCAACTGCGCACCCCAATAGTGAGTGTCCAACTCGACTATCCTTCCAGTTACCGCGTTAGGGATGAATGGGGGGGGGGGGGGGGGGGGGGTACCCTTATTGTGATACTTTATTAGACTACAGGAAGACAAAATATAAAAATATATTTTATTTCTATCTCATCCACTTAGGGAACTGAATAAATCGCACAGGAAGATGGGAGGGAGAGAGGGATGGAGAGAATAAGTTGCGACGGGGAGCAGGTGGGGTAATATATTAACTATCCGGCACTATATACACATGCCTGCGGTCATGTTATTTATGTATCGGTTAAACGAGTGACACTACAAGGTGTTGTTACTCAGGGAACTCAGGGAATAAATGTTCGACCGATATGAATTTAATTGCATGGGGCCAGTGGCGTATCTACGGAACATAGCGCCTCTGGTAAACACTGAATTGCGCCCCTGGGACAACGTTCCATATATACCGAAGGCATATCCTTCTAGTTAGCACGTTGGGGGAGGGGATTCCTTATTGTGATGCGATTATAAAAACAAGTGGCATTTCTGAATACTGGAACCAGGGCATACTGTGAATTGCAATTGTATTCTCTCCAATAACTGTAGAGCATGTGTTGATAAAATTTTACTTACTTGTTTACGTAAGCCTATTTTTCGTATAAATGCTTGTTGGATTTTCATGAAAAGAAAATCGTTTGGGGGTAGACTAGAAGAAAACCGTTTACGTAAACACCACCTCTTAAACGATTGTTTTTTATAGCTGTAGTTTAAAATGGATGATGACTTTATTCACAATAATTGAAGAAAAGGGCCAATAAATACAAACATAAGAATAGAAAAATACATGACATGTACGAAACATTTAAATGGACTGTCTGCATACTGCTAGGAGAAGTCATAGCCAGACTGGCTGTCTTCCGACTTCCCCTTGAGGTAAAAATGGATGTTAAGTGGACATATGCCTTGTATATTTTGTCTTCTTATTATACAAAAATAGATGAAGTGAAAGCGGAACATTCGTCACAGTGCCTATATTAAGCAGACAAAACATATTATGGCCGTCACTTGGACATATTGGTTGAATGTCAGAATAACTCAAGCACGCATTTGTACCAATTATTTGCACTAGGCGGAAACAAGACGAAAGTGCATAAATGTCACGCCAGTAGTATGTCTCGTATGTTTGAGGGAACATTTGGGGGATCTCATCGGGGGATCTCATGTGACGTCATGTCACGTGACCCAGTGGCGCCATGTTGTGTTGTCATGGTAACCCGCGTGAGCGGCCATGTTGTGACGTCATCCCCATAGTGATACGTGGTGTGAGTGCGCATGCGCAGCGCGTGTTGTTAGGGTGATACGAGCTTCCGTCGTCCATTTTTTATACTGGAAGCCGCCATCTTGGTTTCTATGGTAGCACGTGATTACTATGTTACCAATGGCTTCTAACAAGACAGGGGTATGTTCGGTGGGTATGTTCCTTTGTAGAAGGGTAAATCTGATTACCACAAACAACCCGACAATCCCCCAAATCACCAAAATCCACCCAAAATCACCGAAATTGACTTTATTTTCCCATTTTATCGGCTTTATTGACTTAGCACGTAGTGCTATAGTACTAAGGGTGTGTAAGGGGTGCGTTCGATTGAACAGGAGAAATGTTCTGGCTTAGAATTCCCCCAGAATTCCTTTTTGGATCCCTATCCCACGACGTTTTTCCCATTAAAAGACACGTTCCTTTGGTCATTACCCAGAATTCTCTGCTTCTATCTATATATGCAATACTTTTCGTCTACCTGACCATGTTCCTTTATCCTGGAGTGTACTCCAGTAGCGTAGAAGAGCCTATTATTTGGAACAGCTTTGCTTATTATTACTATATTTAGCTATTCTAGTCTATTCTTGTAGTTCTGACCCTATTCCAAGTACTCTTGTTGTTTCATTTATCTAGATCATTTATATAAATTATAACTAACCAATTAGATTGCTTGATTTCCCATAACCCGTATGCAGAGTTATCTCCCTTCTGTACAACAAAAGCCAATATCATTCCCAAAGCCAATATCATTCCCAAAGCCAATAATCTATTGAGCAGTTACTGATAAGTCATTGCTCGAACGACTCGAAGCTCATCGAGCAAATGAGCCTTAGAGCAATTGCTCGATCGAGTGACTCGGCATATTGCTCGAATGACTCGAAGTCTGTGGAGCAAATGAGCTATCGAGTAATTGCTCGTTCGAGTGACTCCTCGAACGACTCTTCGACTCATTTCAGTATTTGAGGATACCTATGGCCCGGCATTGTATTATTTGAGGATACCTATCGAGGCTACCTTTTATAGGATACTTATCTGAGGATACTATTACCTATATCACAAGGCATACCTATCCCAAATATCCCTTATAAGCTAAAGAGCAAGAGAGTAATTGCTCCATGAGCAATTGCTCGATCGACTCGAAGCTCATCGAGCAAATGAGCCTAAGAGCAATTGCTCCATGAGCAATTGCTCGAACGACTCGAAGCTCATCGAGCAAATGAGCTATCGAGTAATTGCTCATTCGAGTGACTCCTCGAACGACTCTTAGACTCATTTCAGAGAAAAAGGATTCCATATCCATAGGCGTTTTCAAAAAAGGGATTCCACAAATGGGATTCCAAAAAGGGATTCCAAAAGTGGGATTCCGTCTTATGTCGAGTGACTCGCAACTATTGCTCGAATGACTCGAATCCCATCGAGCAAATGAGCCAACGAGCAATTGCTCGATCGAGTGACTCCTCGAACGACTCGACGACTCATTTCAGAAAAAAAGCATCCCATAGCCACAGGCGTTTTCGAAAAAGGGATTCCACAAATGGGATTCCGTTTCCATCTTGTCGCCAAAGCTCCAAGGCCACTACAGGTCTATGGTCTATCTGTCCTATCATTAGCTTCTACAACTTGTTGTAGTCTTGTTCCATTGCGGCCTTGTACCAGTACTATTGGTGTCTGTTATTCTGTCCCATATCTCATCCATTACTTCCTAGCTATTCCTATCTCAGTCTCGACTATAACATTGATCAAGTTTGAATCAGATTTTCCCTGTATACATATAAGGCATTCCGTAAGTGGCCCAGTCCGTAAAATTTGTATTCCGTGTTTTAACATCGACACTCGAGGGTATTCCACTTCCCTATTGGGAGAATTTAGTTCAATGGGTTGTAGTTCATTAAGTTTAAAAGCCCATTCAATTCAAAAGGTGTTAATATTGGGATATAGTTAAAAAATAGAGTTCATTCCGTTCAAGAGGTTAATAAATTCATTAGGGTTATAGTTCATTCAAGCAGTTCAAAGGGTGTTAATATCTTCATTAGGGTTATAGTTCAGAACTTTGTTCAATTTGTCATGGTCAATTCAGTTCGATACCTTCATTGGGTCAGTTCTCTTCTATCTGTTCAGTTCGATTTTCGTCACTTTGTTTTGATCAGTTCGATCTTAGTTGTGTTGGATTCACTTTGTTCTGTTAAGTCTGTCAAACTTGTTCGATCAATCTGACAAGTTTGACATTCTTTCACTTTCTTTTGTTTACTTCGTTGCTTTGTAGTGACTGGTTGTATCTGTTCAGAGTCTTGTAGTCATTGTTGAATTGGTTGTTATCAATCCCTTCCCATACCCCCGAGTGTCGATGTTAAAACACGGAATACAAATTTTACGGACTGGGCCACTTACGGAATGCCTTATATGTATACAGGGAAAATCTGATTCAAACTTGATCAATGTTATAGTCGAGACTGAGATAGGAATAGCTAGGAAGTAATGGATGAGATATGGGACAGAATAACAGACACCAATAGTACTGGTACAAGGCCGCAATGGAACAAGACTACAACAAGTTGTAGAAGCTAATGATAGGACAGATAGACCATAGACCTGTAGTGGACTTGGAGCTTTGGCGACAAGATGGAAACGGAATCCAATTTGTGGAATCCCTTTTTCGAAAACGCCTGTGGCTATGGGATGCTTTTTTTCTGAAATGAGTCGTCGAGTCGTTCGAGGAGTCACTCGATCGAGCAATTGCTCGTTGGCTCATTTGCTCGATGGGATTCGAGTCATTCGAGCAATAGTTGCGAGTCACTCGACATAAGACGGAATCCCACTTTTGGAATCCCTTTTTGGAATCCCATTTGTGGAATTCCTTTTTTGAAAACGCCTATGGATATGGAATCCCTTTTTTCTGAAATGAGTCTAAGAGTCGTTCGAGGAGTCACTCGAATGAGCAATTACTCGATAGCTCATTTGCTCGATGAGCTTCGAGTCGTTCGAGCAATTGCTCATGGTGCAATTGCTCTTAGGCTCATTTGCTCGATGAGCTTCGAGTCGATCGAGCAATTGCTCATGGAGCAATTACTCTCTTGCTCTTTAGCTTATAAGGGATATTTGGGATAGGTATGCCTTGTGATATAGGTAATAGTATCCTCAGATAAGTATCCTATAAAAGGTAGCCTCGATAGGTATCCTCAAATAATACAATGCCGGGCCATAGGTATCCTCAAATACTGAAATGAGTCGAAGAGTCGTTCGAGGAGTCACTCGAACGAGCAATTACTCGATAGCTCATTTGCTCGACAGACTTCGAGTCATTCGAGCAATATGCCGAGTCACTCGATCGAGCAATTGCTCTAAGGCTCATTTGCTCGATGAGCTTCGAGTCGTTCGAGCAATGACTTATCAGTAACTGCTCAATAGATTATTGGCTTTGGGAATGATATTGGCTTTGGGAATGATATTGGCTTTTGTTGTACAGAAGGGAGATAACTCTGCATACAGGTTATGGGAAATCAAGCAATCTAATTGGTTAGTTATAATTTATATAAATGATCTAGATAAATGAAACAACAAGAATACTTGGAATAGGGTCAGAACTACAAGAATAGACTAGAATAGATAAATATAGTAATAATAAGCAAAGCTGTTCCAAATAATAGGCTCTTCTACGCTACTGGAGTATACTCCAGGATAAAGGAACATGGTCAGGTAGACGAAAAGTATTGCATATATAGATAGAAGCAGAGAATTCTGGGTAATGACCAAAGGAACGTGTCTTTTAATGGGAAAAACGTCGTGGGATAGGGATCCAAAAAGGAATTCTGGGGGAATTCTAAGCCAGAACATTTCTCCTGTTCAATCGAACGCACCCCTTACACACCCTTAGTACTATAGCACTACGTGCTAAGTCAATAAAGCCGATAAAATGGGAAAATAAAGTCAATTTCGGTGATTTTGGGTGGATTTTGGTGATTTGGGGGATTGTCGGGTTGTTTGTGGTAATCAGATTTACCCTTCTACAAAGGAACATACCCACCGAACATACCCCTGTCTTGTTAGAAGCCATTGGTAACATAGCAATCACGTGCTACCATAGAAACCAAGATGGCGGCTTCCAGTATAAAAAATGGACGACGGAAGCTCGTATCACCCTAACAACACGCGCTGCGCATGCGCACTCACACCACGTATCACTATGGGGATGACGTCACAACATGGCCGCTCACGCGGGTTACCATGACAACACAACATGGCGCCACTGGGTCACGTGACATGACGTCACATGAGATCCCCCGATGAGATCCCCCAAATGTTCCCTCAAACATACGAGACATACTACTCACGCCGTAGATATGCCCTGTTAAGTAGACCAAAAACTCTAAAATGTATGCTCTCTCTATTGTCTCAAAAAATTGAAAGTTTGTAACTACAAAACGTAGAGTTTTATATTCTTTGGTTTGTTCTCTCCACCCCTGCCTCATCCGAAACACGCTACCGCTATAATGAGTGTCGCATTCTACTATCCTTCTAGTTATCGCCTTTGGGAGTGCTTTATCGTGATACTTTATTAGAGTACAGGAAGACAAAATATATTTTATTTTCTACGTCGTCCACCTAGGTAAAGAAGAGAATAAATCTGAATAAACAGGAAGATGTAGAGAGAGAGAGAGAGAGAGAGAGAGAGAGAGAGAGAGAGAGAGAGAGAGAGAAAGATGGAGAGAGAGAGAGAGAGGTGCGATTATAAAAATAAGTTGCATTTCTGCATACTAGACCAGGAGATACGGTGAATTGCAATTGTCTCACCTCCAATAACTGTAAAGGATGGGTTAATAAAATTTTACTTACTTGTTTACATAAGCCTGGTTCCTCTCCATACCACCGCCCAACCCAGCAGCGCCACGGCTATAATGAGTGCCCCACTCTACTCTCCTTCCAGTTACCACGTTAGGGGGTGGGGTGGGGAGGGGGCGGTGGTGGGTCCTTATTGTGATACTTTATTAGACTACAGGAAGACAAAATATAAAAATGTTTTTATTTCTACCTCAACCACCTCGGGAACTGAACAAATCGCAAGGAATATTAAAGACAGATAGAGAGAGAGAAAAATCAGGACCGGGGGGGGGGGGGGGGTGTAATGTATTAATTATCGGACACTATATACACATGTCGGCTGTCATGTTATTTATGCATCGGCTAAACGAGTGACACTATAGTGTTGTAACTCAGGGAATTAAGGTTCGACCGATATGAATTTAACTGCATGGGGCCAGTGGCGCATCTACGGAACATAGCGCCTATGGCAAGCACTGAATTCCGCCCCTGGGACAACGTTCCATATATACCGAAGGCATATCCTATTTTTCGTCTAAATGCTTGTTGGATTTTCATGAAAAGACAGTCGTTTGTGGGTAGACTAGAAGAAAACGGTTTATGTAAACACCGCCTCTAAAACGATTGTTTTTTATAGCTGTACTTTAAAACGGATGTTAAGTGGACATATGCCTTGTATATTTTGTCTTCTTATTGTACAGTAGGTAAGTATATCTTTATTTTTGTGACATGTGCTAAGATTTACATAGGTTAAAAAACAAAAATGTACATGTTTAAAGCACCCGGCCCTTTGGACCTATATGTCACACAGAATTTACTGGGTGTATTTACTGTGCCTCTGTTGCTCACCCTCCTCTCATTCTCTATTTTCTCTACCTTTCATATAACCTTTCACGCTCACATACACACATCCATACTCACCCATGCGCACAATACACCCACGCATCCTCACGCACACCCTCAAACCCATTTCCATACGTATACGTACCTCGTCGCCCTGGAACCATCATGTCCCAGGTGCACTTTATAATAGAGTGAATCTAGGACAAAATGGCTCCAAGGCAGTGACATACCCACACAAGCGGCACTCCTGGTCATAAACATAGTATCCAGACCTCAAACACAATCCTCATCAGGCTATCGCACTTACACACCTGCACACATCAACACATGACCATACACCCTTTTTCAATTCCACAAACACATACTCAGGCATACCTGGTGTTTAAGTAGGGAGTGATCGACTTTAACAGCTGACAGTAAATTAATACCTACAAATACTAGCTATAGGAAGATGCATTACGTAGTGAATATTGTATAGCTCCAGTGCCTATGGTAATACTACTTATTCCAATTTGAACGGTTCACCAAAGCACATATACCTCATGGTCGTTGGGAAATCCACCAATAACCCAAATTATTTATTTATTGATATTTAAGGTCACACAATTCTACGCAAAAAGGACTAAACATGACCACAAAACTATTTTTGCAATATCACCACTTCACCCAAACACATACGCCCCATATCCATGGCCATTATGTTGTTCGATAATAATCCGGGTTATTTATCTATTTATTGGTATTTAAGGCCCGGAATATATTATTATTATGTCTCAAAGTTAGTTTGTCCAATCAAAATGCTGGAATACCTTCTAAAGATTCCACCGTATCGGGTTACTCACCTGATATTAATTAATATCAGGTGAGTAGCCGCCATTACTATTTTGATGCAATTCCCCTCACTTCGAATTTTCAAAATCTGAATTAAAACAAAATAAGAGAATTTGGGTTCCGAAAATATTTTCAAGATACCGTATTTTGTGATTTAAAACATTAAATATGTAATTAAACTTGTTTTTGAAACATTCCGATCAAACAGAATTAACAGAAAGTCGGTGTGCGTTTCAGATTCAACTTCAAAGTTCAAGTTGCGTTATTGTGGTAAACATGAAGAATAGCGGACCCAACAAATTATACAAAAATTACCAACTTTTCCCTACTTTTCATGGTTTTCCTACATTCTTTAGTGTTTTCTCTTTATATATTCATAAATTTGGGGGAATAAAAATCACTTTTTAGCTTGTTTTTACAAGTTTTTAACTTCTGAGATGAAGCAATTCAACTTGCGCGTCAACCATCTTTTCTATCGAAGTGTGTGTTCGATTTTGAAGTGCACTTGTCTGCATTGGTACCACAAGGAGAAGTCGGTAAGTACAGTGTTTTTTTTCAAGTTTTCATTATTAAGGTAAGTTATTATGTAATAAATAGCACTGCACTCGACAGGTTAGGGTCAGTCTAGCAAGGGTTCGGGTTAGCTAACCCGAACCCTTCCTACACTGACCCTAATCTGTTGCACACGGTGCGCTTTTCGGAACTGATGTGATACTGAATTCTCCACAAATGGGAGGAGACGCCCACCTTGACGTCACATCTTTGACAGTTTCCACTGAAAGAACGTCGCTGTTGATAAACACGATCAGACAACTTTTTCGTGCCTCTATTACGGGAAGGAAAAATTTAGTAAATAATGTCTAAAAATATTAAAAACTCAGGGTTTTTGGTACATATGTGAAGAAAAAACATTAAAGAATGTAGGGAAATCATGAAAAGTTGGGAAAAGTTGGTAATTTTTGCATAATTTGTTGGGTCCGCTATTCTTCATGTTTACCGTTATTGTTATTGTTTGCTCTACAGTAAAAAAGTGATTTTTAATGTTCAAAACTGCTTTATTAGTCCTTTTTAGGTAATAACAACAGTAAAGGTACGCAAGGGGCCTCCAGATTATGCCGAGTTGGCAAGCAGCACTGATCTCAGTGGCAAGCAGCGATTCGTTTCATTTGTAAACAAGTACGGCAATCGCCCTTCGCAAAGTGATGATTTGTTTACAATTACCATGGTTACACGTACCGGTGCCTGTTACTGTTCATGATTCTGCGCGGTGCTATCAATAGTGGTTCCTGAAAAAAAAATTCCGGGCCGTTGTTTGTTTATGGAGAAAATTATTAATCGCTTGATTTACATGGACTTTCGACATAATAAATGTGTTACATGGCGTGTAGCTGGCTGATACATTTCCATACAAGGCTCTGAGTGTTCATATCAGGTTCGGCTTCGCCTCACCTGATATGAACACTCATCGCCTTGTATGGAAATGTATCAGCCAGCTACACGCCATGTAACTTATAATCCTATGCTACCAACACAAGGGGTCTGTCTACCACAGGTGACAATCACTGCTTCATTTACCGGGATCTACTGGAGAGACCAATCAAAATCTTACTTACCTTTCAATAGCATGGTGCACTTATTTCACAATGATTAACCTTTAACCCTTTACCCAACGTAACGGCCAAAACCGGCCAGCGCTATTCTCAAAAATCGCCAATTAATTTTCATTATTTTTTTCATTTTTTGTCTCAAAAACATAGGTTATGACCCCTCGTTGGAACGAGCTCGTTCCAACGAGGGGTCATAACCTATGTTTTTGAGACAAAAAATGAAAAAAATTAGTTATTCAAGAATTTTTTTTGCAAGTGTCGTCTGCTTTTCATGTTAGGTAAAGGGTTAAAGGCAGATTATTGTTTGGAATAGAAGAAGAATTTGCGTTTCTCAAAGGCTTTTGTCAGATAGTTTGCACACTGACGGGGGTATTTTTGAATTAGAGTAACAAACAATTCATCAGATGTAGTCGAATGTTCCGTGGTAATTTCACTTATCACAGGATGTAAAATTTCCATTCTTAGATTTTTGTAATAATCACATTCCAAGAGAAAATGATATTCATTGTACAAAAAATAGATGAAGTGAAAACGGAACATTCGTCCCAGTTCCTATATTAAGCAGACAAAACATATTATGGCAGTCACTTGGACATATTGGTTGAATGTCACAATAACTCAAGCACGCCTGCGTACCAATTATTTGTACTGGACGGAAACAAGACGAAAGAGCCTAAATTTCACGCCGTAGAGATGCTCTGTCAGGTAGATCAAAAACTCTAAAATGTATGCTCTTTCTATTGTCTCAGAAAATTGAACATTTGTAACTGGAAAACGTACAGTTTTATATTCTTTGGTTTGTTCTCTCCACCCCCGCCTCAACTGAATCACGCCACCGCTATAATGAGTGTCTCATTCTACTATACTTCTCGTTATCGTTTTAGGGGGATGCTTTATCGTGATACATTATTAGACTACAGGCAGCCAAACTATAAAAATATATTTTATTTTCTACGTCGTCCACCATGGTACGGAAGTGAATAAATCTGAATAAACAGAAAGATGGAGAGAGAGAGCGAGAGCGCGCGCGAGAGAGAGAGAGAGAGAGAGAGAGAGAGAGAGATGCGATTATAAAAATAAGTTGCATTTTTGCATACTAGACCAGGAGATACAGTGAATGGCAATTGTCTCACCTCCAGTAACTGTAAAGGATGGGTTAATAAAATTTTACTTAGTTGTTTACATAAGACTAAGTTTTGTATAAATGATTGTAGAATTTCCATGAATAGAAAGTCGTTTGTGGAGAGAACTGAGGAAAACCGTTTACATCACCACAACCTCTTAAACGATTGTTTTTATAACTGTAGTTGAAAAGGATGTTAAGTGGGCATATGCCTTGTATATTTTGTCTCCTTATTATACAAAAATAGATAAAGTCAAAACGGAACGTTCGAGGCAAATCCTATATTAAAAAGACAAAACATGTTATGGCAGTCACTTGGACATATTTTTTTAATGTCACAATAGCCCAAGCAGGCCATTGAACCAATTATTTGTAGTGTACGGGAACAAGACGAAAGTGCCTAACTTTCACAACGGAGATATTCTGTATCGGGTAGATCGAAAACTCTAAAATGTATGCTCTGTCTATTTTCTCAGAAAATTGAAAGTTTGAAACCACAAAACGTACATTTTATATGTTTTGTTCGTTCTCCACACCACCGCCCACCCCAACAACACCACAGCTATAATGAGTGCCCAACTCTACTATCCTTCCAGTTACCACGTTAGGGGGTGGGGGGGGGGGGGAGTCCTTATTGTGATACTTTATTAGACTACAGGAAGACAAAATATAATTTTTTTTTTTTCTACCTCATCCACATCGGGAACTGAATAAATGGCACAGAAATATGAGAGCCAGAGAGAAAAAAAAATCAGGACCGGGGGGGGGGGGGGGGGGAGGGGGGTTGTAATGTATTAATTATCGGACACTTTTTACATATGTCGGCTGTCATGTTATTTATGCATCGGCTAAACGAGTGACACTTTCGTGTTGTAACTCAGGGAATTAAGGTTCGACCGATATGAATTTAACTGCATGGGGCCAGTGGCGTATCTACGGAACATAGCGCCTATGGCAAGCACTGAATTGGGCCCCTGGGACAACGTTCCATATATACCAAAGGCATATCCTATTTTTCGTATAAATGCTTGTTGGATTTTCATGAAAAAAAAGTCGTTTGGGCTAGACTAGAAGAAAACCGTTTACGTAAACACCACCTCTTAAACGATTGTTTTTTATTGCTGTAGTTTAAAACGGATGTTAAGTGGACATATGCCTTGTAATTTTTTCTTTTTATTATACAAAAATAGATGAATTGAAAACGGAACATTCGTCCAAGTTCCTATATTAAGCAGACAAAACATATTATGGCAGTCACTTGGACATATTGGTTGAATGTCACAATAACTCAAGTACGCCTTTGTACCAATTATTTGTACTAGACGGAAACAAGACGAAAGTGCATAAATTTCACGCCGTTGATATGCTTTGTCAGGTAGATCCAAAACGCTAAAATGTATGCTCTTTCTATTGTCTCAGAAACTTGAAAGTTTGTAACTGCAAAACGTACAGTTTTATATTCTTTGGTTTGTTCTCTCCACCCCAACCTCATCCGAATCACGCAACCGTTATAATGAGTGTACTATCCTTCCAGTTATCGCTTTGGGGTGATGCTTTGTCGTGATACTTTATTAGACTGCAGGAAGACAACATATAAAAATATATCTGATTTTCTACGCCGTCTACCTAGGTAAGGAGGTGAATAAATCTGAATAGAAAGGAAGATGAGGGGAGAGAGAGAGAGAGAGAGGGAGAGAGGGGTGCGATTATAAAAATAAGTTGCATTTTTGCATACTAGACCAGGAGATACAGTGAATGGCAATTGTCTCACCTCCAATAACTGTAAAGGATGGGTTAATAAAATTTTACTTACTTGTTTACATAAGCCTAAGTTTTGTATAAATGATTGTAGAATTTCCATAAATAGAAAGTCGTTTGTGGAGAGAATTGAAGAAAACAGTTTACATCACCACAACCTCTTAAACGATTGTTTTTATAACTGTTGTTTAAAACGGGTATTAAGTGAACATTTGCCTTGTATATTTTGTCTTCTTATTATACAAAAAATTCATGAAGTGAAAACGGAACATTCGTCCCAGTTCCTATATTAAGTAGACAAAACATATTATGGCAGTCACTTGGACATATTGGTTGAATGTCACAATAACTTAAGCACGCCTTTGTACCAATTATTTGTACTGGATGGAAACAAGACGAAAGTGCCCAAATTACACGCCCTAGATATGCTTTGTCAGGTAGATCCAAAACTCTAAAATGTATCCCCTCTCTGTTGTCTCAAGAAATTGAAAGTTTGTAACTGCAAAACGGAGTGTTTTATATTCTTTGGTTTGTTCTCTCCACCACGTCTCATCCGAATCACGCAACCGCTATAATGAGTGTCTCATTCCACTATCCTTAGTTATCGTTTTAGGGGAAGCTTTATCGTGATACTTTATTAGACTGCAGAAAGACAAAATATAAAAATATATTTTATTTTCTACATCTTCCACCTAGGAAAGGAAGTGAATAAATCTGAGAGAGAGAGAGAGAGAGAGAGAGAGAGAGAGAGAGAGAGAGAGAGAGAGAGAATGTACTAATTATCCGACAATATATACGCATATCTGCTGTCATGGTATTTATGCATCGACTAAATGAGCGAGACTACAAGTTGTTGTAGCTCAGGAAATTAATGTTCGACCGAAATGAATTTAACTGCATGGGGCCAATGGTGTATCTATGGAACATACCTGCTGTGGCAAGTACTGAAATTGTGTTCCTCGGACAGCGGTACATATACACTGAAGGCATATCCTTCTAGTTAGCACGTTGGAGCGGAATATTCCTTATTGTGATACTTTATTAGACTATTAAAAGACAAAATATAAAAAATATAGTTTATTTTCTACCTCTTATACCTAGGGAACTGAATAAATCGCACAGGAAGAGGGGGGGGGGCGAGACAGAGCGAGAGAGAGAGCACCTGTTAAATATAACACGCCTTTGTATCAATTATTAAAAAACTGGACGGAAACAATAAGAAAGTGCCTAAATAAATTGCACGCCGTAGATATGCTGCGCCAGGTAGATCCAAACCTCTAAAACGTATGCTCTCTCTATTGTCTCAGAAAATTGATATTTTGTAACTGCAAAACGTAGAGTTTTATATTGTTTGGTTTGTTCTTCCCGTCACCACCTCACCCCAACCGCGCCGCCTCTACAATAAGTGTGTCGCTCTAAGATCCTTCAAGTTAGCACGTTACGGGGATTCCTTATTGTGATACTGTATTAATAAATCGCACAAGAAGAAGGCGGAGCCAGAGAGAGAGAGAGAGAGAGCGAGAGAGAGAGAGAAAGAGAGAGACAGAGATTTTTTATATTTTTATTTTTAATTTCAATTAAAATGCAAAAAAACTAGAGTAATGTCACACATGCAGCCCGACTGTCCCAGCAATGGCAATGCTTAGACACAAAATAGTTGGAGCCATTTTTGTTAACCGTTTACCTAACGAATCTGCCATATCTGCACTCATGATATACAAAACTTGATATTCAAATTTTATTTTTATTTTTTCATTTCTCTACCACCTATTAATGGAACAAACTTGATGAGCTTGTTCCAATAAGGACTAATAAGCCATTGTTAGAAGTCAAACATGAAAAAATATGATGTTTCAGAAAAATAATTTGTACTGTTGACTTTAACTTGTGTTAGGTAAAGGATTACAGATGCAGTACATAAAGCAACGTTGGGCTATAGGAGTCAATTTTCTTTTTGCAGGTAATAACTCCCAGTCCTTCAAAATGCATTTTGGGAATAACTGCCTAAGTGACACGTGAATGTGTGTGTGTGAGGGGGGGGGGGGGGCGGAGCTAGGGAGTTGTGGAACCTATATTCAAACCTGGCCTGTATCACTAGCTGGAAAATACACATATCAACTTTGGTTGAAATCAAATAATCCAAACTGGAGTTATCGGTCGGAAACCAATTGTTTACAGACAGATGGATGGACCGACGGATGGACGAACGAAAGTCATGAATATAGCCCTGACTATAAACAGTCAGGCTAAAAATGCATTTTGTAGCAAAGAAAAAATATTACATGAATGGCCCTGGATGAGAAGGAGGTGGGGTGGAGAGTGGGGGGAGGGGGTGTGTGTTAGGGGAGTCCATTTTTTTCCACATGTGGTCAGTCTAAATCCTTCAGAATGCATTTTGAGCAAATAGAAAAAAAGCCTAACTGGCTCCCTTGACTGTAAATAGTTCAAAATGCACCTAGAGGAATGAAAAAAAAAATGCCTAATTGGGGGAGGGATGGGGTGGAGGTGGTGGTTTTTAACCACAAACTTTAACCAAAACTGTAAAAAAAGCATTTTTGATGAAAGAAAAAAAAGTTCCTATTTGCCCACCCCTCCCCCCCTCCCGAAAAGCGTTGTGAAAAGGGTTTAAATTAATACCAATATTATTTGAAACCACAGTGCACAGCTTCAGTAGACCTTGCCCGAAATGAAAAAAAGAAATGACGTTGTAACAGAGTGTTTGGAGAATGAAAGGTAGAACCTTGAAAAGCAGAACTTTAATCCAAAACTTTGAGCTGGGAATACTAAGTAAAATTGATTGGCAAAAAAGGGTTAAATATTTCCTAAAACGGATAAAAGAAATCATTGATGTAAATGGAATCATTAAGTTGTAATGACCATGCATGAATTTGAGTAAGAAAGTTTGTGGCAAAGTCTAATTACAAATACAAAGAAAGTAAGTCTGCAAACATGTTTAAAAGGGGTTAAAATCATGCCGATTTTAATAAAAATCACTGTAGAAATGTTCAATAGATAGTAGACATTGTCCCAAATAAGAAACAGTGACATTCCACTAAACTGTTTGAAGAATTAAAGGTGTAATCTTAATACACGCCCCCCCCCCCCCCCAAAAAAAAAGACCCAACAACTTTAACCCAAAACTTTAACCTGGAAATTGTAAGTTAAATTGCTATACAAAAAAGTGTTAAATATTTCCCCAAATAACATGAAACATAATAAAAATGAAACAAAATGAGAATGATACAATCAATGGTAATATCAATTTAAAAGAAAAAAAATCCAAAAAACTTTAAGGTTGACTAAAAAACTTTAACCACAAACTTTAATCAAAACTCCAAATGTTAACACACAGACAGAAGAAAGTCATGACTAAACAGGAAAAAACTCACTTGAACCTTCAGTAAAAATTTTAACCACAAACTTTAACCAAAACTCTAAATGTTAACAGACCGACAGACGGATGGACGGACAAGAGTCATGACTATAGCCCTCACTGTAAACAGTCGGGCTAAAAAAAAATGTTAAAACTTCTCAAATTTATCGATTGTTCCTTCATGACATTACTCACATTACAGCCCATTGTTTGGTGTTTGCAGTGTTTTGGCGGGGAAATAGTGTCTGATAGGCAGTGAGTAAGTGTCAACCATAACCCTGTATAACAGAACAACCTTGTAATAATGATTTGTAAGTGAAGGGAATCTGTTACGGGCCTTTCTAACCCTCCCGGGAGCCTACAGGAAAACATTTCAACAACACAAAAAACATGTTTTTTTCCACCTCAGACCCACCCAAACACCCCGGCCTCGGGTCATGGAACGTTTTGGTGCCCCCCCCCCCCCCCGATCTGAGCGGATATTTTGAGGTTTGTCATGTATTGATGACTGTCTATCTTTTGACCGACACAGATATTAGGACACCCAATCAACAAATTTGCAGCCTAACTCACCCATTGGACCTAACCCCCTACGAATTTTAGGCCACTTTTAGACATATTTCAGACCGACCAACTTTGAGGAAGAGTGCCCCTCCCCCCGTGCATAGAGTGCATTGTATATAACACTGGAGGGAGCGAGGTGGCTCAGTAGGAAGAGGTGCAGGCTGCGGACCGAGAGGTCCTCGGTTCGAATCCCACCTGCGGCAGCCGCGTTGTGTCCTTGGGCAAGACACTTCATCTCCATTGCCCGCGTGGGGGCACGATGACGCCTGTGTACTAAGGCGTACTGCACGTCGATAGTGCGCACGTTTCCAACCAATCTAACCCTATTTGTGCTGCAGTGCGGAGTTACGATGTTGAGGAGCTGGCAGCTGCTCGACGTTGCTCGGTGGTTCTCTGCGGGTTCTCCGGCGTCCTCCACCCGTAAAACTGTCACGATCATGATCAGCTATTGTGCATAAATATGTGACCTTAAACATCAATAAATAAATAAATATAACACTGGCTGATGTCGACAACAGTGTTTAGAAATGGTTAAAAGCTGGTGTAATGGTATTTCCCAACTACTCAGGATGTTGTCGATACGAAGAAACCAGAAGACACTGACATCTGAACTATTGTAGAACAAAAGGAATTACTTTAATTCTGGTGGACATAACATTAGTGACAAAGAGCATGTTCAGGATAAGCACATTTTGGTGTGGATTGAAATAATTTAGAAAGCAATCAATTATCTGTTTTCCCATTTTAAGGACCCAACTTATATAAATATGTAAACGTCTCCCTAATAAATATGCAATAAATGTCTTCCTAATGGTCGTATTGCAGTAAAAAACATTAGGGCGACGCAATTAAGGAGACATAAAATTTAGCGTCACACAAATCCTAATTGTTGAATGGGAATTATAAAATTGATCGAGATACGCGTACGTCTTACAGATCGATTTATTATTTGGCAAGTGGCCGCCCAGCTCCAAATCACGAACCCGTCTATAAAATCGCCGATACATATCTTCCTTGGGTGGTAACAAGTATAGGTATGTTCCGCATTACACGTTGTTCACTGTTTTTAATTGTAAATTATGGACAAACAATACCGTATCAGATTTTCCTTAGGTGGTAACAAGTGGAGATATATTCCGCGTTTTTATGCGTAAATTTTGTTTTCAGTCTTAGAATTAGGAGCATTCAATCATTTATCTCAACCTCGCCCTGGTAACAGAGGCAGAAGCGAGTTCGCACGCAGCATTCACACATTCAACCATTCCTTGACCCGTATTGTTCAAACGCGTTGTTCTCCATATTCAAGTGTGTTGCTTGTAAAATCCCCGTATAATATCTCCCTTGGGTGGCAAAGGTATGTTCCCCGTTTCATTTTGTTCCCCGTATCCAAGTCTATTACGCGCAAAATAACCGTGTCATATCTTCCTTGGGTGGCAACAAGTAAAGATATGTTCCGCGCTTCACTTTGCTTTCTGTATTCAAGTGTAAATTATGCAAAAAATACCGTATAATATCTTCCTTGGGTGGCAACAAGTAAAGATATATTCCGCGTTTTTACGCAAAAAGCAAATATGAATTAGACACTTCTTTTAAAACCTCTCACTGGTAACAGAGGCAGAGGCATGTAAGTTCGTATACTGTATTCACACATCCAACCACTCCTTGGCCCGAATCATTCAATCATTTAAAAGCGCGCCTCCATATCTCCGTCCCAGTACCCAACACGCGTCAATCAGACATCAATACCGCTGATGAAAAATAGAATCTTTTAATACCGTCCTTGCGTAGTAATGACCCCCAAACCCCCCCCCCCCCCCGCCCGCTCTTTCCAGGGTGTGTAAATGTTTTGTCCCCACCCACTATTGCAGCATCATATATATGCCCCCCACCCACCACTAATCTAAGTGCAGCCCCTCCTATAATGTCTACACTGACAATCGTAGGCTAGGATTCCATACACCCCATCCCCCCCCCCCCCCCCCACATATGCACATGATGTACGCATTGACATATACACAATGATCATAATCTCACAACATATACACGATATGTTCAACAAGAGTGCGTAATTGCTCTATACACTAATTTATATCCCACCCCCCCCCCCCCCCGGTTCAGCAAGTTTATAAATGAGAATATTGGGAATTATTCTTGTCTATTGAGCCCATTGGGTTCTAGTGTTTGAAGTTTGTTAATCCAAAATGCTTCACGACCCCTTCTGTAAGCTGTATTTTGTTGATTAATTTGTTCAATCCCAATAATCTTAAAATTGTTTACACTGTGGTTTTTGATCAGAAAATGATGTGGTATCGGTTCATCCATAACCTCAAGTTTTATTCTACTCAGATGGTTTTGCATTCTCTCATACAATTTTGTCCCCGTCTCTCCCACGTACACAACTTCATTGCACTTGTCGCCGAGAATCCCATATATCACATTCCTGGACATGCAGGTGATTTTTTTTGCCTATGTGGTAGGCCGTTGCGTTCTTGTCGGCGAATTGTTTTGTTTGGAGCATAAACCCACAGATTGCACAATTTCTCTTGCATCTATCAGATCCCGTCCCTTGATTGTTGAACATTTTATTATGCTTGCTATGGACTATGATATCTCCCAAATTTTTCTGTCTTTTGTACGAAATCAGGGGAGGTATTTCGAATGCCAACTTATGCGTTTTGAGCGGTGTAAAATGGGCATCCGCGTTATTTTCCCGACGTCGGGGAGGGGCCGCGAGTAGGTGACCAGAAACGGGACTCTTTCGCCGGTTGATTTGTTGGATCGTTTTTCAAGTAACTGTTTACGCTCGATTTGGTCGACCTTTTTAGTTGTTCGCTTACAAACTTTTCGTCGTAACCTCTGGCATGCAGGTGTTGTTTTATATCATTTTTGTGGCATTCATATTCAGCATTATCGGAACAAATTCAGTTTACTCTTGAAGCTATTCCATATGGTATCGCTCTTTTGGTGTTGATTGGGTGATCTGACTTTGCGTGCAGGTATTGATGCGTGTCCGTGGGTTTTGTATATAAACCGGTTTTAAGAAATCCGTCTTCAATTTTGACTATCGTGTCTAAGAATTCTATCCAATTTTCAGACCACCTTAAATCAACCTGTATTCTTGGGTGTATCGTATTTGCCAAAGAATGATATTGTTCCAGAGACTCCAGCCCATGCGTCCATACTCCCCAGATATCATCAACGTACCGTACATGTTCAAGGGGTGTAACTTCGACGCTGTTGACAGTTTCTCTTCCCATTCACCCATATATGTGCACGCATAATTCATCGCTAATCGCGAACCTATTGCAACGCCGTCCGTTTGTAAATAATGTGTTCCTTTAAATGAAAAATTGTTATTGTCCAAAACAGTTTCTATTAGTTTAAGACCTATCTCTGTTGGGAATAATTTTCTTTTAGAGTTTTCTAGTGCTTTTTTACATGCTAATATACCTTCATTACGTGGGACGCTTGGATATAGTTTCTTGACGTCCATACAGTACATTATGCTGTTTTGAGGGAGTGGTTGGGGTATACAGTCCAGTCTGTTCAAGAAATGTGTGGTGTCGCGTATGTAGGATGGTAATGACTCAACGTGTTGTTTTAATTCAGACTCCATCATTTCTGCTATTTTCTCTGTTGGGTGGTTTATTCCCGAAATTATTGTTCTTAAAGGGGCTTCATTTTTATGCATTTTGGGGTTACCTTTTACTCTACCAGCCTGTGGCTGCTTAGGTATCATGTACGCTAATACTTTTTTCTCTGTCAGTTTGTTTTTTTCTAGTTTTTTGAGTTGGCTTTTAATCTTGTTTGTTATTTTCTCTGTCAGATTTACAGGTACTTTTTTGTATGTTGTTTGGTCCCCCAACTCCATCAAGATCTCATTTTCATATTTACTTGCATCCAAAACGGTTATTCCAGACCCTTTATCGGCTGGTCGCACGACTATTGTATTATCATTTAACAACTCTTTCAGAGCCTTCTCTTCCATTTTTGTTATGTTGTTTCGCACGCGTTTTTTTTTTATGCCCTTCAAAATATCTTCCCGTACTATCTCTAAATAAAGGTCAAGGTGCTTATCTCTACCTTCTTTGGGAGTCCACGGGTTGCGCTCTTTAAATGTATCATTAATATATTGCTGTTTATTGTCTAGGAAATACTCACATAGTCGCATTCTGCGCTCCCATTCTTTTATCTCAACGATAAGGTTCGCTATATCCAAAGTTTTTTTCCGTTGGGACAAACTTGAGACCTCTTTTAAGTAATGTTCTTTGGTATTTTGTTAGTTTCTTACCGGATAAATTAAACACGTTATTTTGTTGATTTATTTTAGTTTCATTGTGCAAAATTTTACTCTTTATATCTACATAAATGTTATTTTGATCATCGCTGATATTCTTAACTTCTACAGATTCATCCTTTATGGAGGGTTTCTCAGACTTTTTGTCGGTAATTTGTTTTGAATAACCCCGGGGATTCACAGATTTGTCCTTTTTGGAGGGTTTCTCAGACTTTTTGTCGGTAATTTTTTTTTTTTTTTTTGAATAACTCCGGGGATTCAGTTTTGGTTCATCCCTATGGAACGCGGAAATATTTTGTGACTGCAAGTATTTGTATTTGATTGTTTTAGGCCCATTTGTCTTTTTCATACTTCCAATCATTTGCGCAACCTGAAAATGAGAATCATTCAAAAAGAGATAGAAAATTAATTCATTTGTACTCACCGGTTTTTCAGGTTCGAATCGCACCCACCTGTAATTTTGACCATACTTACAATATACATAAATCCCTATTCCCAGCATATTCACCAAACCTATTATATCCTCATCTCTTGCTCAGCTCTCAATGCTACCATTCGTTTTTGATCTGTTTCTAATGAATCCTGATACTGGCCCATCTATATATTTAGACATTATTTCCTCGTGATGTTCCACATACTCCATTACTCGTTTCCGTATTACATGATGATATTCCTCATCGCCTGTACAGATTTTGCTGATGCATCTGTAAAAGCAATTTCCATCAGCTCTAACATTTTGCAATCCAAACCCTTGCCTTCTCAGTTCAATGTTGTGTGTTGCGATATCAGTGTGGCCGGGAAGTTTCTTCTGTGATTTTATTCCTAATACTTTTAACACATTATTTATTTCCGACAGCGATACATTCTTTCCAGGTAGGTCGGTACCGTCTGAATCACCCAGTCCCGCTATCTTCTTATCTTTTGTTTTTTCAGTAAGGACTAAGATTTTATCACCATGGTTCTTTATTATCTTCAGAATTGCCTCTTTATCCGAGATGTTGAAACGGGAATTTATCGAATTTTTTAACTTCGCGAACTCATCCCTCAGAAGACCCAACTGTTCCTCGAATTTTAATCGCGTAATATCTACCAGTCTCTCTGGTGTTTCATTTAAAAGGTTTTCATATTCCGATTTTCGTCTTCCACTGACATCCGATATCATATTCCATTTCACTTTGAATCCTCGCGGTATTATATTTTCTTCCTGACATTTTCTAAGAAATTTTATATGTGATTCGCGTTTGTTTATTTTTTCAATTAGTTTCCGTCCCACATTGCAGACCGTCCTCCCTTTTCGCGATAATTCCTGAAAATCCGATTTTATACGTTCCTTTCGCGCATTACTTGGTACGTCATCTTTCTTGGAATTGTTTTAGTCGGCATAAACATACACTTCATCAAATATTTTATATAACTTCGTCAAATTGCCGTCATGCTCGGAAGTTTACTTCCTTCTAAGCGGCTTTCATCTTTGACTAATTCTTATTCCGTTACGTTAAGTGCCGTACCAATGTGTATCGCGTCATGGGAACGTAAAATTTAGCGTCACTCAAATCCTAATTGTTGAATGGGAATTATAAAATTGATCGAGATACGCGTACGTCTTACAGATTGATTTATTATTTGGCAAGTGGCCGCCTAGCTCCAAATCACGAACCCGTCTATAAAATCGCCGATACATATCTTCCTTGGGTGGCAACAAGTAAAGGTATGTTCCGCATTACACGTTGTTCACTGTTTTTAATTGTAAATTATGGACAAACTATACCGTATCAGATCTTCCTGAGGTGGTAACAAGTGGAGATATATTCCGCGTTTTTATGCGTAAATTTTGTTTTCAGTCTTAGAATTAGGAGCATTCAATCATTTATCTCAACCTCGCCCTGGTAAAAGAGGTAGAAACGAGTTCGCATGCAGTATTCACACATTCAACCATTCCTTGACCCGAATTGTTCAAACGCGTTGTTCTCCATATTCAAGTGTATTGCTTGTAAAATCCCCGTATCATATCTCCCTTGGGTGGCAAAGGTGTGTTCCCCGTTTCATGTTGTTCCCCGTATCCGAGTCTATTACGCGCAAAATAACCGTATCATATCTTCCTTGGGTGGCAAGAAGTAAAGATATGTTCCGCGCTTCACTTTGCTTTTTGTATTCAAGTGTAAATTATGCAAAAAATACCGTATAATATCTTCCTTGGGTGGCAACAAGTAAAGATATGTTCCGCGTTATTACGCAAAAAGCAAATATGAATTAGACACTATTTTTAAAACCTCGCCCTGGTAACAGAGGCAGAGGCAAGTAAGTTCGTATACTGTATTCACACATCCAACCACTCCTTGGCCCGAATCATTCAATCATTTAAAAGCGCGCCTCCATATCTCCCAACCCGCGTCAATCAGACATCAATACCGCTGATGAAAAATAGAATCTTTTTATACCGTTCTTGCGTAGTAATGACCCCCCCCCCCCGCCGCCCGATCTTTCCAGGGTGTGTAAATGTTTCGTCCCCACCCACTATTGCAGCATATATATGCCCACCACCCACCACTAATCTAAGTGCAGCCCCTCCTATAATGTCTACACTGACAATCGTAGGCTAGGATTCCATACACCCCATCCCCTCCCCCCCCCCCCCATATGCACATGATGTACGCATTGACATATACACAATGATCATAATCTCACAACATATGCACGCTATGTTCAACAAGAGTGCGTAATTGCTCTATACACTAATTTATATCCCACCCCCCCCCCCCCCCCCCCCCCCCGGTTCAGCAAGTTTATAAATGAGAATATTGGGAATTATTCTTGTCTATTGAGCCCATTGGGTTCTAGTGTTTGAAGTTTGTTAATCCAAAATGCTTCACGACACCTCCTGTAAGCTGTATTTTGTTGATTAATTTGTTCAATCCCAATAATCTTAAAATTGTTTACACTGTGGTTTTTGGTCAGAAAATGATGTGGTATCGGTTCATCCATAACCTCAAGTTTTATTCTACTCAGATGGTTTTGCATTCTCTCATACAATTTTGTCCCCGTCTCTCCCACGTACACAACTTCATTGCACTTGTCGCCGAGAATCCCATATATCACATTCCTGGACATGCAGGTGATTTTTTTGCCTATGTGGTAGGCCGTTGCGTTCTTGTCTGCGAATTGTTTTGTTTGGAGCATAAACCCACAGATTGCACAATTTCTCTCGCATCTATCAGATCCCGTCCCTTGATTGTTGAACATTTTATTATGCTTGCTATGGACTATGATATCTCCCAAATTTTTCAGTCTTTTGTACGAAATCAGGGGAGGTTTTTTGAATGCCAACTTCATGCGTTTTGAGCGGTGTAAAATGGGCATCCGCTGCCGCGTTATTTTCCCAATGTCGGGGAGGCGCCGCGAGTAGGTGACCAGAAACGGGACTCTTTCGCCGGTTGATTTGTTGGATCGTTTTTCAAGTAACTGTTTACGCTCGATTTGGTCGACCTTTTTTAGTTGTTCGCTTACAAACTTTTCGTCGTAACCTCTGGAATGCAGGTGTTGTTTTAAATCATTTTTGTGGCATTCATATTCAGCATTATCGGAACAATTCTTTTCACTCTTGAAGCTATTCCATATGGTATCGCTCTTTTAGTGCTGATTGGGTGATCTGACTTTGCGTGCAGGTATTGATGCGTGTCCGTGGGTTTTGTATATAAACCGGTTTTAAGAAATCCGTCTTCAATTTTGACTATCGTGTCTAAGAATTCTATCCCATTCTCAGACCACCTTAAATCAACCTGTATTTTTGGGTGTATCGTATTTGCCAAAGAATGATATTGTTTCAGAGACTCCAACCCATGCGTCCATGCACCCCAGATATCATCAACGTACCGTACCTGTTCAAGGTGGTGTAACTTCGATGCTTTTGACAGTTTCTCTTCCCATTCACCCATATATGTGCACGCATAATTCATCCCTAATCGCGAACCTATTGCAACGCCGTCCGTTTGTAAATAATGTCTTCCTTTAAGTGAAAAATTGTTATTGTCCAACACAGTTTCTATTAGTTTAAGACCTACCTCTGTTGGAAATAACTTTCTTTTAGAGTTTTCTAGTGCTTTTTTACATGCTAATATACCTTCATTACGTGGGACGCTTGGGTATAGTTTCTTGACGTCCATACAGTATATTATGCTGTTTTCAGGGAGTGGTTGGGGTATACAGTCCAGTCTGTTCAAGAAATGTGTGGTGTCGCGTATGTAGGATGGTAATGACTCAACGTGTTGTTTTAATTCAGACTCCATCACTTCTGCTATTTTCTCTGTTAGGTGGTTTATTCCCGAAATTATTGTTCTTAAAGGGGCTTCCTTTTTATGCATTTTGGGTTTACCTTTTACTCTACCAGCCTGTGGCTGCTTAGGTATCATGTACGCTAATACTTTTTTCTCTGTCAGTTTGTTTTTTTCTAGTTTTTTGAGTTGGCTTTTAATCTTGTTTGTTATTTTCTCTGTCAGATTTACAGGTACTTCTTTGTATGTTGTTTGGTCCCCCAACTCTATCAAGATCTCATTTTCATGTTTACTTGCATCCAAAACGGTTATTTCAGACCCTTTATCGGCTGGTCGCACGACTATTGTATTATCATTTAACAACTCTTTCAGAGCCTTCTCTTCCATTTTTGTTATGTTGTTTCGCACGCGGTTTTTCATGCCCTTCAAAATATCTTATAATATATACATATTTATATATATATATATATATATATATATATATATATATATATATATATATATATATATATATATATATATATATATATACACACATTTTTTTCCAATCGCGATCCTCCTCGTCCTTTTTCCCCCAATCGGATTTTTATCCCTTCTTCCCCATCCAGTCAAAAGACGGAAAAAAAAACAAAAGCCCGTGGCGTATCAGGGTTTTTCGTCTGGACCAGTAGATGTCGACAAGAATTTACCCAGTCCGATGCGTCGTGGTATTTCCCGCGAGAAAATCTCCGTTCCGGATCGAGGTTCCTTTCCTGCCACGACACCGCCGTTTCGGACCTTTTCGTGATTTTTTCCGAAATAAAAATCCACACCTATGGAAAAATCAGTGTTAATCTGTCAAAAAAGGGTCATACCAAAAACACATTTTTTTATATGTTCCATGGCCCAGAAAACTCAAATTCGAACATTTTCCGCGAAAAATCCGGGATTTTCCTGGAAAAGTTGAATTATTTTTGGAAAAAAAAACAAAATTTTCCGGAAAAACACAAAATTTTCCGGAAAAATTTGAATTTGTTTCTAAAAATAGGCCAATTTTGTAAAAAATACTTCAATTTTTTCTGGACCATCATTCTGTGGACTACCCCGACCAAGGTGGTCCCGAATCGGCGGTTATCCCATATTATGGTGGAAAAGTACGTTAAACCATTAAAACAATCTAATAATAAAAGCATTGCTGTTTGCCCCCTCATACCCGAGTCATTCCGCCCCAGTATAGGGAGCGAGACGACCCGTGACGAAACAACACATCAGCCGGGGTGAAGGGCAGTTGGGACAAAAGGACCCGATATCGATAGGTTACTTTTTCCGTCCAGTCAGAAATCAAAACAAATTACTTTGTGATGCCCATCTTTATTTATGAACAATGGTTTGTAGTTTTGTAAACCAAAAAAACGGAAAACTTTTTAGACCTTTTTAGATTTTTAACGCCATCGAAAATAAAATGTCATCGTTTTTCGGGAACATGAAGATTCGGTGAGTGAAAAACTCGGACTGGGTAGATTCATCCCAAAGAAAATCAATACAGTTATACATCTGTGAGATATTTTAGATGCACTGCAATATATTTTTTTTCACTCCTAAAAAGATAATATATATTGTATAACTATCTCTGCAGTAATCCACGTTCGACGGGGCCACGGCAGCTCAGTAGGTAGAGGTGCAGGCTGTGAGGTCCTCTGTTCGAATTCCACCTGCGACAACCGCATTCTGTCCTTGGGAAAGATACTGCATACCTGTTGCCCATGTGTGGGCACAGTGGCATTGTGTGCTAAGGTGGACAGTACGTTGGTGGTGCACATGTCTTCAACCATTGCTAACCCTGCTCATGTTGAGTTCGTATGTTGGGAGTCTGGCAGTTACTCGGTGGTTCTCTCTGGGTACTTCAACTTCCTCTACCCATAAAACTATCTGACATGAGGTGACCCTGACTACCAAAAGTGCTGTTAAACCCCAATAAATAAATAAATCCACGTTCCATGTGTTCTATAATATACCGTGATCAGTGAGAATTGCAACCAAACTGTCCTCCAGAAATTTGACCAAACCGGCTGCTAATTTAACCCAGATCATCCTATGGCAATTTGATCCAAAACAAACCAACCTCCAGAAAAGGGTCCTACTAAACACCGAGGTATACCAAGAGATGCCGAGGTGAAAAGAAAAATAGTAAATCAGGGTTGTTTAAAAAGGTTTAAATATAATTGCAGACATTTAATTGATTCCTTCGAAGCAATATACGTGATATTACTTGAATTATTTGAGTAAATACAAGATATATAGATGTAGACCGAGTTATTATTTATTTATTTTGTTCTGTTTATTGTTTTGCCATTGTTGGTTTTATGTTATTAGGATTTTGTGGTGCACTGTGATGAGTATCGCTCGGCTGTGCACCCAAAGCTACAGCTTGTATTTGCTATATGTACAGTACGTGAGGAGAGGACTGCAACAGAATCATCTGTGGAGTGGAGTTGTCAATCAGTATCATTTTCAAATTGTGTACATATGGACAAAAACACAAGCAATGTTCAGCCAGTGGGTTCTATGGACCTCCAGGTTTAACCCAGAGCTTAACTTGTGCTTGTTATGCAACAAATTTGAAATTATTGTTTGGGTGAAATCTTCAGTCTGTGGATGATTTGGTGATTGTAACTCTGTACCTACTGTATATATACACTATACTTTGTAGCCCTTTCGCCCGTGATAATGGCACTAATTTATGGTGATTTGTTGACACTTTTTTGTTTTCAAGGTTTCATCTTCTTTATGTGATCCGTTTTTTTTATAGTTTCCGCCGTTTTATAGAATTGTAGAAAAATTAAGTCAGTATCCTTTTAATCGTCGGTCCCGTTGGTCAGCCGCGAGAGTTGACCATGTCTCCAGTCTAACAGCAATTTTTTTCTTCATTGTTGTCGACTGAAATATTACCACTTCCGAAAAATACTGTTTGACATGTCATGATATTGGTCCATAACAATTTTTCCGTCATAACAAAGAAGACAATTGCCGACAGCCACAAAGAGAATAGTTAACAAGTCACTATGTGATTAACAATTCACACTGTTGCTTACTGTGGTGCAGTCGCTTTCAATACCATTACCAAGCTACCTGCTAAATACCAAAGGGAAGATTTTTCAGCACACTATTACTTTAGCACCCATAATTCTCAAATATGAGAAAAAAAATCATGCACATACTGTTTAAATCTATTTACATAATTATAATACACGACCAGGGATGCAGTGGTTCAGTAGGTAGAGGTGCAGGCTGCAAGCCGAGAGGTCCTCGGTTCGAATCCCACCTGCGGCAACAGCTTTGTGTCCTTGGGCAAGACACCTCACCCCATTGCCCATGTGGGGGGGGGGGGGGGGCGGTGGTGCTGTGTACAAAGGCATACTGCATGTTGTTGGTGCACCTGTCTTCAAACAAGGCTAACCCTACATGTGTAGTGTATTATGGGGCTGACAGTTGCTCGCTGTTGCTCGGTGGTTCTCTCCGGGACCTCTGATCCCCTTCAACTGTAAAACTGTCGTGGTTATGATTAGCTGTTTTTCAGAAAAATGTGACCTAAAACACCAATAAGTAAATAATAAAAAGAACACACCACTCCATACCCATTTCACTCCTGCTTTCATTCACCTTGGAATCCCTCGGTTTGCTCAGGTGTTTAGTGCGCCTGCCAGAAAAGGAGTGATTTTTTTCTAAAATAGCAAAACAAGAAACAGTAATTATTAACATAGTAACAAAATGGTTTTCATGAAGCGCAGAATTTTGTGTTAGTTAATAGCTGAAAAAACGCAGAGTGATATATGTAAATCTTATTTTATTACTGAAGCCAGGTTCTGGTAATGAAATTTGTCATTTGTCATCAATACTTGATCAAGTTTCCGACAAAGCACATTTTACTATCCCAATGTTAACTACTGGACATAAGCACACAAATTGATGTTAGTTTACCATGATACAGGTGATTAGCCAGGATATCAAAGTTAGGTGCAAGAGTAATATCTAGTGGGGGTGGGGCCGGGCATAAAGAATATGATACACAGCACCACCTCAGTCACATAGCAGTGAGATAGGGCGAGGACAAGAGGGAGTGTGCACCTCTCATCAGTGAAGGGGTCGGGTGCCCCCCTTCCTGAAAAAAAAGTGGAAATTCAGGACAGATAATCACAATTTCCTTGACTCTGTGTCCATTTGTGTCCATAATACATAAGTTGCGAACAGGCATAAATATCTAGATATTAGAATGTCTTGTCGCTTGTTCATTATATAAGTTAAGAGGGGGGGGGGGGGGGGTCATGACTGAAATTGGGGGAGCATGTCCCCCCCCCCCCCCCCCCACAGCCCCATGCCTACAGTACGGCCGCCGTGGACTGGTCAGTTTGCACCGTAGGGCAATATTTCCAAGGATGCAATGATATTAGATCTCAAACCCTGTTTACAGCAATATTCATCGAAAATTTAATTAATGAAGCACGGGGAAAAATCTGGTGCTTCATTAATTAAAATTTGATTGATTATGATTTTCTATTACCTGGAAAAGCATACGTGGACATCACTGTCCACGCCTGGATTATGACCAGTCCATGGCAACTGTACTGTATGTCTGTCCGACTGCTGTCAGCAGGGTCTGATTCTAAATGGGTGGGTGTGTTTACAAATATTAATATTTTTTTACACCTGATAGCAAAGTAATATAAGTTTATGAACAACCACACACTTTACTTTTAATTACAATACTCCTAATTCCTAATAAACTTACATGAACGTTTATTAATTTAGCGGAAGTTTTACTCTGTGTATGAAGCTTATTTGGGCCTATATGTTTGTAAAAAAATGGTCCTTCCACTGGGTAGGAGTTCTTGAAATCAGTCTACACTGGATTGTGTGGTATTTCTCTGTGTAAGACAATAAGGCCCCACAAAGAAGATTTCTTTCTCAGGCCATTTTTTTGTAAAAATGCATACAGGCAGTTTTTATTTTATTTTATTTTTTTGTAATTATTTCTTTGCAATTAAAAGTTCATGTTCTTGGTTTGTTTTAGGCCTCATAATCTACAGAATAGCATGGGCGGTGGTGTATCCCATCCCCTGAGTGCAAGAAGGCTTTGCAGTGCTAGCAAAAGCCTTGTTGCACTCCAAAGAAAAATTTATCAATTTTAATATCATGGGTAAAATATCGGACATGAACCGGTTAATACTTTTTTTAGAGCTCACCTTGACAAAGTCAAGCTGGGCTTATCTTATCGCTATCCGTCCATTATCCACCTGTCTCTCGCCCGTCAGCTCCCACAAACTCACTGGGCCAGTTCAAGTGAAAGATTGTGTGTGTGATGGTATTGCATTTTTGTTCAACTCAACATGCCCAGCCCCAAAGGGAGGGGATGGGGATAAAATGCTCCCAAAATATTTTTAAATCTTCTCATGAACCAGTGGGTACAGTGACTTGATATTTATTATAGAGC
The DNA here is from genome assembly GCA_031216915.1 of Pictodentalium vernedei. Taxonomy (NCBI): domain Eukaryota; kingdom Metazoa; phylum Mollusca; class Scaphopoda; order Dentaliida; family Dentaliidae; genus Pictodentalium; species Pictodentalium vernedei. Next base: position 56,302,866 of record CM062295.1, read on the forward strand.
TTCCTTTCGAGGTGTAGAATCAAGTTTGTTCAAACGTAGTTCGTGAAGCAATATTTGGCTTTGTAATGGGAGGGGTTAGATTTTTGGCACCGCCCAAAATTTCTATTTTCTGAATTGATGGTCCGATTTGAACGGAATTCAGTATGTGGAATTATTGGGTCATAAGTACTTGACTCATGCGAAAAAATCCCGCATTTTATGGGAACCTCAGGAGCTAAAATAGAAATATTTTCAAACTCCCATGTTTCCCGAACCACACGGAACAGAGAACTGTTATATGATATAAAGCATTCTTAGGACTAGTAGCATTGAATGTTAAAAATCTGTTTCCAACTGTTATGATATTGGGTTCTGCAGAGGGCATCGAAATAATGCTGAGTCGTCATGTTTGCAAACATTTTAGAAAATCTTTTCTCCAGAACCAATGGTCAGAATTTTGGTATACAGCATCCATAGAGGGGTCAGATACAAGTTTGTTAAAATGAAGCCCGTTGGTTCATATATTAACTTTCCTTTTTCAGAACCACCAGTCAGAATCTATTATGTTTGGTAGTCATCATTGTTATGAGAGTTGGATTCAAGAGTGTTCAAACCAAGTCCCTAGGTTAATATTTGGGCTTTTTTTGGTAGGCCACATTTTAACTTAGGGCAATATGAGGAAGTTTCTTTAAAAATCTTCTTCAGATCCACCAGTCAGAATGTTTTCATATTCGGTATACAACATCTGTAGGGGGTGAGATTCAAGTTTGTTGAAATCGGGTCTGTAGGTTAAAATTTGGGCTCGCTATAGTAGCCCAGATATTAATTTTGTGCAATATGAGGAAATTTCTTTAAAAATTCTCTTCTTAAGATCCATCAGTCAGAATGCTTTCATATTTGGTATACAACATCTCTAAGAAGGTCAGATTCAACATTGTTCAAATCGAGTGCCTGGGTTAATGTTTGGACTTCCTATGAGAGCCGGAATTGGCCATGTAGCTGAAGAATTAGAAATTTAGGTGTGTAACTAAGTTTAATCTATATAGGTTGTATCAATTGTATCAAGGGGCTTCGGAGGGGAGCTCCACATTTTACATTATGATCAACTAAAGAAAAGGCACGATGCATGGACAGTTTTTGTCACTCCTGAAGGGCTCAAGGATTGACAGTGTATCCTATGGAGATGGATTGTTTAATGTAGATTCATTCTTGAACTCTGTTTATATTGTGTGTTCTGTTCAAGATGAGCGCTTCAGGCCCTATGGGGCCTCTTGTTATTTATTTATTGGGTTTTAACAACACTTTCGACAGCCAACAGTTATAAGTTTCTTCTCTCCTTGAACCAAGTCTCTCGCCCAACTGCATCACTCATGGTCCACTGAGTTTTTAGCTCACCTGAATTTCAGTCAGGGTGAGCTATAGAGATCACTCGCCGTCTGTCGTCCGTCCGTCCGTCGGCCGTGAACAGTGTTTGCGTCTTCTCCTCCAAAGCCACTGAGCCGATTTAAGTAAAATTTGAGATGCTTATTTGTTATGACATCGCATTTTGATTTTGTTCACATCAAGTTGCCCTGCCCCTCAGTAGTAAAAGTATGCTTAAATCTTTAAAAAATCTTCTTTTCATGAACGAGCAGTAGCAGAGACTTGGTATGTGGTATGCAGCTTCCTTTTTTCAGATCCACCGGTCAAAATCTTTGTATATGTAGTATAAGCTTTTCTTAGGAGGGGCAGATGCAACTTCAAATAAATTCCCTGGGTTGATATTTAGGCTACCATGTCAGGTGAGCGCCATCAAGCCCCCTGGGGCCTCTTGTTTTCTATTTGACAACATTGCCCTGATTCTTCTCTCCTTATTTTTCATTGTACAGTACGTGGAGAGTGGATTGTAACTAAATCACCAGCGAAGTGGGGTTATCACCCAAGCTATAAATTTCAAATGTTATACATATCGACAAAAAACACAAGCAATGTTTCAGCCAATGGACCTCCGGGTTAAACCCGGAGGTCCATTGGCTGAAACTTTGCTGGTGCTGGTTATGCTTTGCAACAATTTGCAATTATTGCTCGGGTGAAATCTCCACTCTGCGGGTGATTTAGTAATAATACACTCTCCACGTACTGTACGTAAAACACTCTTTTATGTAGGCTTCCAAAATGTGTTAATGCATGTCTGTCTGTCTGTCTGTCTGTCTGTCTGTCTGTCTGTCTGTCTGTCTGTCTGTCTGTCTGTCTGTCTGTCTGTCTGTCTGTCTGTCTGTCTGTCTGTCTGTCTGTCCTTCAGAAGAAATGTTTCGTTGCTTTTCATTTGCCTGGCTGTACATTTTAAATAATTTGCAGCTATCTTTCACCATCGACCACCACCCTCCCCCCCCACACACACACACACTCATACACAAATCAGGGATGGGCCGAGTATTGTGTATTTTGTGAAAAAGTGGTACTCAAGTACTACGAGCACTGAGTACTTTGGACCCAGCCCTGTCACAAATATATAGAACATCAAAGAGTATTATATACTTGAAACAAATACAGTACATCTGCTGTGTAATGCTCACTTTCCACGGATGGGCAGTATTTCCACGGATACAATACTATTTGATGCCAAACACTAACTATAGAAATAATTATCAAAAATTTAAATAATGAAGCACCAGGTACAACCCGGTGCTTCATTAATTACACTTTTGCTGATGATTACTTTTATTGCCTGGTAAACGAATGAGTGGACGTCACTGCCCACGCGTGTATTACAAGCAGGCCACTGTACTGTAACTGATTTGTCCTCTTTGTGAACATATTTTCTACAAGTTCACTTCTCTTGACAGAATGTGTGCCTGTTGGGATTAAAATCAAAGTTGTGAAAGTGCACTTGTGGATACTAGCAGCACCAGCACAGCACTACAGAATCAATATTTGATGATTTTAGGAATTTTAACAGTGTCACGAGACACCACAGTAGCAGGTACTGGTCAGTCTGTTGGAAAAAATCACTATTTTATGACTTGAGGTGCCTTAACTGAGAAAACTGCGGCTTTTTCTTACAAAGATTGCAAAATATTCATCAAACACAATGTGAAATGTCTTCAGAAGCCAGAATGTGAAAAAATAACAATGGGAAATTCAATATGTGTCAACATCAATTTATGTATAAATTAATATAGATTTTTATGGCAAAATGCATACTGAGGGGTGTGGAAGTGGGCACATCCAGGGATATATTATACCCTATCACCAGGTAAAAGAAAATTTGACATCATTTGTTGAGGTAAAATGGCGCTTTCTATTGATATGGGTGAATTATATAGTCTCAGCAAGGGCTCATATTTCGACGAGAATCTGAGAATCGATTCATGTAGAGATCCGTGCAACAAGACCAGTGAGAAACCATGCAGATTCTCATAGCACCGCTGCTAGGATTCACGTGAAAAGAACTGAGTCAGTTTAACCCTTTACCTAACACAAAGGCAGCAAATTGAACCATTCAACGCTAACCCGACCTGAAATATCGTGACACTGGCAAACAAATTTGTGCAAATATGGCTGTCACTGGAACTATACGGTTTCAGTAACATCCATAATTATTAAGCTTGGTGAATATTGTTTATTTCTAGCTCACCTGCTGTAGTAAGTCATAGGGAGCTTTAATGGTCACTTTTTGTCTCTCGACTATCCGTCCATTTTTCTGACGTGAACTTTACATTATCAACCTCTCCTAGTAAACAACTGAGTCGAATAGAACCAAATTTGATATTCATGTCCCTTATTATATAGGAATTCCAGTTTGTTCAAATAAAGTTGCCATGCCCACAGTGCCCCCCAGAAGGGGTATTTCTCTGATAGCATCCATAAATTGTTTTCCAAAATTAAAAAAACATCTTCTCCAGAACCATCTATAAGAATCTTTTGATACTAGGTATACAGCATCTCTTGGGGAGAGGGGGTTGGGGGGGGGGGGATTCAAGTTTGTTCAAAACGAGTCCGTGAGTTAATATTTGGGCTTCCTATGGGCACCCAAATATCAATGTGCAATATGAGGAAATTTCTTTGAAAACCTCCCTCAGATACACCAGTCCGAACGCTTTCCTCTTTGGAATTCAACACCTCTAGTGGGAGGGGGTGGGGGGGGGGGGGGATTGAAGTTTGTTTGATATTTGGTCTATCTATTGAAGCCCAAAGTTTAACTTAGTACAGTATGAGGACATTTCTTTAAAAATCTGTTTCTTCAGATCCACCAGTCAGAATCCTTTCATACTTGACATACAACATCCCTGAGTGGGTAAGACTCATGTTTGTTCAAAACGTGTCTCTAGGTTAATATTTGGGCTCGTTATGGGAGCTCAAATTAACTCAGTACAACATGAGAAAATTTCTTTAAAAATCTTTTTCCTCAGATCAACCAGTTAGAATGCTTTAATATTTGTTGTACAACATCTCTGAGGAGGTCAGATCTAAATTTGTTCCAACTGGGTTCCTGGGTTAATATTTGGGGTTTCTATTGGAGCCCAAAGTTTAACTTAGTGCATTGTGAGGGAATTTCTTTAACAATCTTCTTCAAATCCACCTGTCAGAATGCTTTCATATTTGGTATACAAAATCTCGAGGAGCGGGAGGGGGCATGGGGTGGGTCGTCACATTCAAGTTTGTTCAAATCGAGCCCCTGGGTTATTATTTTAACTTGGTGCAATATGAGGAGGGAATTTCTTTACAAGTGTTCTTCTCCAGAACAATCAATTAGAATTTTTTGATATTTGGTATACTACATCTCTAGAGGGGCAGATTCATGTTTGTTCAATTGGAGTACCTGGGTTGATATTTGTGCACCCTATGGGAGCCCGAATTTTAACTTAGAGCAATGTGAGAAAATTTCTTTAAAAATCTTCTTCAGATCCACCAGCTAGAATGTTTTTATATTTGGTATACACCATCTCTAGAGGGATCGGATTCAAATGTGTTCAACTCGCCTCCCCCCGGGTTAAAATTTCTAAGCCTAAATTTTAACTTAGTGCAATATGAGGAAAAGTCTTCAAAAATCACCTTCTTCAGCCAGAATCCTTTCATATTTGCTATCCAACATCCACTTTCATATTTGGTATCACGGGGGGGGGGGGGGGGTGGGGGGGTGGGGGGGGGGGGGTGATCAGATTTGAGTTTGTTCATTTCGAGTCCCTGGCTTAATATTTGGGCAGGGGCGGGTTAGTTACAAGGTTTTTCACTAATGTTCAAATCCATTCTTTAGAGTTTTTCCATAAAATTTGCCTTTCAAGTTGCAGTGACGCAACAACCCTTGGAAGTTTGGCAGTACTTGTCTACAGCTGACAGAATTGGAAGAAACCAGGAAGACCTATGCTAATAATCATCTGACAAGGACACTAGAGTTATGAATAATTTCATAAAATAGTGTTGATGAACCCTGACTAACTGAATGTGACACATAATACTTCTCTGAACCACTTTGCCAGGTTTGCGATTAAAGCCACTGGAGGTGAGGGGGGGGGGGGGGGGGGGGGGCTCTTGTTTTTTTTAAAAATCAGTAGTTAGTGTTTTAAAAATTAAAAAGCTGTATTGGGTCAATTGTCAACATGTGCTATCAGTATACAACAGGGGTTCAACCATACTGGCCTCATGGAATCCCGGGGCACTCATAGCAGGTCTGAATTCTCGCAACGATTTTCTCAAGAATCCAAATGGATTCTCCAAATTTTAAAGGAATTATAAGCACTGCACAACTCCAATTTTGAAACAAAATTGACATTGTTTCATGGGGGTGGGGCACTATTTATCTTGCTGTATGGTTAATTGAGACAGCTTTTTTTCAAAATGAATTGTGTGCAGATGCAGATTTTAGTTTTATTTTGGGATTAGGGTAGTTTTCAAAGAAAGCTGTGAATTCTTATCCCTCCCAGCTTGCTCATTAGGTGACAGAGTAGAAATTCTGTCGGAGGCAATACCAGTTTTTAAGCCCATTTGACACAGATTGGACACTTCTCTTCAAAAGAACAAATTCCCCATGCTTTTGACTAGGCAGAAACCAACAGTTGAATTCTATTGCAGAAATGAGCCTTTCATCGCATGAAAGAGGTAAATGTATCTTTCTTTGGTAGGGTTGGGTTTGCTCACAGGTATAACTGTCGTAAATATTTTAATTAGATTTACCTGCCTCGAAAAGTTGCACTCGGAAGTTATGTAATCCCCAAAATTAAGCAGTCTTAGGAAAATAGATTGTTTCAATAAACATTTGAAGCATTCTACTGACATCTTGCATTACTGTTGAATGTTCCAGATGAATAAAGAGGGTGACTTGAGGACTTTTTGGGCCTAAAAATTCATTTGACTATTGGTGTGTTTTGGTTGGGAATTCCCTGAGGCATACGTACATGTGACCAGTAGTTCCCTTTCTGTTAGTTTTTCTCTCTTATTTGTTGCATTACCCCCTGTTTAAGAATCAGAAAAAGGTTATCTGAAGGGCTACATTCTACTGACATCTTGCATTACTGTTGAATGTTCCAGATGAATAAAAAGGGTGATTTGAGGACTTTTTTGACCTAAAAATTCATTTGACTATTGGTGTGTTTTGGTTGGGAATTCCCTGAGACATAAGTACATGTGACCAGCAATTCCCTTTCTGATAGTTTCTCTCTCTTATTTGTTGCATGACTCCCTGTTTAAGAATCAGGAAAATGTTATCTGAAGGGCTATACTTGACGAAAGATATTTAAATGCGAATTTTAAAATGATGCGACCATATTTATTTCGCCTGAGCGTTACAATGGTCGCCTATCGAAAATATTCAGTACTGTGCTACACATATGTTTGGCTGAAATTAATCAATTGCAGGAATTCGGTTGCATAAAATGTTTTTGGAGTAATGGTTGCGGAATGAAATATTTCAATATGTTGGATACTTTGGGGTTCCTTCTTAGGTCTTGGGTATTGTCATATTATTTATACTATGATCGTCAGATTATTAAGAGTCGCTATTATTTTTTCTCGATTTTACTGAGCAGCGGACGTACATACGTGCGAATTTGTTTTCGCTTACATGAGCACCGGTGGGCGGTATTTCCGCTGTCAATTTTATCGCAGAAACGAAATGAAAAAAGAAACGCACAAATGACAGGGCCTTTTTCATTTTAAGAACATAATAAAATACTATTTCTAGCTATGGATGCTTTATTAACATGAGACAACGCATGTTTGTTATTTTTTTGTATCTTTTGAGGTAAACTCATTTAAAAACGTAATAAATAATTGACGCTTCCATTTCACTCTTCGCGGGGCGATGAGCGATAAATTTAGACAAGTTTGCATTCAGATTGGGGTCACCAAAGGTCAACTTCGATGTAGTCCCACTGTAGGTGTAAATGTTAACTATTAAAATCCCATTTTTGGCGTGTCCACCACGCTTGGTGTGTAAAGCTAAAGTGTATGTCATAGGCTGTTTTATAATATGGTAGAATAGGTAATAATATGAATAGATATTCTTGTGTAGGAGTACATAATTTCTGTCTCTTCTCATGAGAGTGTTTAAATTTCATATCCTTGGAATGTAAGCCTTTAAATGTTATATCTTTGGAACAGATATCTTGGTCCACATATCTAAAAAGTATCCACCCATCCATTTAATGGATGTAAATGGATGTAAAACTTCATACAATGAGTAGAGAAAGAAGCTATATTTTTGTGAAATGTATTTGTGTGTAATAAAATAAAACACACACCTCTTATGTAAGTGTTTAAATTTTATATCTTTTGAATAGACAACTTTGTTTGATACTCTCAAGTAGTACCCACCAATTACATGTAAGGTTCGGATGTTATATCTTTGGAATAGATAACTTTGTGTGATATATCAAAGTAGTATCTACCCCTCGCATGTTAGTGTTTACAATTTGTAGAGCGTGCATGGATATCCTTGACAAAAATGTATATGTGTGTAACCATTTAGTGCACACATTTTATGTAAGTGTCTAAATTTTATATTTTTAGAATAGACATCCTAGGGTGGTATCTAAGAAGTACCCCTTCCATTTAAATGTATATGTGGGTAACCAAATTGGTACACACAAATCTTATTCAAGTATCTAAACTTTATATGTTTAGAATAGACATCCTTGTGTGACATATCTAAGAAGTAACCCCCCCCCCCCCCCCACCCCTCCATTTAAATGTGTATAAAATATGGACATTGGACACACATATATCTTTGCGAGGTGTGTTTTTGTGTAATGAAGTAAAACACATTAGATATACGCGGGTGACACATCTAAGAGTACAGCCCCCCCCCCCCCCCCTTGCTGTAAATATGTGCACAGTTTGTACGTTTGAGGCACCATTTGGGGGACCCCGGTGGGGGAGCCCGGAAGTGGCGTCATGTCACGGGACCCAGTGTCGCCATGTTGTGTTGTCATGGTAACCCGCGTGAGCGGTCATGTTGTGACGTCACCCTCATAGTGATACGTGGTGTGAGTACGCATGCACAGCGCGCATTGTTAGGGTGATACGTGTTTCCGTCATCCCTTTTGTATACTGGAGGCCACCATCTTGGTTTCTATGGTTTCCCGATTCGTAGAATTACCCAAATAACCCCGACAAGTTTTATTATTTCGAATTCTTTAAGAATTCTCTGCTTCTATCTATATATGCAATAGTTTTCGTCTATCTGGACATGTTCCTTTGTTCTAGGGTATATTCCAGTAGCGTAGAAGAGCCTATGAGTTGGAACAGCTTTGCTTATTATTACTATATTTAGCTATTTTGGTCTATTCTTGTTAGTTCTGGCCGTATTCCAAGTACTCAAGTAGTAGGCGAGGGGGTTTTCGTCCCCCATCTGGTGGTTCTCATTTGGTGGTTCTCACGTGACGTCATATCGCAATGTATTATGGGTATCACGTGGTTGTCATGGTAACCCGTGTGGGCGGCCATATTGTGACGTCATTGTAATGGTGATGGGTGATGTGAGTGCGCATGCGCAGCTCGTGTTGTTAGGGTGATACGTGTTTCCGTCGTCCATTTTGTATGAAGAGGGCCGCCATCTTTGTTTCTATGGTGGTACGTGGTTGCTATGTTATCCAAAGGCTTCTTATAAGGCTAAGAGGTATGTAACAGGTATGTTCGATTGACTGGGAATATTTTCTGGAATGACTTCCCTAGATAATTACCCAAATGAGCCCGAGAATGGGCGTAAATCACCGGAAACGACTTTATTTGATATGGATTTCCCATTTTATCGGCTTAGCACGTGGTGCTATAGATTTTTAAAAGGTCGTGTTCGATTGAAAGGGAGTAATGTTCCCATAATCCCTTTTTTGGATCCCGTGACGTTTCCCCCAATAAAAGTAGCACATAGTGCTATAGGACAAATTTACCCAGAATCCATTATTTAAATTACAAGTAGGACCCATATGTGTACATGAAGGCCATGAAGCTAACTTCAAGTTCCACCATATACTCATGTGATGATCTACCCAACAGGTGTGTCGTACGAGGTCTAATTTACTATCCCTCATTTCGGTTTTTGAGGATACCTTTTTTGGATTTGTTAAAAAAATAACAACACTGAATATAAATTTCAATTTCTTTTATTCAACAACAAAAATACATCTTTTATGGTATGTAGATTGATATTCATAAACAGTCTTTCTGCAGATTGGACATCTTTTCAGTGGTTTACAGCAGTCTTTACACAGGCACAAATGGTTACATGGTCGCTGAGCGACATTGGCTTCAGCTAATAAACACACACTACATTTTATCCTCCGTGAATCTTCTTCTTGAAATGATGTGTCCATTTCTTCATCTTTGATGGCCATTTCTTCTTCTTTTTCAACGTCCATGAATTCAGATGGTAAATTATGAATGTAATAACAGTCTGGAGAATATTTTCTGTGTTCTTCATCATCTTCTGTTTCCCAGAAACAAACAATAATAACACAATGAAAACATTGAGTTCTGTCTCTTGTCCCCAAATAAAAGAATCCAGCTTTTGTCAGTTCATTCGGGGTTTTCACACTTTCACTTTGTAACATGAATTGAAATGTCTTGAGACGATTTTCCTCCAATGCATACTTGATGTGTTTTGGTGGTCTTTGTTCTGTTGTCTTTCTTATTTTCTCTTCTCCACGTAATAACTGCTCCAGTACTGGTGGTGGAACATCACGAAAATACGTTTCGAATGAAACGCTCATTCTCTCTACAAAGTCTCTTGGATTTCTTGTTTCTTGGTTTCTTGATTGATAATCATTCAGTGCCATCCTGATCAAGCATGGAATAGTGAACATTCTTCAATCCTTTTTATCTTCATTCTTCTTTGGTTTTCTTTCTCTTTTTGGGTTGGGTTCTCCTATTTCAAGGCTTCTCTTCTTTGCAATATCCACTGCTTTGGTCACTCGTTCCCAATCTCTTGTGGTAAACTGGAACCCAACGTCGTTCTTGAACAGTTGAATCTGTAAAGCGTTGTTAAGTTTGAAGACGGTCACATTAGTAGACATCCTTCTTCTTTGGCTGTTGAAACACAAATGAGCTGAACACCAAATGCACCGGTTTTTTATAGTTTTTCTTCAATGCAGCGGCATCTAGTGGCTGGGTTCGTCTATGACGTCATTAACCAACACATCATTATCCATTAGATTAGTCGTAAACATGGTGGATATGGTTTCCATCGGTACACCGCGACAGCGATGTTTCAAATGAAACAGACAGTATTGTCCACACACTGGTAATGTTCCTTGAAGGCGTTTTGTATTATACTTCCAATATCTGGAATTTTTCTTCAGGAAATTCTCGAATGGTTTGTATTTTGGCGGGAATCCATAGAAATCAAAGTACTCTGAGTTGTGGTGACTCACAAGGAGAGCCACCCAATGTTCTCCTTTTCGTTGTCTGGATTCGTGTTGGCTATCAAAGCCACTGGTCTGCGATCTGGTTATCTTCTTGGTAATCTGTTTCTCGCAAATACACCCAAACATATTCTCTTCAAACAAATATCTGATCGAAGAGCATTCTCTAACTGCAACGTGTTCATGTTGACTAATCGAAGATTACTTGTCTATTCTTATCCACGTCTATGATGTTCTAGAATTCTGCATACACCAGTATGTTGATTGTGGTTGGTAATGGGTTTTCGAAATGGACTTCTAGTCTCAAAGATCCTCTCTTCACCAGATCGAAGTGTTGTTCATGTGATAGATCTGGAGCCAGGTCGAATACGAATAGGGTGTATCCATTTATGTACTCTTCTCGGCTGATGTGGTTTCCTTCATTCTCGTACATTTGACCAGTTCCTTGGAACAGAGTCATATAACATCTCGCCACTTCTTGTTGATCGATTGTAAGGGCTTTGCTGGAATCTGCGGCCCATCCACGTAAAAAGCCAAGTAATTGATTTTGTAGTTCTTGAAATTATATGAATTCTTTGAAAAGTTTCCATTGAAAGCATCGTTGTCCACACATCCCACCACCATACGTTTAGGAAGTTGGCCTAAAAATAAGTTTTCTTGTGTCATGATCAGATTTCCTTTCGGCACTGAAAACACCTTGGTTTCCACACGGTCGATAGGATATTTTGCAGTTACTTTTGTTAGTGCTTTCTCGTGAGCCATTCTCACGAATGATTGGAGTATCTCTTTGCGTACAAACATGGATACATCTAGAATTTTGATCTTGTATGTATCGGTGTCGGCTATCAATGCGAAAGCATCTTTGGCTCTATTCATTTTAACATGAACATTAACTCCATTCAGCAAATAACGAGTTTGGAAAAATATGTCCAAATGTAATCTCCCAGTCATGTCCACGATTTTATTTTTCTCTATAAATTTCTTTCGAAGAAGAAATCCCTTGTTGTCAACTGTCAAATCTCCCATGTGCCCGGCCGTATCCTTGTACCATAATGCATTAGTCAGTTGTGACTTCTTTGCAGCTGGTCCATAACTCAACAAAGTTTCTATGAAAGCTCTGTAGCGATAAGTGTTGTTGGAAGGAGATACCAGTTTTTCATTCAAGCTGATATCGATTTGATTAAATAAGGAATGCATCCATAAATTGACTGGGACCACTTTGGCATTGGGTGCAATTGATGCCCCATTGGAATCTACAACCGTTGCTTTAACATACAAGTATGTCTGTGCGAAATTCAAATAATCATCTCCTAATCCCGCAATGTGGAATTCTATTGGACCACTGTTTCCTATAGTCGCCAAAGGCCTGTGTTCTACCCATTGCCCATGTTCCACACTAGTCTGTGTTGGTGGTATAGAAAACAAGTCGAGTTCGCTGTTGGCACACTCACAATATTTTTCATTGATGAGAGACATCATGCACCGAGATGGTATTGGGTCTGAACAGTTCTCCTTCTTTTTATCGATCCGCCAGTTTTGCGTGGTGCGGGCCTTTTTATACTTTTCCTGCCGGGTGGTTTTGAACCACCAACCACTTCATTCCAAGCTCCTGCACCAGCCTCTTTGACTCTTTTGATTGCTGCCTTTTTTACATTTTTCCTTTCAATGACATCTTCGACAAAGGCTGCTCCTTTTCTCACGAGCTGTTTTCCCACGGCCCTGGCTGTAGTTTTCAATAAAGGTAGCACCATATTCTTCAGTCCTCCCAATATACTCCCCAAACCATATCATCTCTGTATTTAAGACCGCTCCCAGCTTGTTTCGTGTACTATTCTTCGTATAATTTGGACTTACAACAATAAGTCATGTTTATGTGAAATGAAGAGATCTACGATTTCTGAAATGAAGTGTCACTGTCACTTTCCCGAACTCGAATGGTACTATGGCCCCTGTGTCACCCCTTATATACACCTGGACGGTACTGAAATTTTTTCGTTCCACTGGTACATAATGCACATTCTCAAATGTTTTAGAGATGATATTCCCATATTTTCCACGCACGGGTACGATACGAAGAAGTGGTATTCTTGTATCTCCTACGACTTGGTCACGAACGAAGTCACAGTATACAGAGAGTGAATAAAATCCTTGGTTGACATTGGCAACTCTGGAAGAATTGTAAGTTCCTGATTTAAAAACACACTCATTAAATCCCAAAATATTTTGAAGAGTAGGGCTCAATGTGACCACGACTCCATCACGTACCGTGATACGAACTTTACCGGTCACTTCATCCAGTTCAAAAGCTACCTTATCGTGATGAGGCAAGAGCAATTCTTTAACACCATTGATAGCTCGTATCACATCAATGGGATCCGAATAAAACCTTCTTTGAGAGTAAGTCGGTAATTCTTTTTCGAAGACCAGAACACTGTAACGAAAGCTTCTTCTCCATGAATATTGAACCAAGTATTTGGATACTGAATCTCCGCCAGACCTACTTCCCATTCTCCCGTGAGATTCACTGGTTGTGATAACTGAGTGGTGTACGTAGTCAACTTGTTTTCTGGAAACACGTCCATGGAACTGTTACTTGGTAGGGTCAGATAAAACATTACTTTTTCTTAATGGTTGGATTTGGTAACAAATATCCTATGCTACTACTCACGAGAGCAGTCCACAACTTGCTGTCTGTGTTCTCGAAAGTGAGATTAACGACACTGGTAATGATGATGATATACAAAATGATTATTTGTGAAAAGTAAGTGATCTCGCTCCTTGGAATTCGTTTGCCAAACAAAGGCTAAGAACCGTTCGATCCTTCTTCCATTTTGAAGGAACTTCAGAGGTTCACTTCCTTTTATAGGTGAGCTGACTCTGTTTGATTCATGAGTTGAATGATGCTGGATACCCCAACCACTTTACGAACAATTCCCTTTTCTTACCTCGACCACGTTTCTTGAGTACGTGTTCGATTTTGTAAATAGTTTTATGTGAAACTCGCTGAAGCTCTTCAGTGTAGAACGACCCTTTCAATACTTCCCCATTATCATCGTGTAAGATGTATGTGACTGGATGTCCTTTCTCGATGGCTACCACTGTGAATAACTCTTCGGTCCAATTGGGAAAATAACATTTCTCAAGAGTTTTCTTAACTTTATTGATTCTCACTCTGTCTCCTACTTTGTACTTTGGTGTCCTGTGTTTTATGGGTTGTCTATACAACCTTTGCCAAACCTCTTCTTGATTTTCAAAGTTAACGGCAATGGGAGCCATACCTATACTACGATGATGAGAATGATTATATGATTTCACCAAGTTTTGAAGTGGAAAAGTTAGTGTATTGTTCTTTGTAAAATATTTCCACATCTTGGTTTTTAAAGTTCTATTGAATCTTTTTACTATGGAACATTTTGTTTCAACATTTTGTGTAGTGAAAAATTCGACTTTGTGATCTTTGAGAAAATTCTGATATTTTCTGTTTAGAAATTATTTGCCTTGATCAGTTTGTAATTTTTCTGGTTTACTACCTTGTTTGAAAATTTTACTAAAAGCTTTCACGATGGAATCACCAAGTTTGTTTTTGAGGGGTATGACCCAAGCATATTTACTAAACACATCTATACATGTCAACAAAAATTTTATGTTTTTGTTGAATTTACTTATCTTTGAAACATCTACCAAGTCAGCTTGCCATTGTGCATCTATACCACTAACTATCACTTTCCTTCTAGGAAATGTACGACGAACAGGTTTGTGAAGAGTGTCTGTGTCTTGAGTCTCTAACCATTTTACAACTTGTTTCGTTTTTTTCTTGGACGCTCTACGAAGAGCGTGTACACCACCAAAACTACCAGGCGCTTCAGAATCATAGTACAATGCTTCCATGACTGCCTTGTTCAAGTGACAACTCTATTTATACCCTTTTTTCCTTTGGTTGTTTAGGTTCCGACTTTATCGGTGCCTGTTTCATAAAATCCCAACGTTCTTTATGACCAATTAATTCTTGGGGTATGTTACTATCTCTCAAAGCTTCGGCCAACACTTCCCATCCCTTTGGTTGGAAAGATTTTCGTCTTCTAAGTAAATCGTTTAGAAGATCTGTTACATTCGACCCTACCACTGTTTGATCTTTGTAGACTAATTCACCCTTCTCATTCCAAGATATATTTGGGTCACTTCTAATACGATTCAACAACAACTTTCCCTTCCTCTTTATTGTCATAGGTACAGAATCGAGAATGTCCTCGTCTTTATTATCTTTCTCGAATTTGATTTTAATTGGTCGAGGAGCCATTACCTTTTGTTCAAATGTCAAGTACTTTGTAAAATTTGATTATATTGAGTCATCTTTTCATCAGCCGAAAGAAAAGGGACATCGAGAATATCTCTCATTTCTCTATCCAGTGATGAAACAGCCAGTTCATTCGGTTGTCTTGGAGTCTCTTGCAGACGTTCCAATAACCTTGGTTCTACGAAAGCCATCTTCTTTGCATGTTCCATCATCCAAATATACCTTTAACAGCACCCAATAGTACAGGAGGTAGCAATGCCCCCAATAATCCCCCTTTCTGCAAGATTTGTCTCCTCTTTTTGTCAGAGGTACCTTTATTTGCCACTGCCCTCACTAGTTGTTTCTGACGAACGAGTTTGGTTCTCTGAGCTTTGGTCAGAGGTACTGCTCCCTTCAGTATATTCGAGGCACAATCACACAAACAAGTAATCAATTCTTTGTCTGCATGTTTTAGTATGGATTTGATGAGTGTGGGTTTCGATTTAATAAGAACCTTGAGAAGAGCGATGTTGAGCTTGAGACGGTCAGACATGCTTCTGACTCGAGTCAGACTTGTTGCTCCCCTTTTATACTTTTCGGAGGTATACATATTAGGTTTCCCCAGGGAAAAATTGACTTCTTAATCTCATGTGTTCAGGAGTATCTTGTTTGAGATCTATTAAAAGGTAACCATATGGTGTCGAAGTGGCATCTTCGAAAACTTCTCTCAGAAACTTGGAATGACCAGGATACATCTGTGCTGCCAAGTGTGAGATCTGAGAACGATCCCTAGGATTTTTAAACAAGATCATGTAATGACTATTGAGAGCTACAGTCCTATGGACTTTATCTTTGTCGAATAAATTTGAACAATGTACATCACACTAATGTTACAGTGATGACTACCTTTAATAAATAATCTAGACACTCGAACATCTGCATCAAGCATCAGATCATCCAATATGACTAAACTATCCGATTTTAATTCTTGGGGGAGACCCTCTACGATTTCTACTTGGGGTAAAGTATTGTATAATGATTGCCATTCACTATAACACTAAATGATGTGACCTGGAACAGGTGATATAATATTTTGAATGTTTTGAATAACCCGATTTACAAAGGATGATTTAACACTACTTATGGGACCACACAATAAACAAGTGAATGGATGCTTCCAACGAGGATCCATCTTTGTTGCTCTATGTGGGTACTACTTCCTTTTATACCTTTTGGGGAGGTGGCCCCCACGGAACGTGGGTACTACTTCCCTTTTATACCTTTTGGAGAGGTGGTCAATATGACCGTCATCCAAAAATATTTAAAATTGGTGGCCCTCTGACTTACTGGCTGGGGACAGCTTAAGTTTGTTTGATATTTGTCAAGAAGATAAACATCAAATAACTTAAGCGTCATTACCACCTTTTTTTCTTGTTTCTTCATTTTATACTTTTTTTCTTCTTTTTTTTCTATAAAAAACAAACATCTGTTTACTACATCTATTTACATCTTCAGGCTGAGTGGTTTCTTGACGGTCATGAATTCAATCACCAAATCCATAATACAACGTCTGTGTTCATTTGTGAGAGGTTTCTCGAGCATATCTTCATACTCTTTCTGTACTGGTGGTGGATTCATTCCAGAAGTATTATGGTGCCACAGTATATGAACATCATTCTTGTTAACTCTTTCAAGTGCTCCACTAAAGCATGTTATAATCTTCTCTTCTTCAGACATCATTAGGCATACATTATGCTGAATCTGACTTGGGTGATCGACTGTACATCCATAGCATTTTTCTTTCACTACAGCGTCAATGTTCTCTTCGTCACAATGAGCATATGCCTGAGTTCACTATCAATTTCATCAACGATCAATGGTCGTGGTTGTGTTATTCTCACTGTGATCTTCTTCTTCTTCTTCAAAGGTGGTTCTTGAATTGTCTTCATGGTTAGTAGATTTAGTGTATTCAGGAACTTCAGTTAAAGTTGTTTGTTGGGTTTTGATGGCTGCATCTACTTCTTCTATTTGAGATTCCAAGGCATTTCATTCTTCTAAACATAGAGCAATACCAGTCTTTGTAGGATAAGGTTTCTGGTCTTTTCCCTCAAAGTATCTTCTGAGATGAATCTTCAGTTCACCCTGGTATGTTAGCATAAGTTTGCTTGGTGCCAATTCGGAACATCTTTGCCTAATCTTATATATCTTTGACGGACGTGATTGAAAGCATCACCCCAGTTCAACAAATTTTGATTGAGGTTTTGATTCTTGGTTGGGGTTTGTGTTTGTTTCCTACAGGATTATAGGTTAAAGTTGGAAAATTTAGAAAATTAGTATAGAAGTCAATGGAAAAGAAACACAATGAGAATACAGAAATTTGATTGGTTGATTAACTTCGATCTGATTGGTCAGTTTGGCGATCAAACTGCAATCTTGATCCTTAAACTGTAGGATATGGCCCTCTGCATTTTATACTGGCGTGGGACAGGTCAAGCTACAAACATCTGTCCAGTGGAGATAAGTGAAATAGCTCGAGTGCATTCCCACCCCCTACAGTTCGTACCCTTAAGAATAAAAGAAAAATAAAGCAACATGTCCAACTTAGCACTTCAGTTTTCTATCATAAAAAATTCTCATTTCTTTTAAATATTCACAACAGAGAATTTCTTAGTAATGATGATGATGGTTTATTCCTTTGGTTATACGATAGGGGTAGCCTAAAAGACACCAGGAATCAACTTTTTTTTAAATGAAACTAAAAAGTTTGGAATAAAGAAGTATCATCTGGTTCCAATAGGAGTAACCTAAAAGATACCTTGAATCAACATTTTTTAAAAAAATAAATGAAACTAAAAAGTTTTGAATGAAACTAAGTTTTGAATGAAACTAAAAAGTAAAGAAGTATCATCTGGTTCCAATAGGTGCAACCTAAAAGATACCATGAATCAACATTTTTTTAAAATAAGAGGAACTAAAAAATTTTGAAGGAAACTAAGTTTTGAATAAAGAAGTATCATCTGGTTCCAATAGGTGTAACCTAAAAGATACCACGAATCAACATTTTTTTAAAATAAGAGGAACTAAAAAATTTTGAAGGAAACTAAGTTTTGAATAAAGAAGTATCATCTGGTTCCAATAGGTGTAACCTAAAAGATACCATGAATCAACATTTTTAAAAATAAATGGAACTAAAAAATTTGAAATAAAGAAGTATCCTCTACTTCCAATAGGGTTAGCCTAAAGTATACCAGGAACATGATGATGATGATAATGATGAAAAAAACTCTCTGTATTAGAATAAATAAAAAAAATTGAAAAATCTTTACGCTAGAAAAATGTATTGCCTTGTAAGACTTGCCATTTAGTATTTTTTTAGGACTGCCATAAAGGACTTAGAGAGAAAAACTGCCATTTTGGACGTTTTACTTAGAGAAAAATACTGCCATATAGCACTTTATGAGGACTGCCATATAGGACGTTAGAGAATGCCATATAGGACTTTAAAAAATTGGTGAATCTAACATGATTGAGTAGACCACCTAAAATCCATTTCGTTTTTTTTTAGGAATTTTTCGTTCAACTAAATAGGACTTTTTGTAGGCAAAAGCTAGACTTTGTTCATGTTTTAGAAAATATGACACTCACTCAATTTTTTCTTCTTTAAATCTGGTGATATGGTGCTAACTCCATCTTCTCAAACTCTTCGTTTTGGGTAGAAATATGATAGTCCATCTCTGCTCTGCTGGTAGGTATACGTAGTGTTGTCATTCATAACAAATCCTCGGTTGATGCCAGATCCACTTTGTTGAGTCTTCAAAACTTGCAGATATTTGTCTTTCGTCAAATCATTGTGGCGTTTGCTGATTCCTTTACAACTGTATTTATTAGTGGCCCCGAAACAATAATATGTTTTACTACACATTCCAACAATGCCGGTTCCTTGCCATTCTACCTTGAACAAGCCTGGAGTTCTCCTGTCAAAACGCTTTCTTTCCTGGCAACATGAGGGTGACAGCCATTCTTTGCCTCCTAATTTGGTTTTCACATAATCATCTCTGTGGAAATCACAGCACTCTGATGTAAACCACTTGTGATTCTCTTTGTAAAATTCTACTCTCTTCTCTGGTTTCACTAATTCATCTATGGATGGTGACGAGGTACATAGATATGCAGAATCTGTGTCCATTTCAGCATATTCGACATCTTGACGGCTGATAAAAGTATCGATGACATCATAATATAACTGAAGCATCCGGAGTTTCGCATACTGGTAAACAAAGAATCCGATGTGGAGTGGCAGATCCAACTTGGTGGTCTTCTTTTTCAGTTCGACTTCATATAAAGTTTCATCTAATGTATTCAAGGCTCTGGAGGACATGTCATTTACAGCTTTGGTAACTTCTTCGTCGTCGCAATAGCACACACGTCGATGCTTCTCTTTGTTGGTGACGGTTTTGCCATATCCAGAATTTCCCAACAGCTTCATGGTGTCGGCAACGATCGACTTGTCAGGATCAACATCTCCTTGTCTTCTTGCTTCAGATACTTCATCTCCAATTTTTTCAAAACATCTTCTTGGTTTATATTGGATAACTTGATAGACGTGTGATCAACTTCACTACCATGCTGGAGGTACCACTGCAGTAAAGGGGTTGCAAACAACATTTTTTCTGCTCCATAGCTTCTGATCAAACTTCTACGGGGTTTCTTCATCATTCCATTCTTCTCGGCAAATGACTTCATGGTGTTCACCAATATCATCTATGGAAATATCTGTATTCTTGAAGATAGGTGTCATCTCTTCAAAGTAATCTTTCAGGTGATCTGGTACATGTATATCACATTCGACCAAACCAAACAGTTCACCAGACTTCACTTTGTTCAGTATTTCTTCATCTGTCATCGCACCATCTACTTTGTCTGAAAAGTTCTCTTTCAGGAAGGTTTTGGCGTCTGACTTCTTCATCCCTCTCCACTCACACTCCCAGATTTCAACAAGTTTATAGCCCAAATCGGTGATGTACTTTGCATTGGTACGGGTCTCTTGTAGCAGTTCTTTCATGGGTTTATCTCTGACTTCATTATGGATGATAGGAAGGCCATTCTTATCTCTAATGCAGGTATGTCCGTGCCAGAAGCAGCCATGGAATTGGTATACAGTCTGTGTCTCTTTGCACCAAGCATCAACAGGCAACTGTCTTCGATCAATCATTTTTTCAGCTCTGTTAAATTGATGTCTGATGTGGATGTCATCTCTCATCGATAAAAACTCTAACCATTGTTCAGCCATTTTACCATACTTCATTGGATGTTCTGGTTTAAACTGGTTTTCTTCACGACATCTAATATTCCAAACCGTTGGTATCTCTTGCATTAGTCACCAAAGATATAATGCATTCGCATCAAAGCCTATAATACTTCCACGTGGTTTTGCTTCTTTGCCATATTTTGTTTCTCTGATTCGGGTAACATCTTTCTCGTGGTATCGGTTGAAGATAATTGAAGGTCCACCAACGATATTATCTTTCACTAAGTGATGCAAGTCTTTGTTTGGTTAAATAATGTGAAGTAAATGTTATCATTCACGATCTGGAACAGGTATTTTAACGTAATGCCCGGAACACTGATACCATCTTTAAACATTCGTTGTGGCGTTCTTGGTAGAAAGCAAACTGCTTGCCAATTGCTTCTAGGTATGGTTTTACATCTCGGTTATTATACCAGATCAGAAAATCACGGAAAGTTGTCATCTCCAAGTCGTTCCATACATGCTGGCGGTACTGGTATTCTTCATTGGATATGTTTTCTTTCTTTAGAGAACTGTAGAAGGCTTCATGGTCTGGTAGGTGGTCTTGATCCAATTTGTCCAAGCTGTCGATTCATTCATATGGTAAAAATCCCTTCGTCACGGAACAGCCAAATGCTTTCAAAAACGTGTCATAGCTGAATCCTGGAGCGAGGTAGTTGCAAATATCAACGAACTTCAAAGATTCTGTCCAGATGCACATGTAGTTATTTGATTTCTTCACTGCAAACTTGAGTGGATTCTGCCTCTTCAGGTATGTCATCAGTTCACGCTTGACTACATTCATATCATATTTTCCAGAGTTGAATCCGATGACGGGCATCTCTTGTAGGTAGTCTTGAAATTTCTTCTACTATTTTTGTAAAGGGCGCAGCTTGGATGTATCTTCTCCAGTAGCTCTGGCTTCCTCTTCCAGCGTTTCATCAATTTGCAGTCTAAGCTTAAACAGGGTCCAAGCATGATAGGTCTGCATCAGTTGGTGGCAATGAGATGAAATATCTGTGAGGTATGTCATCATTTCTTCAACAAGTTCTTGAGAATTTCCATTTGTAATGAAACATTTCGGTTCTTGTTATTCTGGAACATTACTACATATGCTCACACTCAATGGTCGGTGTTCTGCTTCCCAGATCAGTAGACTTGATTTGACAAAGTAACGTTCAAAATCAAACGTTGCACGGTATGGATAAAACTTCTTCTCTTCGGGTACGTCTATATCTTCATCTTCTAACAGATCAAATACGGACTGGAATGGATGGTATACACCGCCAACATACTGGTAATTTACTTCATCCGTACATGTTTTCTCGTGACGCCGTAGAAATCGGGCAGATTTCCATAATTTGCCGCATTTGCGGCATTCAAAGGATTTGCAGTATTGGTCTATATCGATGATGTAGCTAAAATGGTTCTTGTAGACGTTCACATACATGGTATTCTCAAACTTTCTGTGAGATCTCTGTACTAATTTTGCAACAATTTGGTCATCATCATTCTTGATAAGCTCATACACTTGAATGTTTACTTCAAAACATTTCTCCAAGTCGGGTAATTCGGCTAAAGTTACTCCACGGAATTCATTCTTTGGCTTCTTTGTATATTTGCTGTACATGGCATCTGTTGTATTTTTCAAATTGTCTGTTGTTGAATCACTCCATAAAGCTAAACAGCGGAAGATACACAGGTTGTCTTTGTAGGTAAACTGGTGATTTTTATCTTTCACCAAAGCATTTACTGCTTTGTTATGGAGAATATAATCTGGAAGATCTTCTACCATTCCAGTTGGGTGGTCTTTCAGCTTATTCACATAAAATGTGACGTTGGTAACTCTCTCCACAAGCCATTTAGTGTTGGGTCGTTTTAACTTGGACCCTTCCAGGATATCTTCTTCCATGACATCATCAAGGAATTCTTCAAAGTCTTCTTGGCAGCATACTAGTTGTGGAACATCAAGTACCCGAGCGTTGTTTTGTGATGGATGGTAATACTTCAGATCATTCGTTTCATTGTGTCGCAGGATAAAACCAAAACTCAGATTTTAAATCTTAAGTCTTGTGGCAGAAATACAGTAGTCATCAATTCATCATTCATCATCTTCAGGTTCATATCGTTGATCCGGTAGTTATACTGGTCCTGGACTCATCTGTTCATCATATGACGAGTTCTAATAGAACTCCAGTTATCTTCGTATATGGCCAGCATCTCATCGGTCTCTTCTTCGGACATCATATTCTTGTCAAAATCAATTGGGTCAACATCATAACGGGTGGTCGTCGTGGTCCGTGGTAGTTTAATTGGTCCTTTCTTAGGTTCATCGGTCTTCCTTTTAGATGGTACAGGAACTAGTCGGTGGGCAATGCTCTTGTGTCAGTTAAAATGGAGTAGTTGGTTAAACTCCTGGCCGCAATCCATACATGTAGGTCTCCAAACATTTCTTCAGGTGTTGATCCAGCTTCTCTTTCCTAGTAAAGGTCTTGTTGCAGTTGTTGCAATCGTGGGTCTTCTTCTCTCCATCGTGCTGGGTGCGCACATGGCGATTCCGGCTCCGACGGCCCGTAAAGGTCTTCCCACACTCATCACAGGCATAAACATCAGTTCTGGTAATGGCAGTAGCAGCTTCAGACTCCATCTTCATAAAATCTTATATATCTTTGACGGACGTGATTGAAAACATCACCCCAGTTCAACAAATTTTGATTGAGTTTTTGATTCTTGGTTGGGGTTTGTGTTTGTTTCCGATAGGATTATAGGCTAAAGTTGGAAAATTTAGAAAATTAGTATAGAAAGTAATGGAAAAGAAACACAATGAGAATACAGAAAACGAAAACCCCCTCGCCTACTACTTGAGTACTTGGAATAGGGTCAGAACTAACAAGAATAGACCAGAATAGCTAAATATAGTAATAATAAGCAAAGCTGTTCCAACTAATAGGCTCTTCTAAGCTACTGGAATATACTCTAGAACAAAGGAACATGTCCAGATAGACGAAAACTATTGCATATATAGAAAGAAGCAGAGAATTCTGAAATAATTCGAAATAGTAAAACTTGTCGGGGTTATTTGGGTAATTCTACGAATCGGGAAATTACTCATGTTCAATCGAACATATCATCCGAACATACCCCTGTCCTATAAGAGGGTTTTCGGTAACATAGCAATCACGTGTTACCATAGAAACCAAGATGGTGGCCTCCAGTATACAAAATGGACGACGGAAACACGTATAACCCTAACAACACGCGCTGCACATGCGTACTCACACCACGTATCACTATGGGGGTGACGTCACAACATGGTCGCTCACGCGGGTTACCATGACAATACAACATGGCGGCACTGGGTCACGTGACATGACGTCACATCCGGGGTCCCCCTTCGGGGTCCCCCAAATGGTCCCTCAAACGTGCGAGCTATACTACTTGTGGGGTACGTGATTTCAGCCTCTTCTCATGAGAGCATTTAAATTTCATATCCTTGGAATGTAAGCCTTTAAATGTTGTATCTTGGGAAGATATCTTGGTCCACATATCTAAAAAATATCCACCCATCCATTAAATGGATGTAAATGGATGTAAAACTTCACACAATGAGTAGAGAAAGAAGCTATATTTTTGTGAAATGTATTTGTGTGTAATAAAATAAAACACACACACCTCTTATGTAAGTGTTTAAATTTTGTATCTTTTGAATAGACAACTTTGTTTGATACTCTCAAGTAGTACCCACCAATTACATGTAAGGTTCGGATGTTATATCTTTGGAATAGATAACTTTGTGTGATATATCAAAGTAGTATCTACCCCTCGCATGTTAGTGTTTACAATTTGTAGAGCGTGCATGGATATCCTTGACAAAAATGTATATGTGTGTAACCATTTAGTGCACACATTTTATGTAAGTGTCTAAATTTTATATTTTTAGAATAGACATCCTAGGGTGATATCTTAGAAGTACCCCCTCCATTTAAATGTATATGTGGGTAACCAAATTGGTACACACAAATCTTATTCAAGTATTTAAACTTTATATGTTTGGAATAGACATCCTTGTGTGACATATCTAAGAAGTAACCCTCCCCCACCCCTCCATTTAAATGTGCATAAAATATGGACACTGGACACACATATATCTTTGTGAGGTGTGTTTTTGTGTAATGAAGTAAAACACATTAGATAGACGCGGGTGACACATCTAAGAGTACCCCCCCCCCCCCCCTCCCCCACCAGTAAATATGTGTACAGTTTGTACTTTGAACATAGTTATATTTTTATGAAATGTATTTGTGTGTAACCAAGTAGTTCATACCTCTTATATAAGTATTAAATGTGTGTAACCAAGTAGTTCATACCCGTATTGTCAGTATGTAATACTTTTATCAGTGGATTAGATACTTTTGTGGACATATCTAAGCAGTGGCCACTCCTTTTCACGAACGTTAGTAAATTTGTATATCTTAGGAATAGATATCTTTGTGTGATGTAAGTGGTCCCCGCCCGCCCATGTGTGAGCGTTTAAATCTTGTTACCGGGGCATAGAAACCACTGTGTAATATATTTACATGTAATCGGTTTGTGAATACTGACATTTTAGGTCAGTACCTCCCTCTTAAATAAAGGGCTAAATTTGTACACCTTCAGATAAGATATCTGCACATTATATTTCTGTGTGCAATCGGCCTGAATGTGTATGTGTGTATTACTATTTGTATATATGCGGACATACATATATACTTTTGTGGGGTGGAACTAATGTGTAACCAGTATGTGAATACACATGTTTCTATGTAGTATACTCTCTCTGAGTCTCTCAAGCAAGTGCTTTAACTGTATACCTTAGACAAAGATATTTTTAGAAACTTTTTTTTATGTTTAACCAAGTGCTTATGCCTCTTATCAAAGTATTTTAATGTTTATACATTTGGAACAGATTTCTTCGTGTGATATACACTAATAATACCTATTCCCTCCTCTGTAAGCTTTTACATTTATACTCTGGGCACAGATATCCGTGTGAAGTGTATTGCTATGTAACCAAGAATTACATACCTCCTGTGTAAGCGTGTATAGTATACAATACGTGGAGAGTGTATTATCACTAAATCACCCACAGAGTGGAGATTCCACCCGAGCAATAATTGCAAATTTGTTGCAAAGCATCACCAGCACCAGCAAAGTTTCAGCCAATGGACCCCCGGGTTAAACATTGCTTGTGTGTTTCAGTCGATATATACAAAATTTGAAAGTTATAGCTTGGGTGATAACTCCACCCCGCGGGTGATTTAGTTACAATCCACTCTCCACCTACTGTATATCTGGAGTACACATATCTGTTTAATATCTCAGTGGTATCCACCCCCTTTCATAATTTCATAAAAGTCTTTAAATTTTATATATTGAGCATAGATGTAAGTAGTATAGCATGTACCCGATCGGCCCTGGTTACCCGGACTTTTGCCGGTGCAACTAGTGTTAAATTCCCATAGGAACCGGACGTTTGCCGGTGCAACTTTTGCCGGTGCAAAAGTACGGCCCCTTTCAGCTAGATCCGCTAAGCAGTGTAGTACTGCATATATAGTATGCTATGGCATGTTTAGTGGTATATGTACGCATGGGGCTACAGGTATATATTATGGGTAAGTGATGGAAAGATGATGGGAAAATTGGGTTTTTCCCGCGAAACGGTTGACGTTGCTATTGACGTCGTGACGTCATGATACGCGCGCGACGTCATAGAGATGCTGACCGCTGTTATTGTCCAGTATACAATCTGACATAACGTTATTCGGGTCAGGGGGTGGCTGAAGTTTGATAGGAGAAATATCATAGTAGCGGTATATTCTCCTGTACACCCCCCCCCCCCCCCCCCCGAAAGCCATTGGTACTAGTAATCGACTTAATGCTTTATGTCATCCCATGATTAGTACAGATAGTATGTAATGCGGTGGCGGGCGTTATTGTGGGGTGGGTGGGAATGCATGGTCGCCTAGTGTGGAAGTATAGTATGCGTGGTATATCCCTTTCAGGTCCCAAGTTAGCCCTTAGCACTATTAATCCACCTTATGCTTCATATTATCCTATGTCTGCTATAGCTAAGTCAAGCGGTAGGGTGGGTGGAGGGTAGTGTAGTATTGCGAGATAGTCATTGGTGGTTTATATTGGCAGTACAGGATGAATGGTCTGTTGGGTTGTCACCCCCTTAGTACTATTAACCTATCGAATCATTTATAGTATCTAATGGCTGGTATTGGTAGTATGGAATTCCAGACCAGGCGGTATTATTCTAGGTTGTTTAAAAGAGTAGTAAAGGATTAACGCCCTGTTGGTCTATTATCCACTAAGTTCTAACCTATTAGCTCGTTTCGGGACGGGGGTGGGCGGAGGTGGTATTGGTAGTACGAAATATGGACTACTATAGAAATGAGGCTAGCCTTTGTGGTGTTTTGGCAATTAAGGCCAGATTTTTTTTTGGGGGGGGGGACTTTCGGAGACCGAACAAAGAGCCGATTTGTGGACTATTGGGGGCGCTGATATTGCACTTGTGTAGTTTGGCTATTGAATCCCAGAAAAGCCTTTAGGTCTCTTACTTCCAAGCTCCTACACAACCTATTTATGGCTCCTATATGGCTCCTATTTCTATAAGCGTCCCATACAATAGATAACAGAAGGATTTTCAACATTCAATACATTTTATTCTATACAACATAATAATATTACAATATACATTCATTTGACAAAACACGATTTAATTGCAGTTTTCAAATATACACGACTAATGAATGACGTGTAACACATAAAAATGAATTGTTCACATCAAGAGTGCAGGGACAAAACAGCTGATGGTCAGAGTACATTAATGTCTATATACCCTGTGGTTTGGTAAAGGTTCCATCTTCTTGAACTTTTCTTTTCGGGTAAAAATATGGCAGTCCATCTTTGATCTGACTATAAGTGTACATGTGATTTGTTGTTCACTGCAAATCCACGACTTACTCCTGTTCCACTCTGTTGCGTTTTCAACACATGCATATATTTGTTCTTCGTCAGGTCATTTTGGCGTTTATTTATTCCTTTGGAACTGAACTTGCTACTCGGGCCGAAACAGTAGTAGGTTTTGCTACAGAGACCCACAATTCCATCTCCGCTCCATTCAACCTTGAAAAGGCCAGGGGTTCTTTTTTCGAATGCTTTCCGGTCGCTGCAACATGACCCCATCGGTGACCATATATCTCCTCTAATCTTGGTTTGAACAAAGTCTTCTCTGTGCTCATCGCATGATTCTGACGGTAACCATTGATGATACTCTCTATAAAACTGTTCTTTCTTTTCCGGTTTTATTACTTCTTCCAGAGATGATTTGGAGAATGAGATGTATCCAGACTCTGTATCCATGAGGCAGTACTGAAAATCACGTCTATCCACGAAGGTATCAATAAAAGCATAGTAAAACTGCAACATCTTCATCTTTGCGTATTGGTACACGAAGAATCCGATATGAAGTGGTACGTTCAGCTTGATGCGGTTCTTATAAATTTCAAACTCGTATACTGTTTCGCTCAAAGGGTTCATTTGTTGGAAATGCACGTTGTTTATTAAGCGAGAAGCTTCGTCGTCATTACAGAAAATAATATTTCTGTGTTTTTCTTTGTTGGTTACTGTCTTTCCGTACCCGCTATTCCCAAGGAGTTTCATTGTGTCAGCAACTATTGCCTTATCTGGATTCCGATCACCGTCTCTTCTGGTCTGTGATACCTCTTCTCCAAATTTCTTGAAGCACGCTTTTGGTTCTGATTGTATGACTTGGTAAATTTGTGTCACCTCGAGGCCGTGATCAAGGTACCATTTCAGGAGTGGTGTTGCAAGCAATATCCTCTTCGCATGGTAACTCCCGATCAAACTTCTTCTCGACTGGCGCATGACGTGGTTTTTCTCTGCAAACTTTCTCATGTGATCTCCAATGTCGTCTGTACTAATGGTGGTATTTTTAAAGATGGGTGTCATTTCTTCAAAGTGATGTCTGAGGTGGCCTGGAACATGAATGTCACGCTCAACTAATCCGAACAGATTGCCCGAAATCACATGCTGCGTTACTTCATTCTCGTTCATTGTCCATGTTAAAGTGTTGCTCCCAAGTTTCTGAAGGTCACATTTTACTGCAGGATCCTTTCTCATTTTCAACCACTGACATTCCCAAATTTCAACAAGTTTGTATCCTTGATCAGCAATGTATTTGGCGTTCCTGATAGTCTCTTCCTGAAGATCTTGCATTTGTTTTTCTCGAACACTGTTGAGAAAAATTGCTTCTCCATTTCTTTTGGTGTTTAGTCGACAATTATGGCCATGCCAGAAGCAGCCGTGAAATTGGTACACCGTCTGCGTTTCTTTGCACCAGCCGTCTACGGGCAGATGTCTCCTCCCAATCTCTTTCTCTTCTCCATTGAACTGATGCCGAATTTCAAGACTGTCTCTTCTGGAGATATAGTTTAACCACTGCTGCGCCATTCTGCCATATTTGTGAGAATACTCCGGTTTGAAGTCATGTTCTTTACATCTTCTTATATACATCCCAATTGGCATCTCTTGCATTAAACGCCACAGGTAAAGAGCATGGCGTCATAACCAACTACACTCCCACAGGTTTTAGCTTCCTCTCTATACTGATAAGATCTAATTTTTGTTAGTCCTTTTTCTTGATGACGGTCAAAAATTATCGAAGGACCTCCCACGATGTTGTCTTTTACCAGGTGATGTAAATCGTTGTTCTTCTCGTTGAAAATCGTAAAATGGGTTTCATTGTCGATCGTGTTGAACAAATACTTCAATGTCAGTCCGGGTACACTTATTCCATCTTTCATCATATCAATCCCGCGCTTTTTGTAGGAGGCAAACTGTTTCTCTAGTGCTTCTAGGAATGGTTGGACATCTCGGTTATTATACCAGATGAGAAAATCGCGAAAGGTGTTCATCTTGTGGTCTTTCCATACTTTCTGACAGTAGATGTATTCTTCTTCAGATATATTTTCTCCTTTGAGCGAACTGTAGAATGTATCGTAGTCCGGTAAGTGGTCTTGTTCCAGTTTCTTCAAATCATCAATCCACTCGTATGGCAGGTAACCTTTCGTCACTGAACATCCAAATGCTCTGAGAAATCTATCATACAAAAAACCAGGTGCCAGATAATTCACAATGTCGAGGAATTTGAACTGTTCTGTTTTAAGGCACTAGAAATTGTTGTTTCTCTTCACAGTGAATCCAATATCCTGTTTCGTTTTCAAGAAAGTAAGTAGCTCGTACTTCACAACATTGAAATCATACTTTCCAGAGTTGAATTCACAACCGGCATTTCTTTCAGATAAGCAACAAACTGGTGATGTAGCTGCTCCAAGGGATGTGACCTGGCACGTCCTTCTTCATTTAACAATGGGTCGCCCTCAATTGCTTCTGTGATCTTCGTATTGAGTACATCAATGTAAGGTTGATATTCTGACTTTAACAGCGCATAGGCCCCGTTTGAAATCTCTTCCAAGTAATTCATCATACGGCTCACCAGTTCTTGAGCATTTCCTTCTGTAATCAAGCAGACCGGTTCTACAAATCCTGGTACATTGCTGCTTACACTTACGCTCAATGGAACGTGTCGGGCTTCCCAGGTCAGTTTTTCACTTTTTGTGGGTAGATGAGTTGTATCGAAATAGCATTCGAAGTCAAAGGTTGCTCGGTACGGGTAATATCTATTTTCACTTGGAACTGAGATACCTTCATCTTCTAAGAGTTCAAAAACTGTTTTTGGAACATGATAAACACCGCCAGTATATTCATAAGATACTTCTTTTGTACATGTTCTTTCATGGCGATGTAGCGCTTTCACTGTTTTCCACAATTTGCGACACTTCCGACAGGTAAATGACTTACAGTAATGATTGATGTCTCTGATGTAACTGAAATGTTCTTCGTGAATGTTGATATACATCGTCTCACTAAAACGGCAGAGTGATCGTCGGACTAGACTAGCGTTTGTTTCTCCATCTTCATTGTGTTGAAACTGATAAACGTTGATGTTCAGTTTGAATAAGTTCTCTATTTCAGGTAACTGGCTGAGATTCACTCCTTTCAAAGTTTCCGTGTCTTCATTTGTATACTGTCGAAACAGGTGTTTAGTTTCTGTGTTTAAGTTGTGGTAGGTAGCCCCTCTTGAAAGGGCTAAGCATCTGAATAAACAGAGGTTATCGACATATTTCGTTCCAGTATTCTCGTCTTTCACTAAAACAATTATGGCCGAATTTTCCATGATGTACGCAGGTAAATCTGTGGCGACTCCAATAGGATGATCTTTGATTTTATTGATGTAGAATGTTATGTTGGTAACTTTATATACACTCCATTTGGAATCGGGTCGCTGTTGTCTCGCCCACTCTAATACATCTTCTTGGGAAACATCTCTCATAAACTTTTCAAAATCTTCTAGATTCGAAGCAAGACGTGGTGTATCCAGGAATCTGGCATTGTTCTGGGATGCGTGATAGTATCGGAGGTCGTCAGTTTCATTGTTACGTAAGATGAATCCGTAGCTCAGGTTGATTTTGAACTTCAATTCTTGTTGTTGAAAAATTGTTTCTGTAAATTCACGGGCCATAGCTGCTATGTCGCCGGTCTTGATGCGAAAATTGTAAGTGTCTTGACGTTTTCTGTTCATGATATGGTGGGTCCGTATAATGTTCCAGTTCACTTTGTAGAGAGCTTTCATCTCATCACATTCCTCTTCGTATAGTAGTTCAGGTGAAAACAATGCAGGATCACACTCCATGAATGATGTTCTGGATTTCTTCGTCTTCCCACTTGACTGCTGTTGGTCGTCGTTCGATTTTCGTGTTTTGGCTGTTTTCTTGTCAGATTGATGAGCTGCTTGCATATGTACGCTGGTTTGAGACAGTCCACTGAATTCTTGCCGACGCTTTTCACATTTTTTCAAGTGATGCTCGAGATCTTCATTCCTGGAATACTTCATGTAGCAGTTATGGCATCCATATATCTTTTTCGTCATATGTGCACTTCTCACATGTCGCTCCAAGTTGCTTCTGTCGTAAAATATTCTTTTACACTGTTCGCATTCTAATGAAGTTAATGTCTTTTCATCGTCTCTTTTATAAAACTTTTTTTGGAGATTTCTTGTTACACCTTGTATCTTCTTGTCTTCTTTCCCCTTAGTATGGTACTGGTGGGCTGTTTTCAAATGCAGTCGATAAGGTATGAGATTGCTGAATTCTCGCTGGCAGCAGTCTCAGCATTTCCATTGACTTGTACATTTCTCTAAGTGGTGCTCCAGGTCTTCTTTCCAAGCGAATTTCTTGCAGCCCCTCTTGCATTCGTTCCTCTTTCTTCTAGGTGTATAGTCCTTACATGTCTCTCCAAACTGCTTTTCCTGCTGAACGATTGTTTACACCGGTGGCACACAATGGAGGCTGGTGGCATGTTGGTTGCGTTTTCGGTGTCTCTTGCCTGAAATTATTGGAGAAAATTTCAAATTAGCAGAGCTGCTCACTGACGATGTGTTCACCTCGGCTGCTGGATGACGAATGACCGATTGCGCAGTGCACGTCGCCTTTTATACCTTCTGGAAGCCATTCTCCCCACACCAGCAGCAACAAATGGCGCTGACCACCCCCCCCCCCCCCGACTTGTGCTATAGTTATACTTAAAAAACAACAGTCAGTCTGTACAATTGATGCATCATGTGAAATACCATGCCACGGCATTTTATCAGTCCAGTGATATGTCCTTGAATTTTACGGAATGCCCGTGGAAGGCTGATCTTGCTCACTGAACTGGACCGAAAGATGCGTAATATGTAATAAATAAATAGTAAAGACACAGATTATCATATATTTTCTTTTCAAATTTAATAAAACTTACCGTGATTTTAGAATACAAAGTGGATCGATAGAAATTTTTATACGATCTAAATATTTACGCAAAATCGAAAGAAATGGTTTGGCGCGCAGGGACGATATGGGGGACAAGCCCATTTCGACCCTCATGGCTGTAAATCGAGCTGGTGACGGACTTATATAGGAATCTGTAAATGTACCCCAAAGGTGTGGTGTTGTGTTATTAAAATTTTACGCATGAAGATAATTCTGAAATAGAGAGGTATAGCATTTTTCCCAGAAGTGTAATTTTTAGCTGCCCCTCCCCATGCCGTATATCTCCACAGGCTACATGACTGCATTCATCTATCTCCCAATCGGGAATAGGAATAGAAACTCAACAAATTATTTTGTAGTTTACGGATATTTTCTAAAGCTTCCATAATTTGAATTGGGTCGTAACAATATACATGCTGCAGCACAGACGAAGTCAATTCGTCAGCAACACCTGAAAAATGTTTCGTTTCTCTCAAAACACCCACGCAGTTGACTTTTCCACCCAGACAGAAATTGACGATCTGTTTAGAGAAAATGTAAAAAGCTCAGTATGTAGACTTTCTATCCTACATGCGACGTTACAGCTGCTCTCAGCCACTGCCCCTCGAATTATTATTTCGAAAAGTCTGAAGGAAAAGCGCGATAACGGCAGCAAACGTTTTTCTGTGTAAAAGAGATATCATAATTTTTTTTTTAATTTCGGCGCGCCCCCTCGTGCGTTTTCATTATATCACTAGCTGTTTGCGACCAATATCTACACAAGTTCGATTATTTGTTACATTAAAGTACAAATTTCGATACCACTCCATTTCCGAATTATCTTCATGCGTAAAAATTTAATAACACAACACCACACCTTTGGGGTACATTTACAGATTCCTATATAAGTCCGTCGCCAGCCCGATTTTGCGTATCCAGATCGACTGCACCCCTGTGGAGAGATAGTACCTTTGTGAGAGAACCCAACCTCTTACACTGGTCCTCATCCGAGGGTTCAACCGACATCAGCCAGCGATACCGACCAACCACAACTGGAGACACCTGCCGAGTACTGGAACCTTTTCCTCCTTCAACACGCCTAGACATGTGACATCCAATCATATACAATTACAGAGGGTCGAAAGGGGCTTGTCCCCCATACCGCCCCTGCGCGCCTTCGGCGCGCGAAACCATTCCTTCCGATTTTGCGTAAATATTTAGAATCGAATAAAAATTTCTATCGATCCACCTTGTATTCTAAAATCACGGTAAGTTTTATTAAATTTGAAAAAAATATATGATAAGCTGTGTCTTTACTATTTATTATAGATTACGCATCTTTCGGTCCAGTTCAGTGAGCAAGATCAGCCTTCCACGGGCATTCCGTTTAAATTCCAGGCACTTCCACTTTGATTGGAACCCCTGTTGTGTTTCAGCGGAATGAGCTGATTATAACCTGAAGTAAAATTCAAGGACATCTCACTGAACTGATAAAATGCCGTGGCATCAATTGTACAGACTGACTGTCGTTTTTTAAGTATAATTATAGAACAAGTCGGGGGCGGGGTGGTCGGCGCTTCATCGCCATTTGTTGCTGCTGGTGTGGGGAGAGTGGCTTCCAGAAGGTATAAAAGGCGACGTGCACTGCGCAATCGGTCATTTGCCATCCAGCAGCCGAGGTGAACACATCGTCAGAGAGCAGCTCTGCTAATTTGAAATTTTCTCCAACAATTTCAGGCAAGAGACACCGACAACGCAACCAACGTGCCACCAGCCTCCTTTGTGTGCCAACAGTGTGACAAATCGTCCAGCAGGAAAAGCAGTTTGGAGAGACATGTAAGGACTGTACACCTAGAAGAAAGAAGGAACGAATGCAAGAAATGCTGCAAGAAATTCGCTCAGAAAGAAGACCTGGAGCACCTCTTAGAGAAATGTACAAGTCAATGGAAATGCGGAGAATGCTACCAGCGAGAATTCAGCAATCTCATACCCTATCAACTGCATCTGAAAACAACTCACCAGTACCATACTAAGGGGAAAGAAGACAAGAAGATACAAGGTGTAACAAGAAATCTCCAGAAAAAGTTTTATAAAAGGGACGATGAAAAGACATTAACTTCATCAGAATGCGAACAGTACAAAATAATAGTTTACTGCAGAAGCAACTTGGAGCGACATGAGAGAAGTGTACATATGAAGAAAAAGATATATGGATGCCATAACTGCTACATGAAGTATTCCAGGAATGAAGATCTCGAGCATCACTTGAAAAAATGTGAAAAGCGTCGGCAAGAATTCAGTGAACTGTCTCAAACCAGTGTACATATGCAAGCAGCTCATCAGTCTGACAAGAATACAGTTAAAAAACGAAAATCGAATGACGACCCACAGCAGTCAAGTGGGAAGACGAAGAAACCCAGAACATCATTCATGGAGTGTGATCCTGCATTGTTTTCACCTGAACTACTATACGAAGAGGAATGTGATGAGATGAAAGCTCTCTACAAAGTGAACTGGGACATTATACGGACCCACAATATCACGAACAGAAAACTTCAAGACACTTACAATTTTCGCATCAAGACCGGCGACATAAAAGCTATGGCCCGTGAATTTACAGAATCAAGTTTTCAACAACAAGAATGGAAGTTCAAAATCAACCTGAGCTACGGATTCATCTTACGTAACAATGAAACTGACTACCTCCGATACTATCACGCATCCCAGAACAATGCCAGATTCCTGGATACACCACGTCTTGTTTCGAATCTAGAAGATTTTGAAAAGTTTATGAGATGTTTCCCAAGAAGATGTATTAGAGTGAGCGAGACAACAGCGACCCGATTCCAAATGGAGTGTATATAAAGTGACCAACATAACATTCTACATCAATAAAATCAAAGATCATCCTATTGGAGGCCCCACAGATTTACCTGCGTACATCATGGAAAATTCAGCCATAATTGTTTTAGTGAAAGACGAGAATACTGGAACAAAATATGTCGATAACCTCTGTTTATTCAGATGCTTAGCCCTTTCAAGAGGGGCTACCTACCACAACCTGAACACCGAAACTAAACACCTGTTTCGACAGTATACAAATGAAGACACGGAAACTTTCAAACGAGTGAATCTCACCCAGTTACCTGAAATAGAGAACTTATTCAAACTGAACATCAGCGTTTACCAGTTGCAGCACAATGAAGATGGAGAAACAAATGCTAGTCTAGTCCGACGATCACTCTGCCGTTTTAGTGAGACGATGTATATCAACATTCACGAAGAACATTTCAGTTACATCAGAGACATCAATCATTTACCTGTCGGAAGTGTGGCAAATTGTGGAAAACAGTGAAAGCGCTACATCGTCATGAAAGAACATGTACAAAAGAAGTATCTTATGAATATACTGGCAGTGTTTATAATGTTCCAAAAACAGTTTTTGAACTCTTAGAAGATGAAGGCATTTCAGTTCCAAGTGAAAATAGATATTACCTGTACCGAGCAACCTTTGACTTCGAATGCTATTTCAATACAACTCATCTACCAACAAAAAGTTAAAAACTGACCTGGGAAGCCCGACACGTTCCATTGAGCGTAAGTGTAAGCAGCAATGTACCAGGATTTGTAGACCCGGTCTGCTTTATTACAGAAAGAAATGCTCAAGAACTGGTGAGCCGTATGATGAATTACTTGGAAGAGATTTCAAACGGGGCCTATGCGCTGTTAAAGTCAGAATATCAACCTTACATTGATGTTCTCAATACGAAGATCACAGAAGCAATTGAGAGCGACCCATTGTTAAATGAAGAAGGACGTGCCAGGTCACATCCCTTGAGGAGCTACATCACCAGTTTGATGCTTATCTGAAAGAAATGCCGGTTGTTGGATTCAACTCTGGAAAGTATGATTTCAATGTTGTGAAGTGCGAGCTACTTACTTTCTTGAAAACGAAACAGGATATTGGATACACTGTGAAGACAAACAACAATTTCTTGTGCCTTAAAACAGAACAGTTCAAATTCCTCGACATTGTGAATTATCTGGTACCTGGTTTGTCGTATGATAAATTTCTCAGAGCATTTGGATGTTAAGTGACGAAAGGTTACCTGCCATACGAGTGGACTGATGATTTGAAGAAACTGGAACAAGACCACTTACCTGACTACGATACATTCTACAGTTCGCTCAAAGGGGAAAATATATCTAAAGAAGAATACATCTACTGTCAGAAATTATGGAAAGACCACAAGATGAACACCTTTCGCGATTTTCTCATCTGGTATAATAACCGAGATGTTCAACCATTCCTAGAAGCACTAAAGAAACAGTTTGCCTTTTACAAAGAGTTCCGGATTGATATGATGAAAGATGGAATGAGTGTACACGGACTGACATTGAAGTATTTGTTCAACACGATCGACAATGAAACCCATTTTACGATTTTCAACGAGAAGAACAAAGATTTACATCACCTGGTAAAAGACAACATCGTGGGAGGTCCTTCGATAATTTTTGACCGTCATCAAGAAAAAGGACTAACAAAAATTAGATCTTATCAGTATGGAGAGGAAGCTAAAATGTGTGGGAGTGTAGTTGGTTATGACGCCAACGCTCTTTACTTGTGGTGTTTAATGCAAGAGATGCCAACTGGGATGTATATAAGAAGATGTAAAGAACATGACTTCAAACCGGAGTATTCTCACAAATGTGGCAGAATGGCGCAGAAGTGGTTAAACTATATCTCCAGAAGAGACAGTCTTGAAATTCGGCATCAGTTCAATGGAGAAGAGAAAAAGATTGGAAAGAGACATCTGCCCGTAGACGGCTGGTGCAAAGAAGCGCAGACGGTGTACCAATTTCACGGCTGCTTCTGGCATGGCCACAATTTTCGACTAAACACCAAAAGAAATGGAGAAGCAATTCTTTTCAACAGTGTTCGAGAAAAACAAATGGAAGATCTTCATAAAGAGACTATCAAGAACGCCAAATACATTGCTGATCAAGGACACAAACTTGTTGAAATTTGGAAATGTCAGTGGTTGGAAATGAGAAAGGATCCTGCAGTAAAATGTTACCTACAGAAACTTGGGGGCAACACTTTAACATGGACAATGAACGAGAGTGAAGTAACGCAGCATGTGATTTCGGGCATTCTGTTCGGATTAGTTGAGTGTGGCATTCATGTTCCAGACCACCTCAGACATCACTTTGAAGAAATGACACCCATCTTTAAAAATACCACCATTAGAACAGACGACATTGGAGATCACATGAGAAAGTTTGCAGAGACAAACCACGTCATGCGCCAGCCAAGAAGAATTTTGATCGGGAGTTACCATGCGAAGAGGATATTGCTTGCAACACCACTCCTGAAATGGTACCTTGATCACGGCCTCGAGGTGACACAAATTTACCAAGTCATACAATACGAACCAAAAGCGTGCTTCAAGAAATTTGGAGAAGCGGTATCACAGGCTAGAAGAGACGGTGATCGGAATCCAGATGAGGCAATAGTTGCTGACACAATGAAACTCCTTGGGAATAGCGGGTACGGAAAGACAGTAACCAACAAAGAAAAACACAGAAATATTATTTTCTGTAATGACGATGAAGCTTCTCGCTTAAGATACAACGTGCATTTCCGACAAATGAACCCTTTGAGCGAAACAGTATACGAGTTGGACATTTATAAGAACCGCATCAAGCTGAACTTACCACTTCATATCGGATTCTTCGTGTACCAATACGCAAAGATGAAGATGTTGCAGTTTTACTATGATTTTATTGTTACCTTCGTGGATAGACGTGATTTTCAGTACTGCCTCATGGATACAGATTCTGGATACATCTCATTCTCCAAATCATCTCTGGAAGAAGTAATAAAACCGGAAAAGAAAGAACAGTTTTATGGAGAGTATCATCAATGGTTACCGTCAGAATCATGCGATGAGCACAGAGAAGACTTTGTTCAAACCAAGATTAGAGGAGATATATGGTCACCGAAGGGGTCATGCTGCAGCGACCGGAAAGCATTCGATAAAAGAACACCTGGCCTTTTTCAAGGTTGAATGGAGGGGATATGGAATTGTGGGTCTCTGTAGCAAAATCTACTAATGTTTCGGCCCGAGTAGCAAGTTCAGTTCCAAAGGAATAAATAAACGCTAAAACGACCTGACGAAGAAT
Organism: Pictodentalium vernedei; assembly: GCA_031216915.1. NCBI lineage: Eukaryota > Metazoa > Mollusca > Scaphopoda > Dentaliida > Dentaliidae > Pictodentalium > Pictodentalium vernedei. The sequence continues at coordinate 56,341,341 of CM062295.1, forward strand.
AAATATATGCATGTGTTGAAAACGCAACAGAGTGGAACAGGAGTAAACCGTGGATTTGTAGTGAACAACAAATCACATGTACACTTATAGTCAGATCAAAGATGGACTGCCATATTTTTCCCGAAAAGAAAAGTTCAAGAAGATGGAATCTCTACCAAACCACTGGATATATAGACATTAATGTACTCTGACCATCAGCTGTTTTGTCCCTGCACTCTTGATGTGAAAAATTCATTTTTCTGTGTTACAAGTCATTCATTAGTCGTGTTTATTTGAAAACTGCAATTAAATCGTGTTTTGTCAAATGAATGTATATTGTAATATTATTATGTTGCATAGAATAAAATGTATTGAATGTTGAAAAGCCTTCTGTTATATGTTGTATATGACGCTTATAGAAATAGGAGCCATATAGGAGCCATAAATAGGTTGTGTAGGAGCTTGGAAGTAAGAGGCCTAAAGGCTTTTCTGGGATTCAGGAGCTAAACTACACAAGTGCAATATCAGCGCCCCCAATAGTCCACAAATCGGCTCTTTGTTCGGTCTCCGAAAGTCCCCCCACCCCGAATCTGGCCTTAATTGCCAAAACACCACAAAGGCTAACCTCATTTCCATAGTAGTCCGTATTTCGTACTACCAATACCACCCCCGCCCACCCCCGTCCCGAAACGAGCTAACAGGCCGTTAATCCTTTACTACTGTTCTAAACAACCTAGCTTAGTACCGCCTGGACTGGAATTCCATACTACCAATACCAGCCATTAGATACTATAAATGATTCGATAGGTTAATAGTACTAAGGGGGTGACAACCCAACAGACCATTCATCCTCTACTGCCAATCTAAACCACCTATTTCGCAATACAACACTACCCCCGCCCACCCTACTGCTTGACTTAGCTATAGTAGACATAGGATAATATGAAGCATAAGGTGGATTTATAGTACTAAGGGCTAACTTGGGACCTGAAAGGGATATATCACGCATACTATACTTCCACGCTAGGCGACCATGCATTCCCACCCACCCCACAATAACGCCCGCCACCGCATTAATACTATCTATACTAATCATGGGATGACATTAAGCATTAAGTCGATTACTAGTACCAATGGCTTTCGGAGGGGGGGGGGGGGTACAGGAGAATATACCGCTACTACGATATTTCTCCTATCAAAATTCAGCCACACCCTGACCCGAATTATGTCAGATTGTATACTGGACAAAAACAGCGGTCAGCATCTCTATGACGTCGCGCGTGTATCATGACGTCACGACGTCAATAGCAACGTCAACCGTTTCGCGGGAAAAACTTTCAAGAAAACCCAATTTTCCCATCATCTTTCCATCACTTACCCATATTATATACATATAGCCCCATGCGTATATATATCACTATACATGCCATAGCATACTATATATGCAGTACTACACTGCTTGGCTGATCTAGCTGAAAGGGGCCGTACTTTTGCACCGGCAAAAGTTGCACCGACAAAAGTCCGGTTCCTATGAGAATTTAACACTTGTTGAACCGGCAAAAGTCCGGGTAATCAGGGACGATCGGGTACATGCTATACTACTGATGTATCTTTGTGAAATATATTCTATGTATAATAGGGAATTATACGCCTCTTTGGTAAGTGTTCAAATCTTATTCCTTTGGAATGGGCATCTTCGTGTGATACTTTTGTTGTTCCCACCCCGCGCATGTAAGCGTTTAAATTTCACACATTGAGCACGAACACCTTTGTGAAATTTAGTTGGGTGTAACCAAGTTGGGAACACCTCTTTTAGGAGTGTTTAAATTTTTGTATCCACAGAATAGATATATTTTGTGATACATCTATGTGGTACTTACTTCCTCCTGGCCTTGGTATGGCTTTGTGATATGTATTTGTGTGTAACAAAGTAATATACATCTCTTATGTTCGTGTTCATATTGCATATCTTTGTACTGACATCCTTGTGTGACATAACAATGTACCCCCCCCCCCCCCCCCCCCACACACATACACATTTTAAATTTTAAATGTATATACATTTCATACACTGGACCTGGGCGTGTCTTTGTGAAATGTACTTTTGTGTAATCAAGTCGTTCATACCGATTTTTACAAAGCTCTGGTGTGAAAAATATATCGATGAGCAATCCAGTACGTGTATGGATGTACGTAGACTTGTTCCCCATACAACTGTTTAAATATTTTCCATGTTGTATTCAGTTTATATAATTTATGCGTGTCTTTCAGTATTCCCCAACGTAAAAAGCTTAAACTACTAGTTTCTGAAACCCTGATGTATATATACTTTTGTTATTTCGCCCGATTGACACATATCCCAGTATACTCTTCCACTCAGACGCCATTTTATGCCTTATAGATCCTAGAAATAATTTCTTAAGCAGTACCCTCATTCCAGTAAGTGTATGCATCTTCTACCCTTTTGACTAATATCGCTGTAACATATTTAGATGAAACATATGCATGTGTACATATGCATGTGTACACTTGTGGTGCCTCCATGGAAGTGATGAAATTCTAACTTTACATGAACATATGTATAGATAACATCCACATCATTCGCTCTCATTGGGGTATTCTGGAATGTAACCATATGTGTGCACATACATGTGTGCGTACATGTAATTCTTCTATGTATGTGTATAAACTCCAGCCCGCCATGCATGCACTTATGCACTTATGTATTTATGACATCCACCTCTTCACTATCGTTGAGATATTTTGACGTCTTCTGTAACCTCACTTTTCCTGCTCAGAACTGTTTTTATTTTGTCCGAAAATTCTTTTCATCTTTCATCCAAGTATGTTTGGGGGTACAAAACAAATGCAAGATGAGTATCCAAGTGTGTTGGCGCCTCGACACCAGATTTGGATCAATTCATGCCGTAATATCTTCAAACTCCACTTATTAACCACAGACTATTAACTTCAGCCTTAAACTCTTAGATTATATACGTGCAGAAGAGATTTGGGTATAATACAATAAGAGTAAGATGGATATCCAAACTCATAGTCCATATTATCTCAATGTAAATTAAACTGCTATCCCCATATAAATATCTCTACAAGATGAAAGCAAAGAGAAACTCTTCTCTTTTCTTCTTTCTGCACCCTCCTTTTCGAATTGCTTACGAGAGATTAAACTAGGTTAATACAACCCTGAAGTGAGCACAAGGATCTCGTGACAAGTAAGGAAAAGCTACATTTGTTCTTCTTTTCGTTGTCAATTCCGTTGTCAATGGGACAAACAACTATATTTATTTATTTATTTATTTATTTATTTATTTATTTATTTATTGGTGTTTAAGGTCACATAAACAACTATATACAGCCAACAAACCAACTGGGTTTTACTTTTTATATCTACAGTTGTGGCTGACGCACGCTGTGACAAAGATAACCTTCAACACATATCTTGACGTGGCTTTGGTTCGTACTGAAAACTCATTTTTCCCAATTCAGAATTGTTTTTTCATGTGGGATGCGCGAGCGACAGATGATGTGTAAGTGCGTGGGTATGTGTCATATATTGTGCGTGTATACATATTAGCTAACATTTATATATTATGTACATATGTATGTGTGTGACTGGTATGTGCGTGTATTTGTGTTTATACGTCGAATGTGGTCAAATTTTAGTAAACTATTCTCGATTGGATGACCATCAAACGTAATCTGTACCATCCATACACTCCATTGACGGTTTCCTATGAAACAAAACACAGTTCTATTTGTTCTTTTTTGTATTTACATTTCTTTTCATGTTTCATTTTATTTCAGCACAAAAAGTGACGCAATGAGCTTATCACATATTGTTTTCACAAGGCATTATGACATCCTCGCCAGAAGGGATCTGCCCTCAGTCTATAGGTATATTTCAATTACACCTATCCTAATGGCTGACGACAAAAGTACATCTAGATCAAGGATAGGTCTTTTTCATGGCGGAGACTCACGCTGCTCATTAAGTTTTATGACAGTCGTTTTAGTCAATCTTCTTTTTACCAGCGGCCTCCAAGGCATTACAGTAGCGATTTTCAGTCAATTAATTCTAAGTGGTGACGTTGAACTCAGTCCGGGGGCTATTAGCATAATACACATCAATATAAGGGGACTTCGTAATAAAAAAGACCTACTTCATACAGAGCTAGGATATTGTGATATTATAGGTGTGAGAGAAACCATGCTAACTGTGGATGTGGGTAATGAGAGTCTTGACATTCCAGGTTATTGCACCCTATTGCGTAAGGACCGGGACCATGGACTAGGAGGAGGGGTGGCCATGTACATAAAGTCAGGCATTATTTTTAAACGTCGTATTGATTTAGAACGACCTGGATTGGAAATAATTTGGACTGAAGTACGACTCCAGAATCAAAAATACATCCTGGGTGTTATATATAGACCACCTGCTAGTAATAACACACAGTGTATAAGAGGAAAATGAAGAAACCAGAAGTTGGTAATTGCGAGGCGGAGAATTTTTTCTTTCATCGCGAAAAGTAAACGTGTTTCAAATTCAAGACTGTTTTTTCAAGATTATCGGATTATACGGTAAGTTATTTGCTGAAACTGTACGTACTCTTTATTCCACGCATCCAGCATCCACCACGACCCGAAGTTTTCACGACGAAATATTTTACCACACAAAAAGCTGTTTAATCCTCGAAAAAAACACATTTGCCCCCCAAAATGGCTTCAAGTGCTAGTTTTTGCCTCTCACTGTATTGATCACATGCCTACCAATTGCCACGGGCAGACTGTTATTTCCCCGAGATATTTTGATATGCCTCCCTGTTTGTGTATCGCTGGATAAGCCACCGCGTACATTCCTCTGACGACACCCTGTTGTTGATCACTGTCCAGTTAGTTGTGTCCAGTTGAGATCCTCAATTGCACACTCGGTCAGATTCTGTGCACCAGGTTGGTGCTGTATACAAAACTGACAGACAACTACGGTGTCAGTTTAAAAATATCGGCGGAAACATTGTCATCAATTAAATAAAATCATTCTTTTTTGAATGCCACAGACAATGGGCTTTGAGTTAAATTTTGAATGAGTTCCAAAGTTCGACAGATGTTTATTTCGACAAGAATCTTTGCCCGTCTAGTAATCTCAAATTTTAAAAAGTATAATCGACATTTTATTTAATGGTGTCTAATGTCACTGTCAGCATATGTGCTATATCTTGACACAACATAAGTATAAAGTCAAGTTTTGCCAATCGTTGATGCTTATGTTGCCCACTTACTGCACTATAGCGGCGTTTGTTACCAGGTCCTATTTTACCAGTGGAGGAAAACAAGTCTAGCTCAGCAGGCATGCGGACCTTTACCTCCCGGGCGTGCCATGGGGATGAGATGGGGGTGGGGTGGGGTGGGGGGTAATCTATGCTAACGGGTATGTGATTACTTATGTAAAAAGTTTGCTTAGTTTGCACGTTTCAAGTCTGATTTGTCATATTGCCACGAAGCCTTAAATTTACTTCACTGTAAAAACCCAGATGTGCTGCACGCCGAGTTTTCCAATTTGCATGACATATCGTCGTTTCGAAAAGGTTCCTGGAACATATCTTGTTTAAAATGTAAAAAATGAGTTATGTCTATTTCTATATTTTAGGAATTTAGAATGGAAATTCAGTTGAATGAATCGTTTGATGTTACCCCCTCTATTGAGGATGATGATGAAGAGGAAGTAATGCAGCCAATCCATCACTGCACGGAATGTACGTTTTCAACAAAATATCCATCGAATCTTGCGAAACATTCGAAGAGACACATGCGCACAGATGGAGATGCTTCTCATCCAAACCCACCTACTGCAAAGTTCGTTTGTGATAAATGTGGCAAACAGTTAACGAGCAAGTATGGGATGACCCTTCATACAAAACGACACCAAGGACTCTTCAGGTTTTAGAGCACCAAATGTGACAAAAAATTCGACCAACTCTGGAATTTTAAAGGCCATATGGCGAGTAATGAGCCAAAAGAGAAGTATACATGCAATCAATGCGGGAAAATTTATCAGTACAAGTCCAGTAATGTTATCCACATCAGGAAACACAAAACTGATTCTGGCTTACCCGATTTCAAGTGTTTGGTGCGCCAATCTGACTTTAAAACAGCCGATAACCCCAAAGACCACGTTAAAGGGTCACATCAGGACAGACTATGCAGCTGTTCTATGTGCAATAAGGCATTCCCTTGGAGAAGTTCTTTGTCCTACCACATTTCAACGAAACACAGTCAGAAATCTCTGGAGTAAGGAGGTTTCCAAAGTACCATGCAGATATTACTGTACATTTTAGCGGCGCGGAAACCTTGGGGAGTGTGAGTGTGTGTGTGGGGGGGGGGGGGGGGGAGGGGGGAGGGTTCATGGGAGGGGGTGGGGTTATTTACCTCCTAATACTTTCTAAAGATTAGTGAAGTTGTCCGAAAAATGTATCGGACGATGCTTATCTACAGTCTATGAGCAGTGGCATAAAAACCTAGGGGTAAGGGACCCCCCCCCCCCCCCAAATAAAAGTCCAAAATTTATGATGCTGTAGTCCCGATTAAAGTTGTGGCGCTGTTTGGAGGCAGTCCAAAGAAAAAAAAAACACAAAAGAAGAGGTGGACAAACGGATATATTTAGAAGCGAGCCAGGCAAAGAAAAGAGCAGAGAATTCGAATTTGCAGTGTCCAGTAGTCCTCACTAGCGGAGTCGGTCACATCAGCCTTCGACTTGCCGAGAAAACGAGTTCTGGCCCTCATTTTTTCAAAATGTTCCCGCGGGGACCTCCCCCACCACTGAGGAAGGGATACCCCGTCTCGTGCTCTCCTCCACTGCGCGACTGGTATCATGGTGAGCATCATACTGTCAGCATAATTGCATGGTGCCTCCTTGGGATCCGTTCTGATACCCCCCGCTCCCACCACCACCACCACCATAATTTTTCGTTGTTAAGCACAGGTGTATGAGGTATGAGTCGTGGTTGTATCTCCTTTCAAAAAACAAGAACGGTATTTGAGGGCGCATATTTTTTCTGCTATGGAATCTATCGATCATGACAAAGGTCTCTTGTTATTGATAGACGAGCGTGGCGGAGAGGATATGCATCTTCAATCTTTTTTGTTTACTGATTTAATCGAGTTATGACCCCTTACAGGTGACATCCACAGGGGCGTAACAACGCAAACATATTGAGGGTAGGGGTGGAGGGTGGGGGTGTATCAGGGCGGATTCAAAGGTGGACCCAATTATGCTTACAGTATGATGTACAGCTTCATCCAAGTGGTATACAGAGGCGAGGTATAGGGAAGAGCGTGATAGGGGATACCGTCCGGGGATTTTCCTCCGGGTAGATGTTGAAACAATTGAGGGCAAAAACTCGTTTTCTCGGCGATTCTGAGTCTTCTTGACCGAGTAAGGGTTGTTGAACACTGCAAATTCGAATTTTCTGCTCTTTTTGTTATCAGGCTCACGTCTTAATTTATCCGCTTTGCCCATCTGTTATTTTGTGTTTTGTTTGGGATTGTCTTCAAACATCGCAACGTGTTTAATCGGGACCATGCGTTAATAATTTTTCGAATTTTGTTTGCCTTTTTGGAGGTGATTTTACTGTACTGTGCATCTGTCATTCTCCTGTGGGAAATGGTTGCACAATGCATACGAGAACATGCAATTAATTCGGTAATATAAAGTCAATTCTATTTTCTCACGTTCAAAAATGATTTTTGTCAATATATTGGCAGCTTCACATCTTCATACATTCTCAAAATACATTGTTTTTTGTCAAGCAAATAATTTTTAAGAGAAACAGCAGCCCAACCTCCATGTCTTACCTGGCCACATTTTTGCATATTTTCACTGTTTCATGTAGAGTTTTAAATAAATTTTTGAAAGTTGTGGGAAACTACATTTATATTTTAACCGGGTGTATTTTAAATGGTTCGAACCACACCTATAGACGACCAGACCTGGTGACCCAGCTTTAATTCCCCCACGAGAAAACCTGCAATGATCAAGAGAGAAAACTACTACGAATTAGGTTTGAATGTGTTCACGTATTTAATAGGCATCTGGAATTAATTGAAATAGTTGTAGGTTTTGGGTCCGAATATGACTGCCCAGGGAGGACGTCAGTGAAATAGGGCGTCTGCCCATTCCATACGTCAGGGATATTGGTTTGAAAATGGGTCGGAACCCAAATTGAATGATCACTGTACAATGGGGAGCTTTCGAACCCATACGCATTGTAACTAGCCGGACAGGTTATATCTGTAACAAGTGACAACTAGGGATTATGTCCATCGACAACTAGCTGGACAGTTATTAACGACAGAGTGCCGCCAGAGAAATGCACGCGGTGGCTTATCCTGCGATGCACAAACAGGGGGGCATATCAAAATATCTTGGGAACATAACAGTCTACCCGTGGGTACTTAGTAGTAATTTGATAGTTACAATGTGGGGCAAAAACTAGCAATTGAAAGTGATTTTTTGGCAAAAGGTTTGTTTTTTTCGAGGATTAAACAGCTTTTTTGTGTGGAAAAACGTTTCGTTGTAAACACTTCGACTCGTGGTGGATACTGGATGTGTTGAACAAATAGTACTTACAGTTTCAGCAAATAACTCACCTTATAATCTGATAATCTTGAAAAAACAGTCAGCATTTCAAATTACGTGACGCGGTCAGTTTCACGATGAAAAAAGTCTCCGCCTCGCGATTACCAACTTCCGGTTTCTTCATTTTCCGCTTATACAATGTGAACATGTACTGGGACTTAATTAAAGACTCGATTCAGGCAGCTAGAATAGACATGTCATTAAAACGTATCTAAATTGGAGACTTTAACGCCAATTGTCTCATAACAAAACATCCCAAAATCGCACATTTGGAAAATTATTTTGGTATGACACAAGTGATAGATTCACCTACTCGTATTACGTACAACTCGTGCAGTCTAATAGATCTTGCCCTAGTATCCTGCAAAAATTATGTAGAAAAATGCCCAATAATCCCACCTTTCTGTAGTGATCATCACACAACAGGAGTAGTCCTAAACTCACCAAACCCTCGTAATAAACCTTTCCAGAGAAGAGTGTAATTACAATGAGATGGACGAAAATGGGTTACATAACCATTTCTCACAAACATCTTGGGGCGTTTTGTTCAATAATGATATAAATGATTCTACCGAAAGCCTGACCAAGTATATCATAAATACTGCAAACAAATATATTCCACCAAAAAACGGTTCTTATTCGACCTAAGGATAAACCCTGGATGAATTCCTCAATACGGAAAATGATGAGATCACGTGACAAAGCTCACTATAAAGCAAAACAGCGTAATAGGACAGAAGATTGGGCACATTTTCGGCAAATCAGAAATGAAACTATTGCACTAATAAGAAAAGCAACAGTCGAGTATGACATAAAACTTGAAAATTACGTTTCAGCCTGCAACTTTAGTGAAAAACATTGGTGGTCAACTTTAAAATCTTTTTCTGAAGAACAAAGTACGAATAACAGTTTTCCCTCCTTAGAAGAAAATGGCGAAGTAGTGAGTGATGCAAAGGCCATTGCTGATCTGTTAAATGACTTTTTCACAGAACAGTCAAGTGCTGTTAATGATAAAGAGTTACGTCCCCTGGCTTTTAATAATTTTGATTCAAATGAAGTGCATATCAGCGATGACGAGGTGACAGCTATTCTTCTTAAAATAGATCCTAAAATGGTGAGCGGTCCAGACGAAATTAATAACAACATTTTGAAATTATGTGCTCATGACCTTACTAGCCCTCTGGACAGGTTGTTCAACCTTTCATTAACTAGAAAAACGTTTCCAAATTTATGGAAGATGACAAGAGTCGTACCAACACAAAAGAAAGAATCAATACATAATAGGAAAAATTACCGCCCCGTTTAGTCAAATTTCATGCTATTTTCTTTCAAGTGTAAAAAAGGCCCAAAAGAATAACCACAATAAATTATATACCAAAATGCTTGGAATGAAACATAGAACATGTGGAAACTGAAATCTGCCATGGAACTGCTACCATGTGTAAATAAATAGCACCACCTGAAAGTCTGCTATGGCATAAGTAAGAGAACATAATTTTTACAATAAAATACCTCAAAATAAAATAACAGCTGTATTCTACAAACATTGAAGTACATACTCGAAGAAATCTTTTCCTAATTCATGAAAGTAATAAAGATTAAGACCAACTGTTTTAAGTGGAGTGCTCACTGATTGAAGGCACACATTTTCTTGTGTTTATGTTTTGATTTGGGGAGATCAACAAAGGTCAACTTGAAGGAGTCCACCTGAAGAAGTATGGACGGACAAAAGAGTGTCTCCCAAGTATAATAGCTTTGTTTACTCTTGGACACCAATACACTTATGATATCTGTTGGAGAAGAAATAAGGGTGCTGTAATTTACGAACGTCTTAAGTATTGGATTTACACTTCATTTCAACCACTTTTGTGCTGTATTATGGTATTACGTGGATGCCGACATGATTTATATGCGTTTGGTGTGGACAATATTTTATATATATCCCCTTACACACAAACTACAAGCTTGGTTGGATTATCCAATACACAAAACGTTCTGTGTCGACCACAGCTGTACAGTCTACGAGTACTGACCTGTTTATAATTTGCCGACCAATATGTAACTTGATACTGTGACACCCTTTATTGTGATAATACCGTACTCTAGTGTCATACTAATTAGGCTAACTGTCGATAATGTCCAAGTCACTGTCAATTGAACCGCGGTGGAGCGTGTTATCCGAGCATGGGCAGCCTGTACTGTTGACACATCCACAACACAGAAAATTCGCTAATATCCAACTGCAGTACCTTTTCTTTTGTGACGAAGCATGGCTCTTCAAACACTGATATAATATTGGTTGAATACCGAAACTTTCATGTCAAGGTTTGTCGCTCTCAAGTCATCCCATGCTTATGATCTGAATGATATGCCCTTTCAGAGTTAAGGGGTCGTCCAACGTAACTTTGGTCAGTTTTTTGACATTTTTCCCAATGCCTCAGAAACAGATAAGAGAAGTAAGGAAAGGCAAATTATATATCAAAATAATGAGTCAAGTGCATAGAAAAGGTACATATACTTTTTTTCAGGAAAAAAGTGAATTTTATGATTTTGAAGAAGATTAACTTGCCAATGGCATAAGTAACGAACCGGTAAAACCACAAAATAATCGGTAATTCGAAAGCCTTGTCCTCAATATAATGATAACATACTACAGACTCGGAGAAAGCATTTTTTGACACACACTCTGGTGGGTTTTGATGTTTGAATTTAATAACACCAACACAAATTTTGGATGTTCCGGATGTGGCCATGTTTCAATGATGTTTATTCCGGTCATGTGATTACGATGCGGTTCTTGCAGAAATACTCAGTTTGGGCAATCGTAAGAATGCAAGGGCGTGATCACGTCCTTTATTTGTTCGGGACATGAGCGTATGAGCGGATTTGCAAACAGGTGACAGCAAATACTTGAGCTGTTAATGTCATAACTGCAAAATATGGTTCGAAATTCCCTCTCGTGTTTACAGGCCGTCTGAACTTTTTTGTTGACAAAAAATCTGAATTATTGCGCACTAGAAAGACAACATGAACCACTTGTAAAAAAAATAACCGAGTGTATAAAATCGGGAGGATACACATAAAATAAGGCAATATTCATAACAAAGTAAGCAGCATGCTTCAGAAATCACTTTTCACGAAGTATATTCCAAGTGACCTAGAACTATATTGAGCGTGTTGAATTCCCCGATGTTGTGAAGTTATTTACTTCATAGTTACCATGGATCTTCCCACGGGCTGCGTTGATGTCGTCAAAGGACCGATTCAAGATGGGTTGAAAACGATGCATTCGCGCTTTTAAATAAGGTGCGGTTGGACGATGCTGAGAATTTAGTTTTTTCTTGCAACCAACCATACAAACACAAGCGTCGATCAGTGTCTTTTCGTTTTACACTGACAAATGTGACAAATCTCCTTCACCGGAAACTATCTCCTAATTTGCATATCACAATAAACATAACCGCTGTCAGCGTGACCGTGTGGTCAAAACAGAAACGAATTATCTACTACTCTTTCTACTAGCGTATGGCGGGACAAGAGTAATGATATGAAGCTTCTCAAAAGCCTTTTAAATACTTATGATTAAGAAGGTAATGCAGTCAGGTGGCTAAGTACGTTTTTTCGCGTTGCCATATAGATTACTTGGAGCATTCATAATGTCGGCAGTGTGCCTTAGTTGTACTGGAAGTAGGTTTTCCATTAATTTGGAAGTATATCTTGATACCTGATATGCGGTCACTTTTGCACAACTGCACAAGCACCATACAATGTAATTTTATAATGCAAGGGTAAGGCGTTAAGATAGGCCTAGCCTGTTCGCCAAACCCGGTTTCAAATAGATGAAATAAAAATATTGTTTTTAAAAAAAATTAGGTAATAATGGTATAAATACAGAACACAATTGGGGTGGAGTACGAAGGACAGGAATCGACGAGCCTTGCTGGCGTTTTTCTATATTTCACGAACGTTGACTCCAGTCGTATGTACTCCACCATCGATGTGTTCTGTCTGAGTATGTCGACACGGGGTGCGGGGGCTCAGTAGGTAGAGACGTAGGCTGCAAGCCGAGAGGTCCACGGTTCGAATCCCACCTGCGGCAACTGCGTTGTGTCCTTGGTCCTTGGGCAAGACACTCCATCTCCATTACCCAAGTGGGTTGGGGGAGGGGAGGGGGAAGGGGGAGGGGGCAGTGGCGTTGTGTACTAAGGCATACTGCACGTCGACGGTGCAGGTATCTTCAACCAATGCTAACCCTACTTGTGTGGAGTTAGTATGATGGGGAGGCTTACAATTGTTCTCCGTTGCTCGATGGTTCTCCCTGCGTACTCCGGCTTCATCCACCCGTACACCTTCCGACACGAGGTGACCCTGGCTGTCGAAAATGTCGTTAAACCCCAATAAATAAATAAATAAATAAATAGTATTTCGACATCTGATCAAGTAACTGTTGCTACTGATATAAAAATCATAATTGTGGAGGAAAAGCGTGCCCTTGATCGACCCCAACTCATACTGTCAAATTACCAACTCGAGAGTTTTCCAGAAAGTATTTGTGATTGTTATGATTTTTTGAATGAACAAGAAGTCTAAAAATGCATAGCATTCCGGGTACTTCGCATAAAATTCTAATACCTGTTGAAATAATCTATACCGAAGGATACCTCCCTGGAAAAAGGTGTATGCCCATTTGACACAAATTTGGGACATCATTTGACCTTCATAATCTACTAAAATCTTCTCGAAACTATTCCAGAAATTACTTACCTTAATTATAAGACTAAATTACACCAATGAAATAATTCAATCAAATTCTCAACACTGCCTGATCTTTTTCTCTTAATTTGAACGTCTTGCTTCAAGGTGAAAACGTGCAATCACTGATATTTAATTCACAAACAGTACGTGTTTCTCGAAAAGGAAGTAGTTGGGTATAAATATCTCTAAGCAAGGTGATCTTTCTGAGTCACGTCTTTTTTAAGAACAAGGGTACTTTTGTACTGTACGAAACAATAGGTTGCAAGATAACTTAAATAAACATATGCTTTTCGGGGCGGGCTGTTCTGCCTACATTAAGTGCCTTCACAGAGTATGTTGGTCCACCATCGGCACAATGATGGCGTTGTGTTTGGCCAGAAGGACAAAGTGAAGAGAGTTAGATTTTCCGACCAACAGATATATTCCAGACGACTGAATCTAACAAAAATATTATAAATATTCATTTTCTTTGAATTAACACCAGAAAGTGTGTTCAGCCAGCTTGATTTGATGGAATTTTTTATGACACAATCTATACGAACAAATACTACCCACAGCCATAATCGTATAATTACGCGACGTAGTTCTACTAACTGTGTTAATACCTTAACTGGTAGAGTGCTAAATTATTTTTGATCCATCACAACTTCAACACAGGTCTTTACCTTGTTACAATTTATGGGAGAGTGCCTTTGGGCACTCTCCCATAAATTGTAACAAGGCAAACCCTCACAGACTAAATAATATCACTTCAAAGATAAAGCAAAGCACATCCACTTAATGTGAGCCTTCAAGCTGTGGTACCGGCAATTCAGAATAAAGCCCTAATATGGGCTTCCAGCACTCCACAAGTTAATGGTTTGAGGGTGAATTAAAGACTTATTAATTTGAATATATATAACTCGAGCACAAAGGAATATCCCATTAACACAGTGGATGAGGGGATATCACATTACATCAAGTCTGTACATTCGCTCTGCTAAAAGTGGGTACAAAAGTACATAAAAGTTGCGTTCGACTGACCTGGAGTAAACCAATCACAACAAACAACCCGACAGCTATTTATTTGGCTCGGATGTCTCCCAAAAGCCTATGTTTCTGCCTCTCCGGACTGCCATCTTTGATTGCACTTGTTTTTACGGAACTAGAAGGCATCCCACAGTACGGGAGTGTCTGCAATGGGTGCGTTCGATAAAACGAGTAAATCTAATTACCTAAATCGACCCGACAAATATTTATGTAGTTCAGATTCTTCAAGAATTCTCTGCCTCTGTTTTTGCTTCTCTAAACCTGGCATTTACTTAGTGTTAACTCTCTTTGGTCCCGACCTATGTCTTCGTCAAAGTGTGAGATTGCGTAACCAAATAACTCCATTTCTCATAGTCTGTATCTACCCATACAGAATTATCTTGTGTATAACAAAGGCCTGTATGTCTCCTATGAATAAGGCCAAGCGCCAATCGAGCAGTAACTGGATCATGCATGAACTATCTAGCACTGATTGAAAAATACATTACTCGAATCTCATCGTGCAAATAAGGTATCGAGTCACTGCTAGAAGGAATTACACCACTTATGGTTCTTCGATTCGTCCCGGAAAGGGGAATTCCATGACCACATAAGCTGTCTAGGCGGGATTCTCAAAAAATATTTCCTTGAAAAGGATTCCATAAGGGGGATTCTGTAAGTGGGATTCCGTGAGTGGTCTTCCGTATATGGGACTCCTAATTGAGTTTGTAAATCTGCTAGTAGTCCGCAGAGTCATATTAGGCAAATGTGGTAGTTTACAGTGAAAGCACAACACATACAGCATATGGACACATACTTGCAATACGGATATGTACAGTGCGTGGAGAGTGTATTATCACTAAATCACCCGCAGACTGGAAATTCCACCCAAGCAATAATTGCAAATTTGTTGCAAAGCATAACAAGCACAAGCAAAGTTTCAGCCAATGGACTTCTGGGTTAAAGTGCTTGTGCTTCTAGTCGATATGCACAAAATTTGAAAGTTATAGTTTGGGTGATAACTCCACTCCGCGGGTGATTTAGTTACAATCTACGTACTGTACTAGTGTGAACATGCACAATGTTTTACAAAAACATATTACACAGAGACACATATGATTAAATGGGATTCTATAGTGATAGATACATTATAGACGTAATTCAAAGGAATGTGGGGCTGGAGTTTTCCGGAACGTGTTTGTGATTGCATTACAATAGGTGTCAATGCGTACACAACACATACTGCACATGGACACATGCCAGATGTGTCGATATGTGCTCATGTGAAAAAGCGCAACGTGTCTCACAAACATACAGCACATACGATAAAAGGGGTCATAAGCTATGTTTTGGAGGCAAAATTTAAAAAAATATATATTTAAATTTGCTTGACGATTCTGGGGTACAGCACTGGCTCGTTTTAGCTTACGTTAGGTAAAATTAAATATAATATTGAATGGCACAGATGTATTTGTGATAAAAAGGTTCTCAAATAAGTCACCATCCGAAATAATGGAAGTGAACTTTTTGCTCGAATGCATCCAGTTGCCTACCAGTATGAGTCACTCGTTCCTTAACTGGTAGAGTGCTGGAAGCCCATATTTGGGCTTTATTCTGAAGTGTAGGTACCACAGCTTGAAGGCTCATATTCAGTGCATGTGCTTCGTATTATCTTTGAAGTGATATTATTCAATCTGTTAGGGTTTGCCTTGTTACAATTTATGGGAGAGTGCCCACAGGCACTCTCCTATAAATTGTAATAAGGCAAAGACATGTGTACAAGATTTGATGGCCAAAATAATTCAGCACTCTACCAGTTAACTGTTCATTAACTGGTTGAGTGCTAGAAACCATTATCAGGGCTTGAATGAGGTGCCAGAGCAAAAGCCAACATTTTTATTGCTCATGTTTAATATTCAGTCACATGAAAATTATATTTTGGTTATATAAATTTATTTTATTACAAATGATTGGAGGATGTCTATGGGCACTCTCCAATAATTTGTAATAAAACAAATTTTGATAAACAAATTCAGACCACCAAAAATAATCTTGCCCTTAACCAGTTAAAATCGATCTAAGCCCCGGTGTGACAGGAATGATAGTCCGTAGGAAAATTAGTCCCTCTGGACTATTATTCCGCGGAATTATAGTCCTAGGTCTAACATTCCTAGGAATAGTAGTCCGGCGGACTACTATTCCTAGGAATGTTAGACCTAGGACTATAATTCCGCGGAATAATAGTCCAGAGGGACTAACGTTCCTACGGACTATCATTCCTGTCACACCGGTAAACCTGAGCTCAAGTCTATTTCAGTGACGTCTGTTCACAAATTATCATATCGAAATGTGATGCTCTAGATATTCTCTATACATGCTTGTATGTGTGGAAGTGTAATAAACTCGTTTCAGTGAGGGGCCATAAAAACGTTTTTAAAAAAAAATGAAACAATTTCTGAGAAAATATGTTTTTCAAATGTCGCTTGCAATTCGTATTAGCTGAACAGTTAATGAAAAATTAACCCTTTACGTAACATGAAAAGCAGACGACACGTGCAAAAAAAATTCTTGAATAACTAATTTTTTTCATTTTTTGTCTCAAAAACATAGGTTATGACCCCTCGTTGGAACGAGCTCGACGAGCTTGTTCCAACGAGGGGTCATAACCTATGTTTTTGAGACAAAAAATGAAAATATATTGAAAATTAATTGGCGATTTTTGTGAATAGCGCTGGCCGGTTTTGGCCGTTACGTTGGGTAAAGAGTTAAAAGAAGATTAATGCATTTCTACATCTGAACCAACCCACAATGTTACCACGCTGGCGTGGTGAAGGTAAAAACAACAATTCAAAATCCAACTTATCTGTGTTATTTTTAGTGTCAAGACGGACAGAAACGCTGTGTAACGTAGTTTGTCTCATGAGTTTCGTGGAAACTCGATAAGCCGATAGAATGTCGGCTTATCCGTGCGTCGCCATATCAAATATTAAACAATTCATTATGTAAAGTACACACGACAACGCTATGGCTCACACTTTATTCGCATGTTTGTATGCAAAGAATGTTGAAAATAACACGTGTGTCAACTTAACAGGATTCACCCCCATTGCCCACGTGGGGGCACGGTGGCGTTGTGTACTAAGGTGTACTGCACGTCGATGGTGCACTATTCTTCAACCAATGCTAACCCTGCTTGTGTGGAGTTAGTATGTTGGGGAGCTGACAGTTGCTCGCCGTTGCTCGGTGGTTCTCTCCGGGTACTCCGGCTTCACCACCCGTAAAACTGTCATGGTCATGATTAGCCATTGTGCAGAAGTATGTGACCTTAAACACCAATAAATAAATAAATATAACTTAACAGGAACCCAAGTAATAAACTACCAGTGTGAATTTACATCTAATGGTCTCTTCTGATCAATAACAAAAATAAAGTTTACCCGTGCGTCTACAGCGATCAACGTTATCGTGCTGAATGACCATATCAGTCAAGCATATCACATTGGTCAAACAATGCCAACCCCCTCTTTGAGCAGAGTCAATTGCCAAGTAGAAACATCGAAGCATTACCTACAAAAAGTGATGTGAACGCTATAGTAAGTCAGCTTCTAACTGGCATGTTTTGCGAATTTAAAGAGGAAATTACATCTAGTTTTAACAAGAAAATCGAGAGCTTGGCTCAAAAGATCGAATCAACCGACATTGAAAACACTCTTTTTAGGGAAGAAATTGAATATTACAAAGCAGAATCCGATGGACTGAAAAGTGACATTCAGTAGCTCAAAAAAGATGTGAAACATCTGCAATGTTCATCCAACAAGAGTGAACAATATTCTAGGAAAAACAATGTGAGGATTCTGCAACTTGATGAAAGTGAAAATGAAAACTTGACGGAAAAGATATGCTGCATAGTCAACAGTAGTCAGAAAGAGTTAACTCTAACACGGGATGATATTTTAGCAGCACATAGGTTACCATCAAGAACAGTGGGTGTTCCTAGGCCATGCATAGTGAACTTTACACGTAGTGAAACTAGAAACAAGATGTTTGTGCACAGAAAAAAGTTCACTTACGAACTAAATGGTAATTCTTGGAAGCATTTACTTATAAAAGACGACTTGACTAGAGAAAATCTCAATCTGGTGAATAAACTTTATAACCATGACAAAGTAGAACTTGCATACCATAGGAACGGCTTTATCTGGAGGAAACTCCATTCAGGCCGACGTGTGAAATTTGACATTTCTGACGACATTGATTCGGTGATAAGCAGAACGGAACGTATCTCTTAATACCAACTCCAGGACTAACTTTATACGAATCTCTTTTAATTGGCATTGTTGTGTTTTGCTTAAAATCAACCACTTCTTATATGGCTGATGCAGCCTGGCGCAAATTGGACGGACGTTCGTTTTGTGCTCCCACGGATCGCCTCGATATAAATATGGCGACAGATGCTACTTTCACCTAGATTAGTAGGCTAATACAAATAGTAAGGCAGTCTACCCAAATTGCTTTTGAGGTTCATATATTTCATGTAAATGCATCTCAGTGAGATTTTTTTTTTTTTGAAGGGAGGGGGGTGTAACAACCAGTAGTGTAATAATCAACCAGTAGTGTAATATTAACCAGCAGTGTAATAAAAATTAACCAGTAGTGTAATAATCAACCAATAGTGTGATACAAATCAACCAGTAATGTAATAACCAGTAGTGTAATAAACTTAACCAGTTGTGTAATAAACATCCATGAAAACCAACAATTTTTCAACAAAATTTGAAAAATGTTTGGGGTGGCTCAAATCATAGTTTGGGTACATCTTATCGATTTTTAATCATTTTATCGTACGTTTAAAGGCGTTTTGCAGGTCAAACATCATTTCGTGAGTTCAATACGGCGAGGAAAGGTATTTTTATGATTTTTCTGTGATGTGCACATTTTCTGGCGTTTCTGATGTCACTTTCTGCATTTGTGGTTTTATGTAAATTCAAAGTTGGCCAATTATTTATGATAATGTTGTGCTTTTGAGCGACTTCTTGCCATGATGAGGTTCCATGATAACAGAATAAATTGTCAAGGTAACTTACAGGTGCTGAAGTATGATATTCAAGGACGTGTCTCCTGCGTGTTGTTCCTCAATTATAATATTTAACCCTTTACCTAACATGAAAAGCAGACGACACTTGCAAAAAAAATTCTTGAATAACTAATTTTTTTCATTTTTTGTCTCAAAAACATAGGTTAAGACCCCTCGTTGGAACGAGCTCGACGAGCTCGTTCCAACGAAGGGTCATAACCTATGTTTTTGAGACAAAAAATGAAAATATTTTGAAAATTAATTGGCGATTTTTGAGAATAGCGCTGGCCGGTTTTGGCCGTTACGTTGGGTAAAGGGTTAATACGGCCCTGACGGATCACTAAAGGTATCCCACACCCCATCTCCCGCTTTACGCGTATACCTTTGCGGGTTGGGGGGAGTGGGGGGGGGGGGGTGTATCTTATTGTTGACATTATATGATTTTTAGTTAACTTTTACCCGATGTAAAGGAACATTGATCTCATTGGCTGCTAAAGAAGTGCAATTTCTATTAGTTCTGGGTGAGACATTGTTTTTAACTTTCCATGTGGCAAATCTCAATCCATTGATAGTTATTTATCCGCAAAGACCTCAATTCCCCATCCCCTGAATAAGCTTGTTTATATTAAATCTGGAATTAGCTATTAAATTGATTCCCCAGGACGGCGGAAGGGTGGGGTGGGGTGGGGGTTGCTGTGGTGGATGACGGTGCTCGGGGAGTATAGCGGTATATGTGCCCCCCCGCCAATGTTAACCCGAAATATCAAAATTTGGAATTTTAAGGATCAAACCCGGGAAAGTTGGAAATGAATATACCCGAAATGTATGGAGCCCGGTAGGTGACAGGTTTCACTCTTATTTTATTTCGTTTTAACGAAATAATATTTCGATATAACGAAACAATATTTCGTTTAAACGAAATAATTATTTCGTTAAAACGAAATAAATAAGTTGGTACATGGGGCGATGGAGGATGCATACATGTCAGAAAATGGCGTGTTCGGCCGATTTGTCCCCACGAATCAGAATGAATAATTGTTCACTTCCATTATTTGAGATAGAAATATTATTGTGAACAATCAGACCTAGGAAAATGACGCCTTTTGAAAAAACGTTTTGAATTGTTTCCCAACTTTATGGGGGAACGTCATCTATCATAGGCGTACGGTAATTTTTTTAGAAGGGCTGAAGATTTTGACCGAAAAGTGATGCTGCAGGCATCATTGAGGCAACTGTAATCGAGGTGAGTGAGAGAGGGCTGACGGCCCTCTCCTGCAGGTCGGAAGCCCGCCGTATTTAAAAATCCGACATAGAAGAGGGAGTGGACGGAAAGACTTTTGCGTGTGCCAAAGGCATACTCGAGGTGTCCAACACCGATGTGCGAGAGTGTATGGTAGGGGGTATCCCCCTCCCGCTGGTGGGGATTGGAGGCCTCCCTAGGTGAATTCTTTTTTAAGTCTGAGGCTCTGAGAACAATTCTAGAGCCTCCGGATGCCTCAGTTGTGACTTGTCCAGTTGCTGATTTTAGTCAATAACTTTAACAATATATTATTTGACATTTCAAACTCTGAAGCTGTTTGCTTTCGATTCACACAAATTCAACAATTATTTTCCGACAGAATGTGAAAATATCCGATAGAAATGTTTATGGGAGGCGCCCCCCTCCCTCCCCTCCCCGCACTCCCAACAGCATGGGGCATGCTCTTTCGAGATTTTTTTTAAACTGTTAGGCCTGTGCATCCGAAGTCACCAGAAGCATTATCATCCTGATAAAACTGTAGTCCAAATCAGCACCCAAAGTCCGTAATATAATTTTTTTGGCGTGGCACGTCCTGTAAGACGTACCACGCCAAACAAAATTATATATTTCGGACTTTGGTTCCAAGTTTGGTCTTATAGGGCGGTAAAGACAATAGATTGAATGTTTGACACTACAAGTAGGTCTGTGAAGCTCGACCCCAAAAATTATGAAAACTGCCAGAAAAAACTGATTTTCGCTGATTTCACAGTCCCCCCCCCCCCCCCCTTCCCACTCTGAGGCCTGTACGCCTATGCATTTTATAATGTCGTTCTCTGCTTTCTATTACTACTTTTGTCGGCCACTTATAGTCTATCGGTATCGGCCCTGCAATTAGAAGGTTTTTAGGAGGGAGGCGGAGAAGGTCGAGAAGCTATGTGGGAGTGGGGGGTGTAGCCTTGAACTCATTTTCTTTCTGCGCCGATAAACCACGCTATGAATATATACGGAACAGCACCAAAAAAACTCTGGTAAAACACATATCACGAAAAACGGAGAGATCATAACGTTAATTGATTGGAGAGTGTTTGAAGTGAATATCACTAAATTTATTCCACAATAAAGTGAAGCCATTAACTTTAATGAGTCAAATTCATATTTTGCTGGGATACGTAACCGTGTTACTTAGCTAAGCCTTAAGCAGAATTTCCAATCGAAAAGTACCGAAGCGGTGCAATCTGGTCCTGCTTACCGCTACAGATACTTATTTCGTTAAAACGAAATATTTCGTTATTTCGAAATATTATTTCGTTATTTCGAAATATTATTTCGAAATAATATTTCGTTAATTGTATACCAACAACCCATCCCAAAATTTTACATTTGGAAACAACGCACACCATGGTACAGGTCATCAAAGAACCAACAAGGGTTACTGAAAGGTCAAGTTATCTCATTGACCTGATGCTGTCCACTTGCCCAGACTCTCGAATGTAGAAGTTATCCCCCAATTTTGTAGTGATCATATCTTGCACCTAAAAATAAGCCTTTAGTGTTGCATGTTCGTGAGTCAGAAGGGGATTAAATGTCTCACGACGCATTAAATACAACCCTGATTCAAGTTCTCCAGGCATCACACAGCGATCAGGTGATATACCTCTATTGTTTCACAGGTTTAGAAAGTGATATCAATGCCAAGCTCCGCCATCGCCACAACACTTATTTAGGAGTTACAGGAATATGAATGAGTTTTAGCCCAGAACTTAAAAACTCAGTGGCTGCGATACCACTGAATAGGCTTCTTTTTTAGACAAATGCTCCTTAAGGTCAATGGGAAGGAGAATCTGGACTATCCCTTCGGTTATCGGCGAGGTGGCGCAGGAGGTTGCCCACGTCCGTGCAGGTATTGCAAGGAGGAACAACCAACAGGAAGAAAGTCCAGAAGTGATTCGTCAGATCACCCTAGAGAGCGCAAATGTTCTCTACCGAATCCTGTAAAGCTAAGTGATTTTCACCCTAGCGAATGCAAAGGTGATGTACTGAAAGCGAAGTAATTTTCAGATATTCTCTCTGGTATGAATGCACAAGGGAGAAAGGTTATCGCAAAATGAAACTCCTCGTCTATTCACAAACTCATTCTTTTAATGAAATTTGTTAAACTTCCCGGTGTGAATGCGCAGGGGAGATTTTAAAAATGGAAAGCAAAATTAGTTTTCACTGGTGTTTTTAAAATTAATAAAATTGGATATTTTACATTGAGGGCTTTCCTGTGAAGACAAAAGTACTTTGTGTGATGAAGTTGAGCCAGTTCCAATTGAGTTTTAGGACCTTTGAAAAGATTAAAGTAAGGACGGTAAACGTGTGACCACTATGCGAACTTGTTACTGAAACAGTCCAAATGTACTTCATTAATTTTATTGAGTACGCTCTTCCTATCAGTCGAAAAGGTGTCAAAATTAAAGTGGGGAAGAGTGTTGTGAAATTGGTTTTATCAAATACGTCCGTTTTGTATTGTCCAGCATGTCATCACAACTGGAGTGCCGGAACCAGCCGATCCACATACGATAATCGACGAGAGAACAGGCTCGCCTGGATCGGCCTCACTCTAAAAGTGTGCATCAAGCAACGAAGACTTTTGTTTTCTGAGCCTCTGGTCAAGAGATCAAGACATCGACAATTAACCGAATTATTCACAACAAAGCTAATAGTATTAGTACTAGGTGAGTCTCGTAAAAAAACAGAATGTTATATTAAGAAATATCTTAAAATATATATATATATATTTATTTATTTATTGGTGCTTAAGGTCAAATATTTTTGCACAATGGCTCATCATGACCATAACATGAGTATCAACGCAAGACAGGGGTGAGCATTAATAAGCCATGCTGCCCATTTTAGAGAGAGTTTGCACCTCCCAAGCATTGGTGACTGGGTCCTATTTTACCAGTAAAACAGAGCTTGTTTACCACAGTGAACAGACACTGCTTCACATCCCGGGTTTCCCACGGGGAAGCCCAAAATAACCCCAACCAAGTTTTCAATAATACTGCACTGGAAGGAAATCAGTGAGAACTTCTCTATCAAATTTCAGCGTGCCATAGAATCAAGGACGCTGGTTTTGTCTGTAAATTTGTTGAGTTGTTGATTATTTGTCATTAAATTACAGTGATCAAGAACGGGTTCGACATGTTTAATAACTCATTGCCAATTCCACTGAGCACAGGTAAAGAACTCTCTGTCTGAATCGAATTAACGCGCGCACAGATGATCTCCTCAATACAGATTTGCATTTTGTCAAGGCGTTTTTACTTATATTGGCGAAATACGTTGTAGATGCAAAATAAAATATTTTATTAGAAAGTCGCATGTCGATACATCTAATATGACATAGTGATAAATTTACAGAATAAAAATGTTTTAAATCCAGCCTTAACCCTTTACCTAACATGAAAACCAGTCCACACTAAAAAAAAAATTATTGATTGATTAATGTTTTGTCTCCAAAACATAGGTTATGACTCCTCATTGGAACGAGCTCAACGAGCTCGTTCCAATGAGGAGTCATAACCTATGTTTTGGAGACAAAAAATGAAGAAAATAATGGAAATTAATTGGCGAGTTTTGAGATGAGCGCTAGCCGGTTTTGGCCGTTAGGTTAGGTAAAGGGTTAAAAAGGCTAATGTGTCACTGAATATGTCATGCAAAATCTAGCTAGGAGACAAAACACATTTTATTTGAAAAAGGAAACTATTAGAATGGAAACACAAATATATTCACGATGATGGAAAAACAACAGTTGAAGATAACACGTGAACAATATGAGATTTTATCTCTGACAAGCTGAATAGCTTAGACCGCTGAGAGACACATGAAGAGAAAGAAACCCTGACTGTCTAAGCCTTCTAGTTACTTCGTTTCCTTCATTAAGTGTGGTAGTAACCATCGCATTAAATAAAAGTTTCATATTTTGTCTTTCTTGTCATCGCGAGAGTGCGAAGACCTCAACAGAATCCACTGTTCTGGAAACTCTTCATACAAATTTGACGTCATCCATTGACGTTGAATAAATAGACAGGTCTCTTACTTCGAATTATGAATTGTATTAAGTGTTCAATAAGAGTGCATTTTCTCCTCACTGCATTGGCGATCGAAACAGTAATAAAACTTATCGTGTTAGTGAATAAAACTTGAGACAATAACATCCCTACATATATAATTTAACTTAACTTAATAGCTTATCAACCGCGCCATGACAAAAGTTGTGATGTAGCACTTGAAGGACTGACATGTACTTTGTATATAGAGAATGACGATGGTGAGCTTAGAAATAAAGACAATAAATGACTAAAACCTTCTATTGTTTGCTCAGTGAACGTTTGAATTTTGGAAATCAGGGCTGTCTGCCATATTTCCGTTAGTAGGCTTACTCTCGTCATTTGGAGACACCAACAGAATAATGATAGCGACCATGAAAGGTCTCGGATACCGAAAATGAATTCACAGCGGGGCTCGGAATTCATATCGTCCTCCATGCCTGTAGAAATATTTTATAGGGACAAATACTAACAAAGAAAATATTTTATTTCCGGGAGTGCGCTTTGTTTGTTGCGTTACTTGATCAATACAATGTCTGTCGAACCGCGTTTGTATTGCGTATGATGTTCTCCACAAACAAAAGCTGAAATAATAACAATGGCGGGCATTATTTCCAGATTTTTAGTCTTCGATAATAAAACAAATCTTACTTTAATGTAATCATGGATTCGAATGTCCTGGTTCTTTCTTGTGAATTGGCTTGTGAGATTCATTAAGACGGGTACATCATAATTATTGTTGTACTTGAAATGTCCTACGAGACCAAACTGGCTAAATTGAGAATGTTTTCTTCATCCATTCAGCCCATATTAAGATACACAAGTCAGACCCAGAGACGGAAGTGAACGTTTCAATCCGGATTTGGCATACAATGATTATAAATAATAATTATGGAGTTCTTAACCTTGGTTACAATTATTCCTGGACGTCTGTATCACTGTCTGTTAATGAACCGCCTGACTGTTGACTCTCTCCCTTTACTTTACTATGAACTGCCAATAACACTGATGTTAACCTCAGACAAAACCGGAAGTCAACTACAGCTATCTAGTGCTTGTAATCACATTGAGAAAAAAGAATATCGCCTGTCTTTGTTGCACTATGCCGATTAGTTTAACTGACAGTCTACTTCAGCCAAAGTCAGAAATTATGCATCGCATCCTAGTAACTGGAGTCTGAATGGTAACAAGAATGTCGTCTGAAATCGTTTCATCATTCCAACAGAGTAAATATTGTCCAGGAATTACACAGTACGACACACGCGTGTAAATGGGTTACTCGATATGGCACAAATGCCAACGCGGAAGGATAAAACGAGATGCCGCAAACCCTTCACACGCGTGTGTTGTTCCGTGTTTGTTACACGACTTCGGGTAAAGAAAATTATTAGAAGGGCACTCAGCAATTCATTTGATAAGTATCAACAAAAAGAACACAGTTTATCGCCAACCATATTTGCGTACTCATACTCTTCTTCTTCTGGATATCCATTATCCCATTCGTACATCGACACTATATCTTCTTTGCTATTTTTGTACACATTAAACTCACCATTACTTCAATTTTAGACATTTTATTTAGTTAATTCGCAATTGGTTCAGTTTCGGGTGATCAATCCTCTGCTCAACGATTTCCGTTCGGCACACGTGTTCGAAACGGATTTTCTTTTTCCGCATGGTTTAGTGATGCTACAGATGGGGATATCATAGAGCTGTTGTGTAATAAACTGTGTTTCGCGGACAGCATTCACTCTTTAATAAATATAGCATGGCTTTGAGTTGACTATGCCAAAATAGTGGTCCTCGATATATTAGATGTGTGTGTGTGGGGTGGGGGGTGGGGGGGGGGTCCTTCATCGGTCATATATGCAAGATAATATTCTTATTCACAGCCAAAGAGAAAAGAAAATGGTTCAGGGTTTAAACAGGTAAACTAAGTTAATTCTGCCACTCATAGTTCTCGGATAGAGAGGTAGAGAACCAAAACCTCAAGAAACACAATACCATTATTCCATTAACCCCCTCCCCGCCCCCAAACCTACTACAGACATCATTTTCGATACACATATTTTTATTTCTCCAAACTAAATGTAATAATGTATATGGGACGAGATGTCTTGTAAAGTATTTACGCTTCAATGGAATTTTCTAAGCGAATTCGAATGCTACTATTTATAACCGTGAACTATTACCGTGCACTATTCTTTTTTCAAAAATGATAGTAGGTCTGTGCGATTTCGCTGACGAGCTATCGGAAAATAGGGTGTTTCTGTTCAACCAATCAGAACGCGGGAAAGTCACGTGACATCTAATATTTCGGAATAGTGAAATGAAGGCAGGCGGCATTATTTTTTCTCACAGTCTTGGTAGTTTGATCCTATGAGGTACACATGCAGCTGCTCAAAATTACACTATCTTTTTTTAACCCTTTGAACCCTGGTGGTATCTTCCATGTCAGTTCCATGGTAGCAATAGGAAGAGTCTTATTTATTATTTGGGGGATACCAATTAATATTTTCAACGTGCAGCCTTAGGGCTGCACGTTGAAAATATTGATTGGTCTACACCGCACATTTACTATGCAGTCATCCCCCTTAATAACATGATGACGCAGCTTGGGACCCGGCCGGAAAAAGGGCCTCTGGAGTTCAAAGGGTTAAATATATATTCGCAACGCTATGATCGTGGCTCATAAACCCCAGTAAACAAATAAATGCATACATTCATTCGTCTCTGAAACAAAAAAATTACCCCATTTCAAAACGGTTTTGATTTAGTCTCTCGACAAATCTTAGCCGACGTGCTCTACCAATATTCAAGAGATCTGAGGTCATAAGTAACAGACAAATAAGAACCCAAAATACTATGACGATTCCTCCGCATACTTTCGGTATTATCCTGTTGTCAGCGGCACAAGATAATCCACGCTTGTACTTTGATAGTGCCTTCACATCGAGTCTCAAATTATGAAGTGATAAAGTAGAATTTCCCCTCGTCTGAGTAGTTGTCACGGACGTTTCCTGTTTGTTAGATGTGATTGGTTGAGTAATTACGACACCTAAATTCGAATCGTCCAATGAATATGAAAATGACTGTGTCTCTATTCTGTCGGAATTCATTCGAGACTCAAGAGATGACTGTAAGCTGTTCACACATGTAGTCATTGTTGCAGGCTGGGTAGAGGTAACCACTTGGTACACAGACGAAACGACATATCTTGTCTCAGTTATGATAACTGGAAGTAACGATGGACATGATACGGGCGCCCAGGGGCTGCTAACTGAATCAGATCTGGCCAATTTGTAATCTGTCGTTTCTTCCAAAGACATAGTCGTAGAGTAAATTTCTGGTTGTGTTTCTGTCAGCGGACAACTCATCTCGGTAAAAGTTATATTAATAGTCTCGGTGAAAATAAGTGTATTGAAAAGAGGAATGGCCGATGTATAAGAGGTAGAACACGTCACCGGTGTTGGACAGGTACACAGTGTTGATTCAGAAATACCGGTACTGTAACCTGTTGGTTCCGAGGACACGGGCATGTTGGTGGTTGATTCTTGTGCGTTTGTCGAAGGACAGCTCATCTCCAGAAAAGTTACATTAACAGTCTCGGTTAAAATAACAGCACTGAAAAGCTGAACAACCGACGTATGGGACTTTGAACATGTTGTTGGTGTTGGGCATATATAGTTAGTTGAATTTGGTATGATCAAGTTATAACCCGATGATACCAAAGAAACTGGAGTAGGCTCAAATCCTGATTGTGTTGTCTCCGAAGTAGAACATGTTACTGGTGATGGACAGATACATGATGTTAAATCGGGTGTATTGAAGCTCAAGCTTGTTGGTTCTGTGGATTGTGATGTTGGGTCGGCGACTGATGAAACAACTGTCATCGGACATCTCATTTCTGTCAAAGTTATGGTCACTGTTTCAGTAAAATTATGTACAGGGAGTGGTGTAGATGCTGAAAACAGAAAATAAAATCACTCGTATTCTACAACTTTGATGATTTTTATTGAAAAGATTTAAGGGGAAAATAAAATCACTCGTATTCTACAACTTTGATGATTTTTATTGAAAAGATTTAAGGGGAAAATGCTATCTCGTCAAGATTTCCGAAAAAGTCTTTTTACATCTAAGGTTGGGCCTAAATACTTTCCATCGATACAAAAAATCAAATCAAAACTAGACTGTATCAAATAAAAAAAATAGATTGTTCTTACATAGAACAACAGGTGATGCAATTATTTATACCATGTTCACATGTGTTACTACATGTGAACAGCCCGTCTGATAAATTTGAGCTTTTAATCCCAATACCGGTGTAAAGCTTCTACTGCGGGTAAAACGTTTTCAGTGGGAATTCCATTACAAAATTCTACACCTACTGTAGGAACTATATCCAACTTGGCCATTGACATGACCCAATTTACCGACTTTGATACATTCACACTTCGCGATGTTTCATTCGAACATACCAAGTTTTGGGGTACTCTCTACACCATGCAAAGACTTATTAACCCTTTACCCAACGCAGACGATATCAAAATTTATTATTTTAAATACCATTTTTTGAAATTTTTCAAAAAATTTCAACAAAGCCATATCATGTGACCCCTCGTTGGAACGAGCTCGACGAGCTCGTTCCAACGAGGGGTCACATGATATGGTTTTGTTGAAATAATATTCTTTCAACGCATATTACGCGGGAGGATGCAACCAATTCGTTGGGTGAAGGGTTAAATTTAAAATAGCTACAATAAAATATTTAAAATAAAATTTAAGAATTGTTCATGATAATTTGACTGAAAAAGCAAGGTAAATTCAATCAATTTTGACAATGTGTCTAGCTGTCAATCAAACATTCACGTGCAGCCGGAAGTACTGCCCACTGGCGCAGATGTAAACAAAACAATGCCCTGTCTTTGCGATAGAAAGTTTCGTTTTTTCTCCATTTTAAGTGACAAAGTCGATTATTTATTAAGAGCATGGTATATATAAAACAAATAGGTAATGGGCGGGTAATCAGCTTTAACTACTCCTGGAATAAGGGTTGTAACTACTCGGCAGAGCCTCGTTGTTAAAACCCTTATCCTATTCATGGTATAAATCTGATTACTGACCCCAGTACCTATTTATTCTATATTTCAGTTGTTTACAATACACTTTAGTAGAATACTCCATTTTTGCATTTTGGATAAAAACATTATTCCAACAAGCAGGAAAGCTTGGTTAGCTGCGACCATTCGAACGGAAACTGTTCACTACAACGCTATCAGAGTTCTCAAATCAATACATATTCGTTCCATCGAGCCCTACATGTATAGTGCCACTAAAATGTTTTACCTTATGGAGAAGCAAGCACTGGTCCACTTTCACGGGCAAAACGGGTAAAATATATATTCTGTGAATACCTTATTCGTAAAAGCTTCTGGAACAAGTGTACATCAAGAAGAAAGCATTTTCATGTTGAATATTTTTTTTTTCAATCTAACAGGCTGTAATTAACTTTTTATCATGTCCGTTTTGAAGGCAACAGATGAGCTACATTTTTTGAAAGTTAAAAATTTCTATTTTCAACTTCCCCATGGAGAAGTGATTAGCTGGGTTTTGGAAGCAAATATTAAAAATATCGGAATTGCGATACATTTTTATAGAGCTCCCTGTTTTAACATATGGTTTAGGCAGAGCATTAATTGACCACAGATGCCAAGAGCAATACCCCATCTGGGGTAAAATACTCATGCAGTCTGTAAACTGACATAAAACAATTTTCCATAGTTTTGGGACTAAGCAATTTTAGTCATAGTCCAGTTGTCAGTAACAGTCATCAAGTAATGTTTTTCACATTAATACAGTATGGTCGTCGTGAGTAGTATGGCAGGGGCTTTTTAGGGATCATTGGCAGGACCTCGGTGCAGGATCTCATCGGGGGACCCCGCAGGGGGACCACTGAAGAGAGAGCGAGAGGGGAAGGGAAGCAGTAGTATGTCAGGGGCTTTTCAGGGATCATTGGCAGGACCTCGGTGCAGGATCTCATCGGGGGACCCCGCAGGGGGACCATTGAGGAGAGAGCCAGAGGGGAAGGGAAGCAGTAGTATGTCAGGGGCTTTTCAGGGATCATTGGCAGGACCTCGGTGCAGGATCTCATCAGGGGACCCCGCAGGGGGACCATTGAAGAGAGAGCCAGAGGGGAAGGGAAGCAGTAGTATGTCAGGGGCTTTTCAGGGATCATTGGCAGGACCTCGGTGCAGGATCTCATCTGGGGACCCCGCAGGGGGACCATTGAAGAGGGAGCCAGAGGGGAAGGGAAGCAGTAGTATGTCATGGGCTTTTGGGGCCTTATTAGCAGGATCTCATCGGGGGATCTCGCAGGGGGACCATTGAAGAGAGAGCCAGAGGGAAGGGGAAGCAGTAGTATGTCAGGGGCTTTTCAGGGATCATTGGCAGGAAGGTCCTCGGTGCAGGATCTCATCAGGGGACCCGGCAGGGGGACCATTGAAGAGGGAGCCAGAGGGGAAGGGAAGCAGTAGTATGTCATGGGCTTTTGGGGCCTTATTAGCAGGATCTCATCGGGGATCTCGCAGGGGGACCATTGAAGAGAGAGCCAGAGGGGAAGGGAAGCAGTAGTATGTCAGGGGCTTTTCATGGATCATTGGCAGGACCCCACAGGGGACCGTTGAAGAGAGAGCCAGAGGGGAAGTGAAGTAGGAGGAGATGTGAAGATCCGGTTGTAGAAACCACATGTTTTTACGACAATTAGCCTCTAGTCCCCACCAGTCCCAAATAGACCCCACTACTTCCCACCAATCCTCAAATCACCAAAAAAACAAACAACTAAACTATATGTGATATGGATTCTTTAAGAATATTTTGCAGCACGTAGTGCAATAGGACTGTCATACCTTTCACATAGCCTTCATGGCCTCATACGACTAAAAAAGCCCTACTTACGGAATCCCTTTTTAAGAATCCCTTTTTGGAATCCATTTTTTCTGAAATGAGTCCAAGAGTCATTCGAGGAGTCACTTGAATGAGCAATTGCTCGTTAGCTCATTTGCTCGATGGGATTCGAGTCGTTCGAGCATTATATGCGAGTCACTCAAGGTAAGACGGAATCCCACTTATGGAATCCCTTTTGGGGAATCCCATTTGTTGAATCCCTTTTTTGAAAACGGCTATGGCTATGGGATCCCTTTTTTCTGAAATGAGTCTAAGAGTCGTTCGAGGAGTCACTCGAACGAGCAATTGCTCGTTGGCTCATTTGCTCGATGGGATTCGAGTTGTTCGAGCAATATATGCGAGTCACTCGAGGTAAGACGGAATCCCACTTATGGAATCCCTTTTGTGGAATCCATTTTGTGGAATCCCTTTTTCGAAAACGTCTGTGGCTATGGAATCCCTTTTTTCTGAAATGAGTCTAAGAGTCGTTCGAGGAGTCACTCGAACGAGCAATTGCTCGTTAGCTCATTTGCTTGATGGGATTCGAGTCATTCGAG
Source organism: Pictodentalium vernedei (assembly GCA_031216915.1). NCBI lineage: Eukaryota > Metazoa > Mollusca > Scaphopoda > Dentaliida > Dentaliidae > Pictodentalium > Pictodentalium vernedei. Next base: position 56,373,640 of record CM062295.1, read on the forward strand.
CAATATATGCGAGTCACTCAACGTAAGACGGAATCCCACTTATGGAATCCCTTTTGTGGAATCCCATTTGTGGAATCCCTTTTTCGAAAACGGCTGTGGCTATGGAATCCCTTTTTTCTGAAATGAGTCTAAGAGTCGTTCGAGGAGTCACTCCAATGAGCAATTGCTCGTTAGCTCATTTACTCGATGGGATTCGAGTCGTTCGAGCAATATATGCGAGTCACTCGAGGTAAGACAGAATCCCACTTATGGAATCCCTTTTGGGGAATCCCATTTGTGGAATCCCTTTTTCGAAAACGGCTGTGGCTATGGAATCCCTTTTTTCTGAAATGAGTCTGAGAGTCATTCGAGGAGTCACTCGAATGAGCAATTGCTCGTTGGCTCATTTGCTCGATGGGATTCGAGTCGTTCGAACAATATATGCGAGTCACTCGAGGTAAGACAGAATCCCACTTATGGAATCCCTTTTGTGGAATCCCATTTGTGGAATCCCTTTTTCGAAAACGGCAGTGGCTATGGAATCCCTTTTTTCTGAAATGAGTCTAAGAGTCGTTTGAGGAGTCACTCGTACAAGCAATTGCTCGTTAGCTCATTTGCTCGATGGGATTCGAGTCATTCGAGCAATATATGCGAGTCACTCGAGGTAAGACAGAATCCCACTTATGGAATCCCTTTTGGGGAATCCCATTTGTGGAATCCCTTTGTCGAAAACGGCTGTGGCTATAGAATCCCTTTTTTCTGAAATGAGTCTAAGAGTCGTTCAAGGAGTCACTCGAACGAGCAATTACTCGTTGGCTCATTTGCTTGATGGGATTCGAGTCATTCGAGCAATATATGCGAGTCACTCGAGGTAAGACAGAATCCCACTTATGAAATCCCTTTTGGGGAATCCCATTTGTGGAATCCCTTTTTCGAAAACGGCTATGGCTATGGAATCCCTTTTTCCTGAAATGAGTCTAAGAGTCGTTCGAGGAGTCACTCGAACGAGCAATTGCTCGTTGGCTCATTTGCTCGATGGGATTCGAGTCGTTCGAGCAATATATGCGAGTCACTCGAGGTAAGATGGAATCCCACTTATGGAATCCCTTTTGTGGAATCTCATTTGTGGAATCCCTTTTCGAAAATGGCTGTGGCTATGGAATCCCTTTTTTCTGAAATGAGTCTAAGCATCGTTCGAGGAGTCACTCGAGCGAGCAATTGCTCGTTAGCTCATTTGCTCGATGGGATTCGAGTCATTCGAGCAATATGCCGAGTCACTTGATCGAGCAATTACTCTAAAGCTCATTTGCTCAATGGGATTCGAGTCATTCGAGAAATGACTTATCAGTAACTGCTCGATAGCTTATTGGCTGCCTTCAACGACCCTGTACCGGGGTCCCCTGATGAGATCCTGCCAATGATCCCTGAAAAGCCCCTGACATACTACTGCTTCCCTTCCCCTCTGGCTCTCTCTTCAATGGTTCCCTGCGGGGTCCCCCGATGAGATCCTGCTAATAAGGCCCCAAAAGCCCCTGACATACTACTGCTTCCCTTCCCCTCTGGCTCTCTCTTCAATGGTCCCCCTGCGGGGTCCCCCGATGAGATCCTGCACCGAGGTCCTGCCAATGATCCCTGAAAAGCCCCTGACATACTACTGTCGTGGAAATGTCAAAATTCACACGTGGACAATATTTCCACTCATTCCTTAACAGTGAATCTCAGACATAAAACAAATCAATCGCCATCAAATTTTTAATGAATGAAGCACCGGGTACGACCCAGGTACGACACGGGTACGACCCGGGTACGATTCGGTGCTTCAATCATTGAATATTTACTGAAACTACTGATTATTAATTGAGAAAAGCCCCAGTGGGAAACACTGACCCGCACAGCCCCGCCCTCGCCCTGCCCCCCACCCCCGTAAATTTCAACAAAACCATATCATGTGAACCCTCGTTGGAACGAGTTCGTTCCAACGAGGGGTCACATGATATGGTTTTGTTGAAATTCTTTGAAAAATAATATTCTTTCCGCGGCGGCTGTGCTGCATTCATCAGATTCAAGGGCAATAAGCCTGCAATTTTTAAAACAAAACGTTTACCATTTAACAAAACCACAATGTACCTTATGCAAAAGTAACCCTATATATGCGTTTCGTATGAAAGCCTTCGATTCGAGAAATGATTTAACTTCAAGGCGATAATTTATCCGATATTTGAAAAACGCTGCATACATGCATGGTTATTCACTCCCGGAAAAATGTCGTGCATTGTCATTTTCCGTATTCATCGAAATTCGCTTTCTTATGACAATGTTGAAGGCTGTGTTCACGCGGATCTATTTATGATTGTGATCGGCAATAAACTTTCTGAGGGTTGTATTGGACGCGTAACCGTAATTTATTTGAAGCAAAATAATTTTTTTTTATTTAATAATGTACGACTTTTACCCATTCGAACAGCACAAAGTAAAAATTAGAAACTGCGTGCATTCAGAAATGATGTCACTGGATTTATTTACTTCCGATAAAAACAGACCGATTTTTTTTTTGATGCGAATTCGCACCGACGGTAGAATTAATTGCGGCACATCATTAAAACAGTGTCACGTAAAGTGAGTGACCACACCGAGTGAGATCCTTTCGTGCGGTGAACCGAAAATGGATCTTGTTCTACTCTTTGTCACACGCGGCTCATATCATCATGACGGACCAAATGGAGAAGTTGATAATGGAGGTACAAAGATTTGAATATCTGCATGCTCCTAGGTTTTTCCTCTTTTCACAAATAGAGTGTACCCAATATTGACGTTCATGTCGATTTCGCGCGAGCATCATGAGCCATAAAGCAAACATCTCCTTTTTTTATTGAATCTATCTGTCTTTGTCCATGTCCCAAAACTGTCTGATGTAAGGCAAAATTGCTCACATGGTATAAATTTATACGCTCGGAGTCGGTGTGCCTTCCAAATTCACAAGACTAGAAATATTCGCACTTCCGAAAATATTCTCCCGGTGGGAAATTCGCGTCCGGTCTGTTTTCGATTTTTGAGCTATTGTAATTAGAGATTTATGAAATTTCGCTTGGCTTCTAGTGTCTTACACTTTATATTGATGTTTTACGTACTCTGTCACATACGCACAATATCTGCGATTCGATATTCTTTTATATTAGAGGATTATCATCCGTTTAAGTAAGTGGTTTTGCCAGTCCCATTTCAGATAGGACCGTCCCTTGAGTGGAACAAGGCGCCATCTGCAATGATTTATCATTGTAAATGGCGCCTTGTCCCCCTCATGAGATGAAATAAAAATACTGATAATTTATCTTATAATGATGAGCTGTCTGCAAACTGATCTCAACATATCAAATTTCAAGGTGTTAAAAATAAAGACTGAATTGGTTAAGATCCCAGATGGATTATGGGAAATATTTGCGGCATGATATCTTGGTATTCTGTGCCTTGGGCGGAATAATAATCAAGGTTGATTGGGTTGAATTGGGAATTGAATTATGGGGAAATTTGCAACAGGAAATGTCGGTATTTTAAAGTCAAGGTACAGAGGCTTAACCTCCTCCCTGTACTTGGTTCATATCAGAATTGATATGAATTATCTGTGGCTTTATAGGAGTATGAATGTTGGATGGACGTATTACACTGTCGGATACCCGTGTTGGCCAAGACATTTCAGGATAGTGGCGACCGAACAACATATTGTCTTCAAACGTCGCCCAGAGGCATGTTCGATAACAACACAACTTTGCCCCGTTATAGAGAAAAGGGTCCCTACCACTCTCGCAAAACACGTCTTCGTGCTAACTGTGTTAAATATTGTATTTGGTTTGTGAAGTGGATTTCAGGTATGAACATTTTCGCGGTACGAGGAGATTCCGTTTTTTTTCGTTAGTTTTGGACCCTTTCGCCACTGTTTGGGAAACTTATGGACCGTCATGGATACACCATTGGAATGAAAGCTTCCCACACCTGCAAACGTACAGTTAAAACTACAAGTCCTGTCATGAAATGCGCACAAATAGCACGTCGATATGCGCGTTAATGTGCGCGTTATGACCCAATTAAAGCTATCATATTCTGTACATATGGCCTGTGCACAGGCAATGTTTCAGCCAATGGACCTCCGGGTAACCCGGAGGTCCATTGGCAGAAACATTGCATGAGTTTGCTATGAGTAACCAGGAGAACCTGCCGTGCTTTGGATGCCATTCGATATGGCAATTGCGCGCAATTCCAACGCGCAATTAAGCCTAGATAAGCGCACTATTCGTGATAGGACTTCTAGTTTTAACTGTAGTTGAAAAGATGTCCAAATGAGTTGGACTCATCGTTTAGGACGCTTTGCAACACTGTTCTTCAGGATCAAACACAATTGTTGTTGAGGATCAGACATGTCAGTGTTTTTGCGACAGGGTAAAAAACATGTGTTATATGGTGTGTTTCGACATGCTGGGTCCATGATATTTCATATAGAATACTTTTAATTTGTACATAGTTTATTAGTGTAGGATATTCTTATTCACGAGTTTTTTTTCCAAACTTCCGCGTTATCTGCATTCCCCACCCACGTTATAGATTAATTCCGACATTTGTGATCTGATATCGTCGGGTAGATATTCCAGTGTATGACATCATCAAAGACGTGGCGTCATACTTTATGTCGAATGCAGCTTCAAGACTGAATCACGCAGCTTTCGTTATTTTGTGACATAAGGTAGGCGCGGTGCTGTTGACGGGAATACCTAATCGTAGGCCCTCTTGATCTCGAGTGGTTTACTGTACCTTTTTTATTATATGCTAGCTTGTGAATTATCACAAATTATCTAAAAGATATTTCTCGATATCTGTCGACTCGATAGATATCGAGAAATATTCCCCAGTAGCTTCCTAAATTACATTACTCTATGCTGCATAACGTCGCCTTAGAAGAACGATCAGCGCTGATCTTTGTTATTTTTTTGAAACGTACGCATTTGATGTCGAGTTGGGCCGAATATTGTGCAATCAAATGTCTCGTAGCATTTTATAAAAAGAAAATGTACTCTATTTTATTCAGTGTCGGGAATTATCTCATCAGTGTGGACCTGAAAGCTTTAATTTTTACGAGCGCTTGCGCTCGTGAAAAATAAAACTTCCAGGTCCACACAATGAATGTTTTCAGCAGCTTCCTAAATGACGTTACACTTCGGCGCATGACGTCGCCTTGAACGCCGCCTTGAAGGAACGATCAGCAGCTTTTTGTTATTGTCTTGAAACTGTTTGCAGTGGAATTGGGCTGAATATTGCGCATTGCAAACGTATAATAAAAAGAAAATCAACGCTGTTTTAGTGAATTCGTCTGGACTTGAAATTACAATTTTTCATTCGCGCAAGCGCTCGTGAAAAATAAAACTTTCAGGTCCACACTCATGAGATAATTCTCGATATTCACTAAAACAGAGCAGATATCCACTATATAGTAACAACTTCGCTAAACGTTGACCGAAAGCTAATGGAAATTGGATTTTATTGAAACTTCAAAAGTAATGTTCTGGAGATTGCTGGAAATTAATAACCGTGACAAAAAGTCATGTGATCAGTGTGCGCCACATAATAGTACAGTATGTTTACACTAATAACTGTGGGCTTATTGCCCTCAGTTTATTTATTGAGGCTTACCGACATTTTCGTCGACCAGGGTCACCTCGTGTCGGACAGGTTTACGAGTGGAGGAAGCGGGAGTATCCAGAGAGAACTATCGAACAGCGGCGAACAACTGTCAGATAATCCCAAACGTACTAAAAACCTACTTATACCAGAGGAACTTCCCAGGCTATCCCTTCGCGGACACACAAACCGGGTGACTTTATTGATTTTTATCTATCTTATTCGTGATTGCTTTTGTAAAGCGCTTAGGGCTTTTATTAGGATAGGCGCTATATAAGTGATATATTATTATTATTATTATTATTACTAACTCTACATAAGCAGGGTAAGCATTGTGTCAAGACAAGCGCGCCACCGACGTTCAGTAGCCTAAGTACACGACAACATCGTGTCCCGACGTGGGCAGTAAGGATTAAGTGCCTTGCCCAAGGACACAAAACAGTTACCAGTGTCGTACCGTAGGAATGAAGCCCAATGTCGTTACCACTCATCCCAATATTGCGCTCAGTGGTTATGCGTTGATTGGTGTTGTGTTCTGACCAATCCACACAACCTGCTACGAGGTCCCCGATGGTGAAGATAGGGATTTCTCCGATAGAAATAAATATCTGAATACTTCCATTTCCAACTTCTAATCTGCATAACTTCCGATTCCGTGGAATGATTTTGGAACCTTTTTCAGTTTGGTGCCCAGTAGCATATGTACTAAGGATAATATCAGAAAATAGGTATCGACCCCTAAATGGTAGAATTCTTCTATGCGTCTGCGGTTAATTAAATACTTCCGGAATGCCAAAATGACCCGATCCGTTACCTATATTAGGAATGACCCAGAATAACACGCCCTAGATTAGACAAAAACATTCAAAGACCAACGGGTCGCACCTACTGAAGTGGTCCGATATCCGCGGAAGACAGTTTATCTGTTCTTGTTTATTTTCTTGTCCAATGTTTCCATCACACACACACACACACACACACACACTTAACGACCAGGCTACAGAGAATATGTTCAGAAAAAGAATGGCAGGCCTGGCATTGTTAGAAATGTAGGAGGGCGAGAAATTGCCCCCCTCTCGCAAGTCCTAGGGGATAGCTCTCCTCATGCTTGCAAAAGCTAAAAGTGGTAAAATAAAATTTTACTATCAATGAATTCTGCCTAGTGGGCGTTGTACATTTTATTTGGTGCTGCTAACAAGGTACTCTGTGGGCAAGGCCCGGAAGTGTTGGAGGGGCACTGTGGCTGTCTTACAGAGACCAAAAACATTGCAAAGATCTTAAACAATGTGAGTTTTAGGATTAGGCGAGCCGTAGGCGGGCGAATAAATCGCTCTCATGGAAATGCCAGGCCTGATTTGGGTTAATTATTAACCAACTGATTTTAGAGTGTAGCGAAACAATTTGGAATCAATTCCACTTGAGATAATATTCGCCTTCGAAGCTTTTGTATGACTCGATTCCAGTATTAAATATGTAAGGAGGATCAAGAATGAAGTAAGCCCATGACTAGGTCTACATTGGGCCCTAGGATATTGAACTACTTTTCAAGTGTTCGCTGTACGCATGCTCAATGAGTTTCAAATTTCTAAGCTATATTCCGACTGTCCTTTTTATGATAGTAGGTGAAAATTGCCGATACCAGACCAGTTTTTTCAAAAAACTGTACACGTACATGTACGTGTACCGCCATAGAGATTCAGTGTTAAATCGTGTACAGAGTGTTAAAAAAAGTGGTTTGTACATGATGGTCCAGAACCCTCAATCGTTTTTTGACCGATCGGATCGCATCTTAGACCGTTTAAACAGCCGTTGGCGAACGAGTGCTAATTCGACACATCGCTCGGAAGAAAAATGTATGAAATTTGAAGAAAACATCAACTTAAAAAAATTTTCTCAACGTTCTCATCGCGGATCAGACCTTCAATCTATCATTGGTGAACGCCGGCAAAAAACGCTTTGAGAGTTCTAGACCTGCATAAAAATGCGTCTTGCGGTTTCTGAACCACCCAACGTTGGCGATCGCGTTCCAGACGGTCGAGGGTGCCATCCGATCGGTGAAAACGATTTGAGGATTCTAGACCATGAAAAATCGATCTCAAAACGTTTCTCTACGTTCGCCAACGGCGCGAAGTGGGTGTAAAGTGAAGTTACTCATCGAAGATTTTTTTCCAAACTGAACAGAAAAAACCCGAGTTTTGAAAATTAGAACCGATGGAAATCGTCTCTCCACGTTTGGCATCGCGGTGTGCGATCGATCGCCGAGGAAATCATTGGAGGGAACTGACGAAAACGTGAAATCCTCGCCAGTTTTGTGAGGTGAATCGTAATAGAATCGCGAGATTTACAAGAGGAAATAAAAAGTGACTGATATAGGAGAAAAAAATATATATAAATAAATAGTTATTTAAAAAAAATAAATATCAAATCAAATAGATAATAAATACGTAAATCGTGAACGATTCCCAGATTATTAGGACATCGTTTCTTATAAAAATGCTGATGAGAGTCTAAGCATTCTGCGTGAACGAAGAACTAAATCGTCTCTTGTTAGAACGATGCGCGTGGTCTAGACAGCGGTGCGATCGATCGCGAACGAAAAAACGGTGGAGAGTGGAGGGAGAAGAGATGAAAAAAAAATAAAAAATCGTTATGTGTTTGGAGGTAAATCGTAATAGAATCACGAGATTCGATGGACCTCGGAAATCTTCGTGGTAATCAGAATATTTCACACTGATCCGGTGACTTATGAAATCAAAGCTTTGGATGGCGAAGAGATCATCGGAAAGTTTTACGAACAACAATTGCAGAAGAAGAAGTTTTAATAAAGAAATTTTTTTTTATTTATTTACTCTCTTTAACATTTTCTTGTTTACACATATATATGTATAAAGGAGAGAAAAATAATAATAATAAAACAATAATTAAAACTATTTTTTTGAAAAAAGCAAGCTAATTAATAAACAAAAAATAACAAAAACACTCTTCAAAAATGGCAAATATACTAGATATCGCACATAGCATAGTGAAAGATGAAAGTATTCAAGAATACGATAACCAGAACGAGTTTGAACAATGCTGGAGAGATAAGAATCAACGTTGAAACCCAAGATTTATTCGTTCATCATAGCGAGAGTTACATAGTGGTGCAGGGACGTCTCACCAAGGAAGATGGGACCGAATACGCCGACGACGACACGGTTACTCTAGACAATATTGGCATCATGCATCTATTCAGTAATATAAAATACTTGCTATCCGGACAAGAGATAGAATCTGTGTTTCATCCCGTGCAGGCCACCACGATGTTTGGACTCTTGACATATCCGGATGATTTTTTCGAAATCCAGAGGATTTAACCAGTTGTGGCTGAAAGACACCGTCGGCCCCGCCAACGTCGGCGCCGCCGCGATATTCGACTACGTCGTCAAGACGTCCAGACCCAAACGAACCTTTTCATTAAGGATACCTTTGAAACACATCTTCGGATTCGCAGATGATTACAACAAGATCATGTATGGTTTCAAACACAATCTGACGTTGATTCGAAAGGGAAACGACGATGCGATAGTGAGACTCCCTGCAACCGATGTGGGTAAGTTAACTCTACACAAGATATCGTGGTTCGTTCCACACGTGCAGCCTTCAATCATGGAAAAAACGCGTCTCTACAAGATCATAGAATCCAAGAGTAAATTACCCGTGGGATTTAGAATGAGACAGTGTGACACGGCTAGCGTTCCACTCTCCACGAATCACTTTGATTGGAGATTTACCGTGAAATCCGCTTCCGCGAGACCGCGTTTCATCATGGTCGCATTTCAGACTGATAGGGACGGGTCTCAAGGAAAGAATGCATCGCTGTTCGATCACTGCAATTTGAGAAACATGCAAGTGTTTCTGAACGCCACGAGATATCCAGCAATCGATTACAACGCATCGTTCAACAAGAACGATTTCTGCAGACTGTACGGCGATGCCGTGGATTTTAGAAAGAACTATCACAGTCTGGACGAATTGATGAGCAACCCTAATATATCTCCCGCCGAATACAAGTCGATGTATCCCATGTTCGTATTCGATGTCAGTAAACAGAGCAAACGACTCAAGAGTAGCGTCTTAGACATTCAGATCAAGATGCAATTCGATAGGAACGTACAGAGAAAAACCGAAGCCTTCGCCCTGGTCCTGTTGGATAGAAAATTACAATTCCAATTGGATGGAAATAATATGTCAATCATTCGATGAGAGACGTGTGTATAAAGAAAAAAAGAAAGAAAAAAAAAAAAATATATAAATAAAAATTAAAAAAAATAATTATAAAAATGAATGATAAAGAAAGAGAATACTTGAGAAGAAACAGACGTGGTTTGATTAAAACTATTTCGCAAGATTCGCTAGCAATAATTCTAGACACTTTAGTCAAAACAGAATCTTTGATATTGACCGATTATATGAGACCTGAAATCGAAAGTAAAATCTTGATAGAAGATAGGACCAGAAAACTTGTAGACACGTTGACGTATAGAGGACCGACTGCTTTTCGAGAATTTATAAAAGCTCTTCAAAATGCTAAAATAGATGTTGACGTGTGTTTCGAGATAGGTGATCCATTTTCACGAGATGAAACATTATGAGAAATAACGTATTGAAACAAAACAAACAAAAAAAAACAAAAAAAAAATAAAAAGTAATGAGGTCAAGAGAGATTGAACATCTTTCTAAATCTCATTACTTTTTATTTTTTTTGTTTTTACTAATTATTCATAATTTTTAATTAATTATTTCCACGCATTCACTGTTTGTTCAGAGGATCTAGTTCGATCAGTATGCTTACCACGGAAGTGATGGCTTCGGGATTACTGGTTTTCATAACGAAATTAATCCTGTCTCTGGCGTTCACTTTAAGAGGCATGCCGAACGTGCTAACATTCGAGTGTTGATTCTCGGTCTTTTCGACACTGTATCTCTTCTCGTTCTCTACTCCGTTCACCGTGAGATTGATGGCCGCTCTGTTATTCAAATCCGTGGAAGTCAGACTCATTCGAATGATTTCGCCTTCCAATGGCATGGGATATCCCGCCTGACCGTGTTGCGATCTGTTACCTCCGTTTTCTGGAAGACCACTCGGCTTTTCCCTCCTCTAATGCATTGCTTTCCTCAGCCCACATGGTGATCAAGTGCCTAGCATACTTGATTTTCTCCACCACCTGCAGGCGTCTGTCATGTTCACAGGATCCAGTAGATTTTCGCGCGCGTGTCTGCCCATGTCTAGTTTACCTTCCATGATGTTGCCCTTTCTCCAGACTGAGTTGTCGTCCACGTACTTCCTGCTGACCACGCTGGAATCGAATTCAGGATCACTTGTTCAGGTAGAGATCATCCACTTGCGATTCTATGTATTCTTGAGATTGTATCACGGCAGAATCCACGTAGCACTAGTTGACCGTGGTGAAGTCCGCGTCTGCGTTGTCGACCTTTGACAGATTCAATATCTTGTTGAATCCCGCATTCAGATCCGATTTCATTTCTCGCCTGTCAGACTTTCTCTGTTCCAGATCTACGTAGTGTTTGGTTGCCATGTCCTTGGGATTCGTGGAAGTGGCCATGTTCGTTATCTTGTTAGAATTGGCGTTCAATTCCAATTGCCTCATTTTCTGAATGTATCTACTTCTCAGATGTTCATTGAAAGTCGTCCGTGTATTTCTTGGTTGTGGCATCGGTGGAATCTATGGGATTCGCAACGTTCACCAAACATTTAGATTTCAGATCGAGATTGTCGGTCATGGCTTTATCCACGTAATTATCTAGCATGATTCATTCAAAATCCACATTCCCCCTGTCAACATATTTTTTAGTCGCCGCATCTGCGAGATCTATCGGCTCGGGAAGATTGTAGAGCTTCTTATCATTCATGTTCAAAGGTTCCTCTCAAGGTTCGTATCTCCGAATGGAACGATCATCCAAGTTGGCAACGTCGTAACCATCGCCAACTTCGAGCATCTTCCTCTTCTTTTTGGGTCGATTTTCATCATCACTTCTACCAAATTTATCGACTGGCATGTTGTTTTAAGGTTTTGTTTGTTTAAAAATATATATTTCAACGCAGTTTATTAAAATTAATTATTTCACTTATTTTTTTTTTTTTTGTTTTATTCGATTAAGTTTTTTAAATAATTTGTTTACCTTTAAATATACTATAAAAAAGTCTCTCTCTCTAATGTAAATCATTGAGAATGTCTTGAAACCGATCTCCTTCCGACCATCTATTGAGAACATAGAGACATAGGTGACCGCAAAACACTTGATCTGGCGATTGCACTCGTTCTGTGTTGTAACGAACCATCGATTCGTCGAAATAGTTCTTTATTTCTTTTGGCGGTGACATTCCGTAGCTATCGAAATAATAATTCTTCTTCCCGTTCTTGAGCCACGCCATCCAATGAGTGCCTTCACCCGATAAATCGTCCAGATTTAAAATTCTGAATTCCGATTGTCGAGGTCTTCTCTTCGGCAAGGCATCTCTGGAAAACATGCCTAGAAAATGTTTGATTTTCAAATCCTTCACCGCATTCGACAGATCGATATTGGATAGGGGTTTGTTAGGTAAAACGACACCTTCTACGGATATCTCTATTTTCTTATTCATAAATGTGTATATTTTTTTTTTATTTATTTATTTTATTATAATTCACTAAAATGACGTTATTTTTTTCTCTTTTTTTTTCTTTTCTTTTTAAACTAACTCTCTCGATGTCTCTATCAACTTCCATAATCTTGAATCCATCTAATTCCTCTTGATTTTCTGGAATCCTATCATCCTTAATCATATCCAAAGTCCAATGTCCGAGTGCCAAAGTGCTTATTTTATTGTCTAACAGGAATCTCTTATTGTCATCAGCCGTTAGCAAAATCTTATTGACTATTTCGGTATACAAGTCATGATTGTCGCTTCGAATCAATTTCATAGTCTTATACACTGGACCACTTCCAAACAGACAATCTTTATTCTCTTGGAAAGAGATGTTTTTCTTCACCACGCACGCTTTAACCCCTTTACACTTCTTGATCTCTTCACCTTCTAAGCGATAAGCATATAGTTTAGGTCTCAAACCCACGAATTCGACGATTTGTTTACCGCCGCTCTCATCCGTAAATTTACCAAACACCTTCTTGTTGTCGTTCGATTGAATGTTGGACGGGTGATCGACGGGATAATTGCTCGTGTCGAACCACACGGCCATGTCCGGGGATATATCTAGGTAGACGTCTTTCATCTCTATCTCATAAACTAAACTGTCTGTGTTGGTGAACAGTAGTTTGGCTTTATAACCAAATTTCTGTTTGACTTAATCATAGTGAACCTTTTACATCATGATATCTAAGATGATGGGGCCGAGATAATATGGTTTGTCGAACTTCAGGTTCGTCTTTTGCATGTAAATGGCCACTAGATTTTCGTCAAATATGGTTCGGTGTCTGTAATTGGGTTTCACCACCAATTTTTTAGCTTTTTTCTCAGATGTGATGAGTTATATGTCGGTTCTCTTCCTGATGTTGTTCATGAGTTTGAAGAAATCTTTTTCGAAATCGTTCTCGGCTCAAATTCTAAGATTCGTTCTGAGATCGATGTATTTTTTCATCCAAGCTCTTCGTTGAATCGAATGATGCGATGTATGTCAACTAATTTCATCCCGTAATCGATGTATTGTTTCAAATTCTCGCTGTAGACGACGTACTTACATTTGTTAAATAAATTGGGAATGAGTTTTTCATCGTCTCCTTCGATCGGTTCCATTCGTTCAGGAGCCAGCGGATAATCATTGTAGATCATGTAACTCTTCCGGATAGTTCAAATCGACTTCTAAAATGCAAGGATAGTCTCTCCATTTTTGCATCTCTTCCGGTTCCGTCACCCATTCGAATTTTCCAATTGGTAAAGGACAACACATGGCCCAACTGTACAGATTCTTAGCATCCCAATACTCTATGTATTTATTCGATCATTCCGAAATTGAAACCTTCTTTCATGTAGGGATTTTTGGCTTCAGAATATCTGTGAGAGATCATCGAGACGCCACCTCTCACGGCCTTTTCAAACATGAGCAACATGTCCACATCGGATAATAATTCCAATTGGAGTTTAGTGGTCTTCAACAGAGCGTGCCACGCCAGACCGGGTGTGGTGAAATACCAAGCCGGATCCAGATCGTAATTTCGATGACAGACGTCTCGAAAATTTTCGAACACGTCTGCCAGGAGCAGAACGTCGGTCTTCAGATAGAGATCGTGATAATCTCTCATGGTTTTCATATCGAACCATTTCCACACGTTTTTGGCGTGTTCGTAATTCTCATCGGAAATGTCGGATTCGTATAATTTCGAATAAGAATCTTCTTTGAAGGTAGCGCAGTGTCATCGAATCTCTTTAGATCGCTAAGGATAGACTCCTTTCCTCAACATGACATCTACTCGTTCTCCGAAGTGTTCACTCGTGATTTTAAATTTATCCTTGCTCATGCTATCGACTAATTTTTCCAGAGCAGCTGACATGAATTTAAAACTGTCGATGAAACGTATGCCTCTACAAATGGATTTCGTTTTCTCTTCCAACGTCTCTCCATCGATTACTCTTTTCTTCTCCATGACCTTCCATTTTGTGAAGGAAATGTATCTTTCTTCGCTGTTCATGATGCAATTTAATTCTTCGTGGGAGGTGCCGAGATTTTTCACAAACGGATGACTGTCATAACCCGAGAGATTGTGAAATATCACCGGATAGAAAATGGGGTCTAAATATTTTAAAATACACTTACTGTGAGCCGGACTGCGATACAGACCCGTGTAATGATCGTGGTCTCTGACCTTCTTATTTTCCTCCGAATTCTCGTCGAATGATTGTCTGCATATGTGACATGCGATGGCTCTGTTATTTTCGTCCTGCTGCTCTCACGTGATGATCATTTTCGCCGGAGTTTTGAATTTATCATATAAAATTTGAATTTTCGATTCCAACTCTTCCACGAACCTTTGAGCCACGTCGTCGTGTTCACACCGTTTCGTGTAGGTGAAGGGACCCATGTTGCGAGTCGAAAGCACATTTCATGTAAATGCAATAGCCCGAAGGCATGTGTTTTTGATATCTTTCAACGTAACTTCAAAGAGCATCGGGTTGGCAGGAACTCATTTTCATCGAAATCGGCGTACACGACAAATGGTACTTTTAACCTTCTATTGTGATTTTGAAAGTTCATGATGGTTTTGTGTTTAGGCATTTAAACGGTGACACCTTGATTTTCGTTGCAATATTCCTGATGTTTCGCATTTGTCGCTGTGAAACACGTTCATGCAGTTGCAACATAAACATATCTTATGTTCATGTTTATTATTTTGTGTCGACAGTAATCAGCTCGGATTTTTAACCCAACAATAATGACAATTGTCACCATTTGAAATCAATAATAAAATAATCGCCTTTTCTCTTCCGAGATACGAAGTCCGTCTGAGAGGATAGATCGTTCGTTTTTCCTCGTCATATCCCAAGACGTTCACAGCTATGGTGGGATTTTGAACCTCGAAATGTTTGATGTGTTTTAATGGCATTGGAAAAGTCACTCCGGTCCAATCGAGATTTTTAGAAGTCTCCTCATAACGAGAAACTCCATCGGAGTGCATTTTGATGGGGTATAAAGTGGAGGTGACTGCCCATTTAAAACACTGATCATCTTTATTTCTCACGTTGATCACGGCTTTTTTTTAGCTAAGAAATACGGTAATTCCACGTAGGAAGAGGCTTTCAATGAATCGTTTTTAGTTAGATGAATTTCGAGTTTCAACACCTCTTCGAACGTCCAATTACTATATTCATGTTGATAATTCGCGAGAGATGTCAACATATTGTCTTTCATCGTTTCGAAAACATCTGATAAATCTGAACCTCGAAATACGGGTTCGACGTTAGATCTGAAATATGCATTTCTCACGATGCTCTCGCCGGAATTCACGTTGATTTTATTCATCACACAATGGAGTATCATCTTAACTTTTAGTCCCATGTCCATGTGTTCGCGAAACAAATCCAATACTTTTTTCTTCACCCGTTCCATGAACAATTCCGGATCGACTTTCTTGAATGAGGAAACCACGTCAAAAGTTTTAAAAATGCCTTTGATCGCACTCTCCCATTCCATGGGATTCAATTGGTATGCTTCCATGATGAGTCATGCTACATATTCTTCTCCTTTCCCTTTGTTGATTGCTCGTCGAATTTCGTTCAATATATCTCGTTTGTCTAGATTCTGAACCGCATCACTCGTTTTCGTTTTAGTTTTTTTATTTTCTTTTGAAACTTGAAGTTCTTCAACGGCTTTTCGTTTAGTCGTCTTCTTATTTTTCACAAC
The DNA here is from genome assembly GCA_031216915.1 of Pictodentalium vernedei. Classification (NCBI taxonomy): domain Eukaryota; kingdom Metazoa; phylum Mollusca; class Scaphopoda; order Dentaliida; family Dentaliidae; genus Pictodentalium; species Pictodentalium vernedei. The sequence continues at coordinate 56,389,680 of CM062295.1, forward strand.
CGAAAGGTTTGGTTTTTTTTTTTGATGTCAGCATTTCGATTCCCTTTACTACCTTTTTCTTCTCATTTTTCGCAACTGAAGCGTTTTTTGATGTCGTTGCTATAGGCATTTTGTTTGCCTTTTCATTGAGCCAACTACTTAACATCTCAAGTATCTCTCTAAGTTTTTCATCATGCTCCACATTTCGTTTTCTATCGTCAGGTGTTACTGCAATCAGCTTATTTTTTTTTGCAATTCAAATCTGTTTAAGTTTGTTCACTTTCGATCTTTCGATTTTTTTCTTTCTATCACCTCGCGAACGATACTCCTGTATGACTTTAATTTTTTTTGATTTGGTTCTATGATTTCTGAAATTTGGAATTTTTAATTCTTTACAAATTTCGTTTAACTGAGGTATGGTATACTCATCTAAATTTTTCATTTTTTTTTATTTGTTGGCTTCATTTGTAAGAATATATTTTTTTGGAATTTTGTATTTAAATAATAATTTGCTAAAAAGATTTAAAACAGTATTTATATATATGTTTTAATTCCCGCAAAAAAAATTTTTTGGTGAAATTAATCAATTTCTTATGTTCCTCAACGTGAGAAAAAATTGAAATTGAAACGGGTTGAAACGTGTAAGAAACTCGGTTGTAAAATCTATAGATTACAACGACACGATGCCTTCGAACTGAATGAGGTTGAGACGAAGGGCTTACGGCACAAATACAACGAATATAGCATGCCTTTCAATTTGGACAAAGCCACGCTCGATTTGTTTTACGAGTACGAAAGTGATCTACAGAATATCGTCGTCACTGAAGACAGAGAATTCGACAAGAGCGATTTGTCGTGGCCCTACAGAAGTTACATATATCAAAAAATCTCTCTCGAACTCATGAACAAATTGGGTGGTGAGAGCACATTGACCGAAGTAAAAAAAACTCGCAAATGTAAAGATAAACATTCAACACATTTGTGAAAAAGGAGAAGACACAACCGTCAACATGCTAATAACGGACTTGGAAATATAAAAAAAAACAATAGAGAGACTGATTTTTAGTGAAGAAGAAGGAAAAAAAAGTAATGAGATCTAGAGAGGTTGAACATCTCTAGATCTCATTACTTTTTTTTTTGTTTTCCTTTTTCACTATTACCATATATTATAATAACGTTTCCTTTTTTCTCAAATTTCAGCATCGATTCTTCTTTTCTTTTTTTTTGTGATATATTACATTTTTTATAACACATTTGTTTCTCTCTATCATAATTATGAACGAATGTGGTGCATCTCTTGGTAACACTCACATCATTACCATTCTCTTCAGAAGGTAGTGGTGGTGGTGGAAAACAACTCATTCTTCTTCTTCTTTTAAATTTCCACCAACTATCCCAATCTTTTTTAAGCACTTTTTTTCAAATCTTTCCAAAGATATCCATCATTAGCATCTAATTGTTTTTCCACATCTTTTTCCCACTCTATCCCCTGATATTTATCATTATCGTTCAAAACAAGTCTACCTTTTTATCCATTTTTATATTATTTTTTATACTTTCTATAATTTATATTTTTATATTTTATATAATTATATAATTTTTACATTATAATAACATACTCAAAATTGGTATATTATTAAATGGCGAATTCTCACCAAACAGCAAACCCCTACCGAGTCACTCAACGTTCCGTCCACTCTTCAAATAGAGACCGTTTCCACTAGAGGGTTCTGGATACAATCCTTCACCATCGTTGTCTATGTGAACGCGACACACGGTTCCTCCCTTCTTCAAAAACAGTCCGCTGCCACCCATTAATTTCTCAACTGCCGAACTCGCGAGTCCCGAGAGAGCTTGCACGCCGAGAGTCTGCCTGAGAAAGGGTAATGCTTTTGCGGCAAAGGACAATGCTTTTGCGGCGATTCCTGCCAATAGCGGTAGGAAACCACCTTTCATTCTCTAATTGTATTTCAATTGAGCGGGACTCAATCTCACCTTCAACCCTCTTCAATCATGAATCGCTTTCTCCATCCTTTTGCTTTGAGTTCTGGTCCAGGCGATTCGATCGTCACCGCCACTGATCAGATCTTTGTGAGTGAATTTGAATCTCCCCAGCTCGCCTCGAGTTAACACTCTCTTAAGTTTCTCCCTCTGTCCTTTGGATATGTTCACGTTTTTAACCACATATTCAGTCATATTTCTTTTTTTTTTAAATATATTTTGTTCAGTTGTTTTTTTTGTTTAATGATAATTATATATATTAAATAATTTTTGTAAATTAATATTGCGTTTATTTTGTTTTCTTATTTATATATATACACAATATTTTTTTTTTGCTTTTTTATATTTCTCTTAGGTGAAATCGTATCGTCACCCTCTCGCCACAAAGATCTAACAGTTCACCATTTTGATCTGTCAACGTAGTTTTGAGACTATATACAACGTGTCTAAAATCACGGGTAGATAAACTAAATTTCGAGGTCGTTCCACGATTTTATAACCCGGCGACATGTTTGGAAAGAAGGAATAGATCGTCTGTTGAGCGCTACCATTCACGTAACTTCCAGCAATCACGTCCACGTTCACCAGAATGCTATTGATTGCGAGAATGTCAACCATATTTTCAGATGCTGCATGGCCTCGATACATCTTTCGATCGAATCCTAGCATCTTGCCTATAGAATCGTCCGTGTTGAAATCCACTTTAAAATTATCTTCCAAATCCAACATCGTCTGTAGGGTATTAGGGTTGAGAGCGAGTCTGATCTTGTTGCTTCCCTTTCCATCCATTTTCGTTCGCGTCTGAATGTAATTGTTCAAATCGTCTATGTTGTAACTTCCTTTGGGAATTCAAATCTCCAACCAATCCACTCCGTCGGAATACTTGAACGAGTAATTTTTTTCGGTGACGTTGGGAAAGGAATAATAAGTCTCCAGATTCACCAACGCCATCTTGTATCTTTTCTCGCTATTCAATTCGATGGAAGGTTCGAATTTCGTCGCGAATCGGGTCGAATCGCCACTCACCATGATTTGAATGGATTGTTTTGCAGCTGTATTCTCAGCTATCCGTTCTAACAATTCTCCTTGTTCGAATATTATATATTTAATTTTTATTTATTTTTCAAAACTAAATTATTGACGATTTATTATTTTCTAATTTTTGTTTTCGCTCTCTATTTTATTATCATCAGAAACATAAAACTTACCGAATCCGCTCTGATATTTTCCATGATTAAATTCGCTAGTCAAATCGATCATGACGAAATTGTAAAGTCCTCCATCCCAAACCCTCTTGCAGAATATCCTGAATTCTGCTATGCCCATATCGTTTGCGACGTGATTTCCATAGATGTGATTGAGATTCTTGAGATCCTGGCAAAAGGGACACAGGAAATTAGCGTTCTCCCTTATCGTCTGTCTGGGCAGTCGAAAATAATTCTGTGACAGGTAGAAACAGTCCACGTTGCTGTGACGACCTCTAACGTAATATATGATTCGCATCAGTTCTGTCTCTCTGATTTCAATTCTCTAGGATCCGGAACGTCGCTAGCGTTCTCATAAAATCGACACTCGACGTTCGAAGATGCATTTCTCATCATCAATTCCATCGCTGCACCGTCCAAAATGGTCAAAAGAGAAGCTTCACTTTTGTCAAATTCCTCCCTGCTATTACAAATTCTAGCCATGACGTCCTTGGGCAATCTACGATCCATGCACTCTCGAAGCAATCTGTATTCGGGTTGAAACAAACTCTTGCCAAACACGTAAAATCTGTCGTAATCCAACCAGTCGGGTTGCGACAACAGATTCATCAACATATTGGTCTTTCCACAATTCTATTTTCCCACTTTCAAGCCTCTTATGCTTTTGGGAAAGAACTCGTTATTCGACCTCTTTGTCGCGGCGTCGTTCCAAGACATATCTTTAATGTTCATCTTTTTTATTTTTTTTGGTTATTTTTTAGATTTTCAAACACAATTTTTATGTTTTATCAAACTCAGTTTTATAAATATTATTATTTATTTATATTACACCGTCGCGAGTTCTCTTCAATCCAGATCCATTCATCATTTTGGCTAAATCTTGTGTGGGTACCACAGCATCCTTAAAATCTTTCCAACTTGTTGGTGATCGCTCTAACGTAGCTCGCTTCGCTGGCGGACTGATCAACTTGTCGATCAACACGTCGGCTGCCCTCTTGACAGCCACAGAAGCGATCCTACCACTAGCTTCGGAAGCAGCTTTCTTACTAGCATCCAAAGCCGTCTTCTTACCAACCTTAAACGCAGTTGATGCAAGTTTTCTACCTCGTAAACGCTCGCATTATAGAATCAACGATGCCAGAACCGGCTTGAACGTAAGTTCTAACGTATCCCCTGTTCTTTATTACCAACAGATTTTTATTTTATAATATATATTTTGTTTTTTTTTCGCTCGTAAATCGTTTGTTGTTTAAATACTTTTTTTTATTTTCCGGTGTAAATTTACTGTTTTTCATTTTATCTATTTTTGTTTGTTTGTTCTCTCTACTTATTATATATATATCAAACCTTCAATTGGTTCATCAGCCTTTTATAATCGCGTTTATTCAAGACCTTCTGCCTCAACAATTCGTCGCATATGCTCACTATCTCATTATCCACTCCAGTATTACCAGCGCGCTGACTAGCCATCAACAATCTCAATCTCTGAGACAGAGCGTCAGAATCGCTCGGAAGAAAAGTGGTTCTCACTCCTTTTCCAGTCACCGATTCGACGAATTTCTTATTCATATCCCATATGGTTTTCACCACCTTCGTCCACTTGTAACCTTTATTGTCTTCGGGTCTTGTTTCTCTGACATCATCATTTCTCTTCATGGCGTTGGTTTGATCCAGAATGTCGCCGTAATTGTCGAAATCCTGATCCGTGTAATCTCCAGGCTTGTCGAAAAGGAGCAATTTGTGTAGTCCAAGGGTTAATTCATACCTGTTCGAACCGACGATTAAATTATCATCATCCGCTCGCACTTCAGTGTCTCCTACGAAAGTCCTACCGCTGGAATCACTGTAAATTCCATACAAACAGATCTCTCTTACCACCATCCTAGGACGACGCGACGCTATCAGTGGTGATAGTCGAAGCTTCATCATCACTTTCGCTCACATCGGTTTCAATTCTCATGGGAACGTAATCCGGTGGTGGTCTTTGAAAGGAAAACCCCCCTTGTAAAACTACAGGGCAACGAACCCGTTCTCAAAGAACTTTCTTTTATGGGTCTCAATTCGTCAACGATCTCCTTCTTGCTTCGTCACGGGTTTAAATAGTTTTGTAGTCTCTCGTCTTAATTCCATCTCTCCCAATTACCTGCTTCTGTCGGCGGATCGAATGCTTTTCTTGACTCGTTCATATTCGTTGAGGAGTTCATCTCTCCGCTTGGAATCTTTGATGTGTAAAATCATTTTTGTTCTCTAAATTATTAATATTTCCTTTTTAGATTGTGGTAAACATCGGTTATTTTGTTATTCTCAAAATTAAATGTAGTTATTTGTGATGTTTTAAGTAAATAAATCTTCTGTCTTTTAATACATATAACTAAAACCAGTTGAGGGAAAAACATTTTACAAATGAAACCTTGATAAATGCGTTTTGCCCTTGAACATGTTAAAGATCACATCACCGATTATTCACACCATGATGATTAGAATGACTTTGAAAAGTGTGAAGTTAAGCACATAAAACGGAAAAATTATATCGCTACCTCAAACAGCATTTTAGACGATGTGAAAATTCTGTTTAAACCATTTTTACGAATGAAAAATGAAAACCGTTTTTTTCAAAAATGATTAAGTAATTCTTTCTGATTTGACGCATTTGAGAATTGTATCTCGGCAAAAGGTGTTTATTCATGTCTCTCGAACATTATCATAGTAGTCAGTTAAAACTCAATTTACCTCTTAAACCTATCTAAGTGGAACGCAATTTCATCGTTTGATTTATTGAATAAAAAACCATTCATTTACACCGAGAACAAGAATGAAACGATTTAGCGAAGATTTCATGGTAGTCAATTAAAACTCAATTTACCTCTTAAACCTATCTAAGTGGAACGCAATTTCACCGTTTGATTTATTGAATGAAAAACCTTTAATTTACACCGAGAACAAGAAATGAAACGATTTAGCAAAAGATTCAACATTTTCATTCGTTCCCGATCACACACCGCGATGGCAAACGCGGAGAGACGATTTCCATCGGTTCTAATTTTCCAAACTCGGGTTTTTTCGGTTTAGTTTGGAAAGAAATCCTCGATGAGTAACTTCACTTTACACCCATTTCGCGCCATTGGCGAACGTAGAGAAAACGTTTTAAGATCGATTTTTCATGGTCTAGAATCCTCAAATCGTTTTCACCAATCGGATCGCACCCTCGACCGTCTGGAACGCAATCGCCAACGTTGGGTGGTTCAGAAACCGCAAGACGCATTTTTATGCTGGTCTAGAACTCTCAAAGCGTTTTTTGCCGGCGTTCACCAACGATAGATTGAAGGTCTGATCCGCGATGAGAACGTTGAAAAAATTTTTTTAAGTTGATGTTTTCTTCAAATTTCATACATTTTCCTTCCGAGCGATGTGTCGAATTTGCACTCGTTCGCCAACGGCTGTTTAAACGGTCTAAGATGCGATCCGATCGGTCAAAAAAGGATTGAGGGTTCTGGACCATCATGTAAAAATAACTTTTGTACACTCTGTATACGATTTAACACTGAATCCCTATGGCGGTACACGTACATGTACGTGTACGTGTACAGTTTTTTGAAAAAGTGGTCTGGTATCGGCAATTTTCACCTACTTATGATGATTAAACATATTTTCCAAGACCTCGATTCTGTATACAAGACGTACAGTACATGGATAGTGGATTGTAACAAAATCACCCGTGGAGTGGAGTTATCACCCAACTTATCACTTTCAAATTCTGTATCTATGGAGAAAAAACACAAGCAGTGCTTCAGCCAATGGACCTCCGGGTTTAACCAGAGGTCAATTGGCTGGAACTTTCCCTGTTCTTGTTATACTTTGTAACACATTTGCAATTATTGCCTGGGTGGAATCTCCACTTCGTGGGTGATTTAGTGATAATACACTCTACATGTTCAGTAAATCTGCAACAAAGAGTTGGAATTTAATAAAATATACACGTATGACCTTACCTTTTGGACAGTTTCTGATGTATAGTGTTTTGTTCGGTGCGGGAGTTGATAGACACAGGTCATTTGGAGTGCTTGCTAACGAATAGAACTGACAGCTGCTTTGGCCATTCCAGAAGAAATGTACGAATGCTGAGCATTCATTACTGCGAGCATCGGTTATTTCATTCAAACACAGTTTCTTGCAATCCTCTACCACAGCGTTCATGGGTATAACTTGGATCGGAGTTTGAGATGGGTTACAATTATTAAATGAGTCAAACGAACACTCTAAATCTGAAAAATAAAACAAAAATAAATAGAGGTTATTACCATTATGTGGATGTACAAAATATGTATCCGAGTCTCGCTCCGGGTTCTAAGGGTAGATCACGACGATGTATCCGAGTCTCGCTCCGGGTTCTAAGGGCAGATCACGACGAGTCGAAGACGAGTCGTGATCTACCCTTAGGACCCGGAGCGAGACTCGGATACATATTTTGTACATCCACATAATGGTAATAATCATTTTATCTTACAATACATCGGGGATAAGTCAAGAATGTAGACGAATATATAACGAACTATTTATTCGTACGGGTGAACAAAAAGAAAAAAAATGGAACTCACGCGAAAGGAACGTGCTTGTATCCGACCCCCTGATACAATCATCTGTATTAGGGGATCGGATACACGGCAGTTGCGGAGTTAATACAGACAAAATACATATCGATTGTAAGATAAATTGATTTATCTAACTACAGGTATGCATTGTGTCCGTAAGTATCCGAACCCACTCTATACAGGTGTCTCCTGATACAAATTCTGTGCCCTGCAACTTCACTTTAAAACATTTGGTATTTTGTTTTCATATTAATCAGTATAAATAAAGCCTTCCGTCAATTTCATTGGTCAGTTTCAAAACTAGACAATTTGATTGGCTGAACAAACTACAACTGGGCCACATTTTCATAATTTGTATAATTAGAGTTGGAAGCTTTCATTGGTCAATTTCAAAACTGGACAATTTGATTGGCTAAACAAAATACAAATGGATCACATTTGCATAATTTCAGTGGGGAGAATTTACGTTATCTGTCCTATTTAGGGTGGATAATATTGTATTAATGGTTTACCTAACGTAATGGCAAAAACCGTCTCGCGCAATACAAGAAAAACGCCATTCATTTTTTTTATATTTCACTTTTTGCTTCCAAAACATAGGTTATGACCCCTCATTGGAACTAGCGTTTTGGAAGCAAAAAATGAAAATTTTTAGTTATACGAGGATGGTTTTTCCAAGTGCCGTCTGCAACTCAAGTAAGGTGATGGGTTAAAAAGTCATACTAAGTGGCTAATTTGTGCGTGTGTGTGTCATATGATAAATAGAATATGAAATGAGTGTTTTTCTCATATAATATTCATGAAACTCGACCGAATTTTCCGTTTGGGCGAGCCTCTGGCGAGCCCAAATGGAAAATTCTTAGACTCGTTTCATAACTATTATATGAGAAAAACACTCATTCCATATCCCCTATTTATAAAACATTAAAGTTTCTGAATGGAGTTTGCGAGAGGAGAGGCCGTATACTTTTTTATATATGAAAGGGAAACATGTGTAAGAATTACAATTATTAAACTAAGAAAGCACGTTGAATTTTGTGTCAACTGAATCGCTGGAAACAACCGAGTTGAAACAGCATGCACTTACAGACACAGTTGTTTCAAAATGTTGAACAGACACGCGCAATAAATAAATCCGATGATAGGAACCCATCGAGACAGCCGCATCCAGTTTTGACTGAACCATCAAGCGTTTGCGAGTCTGAAAATGAAATTTGACATTAAAATGCAAGTTAATCAAATTATTGGCACTGCAGGTTAGAATTGAAAAATAACTCTGTCGTCATCATTATGTTCACATACACATTGTTGTATCAGTATCTCGCTTTTGTTTCAAGAGCACTATCGTGAATCGTCTTCTACTCGTCGAAATGTATCACTGGAAACAATAGCTCGACAACATTTTTTATATGTACTGGTGATAATATATTGGTCAGTGGTCTCAGCTTTTAAACAATGGAATCACAATTAATTGAAGAACTGTAACGATGGAATCGCTTGAATGTACCTTTATATCACCTATGTCAAGTAGGAAGTCCACCAGGCTGGGTCCGGACCACTGATTGAAAACCTTAAAGATTTTCTGAAGTTATTTCCGTTGGGAGTTGATCCCGGATCTACGGAACCCAATTAGCCATGAATGCTCTACCGTCATACCAACTGAGCGCGAACGGGACACCCAAAAGCTTACAGTTAACACAGCCAGTACGTATATCAGTTCACATTTACAAAAAGTTCGAAAAAAGTAAAAAATTTCCTGGGACATTTGTGAACAGACGAGTGAGCTTCAGTCGTTACATTGGCAATAGGTTTAAAATGCGCGTTATGCGATAACAAGAGTCTCAAATTCGTCACAATTTGACATGAAATTTCTGAATTTTGTTCACTAAAATCGATATGAGCCGAGGTAAACCTCGGCTCAGATCGATATTAGTGAACTCGTTACAGGGATTTAATATGAATTCGTGACTCATTGGAGGGCTTCTGTTCTTGTTGTGTTCAGTACAAATACTTGAGTTTCATTGACACTGTTGATCCAGTATCGATACTGTTGTCTCAAGCACGATACTATATCTTCGTTAGTGAATTTGTAGATTATCTATATTTGAAAGTAGAAGTCTAGTTACAATTACCACAAAAAATGTTTATTAGTTAATGGGCTTCTTACAGCTGAAGAATGAAGTAGTCTGAAGTAAACAGGAGCGAATGCGCTGTGCAATGCAAAATATAATGCTATTAATGAGGTCCGTAGTGAAATGACGAACTGAACCAATCAAACAGAAAAAAATATTGAGACGACAGTACGTGGATGATGGATTATTACTAAATCGCTGTGGGAGAGATTTTTCACTCAGTAGTTATTTACAATTTCTCAGAACAAGACACAAAAAGCACTTCAAACTGCCATTACATGGACCACTGCGTTGCACACGGTGGTCCGTGTGATGAAGTGTTTCTCGCGTTGTTATGAACAATTAAATATATTTTGCGAGTAGATAATATGTGGCGCTGCGATTAAGTAGTAATCCACTTTCTTCATTCTGTATATGCAGTCGAAATTTAATATCTGTTTACGTCGTTGCGTATAAACGTATTTCATAAATAGAGGATATGGAATGAGTGTTTTTCTCATATAATATTTATGAAACGAGTTTAAGAATTTCCGTTTTGGCGAGCCTCTGGCGAGCCCAAACGGAAAATTCGGACGAGTTTCATAAATATTATATGAGAAAAACACTCATTTCATATTCTTTTTATCATATGACACACACACGCACAAATTAGCCACTTAGTATGACTTTTTGACCCATCACCTAACTTGAGTTGCAGACGGCACTTGGCAAAAAACATCCCCGTATAACTAAAAATTTTCATTTTTGGCTTCCAAAACATATGTTATGACCCCTCATTGGAACGAGCTCGTCGAGCTCGTTCCAATGAGGGGTCATAACCTATGTTTTGGAAGCAAAAAGTGAAAATATAAGAAAAAATGAATGGCATTTTTCTTGTAGGTAAAAGATTAATACAATATAACCCACCTAAATAGGACAGATATTTTAAATTCTCCCTACTGAAATTATGCAAATGTTACCCAGTTGTATTTTGTTTAGCCAATCAAATTGTCCAGTCTTGAAATTGACCAATGAAAGCTCCTAATTCTAATTATGCAAATTATGAAAATGTGGCCCAGTTGTATTTTGTTCAGCCAATCAAATTGTCTTGTTTTGAAATTGACCAATGAAATTGACGAAAGGCTTTATTTATCACTGATTAATATGCAAACAAAATATCAAATGTTTTAATGTGAACAAAACGGACGAGTCATATGAAAAATAAATATTTGTAATAAAATAAACAGGACTTTTTCAGCCTTTTGACCAGTTATTGTGAATTCTTGTTTTTACACTGTAGAAAACCACGGTGTAAAACTTAAAAGGATACTGTGGGCTAAAAGCTACAACGTACGTCTTAGCCAATAAAAAAACAGTATTTCATTCCATTTGGAAATGAGATTCGTTGTCTGTACTGCAGATTCCTTATACTGGAGATTTATCCATGTTCTATACATGGATTACCGATACCACAGATTCTTTTCTGATATTGTAGATTCACAATTTTATTACTGGTAGTATATATGCATTACTGATCCGGTAGATATATGCATTCCTGATCCAGTAGCGACGGAACCAGAAGAGGCACAGGGTACAGGTAGCCCTCTACTTTATACCACAGACATGTTGTGTGGTTACACAAGGAGTTACAAAAAATGGTGCAAGCAAACGTGTCAACATACACGCACCACTGTAATGAATCATCGGCAAGTGCGAACAAATTAAGTAGCATTTGGCCAAGGAATCCCACTTGCCACGGTCGCTCTTGACTTCTCTACCTAAACGTCTTCCAACACGAAAAGGATTTAAGTCGAGGAAATAGACCGGACAGTCGTCCCCTGAGTTCCAGTGTGTTCTATGTGCCTACTGACACATAGAACACATTGGAACTCAGGGGACGCAGTGACTATACTGCTGCAAACTTATCTGAACGAGAGACTAGCTGGCAACTGTACATTTACCGGCATACGGTTGTAACTTTTCGCCCACTGGTCCACGGACGTTTCGAAATTTGAGTCCCTCTACTTTCTTTGACGTGTCTGGTTGGCGTAGATTTATTAAATATTAGAGATGAGCGGTAGTGTAATTTTGAGTTCAGCAGCGGTTTCGGTGTTTCATTAAATAATTTTTTGATGATTATTCCTGTAATTAGTGTTTGGAATCTAATATTATTGCGTCCGTCGAAATATTGCCCACCCGTGCAATAATTCCAAATCTGTTGCAACGCATAAGCACAACAAAGTTCCAGCCAATGGAACTCAGGGTTTATAAACCCGGAGGACCATTGGCCGAAAACATTGCTCGCGCTCTGTGTCCATAGCTACAGAATTTGAAAATGATTCTTTGGGTGACAACTTCACTCCATGGGTGATTTAGTTAAAATCCACTCTCCACGTAATGTACTTATCAAAACGAGAGACTAGCGCGTAATGTACCGACGTACGGCTGTAACTTTCCGCCCACAGACGTTTCAAAGTTTGTGTCCCTCCACTCTTTTTTGAGTTTCCGGCGTCTCCGGTCGGTGTGGATTTATTAGCGGTTAGAGATGGTCGGTATTGCTATTTTGAGTTCGCTATCCGTTTCAGTATTTTTAGGAGGTATACGGCGGTATCAATTCGGTATTCGGTATTTAACTTGACTGAGATTTGCTGATAGTGCCAAGAGGGAATTCACTCCAGGAAAATGCAGAAAAAGGTTGCTCTTGCCTCATTCTAAAACAGCGCCACAAATGCCACCGCAATGAGCTGAACATTTACATTCTTTCGCCAAAGCTAATCATATCTACAGTAATCTTGTGATCAGTTCCAAAGAATCAAAAATACAGCATTTGGCACCAAACAAAAGTTTGCACCAGAAATATACTTTTACTCAGTGATTAACCGATGTTCGGCACTCGTATCTGACATCGGCTGATTTTAAGCCATCGGTTGACGATCGGTAGAGGTGTTTGAACATCGGTCCATGCCGATATTTACATGGGACACCACTGAATCAAAATTGTTTGTATTGTATTTACCTTTGATTAACAATCTCATACAAGCAGTAACAAACTTAATAAGTTGCCACAATGATTAGCATGATTCAAGATTGGCCTGATCTCATTGATTGGTCTGATCTTCCCCTTGATTGCTGCTCCTGACACACATCCCGCGTGTTGAGTGATGACTCGAATGAAATGCGGTAAAGAAATTTTGTATATTGTGAAATTCCCACCTCTGATATTCCTTGAATTCAAATTAAATATACACAAACTATATACCAAAATGAAGGTTGGAAGGTATAGAATGCATAATATTAGTTATACAGTTTGTTGGGGGCCTAATATGGTATATATGGTGTCAGTTAATTTCATATTGGACGAGAGCGAAGCTCGAGTCCAATATGGAATTAACTGACACATATATACCATATTAGGCCACCAAAAAACTGTGTAACGAATATATTTTACCGACTGCTGCATCGATGCACTGAACCAATAATAGCGATCACAACTAGACTTTATGATTCTGGAGAATCATGGCTTTTCCCGATGAGATTCCATGATTTTTCATGACCCCCACAGTGTCTGATGAATTGTTTTTAACTGTCTCACTGAAGTTCCTTCATTGATGTTATGAGAAAGGTTAAGATAGTAGTCTCAAATGACAGAGTTTGATAAAAAATTGTTTACGTAAAATCCATCATTAACGGTGGAGTGAGTTAATGTCAATATCGTCGTCCAACAAGTCAATGACCGACAAAAGGAGTTATGTTTGTTTGACACATACTCACTGAGTGCTGTGTCAATTTAAAAATGGTCCATTTTATCTCAAATGTATCCAAAATATTGATGTCTGCCAGCTTGTAGAGGGTTAACAAGTGCCAACAGGAATATTTATTCATGCAACTTGTAATGTCACACCAAGAACGGTGAATGGTCATTTTTTCTTTAAAATCTACAAGATGTTTTCAGAGAAATCCAGGGAGAACAGAAATTTTAAGCTTTTGATGGGTATCATTGTTTTTCCAGCCCAAAACGGGTTAAGTGTTGTTTTTGGAATACTCTTATTACTTCCAAAAATAATTCTCAGTGAATTCTACTTCCACTTATTTTGATCTCTCCTCCCAACTTCAGGTGCTGTGGGTACGCAAACACAGCCTATTTTATCAACATTTTGATGTTTGAGAACCTGCATAGGGTTAACAAATGTTTACAGGAATATTTTGTACATGCAACTTGTAACGTCACACTAAGATATGAAAATGGCCATTTTTTCCTGAACATCTACGGGATGTTTTTAAAGAAATCCTCTGATAACATGAATTTTTAACCTTTTGAGGGGTATCTCTCTTTAACCAGCTCTAAAGGGTTAATGCTTGGTTTTGTGAATATCTTCATTACTTACAAAAATGATCGATGGTGAATTCCACTTCCAATGAAGGAGGTTATGTTTATCTCGTAGGTACACATTTGGTGTTATGGTTGCCCAAGAACAGCCCATTTTCTCCAAATGTCAATGCTTGGCAGCCTCTGGGTGGTTAACAAATGGTTACCGAAACATTTTGTTCATGCAACTTGTAATGTCACTCGAAGACCTGCGAATGGTTAATTGCTCTTGAACTTTTTTTTGAGAAATCCACAGAAAACTGGAATTTTAAGCTTTTAAGGGGTATATCTCCTTAACCAGTTAAAAATAGGTTAAGACCTCGATTTTTGAATACATTTACTACTTACAAAAATGTTTCCCTGTCAGTTTTGCGCCCGGTAAAAGAAGTTACGTTTCTCTGTTGTATTCCCATTTGATGTTGTTGTTGTTCAAAAACAGACTATTTTTTCAAAATTTTGACATTTAACAGCCCATGGAGGGTTAACAAATGCTTAACGGAATAATTTATCCAATCAACTGGTAACGTGACACCATGACCTATCAATGGCCATTTTCTCTTGAAAACCCTACCAGATGTTTGTAAAGAAATCCAGGGAAAACATAAATGTTTAAGCCTTTGATGAGTATCACTATTAACAACCACAAAATGGGTTAACGCTTGGTTTTTTGAATACCCTTATTACTTACAAAAATGGTCTTTGGTGAATTCCACTTCCAACAAAGGAGATTATGTTTATTTCTCAGGTACACGTTGGGTGATGTGCGTGCCTGAAAAAAGCCCATTTCAACAAAATTACGATGCTTGGCAGCCTCTAGAGGGTTAATAAACGCTCACCGGAATATTTTGTCCATGCAACTTGTAATATCACACAAAGACCTGCGAGTAGTCAATTTTTCTTGAAAACCTACAGGATGTTTTTAGAGAAATCCACAGAAAATGGGAATTTTAAGATTTTAAGGGGTCTCTCTCTTTAGCCTGTCCAAAATGGTTTAAGACTTCGACTTTTGAATACCCTTACTACTTACAAAAATGTTTGCGTATAGATTGTGCGCTCGATAAAAGAAGGCACGTTTCTTTGAGGCGTACCCATTGGGTGCTGTTGGCGTCCAAAAACAGCCCATTTTATCACAATTTTGACTTTTAGCAGCCCGTGGAGGGTTAACAAATGCTCACCGCAGTATTTTGTCTATGCAACTTCTATTGTCACACCAAGGCCTGGGAGTGGCAAATTTTTCTTGAAAATCTACAAGACTCGTTTAGAGAAATCCACGGAAAATACAATTTTTTTAGCTTTATGGGGGTATTGCTGTTTAACCAGCCCAAAACGGGTTAACGCTTGGTTTTTTGAACACCCTTATTACTGACAAAAATGATCCTCGGTGAATTCCACTCCCAGTAAAGAAAGTTATATTTATCTGTCGTATATTGTTTGGGTGCGGTGGGGGCCTGAATCCGGCCTATTTCATCAAAATTTCGATGTTTGGCAGCCTGTGGAGGGTTACCATATGCATTGCCTGATATGTCGTGTGTATCAAAGGGCGTGTCACAGACAGGTCTAGCAATGACGAATGTATAAAAAAAATCTACAAGACGTGTTTCGAGAAAGTGCCGATTAACCCCAATTTTGGCAGTTTATTGCCAATTCTGAGGAAATAAGGGTTAAATCGAAAATTCCGCTTGGGTACATTTTTAGATTTTGTGCCCCTCTATGCGTGTTCAAAATTTCGTGAAAATCGGTTCGAAAATGGCTTCTGAATCGTACGGACAAAATGTGTGGAAACCCCCCCCCAAAAACCCCCCCCCCCCCAACCCCCCCCCCCCCCCCCCCAAAAAAAAAATAATAATCCGTAGAAAAACAATAGTCTTTTCCAGAGGGAAAAGCCTAATTAAATGAGAGAATTCTCACAATGTGTTCACGTGTCTTTGCCTTGTTACAATTCATGGGAGAGTGCCTACACTCTCCCAAAATTGTAACAAGGCAAATTCGTACATACCAAACAGTTTCATTTCGAAGGTAACATGACACACATCCACAAAATATGAAGCCTTTCAAGTTGCCTAACCTGCACTTCAGACCAAATTTCGGCTTCCAACACTCAGTCTTTCAACTTGAAGCGTGTATCGGCTGCCGCCATTTTGAATAGTCAATGAACAAAGTGGAGATTACCCATACCTGTCAGCGTATATTGATGTTTACAGGCAGTATATGGTTTTATATGCAGTCTGCGTGTGACGTCTTTGAACCAATGAAATTCCCAGATACTTGTAGGAGGTAAGATATTATATAAACATCAACTCATTGAGTTGACAGCAGGCACCATTGGTTCCTGAAAGTCTGCTACCGTATTCGTACCAGAACTGAAACTACAGTAATATTTCCTGAGAACAACTTATGGCCAAATGTGCTTCACATATCCAAGAGCAAAGCTTGGGCCTCAAAATCTTCAAAACACAGCGACAGAGATGCTTGGGGGGAGGGGGGGGGGGGGTAAATTCCAAAAGTGACGTCTTTGTTTACAAATATCTTACTTTCGATTTCCGATCAACGTCATCGGACGCAAAAAGCATCGAAAAACATATTATATAGAGACTGCACAGCTGTCATATTATATGCAAGGTATCATGATACCTAGTGAATTTCTTAGAATTACGATTTTGTTTTTTGATAGGAATTATCGGTAAGTGATTTGCGCAAGTCTGTCGAACATGGAAATATCAGAGGTGCGAATTTCAAAATAAACAAACTGTCATTACTTATATAGCACCTAAACAGCGCAGCGTATTTGATTATTGACGATTTAGCAGCTCTCAATGGCTTTGTGGTTCATTATTTTTGTTCGTCGCTTTCGATAAAATCACTTTCTGACGACACAGGCGAGACAAACTGCATGCATATCAAGTAATCACTGTCTGGGGGCACAAACGAGACAAACTGCACGCATAGTAAGTAATCAATATTTATTCCTTTCCGAGGTGTGATTTACTGGGATTTCCGGGTTTGATTATAAACGATAACTTCACAAGTGAATTATGCAATCAACAATTGTGTCATGTATCCGTGCGCGCAAACGAAGACGCTTTGCCGTGGAAGTAATGGGACTTCATTGTTTTTTTAAGCCTTTACCTAATATTAAAAGCAGACGACACTTGCAAAAAAAATTCTTGAATAGCTATTATTTTTATTTTTAGTTTCAAAAACATAAGTCATGACCCCTCATTGGAACGAGCTTGACGAGCTCGTTCCAATGAGGGGTCATTACTTATGTTTTAGAGACAAAAATGAAAAAATAATGAAAATTAATTGGCGATTTTTGAGAATAGCGCTGGCCGTTACGTTAGGTAAAGGGTTAAATAATATAATTATCGTTAATAATGAAAAGTAATAAACAGAGTAAATGCTTGACTGGACTGGTTACGTGACATAATTCATTCGAGGCGAGGGACTATACTGTAAAACACTCGTGCGCATTCGCGCACTCCTGCTTGTACAACGTCCCTCACCTCTCATGAATTAGTTCACGTAAGTGCAGTCAAACGATTAGTCTCTATGTAACAGTTAAAAACCATGCTGCTTTATTATGGGTCCATAAAATTACCAGTTTACCCATCCATATCAAATAGGGGGCGCGGTGGCTCAGTTGGTAGAGGTGCAGGCTGCAAGCCGAGAGGTCCTCGGTTCGAATCCCACCTGCGGCAACCGCGTTGTGTCATTGGGCAAGACACTTCACCCCGATTGCCTTCATGGGGGCACGATGACGCTGTGTACTGAGGCGTACTGCACGTCGATGGTGCGCATGTCTTCAACCAATATAACCCTGCCTGTGCTGCGGTGCAGAGTTCAGAGTTACGATCTTGGGGAGCTGACAGCTGCTCGTCGTTGCTCGGTGGTTCTCTCCGGGTACTCCGGCTTCCTCCACCCGTAAAACTGTCACGGTCATGATAAGCCATTGTGCATAAGTATGTGACCTTAAACACCAATAAATAAATATAAATCCATATCAAATAAAAAATCTTTGTTGCTTAATTTTTTATCTTGCTCAATTTTTTTATATTGCTTAATTTTTCATAACTCTTCTAGAAGATAAATTATTTGCTATTTTATATTTGTAAACGTTAATAAAAAACACTTTATTTATTTATTTATTTATTTATTTATTAGCTCAGTTTTTTACGCTCAATATTTTTGTTATTTGTGGCTTTTTTTCCAACCAAAATACTTAAAAGAGCGAGGTTATACTAACTTAAAATATCGTACTTAGAGTCCTAAATTTAGCATTGCAGATAGCGTTTTGTTGCCGCAAAGGACGATTCATGGTTAAATGCCTTATTTACAAACAGACTCCATTTAGCACTAATTCCACTTGGCACCAAACATATTCGAGCCAGTGTCAACACTGACTTCAGTAGTGATACTATAAATTCATTATTCTTACAACAGTCTGTTCAAAAATACGGGGGCCCGAGGGAGGGGGGTGTGGGGGAGGGGCTATAGCACAGGATTTTGAAAGGTACAGCCGATGGTTAGCTACTGGCCAGCGCCATATTCGCGGTGTGCCTGTGCAAGGCGCTTATTGCCGATTGTCCACGCGTTGGCATGGTTGCAAAATTCACTAAGTCTGACCGCACGTCGGTGGTGTATTTGCAATCAACCACTGTCGTCCTTAAATCGGAGAGCCTGAGCATATAGCTTCCTCGGGTACTCCGGCTTCCTCCATCTGTAAAACTGAGCGACACGATATACGTCTAGCTGTTGAAAGTGTCTTTTAACAACAATCATAAATGATACTCTGTTGACTCCTTCTTAATTCCGTAGACTCATTACCGGTATAGTAAATCATCAATGATTCTTACGGGGGCGCAGTGCCTGAGTTGGTAGAGGTGCAGGCTGCAAGGCGAGAGGTCCACGGTTCGAATCCCACCTGCGGCAACCGCGTTGTGTCCTTGGGCAAGACACTTCACCCCCATTGCCCACGTGGGGGCACGGTGACGTTGTGCACTAAGGCGTACTGCACGTCGCTTGTGCATCTGTTTTCAACCAATGCTAACCCTGCTTGTGTGGAGTTAGTATCTTGGGGAGCTTACAGTTGCTCGCCGTTGCTCGGTGGTTCTCTCCGAGTACTCCAACTTCCTCCACCCGTAAACTGTCATGGTCACGATTAGCCATTGTGCAGAAATATGTGACCTCAAACACCAATAAACAAATAAATAATCAATGATTCTTGGCACTGTAGTTTCATGACCAATACTGTTGGTTTCTTTACTGATCATCAATGATTCTTGGCACTGTAGTTTCATGACCAATACTGTTGGTTTCTTTACTGATCATCAATGATTCTTGGCACTGCAGTCCCATGGCTAATACTGTTGGTTTCTTTACTGATCATCGATGGTTCTTGGCACTGCAGTCTCATGACTAATACTGTTGGTTTCTTTACTGATCATCGATGGTTCTTGGCACTGCAGTTTCATGACCAATACTGTTGGTTTCTTTACTGATCATCAATGATTCTTGGCACTGCAGTCTCATGACTAATACTGTTGGTTTCTTTACTGATCATCAATGATTCTTGGCACCGTAGTTTCATGACCAATACTGTTGGTTTCTTTACTGATCATCAATGATTCTTGGCACTGCAGTCTCATGACTAATACTGTTGGTTTCTTTACTGATCATCAATCATTCTTGGAACTGTAGTTTCATGACCAATACTGTTGGTTTCTTTACTGATCATCAATGATTCTTGGCACCGTAGTTTCATGACCAATACTGTTGGTTTCTTTACTGATCATCAATGATTCTTGGCACCGTAGTTTCATGACCAATACTGTTGGTTTCTTTACTGATCATCAATGATTCTTGACACTGCAGTCTCATGACTAATACTGTTGGTTTCTTTACTGATCATCAATGATTCTTGGCACTGTAGTTTCATGACCAATACTGTTGGTTTCTTTACTGATCATCAATGATTCTTGGCACCGTAGTTTCATGACCAATACTGTTGGTTTCTTTACTGATCATCAATGATTCTTGGCACCGTAGTTTCATGACCAATACTGTTGGTTTCTTTACTGATCATCAATGATTCTTGGCACTGCAGTCTCATGACTAATACTGTTGGTTTCTTTACTGATCATCAATCATTCTTGGAACTGTAGTTTCATGACCAATACTGTTGGTTTCTTTACTGATCATCGATGATTCTTGGCACTGCAGTTTCATGACCAATACTGTTGGTTTCTTTACTGATCATCAATGATTCTTGGCACTGTAGTTTCATGACCAATACTATTGGTTTCTTTACTGATCATCAATGATTCTTGGCACCGTAGTTTCATGACCAATACTGTTGGTTTCTTTACTGATCATCAATGATTCTTGGCACTGTAGCTTCATGACCAATACTGTTGGTTTCTTTACGGAACATTAATGATTCTTGGCACTGTAGTTTCATGACCAATACTGTTGGTTTCTTTACTGATCATCAATCATTCTTGGAACTGTAGTTTCCTGACCAATACTGTTGGTTTCTTTACTGATCATCAATGATTCTTGGAACTGTAGTTTCATGACCAATACTGTTGGTTTCTTTACTGATCATCAATCATTCTTGGCACTGTAGCTTCATGACTAATACTGTTGGTTTCTTTACTGATCATCAATGATTCTTGGAACTGTAGTTTCATGACCAATACTGTTGGTTTCTTTACTGATCATCAATGATTCTTGGAACTGTAGTTTCGTGACCAATACTGTTGGTTTCTTTACTGATCATCAATGATTATTGGCACTGTAGTTTCATGACTAATACTGTTGGTTTCTTTACTGATCATCAATGATTCTTGGCACTGCAGTCTCATGACTAATACTGTTGGTTTCTTTACTGATCATCAATGATTCTTGGAACTGTAGTTTCATGACCAATACTGTTGGTTTCTTTACTGATCATCAATGATTCTTGGCACTGTAGTTTCATGACCAATACTGTTGGTTTCTTTACTGATCATCAATGATTCTTGGCACTGCAGTCTCATGACTAATACTGTTGGTTTCTTTACTGATCATCAATGATTCTTGGCACCGTAGTTTCATGACCAATACTGTTGGTTTCTTTACTGATCATCAATGATTCTTGGCACCGTAGTTTCATGACCAATACTGTTGGTTTCTTTACTGATCATCAATGATTCTTGGCACTGTAGCTTCATGACCAATACTGTTGGTTTCTTTACGGAACATTAATGATTCTTGGCACTGTAGTTTCATGACCAATACTGTTGGTTTCTTTACTGATCATCAATCATTCTTGGAACTGTAGTTTCATGACCAATACTGTTGGTTTCTTTACTGATCATCAATGATTCTTGGAACTGTAGTTTCATGACCAATACTGTTGGTTTCTTTACTGATCATCAATGATTATTGGCACTGTAGTTTCATGACTAATACTGTTGGTTTCTTTACTGATCATCAATGATTCTTGGCACTGCAGTCTCATGACTAATACTGTTGGTTTCTTTACTGATCATCAATGATTCTTGGCACTGTAGTTTCATGACCAATACTATTGGTTACTTTACTGATCATCAATGATTCTTGGCA
The DNA here is from genome assembly GCA_031216915.1 of Pictodentalium vernedei. Lineage (NCBI taxonomy): Eukaryota > Metazoa > Mollusca > Scaphopoda > Dentaliida > Dentaliidae > Pictodentalium > Pictodentalium vernedei. The sequence goes on from CM062295.1 coordinate 56,411,536, forward strand.
CTGTAGTTTCATGACTAATACTGTTGGTTTCTTTACTGATCATCAATGATTCTTGGCACTGCAGTCTCATGACTAATACTGTTGGTTTCTTTACTGATCATCAATGATTCTTGGCACTGTAGTTTCATGACCAATACTGTTGGTTTCTTTACTGATCATCGATGACTCTTTGTACTCTTAGTCTCCTGACCACTATTATTGGTTTCTTTGCTGATCATCACTCATTCTTAGCACTGCAGTCTAATGAACAATGCTATTGGTTTCTTTTTGAATACTGTAAAGTAGAGTCGCCGTGGACTGGTTGTAATCCACGCGTGGGTAGTAATGTTCGCGTACGCTTTTACCAGATAATAGACCAGATAATAGAAATCATATTCAGCAAAGTTTTAATTAATGAGGCATCGAGTTGTACCTCATTAATTAAGTTTTGATTATTATTCCCGTAATTAGTATATGGCATATACTATTATTGTGTCCGTGGAAATATAGCACATCGGTGGGAAGTGACAAGGCCTCGACCGTCGTGTTGTATATTCATTACATACAGTACGTGGAGAGTGGATTGTAACTAAATCACCCGCGGAGTGGAGTTATCACCCAAGCTATAACTTTCAAAGTTTGTACATATCGCTAAAAAACAGAAGCAATGTTTCATCCAATGGACCCCCGGGTTTAACCCGGAGGTAAACTGGCTGAAACTTTGCTTGTGCTGGTTTGGCTTTGCAACAAATTTACTATTATTGCTTGGGTGGAATCTCAACTCTGCGGGTGATTTGGTGATAATACACTATCCACGTACTGTGCACAGAAAATTATTTATTACTATTTCTCAATGAGAGCCAAGGATGGTGGAGAAGCTTCTGTTTTGTTTTACAAGCAAAATAAGATTTAGTAAACAACAACCGGCTCTTTTATTGTCTGTGAAAATTGAATGCATTGAAAATGTGCTCAATTTTCGCGCCAATATAGATGGAATATGTACAACCTATTTTACTTATCATTAAGAAAAAGGCAAGTGCCGATATAATAAGAGTGTAACTGGTTTTCTGCCAACGTAAACAGCATTATGTTTAATAAAGCGGAAGGTGTTACGTTTCATTAAGAAAAAGGCAAGTGCCGAGATTTTAAGAGTGTAACTGGTTTTCGGCCAACGTAAACAGCATTATGTTTAATGAAGCGGAAGGTGTTACATTTCATTAAGAAAAAGGCAAGTGCCGAGATTATCAGAGTGTAACTGGTTTTCGGCCAACGTAAACAGCATTATGTTTAATGAAGCGGAAGGTGTTACGTTTCATTAAGAAAAAGGCAAGCGCCGTGATAATAAGAGTGTAACTGGTTTTCGGCCAACGTAAACAGCATTATGTTTAATGAAGCGGAAGGTGTTACGTTTCATTAAGAAAAAGGCAAGCGCCGTGATAATAAGAGTGTAACTGGTTTTCGGCCAACGTAAACAGCATTATGTTTAATGAAGCGGAAGGTGTTACGTTTCATTAAGAAAAAGGCAAGCGCCGTGATAATAAGAGTGTAACTGGTTTTGGGCGATGTAAACAGCATTATGTTTAATGAAGTGAAAGGTGTTACGTTTCATTAAGAAAAAGGCAAGTGTCGCGATAATAAGAGTGTAACTGGTTTTCGGCCAACGTAAACAGCATTGTGTTTAATGAAGTGAAAGGTGTTACGTTTCATTAAGAAAAAGGCAAGTGCCGAGATAATAAGAATGTAACTGGTTTTCGGCCAACGTAAACAGCATTGTTTTATGAAGTGAAAGGTGATACGTTTAAGAAAAAGGCAAGTTCCGAGATAATAAGAGTGTAACTGGTTTTCGGCTAAGGTAAACAGCATTATGTATCATGAAGTGAAATGTGTTACGTTTCATTACGAAAAAGGCAAGTGCCGAGATCATAAGAGTGTAGCTGGTTTTCGGCCAACGTAAACAGCATTATGTTTAATGAAGCGAAAGGTGTTACGTTTCATTAAGAAAACGGCAAGTGCCGAGATAATAAGAGTGTAACTGGTTTTCGGCCAACGTAAACAGCATTGTGTTTAATGAAGTGAAAGGTGTTACGTTTCATTAAGAAAAAGGCAAGTGCCGAGATAAAAAGAGTGTAACTGGTTTTCGGCCAACGTAAACAGCATTATGTTTAATGAAGCGAAAGGTGTTACGTTTCATTAAGAAGACGGCAAATGCCGAGATAATAAGAGTGTAACTGGTTTTCGGCCAACGTAAACAGCATTGTGTTTAATGAAGTGAAAGGTGTTACGTTTCATTAAGAAAAAGGCAAGTGCCGAGATAAAAAGAGTGTAACTGGTTTTCGGCCAACGTAAACAGCATTATGTTTAATGAAGCGAAAGGTGTTACGTTTCATTACGAAAACGGCAAGTGCCGAGATAATAAGAGTGTAACTGGTTTTCGGCCAACGTAAACAGCATTATGTTTTATGAAGTGAAAGGTGATACGTTTAAGAAAAAGGCAAGTTCCGAGATAATAAGAGTGTAACTGGTTTTCGGCTAAAGTAAACAGCATTATGTATCATCAAGTGAAATGTGCTACGTGTCATTACGAAAAAGGCAAGTGCCGAGATAATAAGAGCGTAACAGGTTTTCGGCCAAGGTAAACAGAATTATGTATAATGAAGTGAAAGGTGTTACGTTTCATTACGAAAAAGGCAAGTGCCGAGATAATAAGAGTGTAACTGGTTTTCGGCCAAGGTAAACATCATTGTGTATAATGAAGTAAAAGGTGTTACATTTCATTACGAAAAAGGCAAGTGCCGAGATAATAAGAGTGTAACTGGTTTTCGGACAAGGTAAACAGCATTATGTTTAATGAACTGAAAGGTGTTACGTTTCATTCAGAAAAAGGCAAGTTCCGAGATAATTAGAGTGTAACTGGTTTTCGGCCAAGGTAAACAGCATTATGTTGAATGAAGTAAAAGGTGTTACGCAGTGACTGCAGGAACAGAGAAATATCTTTCACGTCATCAAACGTTATCTATGGGGGAGTTATCGCGTGGATAAACTGAGCGTCATCATGTAGGAGAGGTAGAGCGGCCTCAAATGTAACGTTTTTCGCTGTCGTTTCAGCAATCCAATTCTACAGAGATTAGTGGATATACAATCGTTGATATATAACCTGTCAAAAGTGGATTTGGATTATCGAATGTGTATCTAATGGTGGCAAAACTGATTTGTCCCGACTAGGTGGCTAAACTCCGACTGATCAATATTCCAACTACATAAACAAGGCATGCCTTCTTCGAAGACATGCTTTGATAATGCAGTTGGGATATTATAGTCGGGATAATACGTCAAAACCCAAGAATTCTTGGAATTTTATTGGTGAATAAATAAAATTTACATGTCTCACCGAATGTGTGTGTGTCATTTGCCCAACTATCAATTCTAGTCTATTATGAAAGAGAACATGGCTACCAGCAAGGGAGAAACGACACATTAGATGCCACAAATGAGCAGACTGGAAGACAAAAATGTTGTCACACACCCTCAACACCCCACCCCTTGGTAGCACCTCTGCACTGAACTGTCATATTTAAGAATATAATCAATAAACACCTGCTTCACGGAGCCCAATATAATATATTAGATTCTAATAGCCAAGCTTTCTGAATTCGAGCCATTAGGTAGATTGGGTCGAAAGAAGAAATATTCTATTATTTACAAGAAATAATAAACTTTCACAGAGCTCATTATAATAATAAACTTCCATTTTATAGATATAGAACACATCTATAATATAATAGAACACATCTATGCAACCCATTACTTTGTGTTCTCTGACACGGGATATTATTGAATAGTTTCCTTATTCGTTTTAATGTAATGATTGTTAGAAACGACACCCAATTTGCTCGTATTGAACTGTAAATGGATTTCATTGTCTCATTGCGAGAACACCCGAATACGATCTGTTAGGCCGATGAAAAATCAATCGAACACCACCGACATTTTGCTTGGTACATTCTCTCAGATGACACATCTTTCCGTTCTTTTCCTTGTTCCAGAAAATCCGATAGATGTGAATAGCTCGTAGTATAATACTTTCCAACGTTCCATTATTTTACCGGTAAAGAGGTACATTAAGAAGAACAAAGAAATTTAAAACCTAAGATAACCAATCGAATTTACTAGGTATGCAAATAAATGAAGATATGTTTAGTCTTCGTGGTTATCTGAACATTGCGTATATTTTAGGATAAAAACTGATGTACCGACTATCAAGAATCAAATGTTTTCGTATTATAAAGAGATATTCTAATGACAGTAAAGCGACCTGGTTTGTCGTATTCAGTCGAGTTGACGAGAATAGATTGCAGGATCATATGAGCCGCCAAATGCGGCTCGTAAAATCCGGCGATCTTGTCTAGCAATGAGTCAGAATCCTACAAACAAGATCACTTTACTGTCACAATGATCTGTTTATTATATGCCGTTATGAAAATTCGCCTTTCACGAGAGAAATCAATATAAAATTAGTCACGTTTTCCGACAGTATTTATTTACACAAATGAAGTGTACCTAGAAACGGTTGGTAACCTGTTCGGAGTCTATTGACGCTATCCAGTACCGTCCTCCTTCTGCGACCGACCATCTCATACGGAGACGTCAAATCACTGTGTGATCCGGCGATCAGTATTCGATGGGTGAAAACACGGCATATCGAAGATAGGTATATAATAAAGGGTCAAAAGCATAATCCATGATTTTTCATTAAACCCATGAAGCTACATACACAAACCGGTATGAGAACATTAGCGTCCCATCTGCCACCAAAGAATGCCTATGATGAATTGGACATTTAGGTCGACTCTCTACAGAGACGGCTATATACACGGTGTTGTGTCAGTTAGGTCGCTCGGTGTCTGTCTATCCGCCTGTGAAATTTTTTTTATCTAATGTCAAAGTTTGCGTTTACAGGTGTTTTCTTGGTGAAAACTCTCTTCTGATTCGACCCATTGTTATATGTTTTCTTCTCTTTAGTTCAAACATTTGCCCATTTTCGCTTCTACATAGATACATACAGTACGTGGAGAGTAGAGTGTAACTAAATCACTCGCGGAGTGGGGTTATCACCCAAGCTATAACTTTCAAATTTTGTACATATCGCCAAAAAATGCAAGCAAAGTTTCAGCCAATGGACCTCCGGGTTTAACCCGGAGGTCCATTGGCAGAAACTTTGCTTGTACTGGTTATGCTCTACAACAAATTTGCAATTATTGCTTGGGTGGAATCTCCACTCTGTAGGTGATTTAGTGATAATACACTCTCCACGTACTGTACATGTCTGGTTTAAATTTATGTTACATTGTTGCTTTTTATTTTCTATGTTAAACTTGCTTTTATATTTAAAAGAAAAATTGTTATGCGGTTTAGTTTCATTGAGGAGCATGCATTCTACAGTTTAAAGCAGTGCGCAGGTTTGTTGTGGGTAGGATGAAGTCTTTTAACCCGCAAACTCGCCCGTTTTGTTCACAAAAATCGCATTTCGATTATCAGTTTTTTCTTCCGTTATTCTTCCAAAAGCATAGCTTATGACCAAGGGCGCCGGAAGCATCCGACGATAAGGGGAACAGGGGTATCAAAAAGGGTACTCAACTCCAGATATCTGTTAAGATGGGTACTATACAACATGTCATAAATTAATGTGACACTCAAAGGATATTATTACAACTTTAGCGGGCGTTCTCTAGTAAATTAACAAAGTTTAACAAGGAATTTCAAGAACGCAATACTCAACTAAAAAAGATCACTTGACGTGTCGGGCAGTTAATGAGTAAAACTCTCATTAACAGTCCGATACGTCACGTGATTTTTGTTCCTTGCTGTCGCCCACTCGGAAATGGAAATGGCTTCAACTTGTAAACAATGTGATTTTATTTAAATTAATGAATATGTAAAATGCCCAGTAAAGTTAGACCACAAGAACAAGCATCTGTGTATATGTAAGTAAGTCTGTATACATTTTAATCCTTTATTCCTGACTTAGAAGCGGTAAGCATCGGGTCTGTTTTAAGTTTTCTAACTTCGTTGCAGTTGAAACCGTACAAGTGCCGATCATGTGATAATGATGTGACTCCACTTTGTTTGACAACAGACGATATTATCATCTCGACCCCGGAGTTCCAATGTGTTCTATGTGCCAGTAGGCTGCCAGTAGGCACATAGAACATATTGGAATTCAGGGGACGATCTGTCGAAATTGAAAACTGTCATGTAAGATAGAGGGTCAAAACTTTCTCAGACTCCCAGTGATAATCATAATAATAACATGATTTTGTCGAGCCTTGTGGTTTATTAACGACCCAACAGGTGTAAATAACTGCCCTTCAGCTTATTAACGGCCCTCGACTTTTATAAGCTGTCTAGCTTAATCACACCTGTTGGGCCGTTAATAAACCACAATGCCCTCCGGAGTCATGTTATGGTTATATTAACACGCTTTATACCATTCTCACCAATGTTACTACTTGTGAAATGTATGTACGTTAAATTTTATCTTTTAACCCCACTACCGGTGTAAAGCTTCTACTGCGGTTAAGATGTATTCACTGGGAATTCCATTGCAAAAATTTGCACGTACAGTAGGAATTACATCCAAATTGACTTCTGACAGCAACCAATTTGCCGACTTCTATACATTCACACTTCGCGACTTCGCGACTTCGCGACATCGCGATGTTTCATTCAAACAAAAGACTTTTTGTGGTGCCAACTGTTACGTGCAATGACTTATTAAATTTAAAATTCTACAATTAAATATTTAAAATAAACTTTACGAATTATTAATAATAATTTGACTGAAACAGCCGGTTAAATTCTATGACCTTTGACGATGTGTCTAGCTGTCTATCAAGCATTCACGAGCAGCCGGAAGAACTCCCACCGGCAGAAAGGTAAATAAAACAAACCCACATGTTTGCTGTAGAAAGTATCGCTTTTTTGCCGTTTTAGGTGGTAAGGTCGATTATTTAATAAGAGCAAAAATAAATAAAACAAATAGGTACTAGCGTCGATAATCAGATTTAAACATCTCGTACAATAAGGGATGTAACCACTCGGCAGAGCCTCGTGGTTGAAACCATTATCCTACTCGTGGTTTAAATCTGATTACCGGCCCAAGTTCCGATTTATTCTATGTATATTTATATATATACCCGTCCCCTGAGTCCAACAATGCTTTCGCATTGCAGATGGCGCCTTGTTGCACCTAAGGGTTGATATAAAGTTTTAGGACTTGGCGATGGATAGTGTTTTTTTATCTGACGATTATCGACCAGTCTTCGTTATTATACTTGATTTCGCCCACCTCTCTCATCCTGCCATTTGCGCACTTAACCCTTTACCTAACGTAGAAAGCAGACGACACTTGCAAAAATAATTCTTGAATAACTATTTTTTTCATTTTTTGTCTCAAAAACATAGGTTATGACCCCTCGTTGGAACGAGCTCGACGAGCTCGTTCCAACGAGGGGTCATAACCTATGTTTTTGAGACAAAAAATGAAAAAAATAATGAAAATTAATTGGCGATTTTTGAGAATAGCGCTGGCTGGTTTTGGCCGTTACGTTGGGTAAAGGGTTAAAATAGGTTAGAAAAACAAATACACGAGAGTTTTTCAGTTTCAGCCTTGGAAAGTAAAGTCATTCCACCTTTGCACTTCTGGCGAAATAGGGCACGTTCTGTCTCACTCCTGTCAGCCTCGGGGCAAGGTGAGCAGCTGCCATGGAACGTCGTTAATGATCCTTCAAATGAAGTGAAGTGAGGCCTAAACTAAATATAATTCTGCCAAATTCTGTCAAAATAAAATAGACGAAAATAGACGAGAGCCTTTTGCTACTTCTGGCTTTGACTCAAAACACCTAGCCTATCAGGGTTAAAATAAAATAAAATATTATTTCTGCCACTTCTGGCTTCAGAATCAAACAGAAAAAAGGAAAAAATAATAAAATTAAAGTGATGGGCTAACAGTCACAGTGTTGAAATTCGCGTCCTTCGATAATGGCTTTCCACTTCAGGATTTCAGCCCCGTTTTCCCACGGTCTTCTTTTTTTATAGTGTCAATATTCCGCCGGGTCACATGAGTTCTGTCAGAACTCCGCAAAGGCCGGACTTTGAACCTTGCAGAATTCTGCCAAAGACAAACGCCCGACAGACCGTTAACACCTAAAATAATGCCTGTGTGAGACAAACACTGATGCTGGCATAATCCAGTACTCTTGAGTGCCTAATAATCATACATGTATGATTATTCTTTTTTGAACAAAATTCCCGCCTGTATGATCCTTATTTGACCCTGTATGATTATTAATTTTTAGCAATTAAATGTGCAGAGTGGCTGCTTATCTCAAGAAGTTCACCAAAACAAACTACAAAGGTACATGTTACGTACAAGCAAACACAGGATGGAAATGTTAAATGGTAGAGAGCTGGAAGCATATACTTGGGCTTTATTCTGAAGTACTGCTAACATAACTTTAAGACCTAGTACTCAGTGGATGTGCTTCATACCATCACTGAAACAGAATTAATTTGTCTATAAAGTTTTGCCTTGGTGCAATTTATGGGAGAGTGCATGTAGGCACTCTCCCATAAATTGCAACAAGTCAAATCCATGTGAAAATTATGATAACCGAAAGTAATTTAGCCCTTCACCACTTCAAGAGCATCAGACATCTGTGTTATAAAAATGGCTTTGAGCATAGCGGCTGACTCAGATCTTGGAATTTTCCACCCTATACTATTATTTGACCCTATACTATTATTAATTTTCAGGAAATTTTCCACCCTGTACTATTATTTTGCCCTGTACTATTATTAGGCTCTTGAGAGTAACGGTATTTACCCCAAATCAATCACAGTACTATTAATATCACACGCTAAGTTTTGGATGACAAATTAAACCTTGTTTTTGATGTGCAAGGAATTGATCTGAAGTGGGTCGTCTACTATTAGTATTGGGTGGGAGGTTAACCTTTTCCCCGATATTACAACTGTTTGGGCTTTTTATTACTTTTTAGTTGTGTAACATCAATTTGGGATTTGTTTTTTTTTTAATCATTTTCATTATGTTTTCCCAGTTTTTCAACATTGTAGTCACTAATGTTTTTTTGATATATCGGAGTTTGATGTCACTTTGAGCATCTACGAATATATCGGGATTTCAAATAACATGTGCCTATCTTTGTTGGTGATAACAACAGACGAGCTGCTTGCCTGGCATCACTATAGTTTCCTATTGTGGTAAAAACGGGTTAACTATTTTGGCCAATCAGAATCCCGTCATGTGACATCCGCGATTCTGACATCGTTTCCCGCGCATTCGCCATGAGAACCTTGAGCAAACAACATGTCTTCTGGTGTTCACCTTGTTTAATTCGTCGTTCCATATATATATTTACAGTTAGCTTTCCAAGTATTCCATATCAATATTTACCAGATGTCTTTCCGTATTTATTCCTCATAATATAAACTGTGATGATCACCATTTGATGTAACTTTATTATATGTGGACTTGTGCTGTGTTGCCCAAGAAAATATTACCTATGTTATTTATATGTGGACTTCGGCCATGATGCCAAGTGATTTCTTGTATCATGATGTTATTATTGATGTGCATGGACTCAGCCCAATAATTGCCGAGCATGGCCATTTACCATTGTGATAAATATATGTGTAATCATGGACTCAGCCAATAATTGCCGAGCATGACAGTATTCACTCTGCTACAAGATTGATGTTATCTGGGCGCCGTTATTGCCGCCTGTAGGTAATTATTTATTTGTTCATCTCTTTGTTGCCTCGCTCTTTCACTCTCATTTCGGTCTTTCTTTATATTATTTATCGCAGCCTATTTTTATAAGACGCGAGACAATACTATGCAAAGTAATCCATTTACTTCGCGTGCATGACGGCCTTTTTCATATTATCATCCTATAAAGCCCACATCGTTTTGGCAAGTTGATAGAATGCGACGTTGTGAAAGCGCCGATTGCATTTTTTAAGACCAGTTTGAAATATAATCCCTATCGTCAGCTTATAGCTGATTATCGAAGTTAATTCCCACACTCAGTTTTTGCTTGTGGAGATTCCCATCGAATACTGAAAAAGGTCACCCTCACACCATCAATAAAAAAAAAGAAATTTTCGGCCATGGGAGTTATGCGTGTTGTAAGTCAGTTATTCGCATTCGTGTTGGCGGGCTGATAAAATGAGACACTGTGAAAGCACCGATTGCATTTTTTAGACCAGTCGTCCCCTGAGTTTCAATGTGTTCTATGTGCCAGTAGGCACATAGAACACATTGGAACTCGATTTTTAGACCAGTCGTCCCCTGAGTTCCAATGTGTTCTATGTGCCAGTAGGCACATAGAACACATTGGAACTCGGGGGACGCAGAGTGAAATATAATCCGTATCGTCAGCGTACAGCGATTATCGAAGTTAGTCCCCAAACTCAGCTTTTGCTTGTCGGAGATTCCCATCGAATGCAGAAAAAGGTCACCCCCACACCATCAATAAAAAAAAAATCCGGCCATGAGAGTTATGCGTGCTGTAAGTCAGTTATTCGCCTTCGTTATATTAACACTTTCCACCCGGTATACATACAGTACGTGGAGAGTGTATTATCACTAAATCACCCACAGAGTGGAGATTCCACCCCAGTAATAATTGCAAATTTGTTGCAAAGCATAACCAGCACCAGCAAAGTTTCAGCCAATGGACCTCCGGGTTAAACCCGGAGGTCCATTGGCTGAAACATTGCTTGTGTTTTTGTCGATATGTACAAAATTTGAAAATTATAGCTTGGGTGATAACTCCACTCCGCGGGTGATTTAGTTACAATCCATTCTCCACGTACTGTAATATTTTAGATGAAGCAAACTGTAGTAGTTCTCGAGATGACAACTTAATATACTACTAACTGGACAGTAATATCTGTAATAATTTAATCCCTCAGCCCTACAGGGCTGAAGGATTAAATTATTACCGAACCTCCCGCAGATACAGAAATAACTTGCCCATTGCCCATTTATAGATTATTGGGTAGGACTATATAATTTCGCGGCGCTATTTTGAAAGGTTTAAGAACGTGATGAAACTGTTTTACCTAACTCAATAGTCGCGACGTTTCCTTCGCGACGTTATCCGTGGGAGGAAAACAGGAAAGTATGTGAATGAGTTGAGTTCGTTAATGCATTCCCGACAAAAATAAAAAAACAAAACAAACTGCACTAAAATCCAATAAGAAATCAAACTAGAATGCTATTAAAATTTCACGGCAATTTCGATACTTCCATGTTTTCCAATGTTAGCATGTGCATTAGGAGAATCTCCTGAATCGGACATCTTACCCCTGCTATTTTTTGATATTATTTATCCGACGTGCAGGCGAATACAATGCAAAACGCACGAACTCGATAAAAGTAGTATTTAACATGTTAGTGCCAATGTAACCTGTTGTGGATTGGTCAGAATGCCAAGCACAAGGGAGCACGCTAGAACTCTTGTCACTACATATAGGGGACCTATAGTAGCACAAACACTCTTAAAAACTCATGTAGTTCCATCAAAGCCTAATATCAGACAGGCGAGACTGTAACTGTGAGCACCTACACCTCCAGTATAGCACTTTACGGAGATCTGCATCAGGCACACACCTGACAGGACCAGGTGATTAACCAGATTTAACTGGTAGAGTGCTGGAAGCCCATATTTGGGCTTTACTCTGATGTGCAGGGACCGTAATGTAAAGGCCTCATATTCACTGGATATGCTTCATATTATCATTGAAGTGAAATTATTTAGTCTGTATAGATTTGCCTTGTTACAATTTATGGGAGAGTGCCCAAAGGCACTCTCCCATAAATTGGTACAAGGCAAAGACATGTTAACAAATTTTAATGGTCAAAAACCATTCAGCATTCTACCAGTTAAATGTCACATACACATTGCAAAATGGCCGAACTCAACACCTCGAACCGTTCTGCTGAAGTAGTGATAACAAGAATTTTCTATCACGAGGTTCGTCATCATTTCACCTTAGTGGTTTTCCTAGCCGGAACGCGGACCCCTGACTGAATATACTAGATATGTAGGTACACCTAACGAAAGAAATGCAAACTCGATAGGCCGAGCAGTTCCGGGCGAATAGTGATTACAAGCGTTTCATGTAATGAGCTTTAAATGCTATGGACAAAATATTCAACCCAAGTATCTCCTGATCCGAAAGTCTGACCCACACCATTTTTGCGCAGTTTCTTTCCCACGTACAGGCGTACACGATGTAAACATTCGGAACTAGATATATTTTGCCGATCTGGAGGTGTAGGGATGACAAGCATTTTAAGTAATGAGCTTTGAATGCTCATTACTTAAAATTCTTGCGCAGTTTCTTTCCCACGTACAGGCGGGCACGATGTAAACATTCGGAACTCGATATCTTATGCCGATCTGGAGGTATAGGGGTGACAAGAATTGTAAGTAATAAGCTTTGAATGCTGTGGTCAAAATATTCAACTCCTCGTATCCCCCGAATCGGATGTCTGACCCTCACCATTTTTGCACAGTGTCTTTTCCACGTACTGGCGCATATAATATATATGCCAGATAGACTGAGTCACGAGACTCCGCGGAGGCCACTAGTCTAAGTCCCTCCCGGAAGATAGTTTGATCAGTTTCTGCACAAACACTGTAAAGCATTTAGATTGTTTTTCTTGGGTCTTGAGTTTCGGTTGGGTTTTGCGTTTGCCTCCACGCAGAAGCCGCAAATGGTAAAACAGCAGAATAGATTATTTCAAAAGACGACGTGTGTTTACTCAATGATGGGTAAGATATTTACCTGCACCCCATCCAATTCATACACGTCAATTGATCGTACAATTCCATGTCATCATATCTTCCTTGATTTTCTTCTTTTTTTTTTTGATATAGTTGAAGATAATTTGTGTGGGAGCGATCACGTATCAATTTCGTCGGAAAGTGGTGTTCCGGTGGACGATGGGAGGATGTTCCATTGGAACTTTAAAAATGCAACCTGGGACACTTTCTTGTCATTTTGTTCTGAATGCCTTACATGGGAGTAATTGGAAGAAAGTGCTGACCAAGAAGAATATTTTACTCAGGAATTGCTTTACACTGCAAGCACAAACCTTCAAAAGCCCTCGGCAACTCCAAAAGTCTTTCCAAATATTTGTTTGTTACTGACTGCAAATAGGTTATAAAGGCTCACAAGAAGACAGAACGGGAATTTAATGGGTCATCAACAACAAGTCAAAAACAAAAAGAGAAACGTTCTCCAGAAAAATTATACTTCAAAACCTAATCACACACAAAAGCCCACACATCCCTATAACTTAAATTTGGAAAATTATTAAAAATATGAAAGGTAAAGAAACAAAATCAACCGTACAACACCTGAAAGAAAACAGCAAACCAATTACATCGAAAACAGAAATCTCAAAACACATCGGCCCTAACATTTTCTGAACATTCGTCGTCTGAAAATTGTAATCCAGTGTTCGTTAAAATATTTATATATTGTATTGGGGTTTAGTGACAGCCATGGTCACCTCGTATCGAATAGTTGTGCGGGTGGAGGAATCCGTAAGAGAAGCACTAAGCAACTGAGAGGGACTATCAGACGACTCCCCGATATACTAATTTCGAACAAGCAGGGTTACTATTGTTTAAAGGCAAGTGCATCATCGATGTGCAGTACGCCTTAGTAAATAGCGCCACTGTATTCCCACGTTGGCAATCAGGTTAAAAAAGTGCCTTGCTTGGGGACACAACGCAGTTACCGCTGCTACGGATCGAATGTTCGGTTTGCACTCCAATGCCCTAACCACCGAGTCAGTGCGATCCCACTTCATTAACTCCTAACCCGCTGAGTATTTTCTACATATTTTTCATCAAATGTAGCTGTGAAGCAGCCATGACTAGATTTGATAAAAAATCCATATAAATTCCACTCCAGAAATCAATGGTCACAAAGTCCATCCACCTTGTAGAGGAGACATTTGGTTACATGTCGTCGCCTGAGTGCTAGAATGTTCTATGTCCCCTATGGGACATGGAATATTCTAGCACTCAGCCGACGATGTGCCAAATTATACTAACTTCAGTGGCTGTCCTGGATAGGAATATCTTCCAGCAGTGTGCAAGGAGTTGAACTAAAAACGTAACAGGGAAAACAAAATATTAAATTTATCTCTTATCATGAGAGAATGACGATGCCCCTCTCTCTGAGGAAGAGCTACGTAGCTCTTTCAAATTTTTAATGAAACATGGGTAACTGGACAGTGTCCACTTTCGTGATGAAATGGAACAATAATTCGCATTCCAAAGTCTCATAAAGCCCCCAGAGATCCCTGTAATTACAGACCTATTGCATGAACCAGTTGTTCGCTGCGCAAAACCATGGAAAGGATAATGAATGATTGACTTGTCTCGTTTTTGGCATCGAACAATACATTTACGAATGTTCAGTGTTGTTTCAGAAGCTAGAGAAGTACAGTGCTTCATTTAATTAGACTTAAAACGTTTATTAGGAATGTCGTTTGCGGGAAGGAACTTGTGGTCGCCATCTTCTTTGATACGGAAAAGGTATATAGAGCAAATGGAAGTACAGGATTTAAAAGACTTTTTAACATGGGTTCATTGGGAGTGTATGCCCCATTTTGATAGAAAGTTGTTTCTAAACTACCCCGATTCCACGATGCGTCTACATTATTTGATTCTCACGAGCAAGAACTGAGGTTAATCGCGGCAGTATTTTATCTTTTGCCCTTCTCTCAGTAAAAATTAATGGCGTCATTGACACAATTGAGAATATGGCCGATTGTATGCTGCTGGATTTTTGATCTGCAAAAGCAGCAGAAACATTAATGCCATAGAGAGCATACCCCAGCTCTGTTGGAATAGAATTCAGAAATGGGCTATACAAAATGGCTTCAAGTTCTCCAAGACTAAAACAGATTGTGTACATTTCTGTAAACTCCTGGACATCATCTTGATTGGGAGCTGAAAAAACATATGAGGTTGCCCTTAATAGAGGATCCCTAATGACCCTTATAAAAAAGTACCATGGTAAATGATGGTAAATCCCAAAATACCCTGGTAATACCATGGTATTACCATGGTATTACCGGGGTATTTGGGGATTTACCATGGTTTACCATGGTACTTTTTTTATAAGGGGAATCACGATTTTATATGAAATATCTGAATCGAGTTCATTAAAATCGACGTGAACCGAGGTTTACCGAGGCTCAGATCGATTTTAGTGAACGAGGTTCAGAAAGTTTGATAACGAAGTTGAGATTCGTGACGAATTTGAGATTCGTGACGAATATGAGATTCTCTTTATCATATAACATTTACTGTAAACGTTTAACTTACCAAACAAAAAGGGCTGGCCATTTACGATGTTATATTTCATGTAGTGTAGTCTATTCCATTTTGGACGAATTTGTGTATGGCCATTTGCTGTAGAGAATATCCAAGTAGCGTAGCTATGGGGTGTTTTTCTAAAGGGGGAGCTATGGGTGGTTATTGTTTTGTATCGGTAAATGAAGTTTATATAAACTACTCACATTTTGCTAAGGATCACTTCCCATTCGTCAACATAATTTGCACATGAAAGGAATATGGGTTCATTATTTGTTAGTTTATTTATTAGGGAGCAGTGACACTTTTAACTGGTTGAGTGCTAGAAGCCACTATCAGGGCTTTCAAAAAATGAGGATACCAAAGCAAAAGCCCACACTTTACTTGCTAATATTTCATATTCAGTCAAACACAAATAATATTTTGTTTATATAAATTTGTTTTATTACAAATTATTGGAGAGTGCCTGTGGGCACTCTCCAATAATTTGTAATAAATCAAGTTTTGAATGACAAATTTCAGACCACCAAAAATAATCTAGCCCTCAACCAGTTAAAAGTCTGGGTCATATCAAGTTGTACAAATTTACGGGTAGAAAAAGCTAGAGTTCCCATAGGAAAGCACTCAGCAATGACAAGCAGCTGTCACACTCTCTGATTTATCATCTTAGTACAAGCAGGGTTAGCACTGCTTGAAGGCAAGTGACCCGTGGGAATACTGCGCGTCGACCATAGATGTACAACATGTCAACGTAATACTTACCTTCAATCAATGCTAACCGCTTGTGTCAGGAGGGTATATTAGAGAGGCCAAAAGTTACTCATCATTACTAAGTTGTTCTCTCTGCGTACCCCGGCTCCCTCCACCCGTAAAATTGTGTGGCGTGATATGATCAAAGCTTATGGAAGTCGTGTTAAACTTTAATGGACAAATAAACGAACTTAAAACAATACACATAATTTGACCTTTTGACCTTTTATGTATTAAATATATAGATGTGTAGGAGTGATCCTAAGAAAAATGTGAGTAGTATATCCTATTTACAGTACGTGGAGAGTGGATTATCACTAAATCACCCGAGGAGTGGAGTTATTACCCAAACTATAACTTTCAAATTTTGTGTATATCGACAAAAAACACAAGCAATGTTTCAGCCAATGGACCTCCGGGTTTAACCCGGAGGTCCATTGGCTGAAACTTTGCTTGTGCTTGCTTTGCAACAAATGTGCAGTTATTGCTTGGGTGGAATCTCCACTCCGCGGGTGATTTAGTGATAATACACTCTCCATGTACTGTACGTATATTTATTTTAAATCTTTTTGTTATATATTTTTTGAGTTTGTATAGTATGTTTCACTTTTGTCCATTTGTTTATTTTGCAGTCAACTACGTAAACAAACTTGCTTTATTGTGCAACAGTTGTTCTGACAAGCTCCAAATCAAACGAATCTGAAGAACGTTCAGCTATTCGTTGCTGCAATTCAATTTTTTTCCACGACGCGTTCCCGGATCTTCCGTTTCCTGTTACATCTTGAAGCAACAATTTAACCATAGCGTATTTAAAGGGTTAAATAGGAGTATGAACAATCATTGAAACATTTTATAAGTTGGGGCGCAGGTGGCATAAATTCTTCCTATGTCCTAATGTAATCTATGTTCCGTGTTTGCAATAGCTCGAAAGATGTCTCCCGCGCAGGGTCTCGACAAATTAAGGTTCCTTCCCCACGAGCATATAAAACTTAACACTATCTGTTATTTAAGGTATCTTTATAACGCAGCTAACAACATGTAATATGGCAAGATTTGTGATAGGATAATAGAATGTAGCCAGGAGATGGGGCGAAAGGAAAATTAAGGCATTCTTGATCGGCAAATGGTACAAACATAGCTGATGTTGCTTTTTTTTGGGGGGGGGGGGGGGTGGTAGGACGTCACAAGACCCCTATAACATCTCGCCTCCAACATCACCCATGTACAAGTTGTTTGCTTCTGGGTTCGGTATCCCGTTCCCACTTTTGTTATAGATATCGCCACATTTTGTCGCCAAATTTTGTTATAGCTAACCACTTTTGTAATTATACCACCAGATTTTGTTATGAGCCCAGATCACAAGTTCTGTAATGAAAATCGACGGGTTTGGCCATAAAAAAACAAGCTCACAACTTTTGTCGTATAAAGCAACAAGTGTTTGAAAAAATAATTTTGACATTAGGTGATGACAAAAGCATTAGATTTTACCCTCCTTCATTTCTTAACTTTTAGCTGAATTTTCATTAGAGGATGAGTTCACGTAACAAAGGCGCCGAAAGAATTTTAAAATTCTTCAAGATGTTCGATTCACCTTTTTGTCTCATAAGGCTGAAGGCCATTAAAGCCATTATCAGTCGGACGGTCGGTCGGTCGGGGTAGATTTGTCGGTCGGGCGGTCGGAACAGTTCGAAGTAACCTTACACTTTATCTAACAATCACATAGACTTTGGCCTGAAAACCACGAGAAACGGTACGTATCACATAATGTGTTCCAATTCCGTATCCTATAGACGACTCATTCTGATTCCGTATCACACAGATTTAACTTCCGGTAAACACCGCGCTATGACAAATAATAACATTATATGCATTGTTATTACGCATTAAAATATGAAATTCAAAATTTTGACCAATTCCAACCCAATTTAAACTGAAAAACGGAAAAACAGGCTTTATGTAACGGGATTGTTAGATAAATGTATTATCACGACCAAATACATGTCCTGTAATTTGCATCAGATTCTCGGTCGTGTTTACAATCGGATCACAACTCACCCTGACAGGCTCGTTGCGATCTGATTGTAAACACGACCTCGAATCTGATACAAATTACAGGACATGCACATGGTCACGATAATGTATATGTGCATGCATAATATTGAACAAAACTCACTGTGAACTGCAGTAAAACTGAGAAGAATCAGCAGAATCATGTGATGAATCTACAATGAAAATTAAATAAGCATCGGTCAAGAATCTAAATCTCAACATTGTCGCGATCGGGAGCTAATACTATAAAACCTTTACAGCTGTATTCTCTAGAATAGTATTTTCTACCTATTAATTAATATAACTGACTAAAATTAATCATTAGCATTTTAAAAGATATGACAATCTACTTTACAATTGTGTCATTGTATTGTTAATTATTGTGGAGTAATACAGTACATGGAGAGTGGATTATAACTAAATCACCCGCGGAGTGGAGTTGTCACCCACGTTATAACTTTCAAAATTTGTACATATCGACAAAAAACACAAGCCGTGTTTCAGCCAATGGACCTCCGGGTTTAACCCGGAGGTCCATTGACTGAAACTTTGCTCGTACTGATTATGCTTTGCAACAAATGTGCAATTATTGCTTGGGTGGAATCTCCACTCTGCGGGCGATTTAGTGATAATACACTTTCCACGTACTGTAGTGCGCCGAGTAAGTGCACCTTTGTCCCTATCGAACTCAAATTCAGTTCCTGTAGAAAAAAGACAGTGTGTCCAACAATTTTATACTAGTGAATAGAGATCATTAACATCATTCCTAACCTCCAGTGGGATACATGTACATGCAATGACATAAATAGATATT
Source organism: Pictodentalium vernedei (assembly GCA_031216915.1). Classification (NCBI taxonomy): domain Eukaryota; kingdom Metazoa; phylum Mollusca; class Scaphopoda; order Dentaliida; family Dentaliidae; genus Pictodentalium; species Pictodentalium vernedei. The sequence continues at coordinate 56,430,553 of CM062295.1, forward strand.
AAAATTCAACTGCAGATACAGAATGAAGAGAGTGGATTATTACTTAATATAAATTCGTCACTCAAAAAGTATTTATAATTGTTCATAACGACACGAGAAACACTTGCAAATGTTTTTCACATGGACCACCGGGTGCAACCAGATGGTCCATGTGATAAAAGTTTGCAAATGCTTCTTGTATCTTGTCCTCATAAATTATAAATAATTACTGAGTGAAAAATCTATCCCACAGTGATTTTGTAGAAATCCACCCTCCACGTACTGTAGTCTCAATATTTTCTTTCTGTTTGCTTGGTTCAGTTCGTGACTTCACTACTGACCTCGCTAATAATGTATTTTATCATATGACGCGTCCGTTTTATTCACTTTAAATCATTTGATATATTGTTTTCATATTAATCAGAGATAAATAAAGCCTTCGGTCAATTTCATTGGTCAATTTCAAAACTGGACAATTTGATTGGCTAAACAAAATACGACTGGGTCACATTTGCATAATTCCAGTAGGGAGAATTTACGTTATCTGTCCTAGTTAGGGTGGGTTATATTGTATTAATCTTTTACCTACAAGAAAAACGCCATTCACTTTTTTATATTTTCACTTTTTGCTTCCAAAACATAGGTTATGACCCCTCATTGGAACGAGCTCGACGAGCTCGTTCCAATGAGGGGTAGCAACCTATGTTGTGGAAGCAAAAAAATTAAAATTTTTAGTTATACAGTACGTGGAGAGTGTATTATCACTAAATCACCCGCAGAGTGGAGATTCCACCTAAACAATAATTGCAAGTTTGTTGCAAAGCCAAAGCAGCACAAGCAAAGTTTCAGCCAATGGACCTCCGGGTTAAACCCGGAGGTCCATTGCTTGAAACATTGCTTGTGTTATTGGTCGATATGAACGAAATTTGAAAGTTATAGCTTGGGCGATAACTCCACTCCGCGGGTGATTTAGTTACAATCCACTCTCCACGTACTGTACGAGGATGTTTTATCCAAGTGCCGTCTGCAACTCAAGTTAGGTGATGGGTTAAAAAGTCATACTAAGTGGCTAATTTGTGCGTGTTTGTGTGTGTCATATGATAAATAGAATATGAAATGCGTGTTTTTCTCATATAATATTTATGAAACTCGTCCGAATGTTCCGTCTGGGCTCGCCAGAGGCTCGCCAAAAGTGATCATTCTTAGACTCGTTTCATAAATATTATACGAGAAAAACACTCATTCCATATCCTCTATATATTTGCATTGAACAACGCAAACGTTCTTGTGTATTTCAGACAACTTCATTCTTCTGCAGTAAGGAGCGCATTAACTAGCCTGCATTTTCTGCTCGAATTGCGTTATTGTGACAGGACTTCCAGTTTCAACTGTATTGTTGAAAGTATAATGAAACATAGTATTCTGTATTTTCCGCTTCACTTTACATATACCAAGTGTCATGCAGTGATTCTTTAAGGTTTGCACTCTCCAGAACATTCTCAAAGCGAAGGTAGTATCACTTGAGGTGGCGTCTAATATAAAATTGAGTGGTAATGTGTTTATACCCATCTAGCTATGGTTGTCGAACCACTCAGTACCGAAATTAATGGTCATTCGCGTCATAGGAGGACAAAAAGACTGACAATGACATATTTGGACATCCGGCATATACAGTACGTGGAGAGTGTATTATCACTAAATCACCTGCAGAGTGGAGGTTCCACCCAAGCAACAATTGCTAATTTGTTGCAAAACATAACAAGCACAAGCAAAGTTTCAGCCAATGGACCTCCGGGTTAAACCCGGAGGTCCATTGGCTTTAACATTGCTTATGTTTTTTGTCGATATGCACAAAATTTGAAAGTTATAGTTTGGGTGATAACTTCACTCAGTTACAATCCACTCTTCACGTACTGTAAATACGGTCCCAAGTTGCCAATTTTTCTCTAAACCGATGTCATGTCACCAAACCACCAGTCCAATTGTCACTGGCTGTTTAGTTTAAACTATATTTATTTCCAATAACAAAAGAGAACATTATGACATTAATACCGTTAACATCGATAAAAGGAAGCCGATTCAGCAGGAATCTAAAACGTTATGCAAGTCTACCTCCTGTTTTAGCGCAAACTACCGTTGATGTCCCTTTACTGACAAAGATATTCTTTCGTACCCTAATTATAGATATGTCCGCCAATAAATTGTTAATTCACCTTGAAAACGTCAAGATATTAACACATTTGCCCATGGAAATAACTGCTACTCATCTATCACTTGTAAAATGTCCATAACCTATTTCCTGCTGTCCGGAACGACTCACGTTGTGTTCTTGGGCAAGGCGCTTTATCCCGGTTGTCGCCATGGGGGCACGATGACGTCGTGTACTAAGGCGTACTGCACGTCGATGGTGCACATATCTTCACCCGCTGTAACCCTGCTTGGGCGTAGCTTGAACGGAATAAGAATGTTGAGGAGCTGACAGTTGCTCGTCGGTGCTCTGTGGTTCTCCCCTGGTACTCCGGCTTCCTCCACCTGTAAAACTGGCACGGTCACGATTAGCCATTGTACATAAGTATGTGACCTTAAACATCAATAAATAAATAAATTTCCTGCTGAAATCCTTCCGTAAAGAATCCGCGTTGTAGTAGGCTATAGCATGTATTAGGGTGAAATATGAGCATGTGAATTGTTTCCGTTAAAACACACTCCGAAACGTTCCTTTAGGTCCTTTGAAACCAGGTATCAACAGTAATATATGAAATGGCGACCTTCGCTGACAATGTTGTGCGAAGGTAACATTATCATCCAGAGAAGACACAATGGGGAAGGAAGGGAAAATCTTCCGAATCTCACTCACAAGCAAGACACTTCCGCATTTGACAGAGGTTATCTTGTAAAATTGATTTACAAGTTTATTCAAAACAAGCCTCTTTGGTTATATGTAGGAGTGTTGGGAAATTGGGAAATTTCCAAGGGCGGATTCAGCCTATTCATTAGGTATTAGCTATAATGCTGAATTCCATTTGTATCCCCCACGTGACTGTACATTATCCACCCGGGACTCTTGGTTGTCAAACATTCCAGCTACAAAGCAATATTTGAGGGCATTTTTACTTGTCGTTTGAATCAATATCTGAAGTGCTTTCGTTAGTTTTCAATCTAAAACCTCCATATTTGGCCACATTCCATTCGCACCCTATCTGCAATTTCTAACCTTTTCCTATTTTGGGCTTCGAATGTTCAGTTATTGTAAAGTTGAGCCAACCCCCTTCTCACACACCCACCTGTGGCAACGTCAATTTAATACAGATTTTAACACAGATGTAATATAGAAAACATCATTGGAAACCTTCTACCAAACCATTTTGACACGTAGTAAGTTCGGCGAACGTCCGAGATTCGATTCGGTTTCGAAGCGTTCAACTGATTCGATTCGATTCGAAACCATCGAATCCCGGAAAGTTTTGGAGTTCCTACATTTCTTTATTGTAGACTTTCTGAAGAGAAGAACTCTTATTACTTTCCAAACTGTGATTTACTGGGATTTCCGGGTTTGATTATAAACGACAACTTCCCAAGTGAATTATGCAATCAACAATTGTGTCAGGTATGCGTGCGCGCAAACGAAGAAGCTTTGCCGTGGGTGTAACGGGGACTTCATTGTGTTTTTTTTTAACCCTTTACCTACTATGTAAAGCAGACGACACTTGAAAAAAAATTCTTGAATAACTATTATTTTCATTTTTGTCTCAGAAACATAGGTTATGACCCCTCATTGGAACGAGTTAGACGAGCTCGTTCCAATGAGGGGTCATAACCTATGTTTTAGAGACAAAAAATGAAAAAATAATGAAAATTGATTGGCGATTTTTGAGAATAGCGCTGGCCGGGTTTGGCGGTTACGTTAGGTAAAGGGTTAAATAATATAATTATCGTTAATAATGAAAAGTAATAAACAGTGTAATCGCTTGACTGGACTGGTTATGTGAAATAATTCATTCGAGGCGAGGGACTATATTGTAAAACACTCGTGTGCATTCGAGCACTAGTGTTTGTACAACATCCCTAACCTCTCATGAATTATTTCACGTAACCAGTCCAGTCAAGCGATTACTCTCTGTATCCTGCAGTTGTCCGAAGAACGAAACCGACCTTATTTATCCAATCTAACAAGATAACACAAATTAACCGACCTTACTTATCCAATCTAACGAGATAACACAAATTAACCGACCGTACTTATCCAATCTAACGAGATAACACAAAATAACCGACCTTACTTATCCACTCTAATAAGATAACACAAAATAACCGACCTTACTTATCCACTCTAATAAGATAACACAAAATAACCGACCTTACTTAACCAATCTAACGAGATAACACAAATAAACCGACCTTACTTGTCCAATCTAACCTTATAACACAAATTTAATCGAAAAATTCCTAAAAATAGATGGCATTCGAAGCGATAGCTAAATCATTGCAAATGGTGCCATGTTTCACTCGTGGGTGATTTTTTCTTCGACCAACTTGGTGATACCTGATTTGAATCTCGCCCCATTGCTAATATAACCACAGAATGAGTTGGCACCGCTGGAATATTAAGAGTTGAAAATGTCAAAACCAATTGCTGTAGTGGTCAAATCAAAGCGATAAAGTAAACCGAATGTCATCAAATACTATAAAACATTTACAATTGCATTTCCTAGAATTGTACTTTTCTAGTTAGGACTTTAAATGGACTGAAATGAACCATTAGCATTTTCAAAACAAAATTCTTCTTGAGTGGAGAATATATATTAAGTAGCAATCCACTCTCTTCATATATGCAGTTGAATTTTAATATCTATTTACGTCATTGCATGTATAGTTAAAACTAGAAGTCCTGTCAGGAAATGCACACAGATAGCTCGACGATCTGCGCGTTAATCTACGCGTTATTACCATTGTAAGGCTATCAAATTCTATACATATGGCCTGTGCATAAGCAATGTTTCAGCCAATGGACCTCCGGGTAACCCGGAGGTCCATTGGCCGAAACATTGCCTGTGTTTGCTATGAGTAACCTGGAGAACCTGCCGTGCTCTGGATGCCATTCGATGTGAATTCCTACGCGCGATTAAGCCTAGATAAGCGCACAGTTCATGACAGGACTTCTAGTTTTAACTGTAAATGTATAACAGTAGAGGTTAGGAATGATGTTAATGATCTCTATTTACTAGTACAGAATTGTTGGGCACACTTTTTTCTACAGGAACTGAACTTGGGGATTTCATGACAACTGCAAGGTTTTTGCAGTTGAAGAATGTCTTGGAATTTTCCATCATTTGCGTTTTCTATGCCTGGTCAACACGTCAATATTTGGAACAAAATTCATCTCCACTACAAAATACAATAACATATTCTACCTAAACATGCTGGACACTTATATTTATGACGACTTCATGTGCAACAACTTCAGTGTAGTTACATGTTACAGCTATTGTGTTAATTTGTATTACGCAATCAACCAGCTTAGAAAATAGGTGTGTTAAATAGCCCGCGCACGTGATCAGTGTTGTTTAAGGACAATACAAAAAAGATTGTTGTTGGTGTATGAAAATAAGATGAAAATAAAATAAAGTTGAAATCATATTTGTAGTTTTCGTTTAGTGTTTGATAATGTGAAAGTTGTTTCGCTGTGTCATCGATGTGAATAATTCTGCATTGATTAACTTGACAATTTGAGGGGGTTGGAGCGCATTCAGTTGAAACGTTTATACTGACGTTCAGCAATTCATTCATATAGAGATCAGTGGTTGTACAGGTAAATCATATGACAGAGGACCGACAAATTAGGAGAGGTGTCTCTCATACCTATTTCCTCAATATCCTACGTCTGACAGAGTTCGTTTGAGAACAGATTTTTGAAGTTTTAAAAAAAAAATATGTGATGAAATCTCAGGTGGAGTGGGTAGGATAGCCAACTAGAGTCCGGCGACAGATGGAGTGGGTAGGATGACCAACTAGGGTCCGACGACAGATGGAGTGGGTAGGACGGCCAACTAGGTTCCGGCGACAGATGGAGTGGGTAGGATGGCCAACTAGTGTACGGCAACAGATGTAGTGGGTAGGATGGCCAACTAGGGTCAGGCGATAGATGGAGTGGGTAGGATCGCCAACTAGTGTATGGCGACAGATGGAGTGGGTAGGATGGCCAACTAGGGTCCGGTGGCAGATGGAGTGGGTAGGATGGCCAACTAGTGTATGGCGACAGATGGAGTGGGTAGTATGGTCAACTAGGGTCCGGCGACAGATGGAGTGGGTAGGGTAGCCAACTAGGGTCCGGCGACAGATGGAGTGGGTAGGATGACCAACTAGGGTCCAGCGATGGATAGAGTGGGTGGGATGGCCAACTAGTGTATGGTGACAGATGGCGTGGGTAGGATGGCCAACTAGGATCCGGCGACAGATGGAATGGGTAGGATGGCAAACCAGGGTTCGGCGAACGTTAGATGGAGTGGGTAGGATGGCCAATTAGGGGCAGGGGATAGATGGAGTGGGTAGGATGACCAACTAGGGTCCGACCTCAGATAGAGTGGGTATGATGACCAATTAATGTCCGGCGACTGATAGAGCGTGTAGGATGGCCAACTGGAATCGGGCGACAGATGGAGTGGGTAGGATGGCCAGCTAGGGTCTCGGCAAACATTCGAGATTCGATTGGGTTTTGAATATTTTTACTGATTTGATTCGATCCAAAATCATATCGATTATTCGATAAAAGTCGAATCTAGGAAAGTTTTTGAATTCCATACGCTTATTGTCGACTTTTTGAAGTTGACAACTCATCTCGCAGTTTTTTGTTGGATGCGAATAACTGTATCCAGCATAACTAGATAACAAAACAGTTGTTGGCTGTATCCAGCATAACTAGATAACAAAACAGTTGTTGGAGAATTCCTTAAATTGTCATTTGAGGCGATAGCGGACATCGTATTACGTCTAATTTGCACAATATACCCCCCCCCCCCCCATTGGGTGGACCAGGCGCCATCTGCAATATTAAAGAATTACAGATGGCGCCACTTTCCACTCAAAGACGAGATATGGCCTTTTCTTCGTCCATTTTGGTGATACCTAGTCAGTTCCCGTTTGAATCAATTACCGTTGCTAAGTTACCTAAGGTGATTTGTTTCCACTAGAATAATAAGAACAGAACAATTTTTTAGGTTGTGATACATTCAATGTCACAGCTTTATGAAATTTGAATGTCCCTGCGTTAGAACCCGGTCCTTTGCGGTTGCAATAAATCAAAATACTTTGCCCAGCGGGTTCATTCCCAGATCATCGATGAAATATTTGCTAGAAATACCACATGAATAAAGTGTTGAATCTTTCAGAAACAAAGTGATGGGCTATATCGTAAGAAGTGAGAAGTGGATCCGATTAGAATGAAAAATAAAATCCTTTTGCCAGCTCTGATTCGAGATTCGATTCTAAAAGAATCGTGATTCGTCTGGATTCGCCGGGTCCTACAACAAACCACTCCAACCCCATTAAATATCAAAGGTATATTAACTAAAATAACTTCCTTTCCTCATGTTTGGGTTCCAGCGCTTTTTAAATTTTCCTCTTCTTGGGGGTGGTGGAGGGGATGGGGCGTTGTCTTGTCTTTACGTCGTTCTATACGTTTGGATATCAACACTTTGCTACTCTGCTGGTGTTGACTTAGCAAACATCTGACAAAGAGTATACCAGCTAACGTAGTATTCTAGCTAACGTAGTGTTAATAATAAAAACACTTTGGTCTGCCGCTGGTCCTTATCACGTCTTTCAGGTTAGTAGCCTTGATTTATCCTGAGTAGTAGGAGAGGGTAAGATCGTGCCTTTTTAGGCCTCATGGGGCATCTCATATGTGATGTCATAGACACGTGGCCGAGTCACGACATATTTTTAGTGTGCATATGCAGTGCCTGTTGTAAAGGCGACACGAGTTTCTGTAGTTTATTTTGTATACTGAGGCCGCCATCTTAGTTTCTAAGGTATGACGTGGTTGCTATGTGATCCAAAGGCCTGCAATATGACGGGAATATGTGCTGAGAGTGCATTCCTTTATAAAAGAATAAATTTAATTTTCCAAAAAGTCCCGACAATCCCTCGAAATCACCAAAAAGAATCCCAAACTACTGACATGGGTTAGGATTTCACCAGAATCCTCCTTTTCTCCAATAAAATAGCATCACAAAGAAAAAAACTCTTCCAGCTTGGACGCTCTTCTAAGCTACTGGAGTAAACCCCCGGGATAATTGAATGCACCCAGGGATACCTCTCGGTCCTAGAGCACTACGTCCCACTGTTATAAGTAGGCCTGTAGGGGAATCCTAGATTTAGTGGGAAATCCGAGCCAAATAAATAGTTGTCGGGTTGTTTGTGGTAATTCTAGGAAGTAACCGAAGATTCTGGGTAATTAGATTGACTCTTATTCAAAGGAACGCGCATTATAACACTACGTGCTATTATTATTCGAAAAAAGTAAGGTTCTATCTCAATCTTCTGTCATCTTTGGTTCGATATTCGGTAATTTCCTTTTTTTAATAGTTTAGCCACCCTGTTTTGCATTTTCTGGAATCCCCGTTGAAAAACAACGAGAAAACCTTACTAGCAAATAAATCTCACTCGACTTCCTATTACATCACCAGGGCTCTCAAGGAATGGCGAGTGATCACTCACACTCGCCTGATAATCGCCTAAATGTCTAAAGTGGCGAGCGATTGATCAATCGTCTCTTACTGGTTGAGAGCTGGAGGCCACAGCACTGGCTTTTGTCTTCAGCAGTTAATTTACAGATGATTCAGCAATATTAAAATGCCCTTTGTTCATATATATTAAATTATTTTAGTTTACTGGAGAATGCCCAGAGGCATTCTCCAGTAAATTGAAACAATTTAATACATGTAATTATGAACTATATGCCTCAACATGTCCAGACTTGTCATATAGGTAAAATAGAGGTAAAAATAATCTAGACGTCTACCAGTCAAGTGCCTAGATATGTCAAAATCTTCACATCATGCATAACAGTAAATTCAAAGAAATGAATATGCAGTTACTATCACTCGCCATCACTCGCCTGATCTTAATTACAGGCGAGTGACATATCACTCGCCACCGATTTGCTCCTCGAGAGGCCTGCATCACTCGTCTATTCAGGATAAACCTCACTCGACTTTCTATTACATCACTCGTTTATTCAGGATAAATCTCACTCGACTTTCTATTGCATCATTCATCTATTCAGGATAAATTTCTTTCGACTTTCTTTTACATCACTCGTCTATGCAGGATAAATCTCACTCGACTTTCTATTACATCACTCGTCTATTCAGGATAAACCTCACACAATTTTCTATTACATCACTCATCTTTTCAGGATAAATTTCTTTCGACTTTCTATTGCATCACTCCTCTATGCAGGATAAATCTCACTCGACTTTCTGTTACATCACTCGTCAATTCAGGATTCATTTAATTATTTTGTATTTTTGTTTTAATTTTTATTTTAATTTATTCGAGGGTGTTTGATGAAAATATAGAGCTATAAATATCAATAGTGATCACCTAAGGTTTATGAGACATTACCTATATTCATCTAGCCCTTTTTTCTTCCATAAAATCCCTACTTTAAAACTGGTAAAGCACGATCAATCGATAACATTTCTAAAGTTGTCCGAAGTCTGCACAATTGTAATCTGATGAAAAACACCCCCAATGTCACTGCTTGGAGAGTTAATAAAAGGGCGAACCGAATCGGAAATTTGACTGAGAATCGATTCTCGAATCGAATAGGGACAGAATCACAAAGCCTTTCTTTTTTCGAATTGAATCGGCTGAATAATAACGTTCTCGGTGTTATGCTCTCTCTCTCCCTCTCGCTCTGTCCATCTCTCTCCTTCTCGCTGTCTCTCTATTTCCTCTCTGTCTCTCAATCTCCCTCTCTCTCACTCTCTCTTCCCATCTCTCTCCACCTCCCCTCTTTCATCCCTTCTCTCTCCCTCTCCCTCTCTCGCCCTCCTCTCTCTCTCCCTATCTCCCATTTTGGTGATACCTAGTCAGTTCCCGTTTGAATCAATTACCGTTGCTAAGTTACCTAAGGTGATTTGTTTCCACTAGAATAATAAGAACAGAACAATTTTTTGGTTGTGATACATTCAATGTCACAGCTTTATGAAATTTGAATGTCCCTGCGTTTGAACTCGGTCCTTTGCGGTTGCAATAAATCAAAGTACTTTGCCCAGCGGGTTCATTCCCAGATCATCGATGAAATATTTGCTAGAAATACCACATGAATAAAGTGTTGAATCTTTCAGAAACAAAGTGATTGGCTGTATCGTAAGAAGTGAGAAGTGGATCCGATTAGAATGAAAAATAAAATCCTTTTGCCTGCTCTGATTCGAGATTCGATTCTAAAAGAATCGTGATTCGTCTGGATTCGCCGGGTCCTACAACAAACCACTCCAACCCCATTAAATATCAAAGGTATATTAACTAAAATAACTTCCTTTCCTCATGTTTGGGTTCCAGCGCTTTTTAAATTTTCCTCTTTTTGGGGGTGGTGGAGGGGATGGGGCGTTGTCTCGTCTTTACGTCGTTCTATACGTTTGCATATCAACACTTTGCTACTCTGCTGGTGTTGACTTAGCAAACATCTGACAAAGAGTATACCAGCTAACGTAGTATTCTAGCTAACGTAGTGTTAATAATAAAAACACTTTGGTCTGCCGCTGGTCCTTATCACGTCTTTCATGTTAGTAGCCTTGATTTATCCTGAGTAGTAGGAGAGGGTAAGATCGTGCCTTTTTAGGCCTCATGGGGCATCTCATATGTGATGTCATAGACACGTGGCCGAGTCACGACATATTTTTAGTGTGCATATGCAGTGCCTGTTGTAAAGGCGACACGAGTTTCTGTAGTTTATTTTGTATACTGAGGCCGCCATCTTAGCTTCTAAGGTATCACGTGGTTGCTATGTGATCCAAAGGCCTGCAATATGACGGGAATATGTGCTGAGAGTGCATTCCTTTATAAAAGAATAAATTTAATTTTCCAAAAAGTCCCGACAATCCCTCGAAATCACCAAAAAGAATCCCAAACTACTGACATGGGTTAGGATTTCACCAGAATCCTCCTTTTCTCCAATAAAATAGCATCACAAAGATAAAACTCTTCCAGCTTGGAGGCTCTTCTAAGCTACTGGAGTAAACCCCCGGGAAAATTGAATGCACCCAGGGATACCTCTCGGTCCTAGAGCACTACGTCCCACTGTTATAAGTAGGCCTGTAGGGGAATCCTAGATTTAGTGGGAAATCCGAGCCAAATAAATAGTTGTCGGGTTGTTTGTGGTAATTCTAGGAAGTAACCGAAGATTCTGGGTAATTAGATTGACTCTTATTCAAAGGAACGCGCATTATAACACTACGTGCTATTATTATTCGAAAAAAGTAAGGTTCTATCTCAATCTTCTGTCATCTTTGGTTCGATATTCGGTAATTTCCTTTTTTTAATAGTTTAGCCACCCTGTTTTGCATTTTCTGGAATCCCCGTTGAAAAACAACGAGAAAACCTTACTAGCATATAAATCTCACTCGACTTCCTATTACATCACCAGGGCTCTCAAGGAATGGCGAGTGATCACTCACACTCGCCTGATAATCGCCTAAATGTCTAAAGTGGCGAGCGATTGATCACTCGTCTCTTACTGGTTGAGAGCTGGAGGCCAGAGCACTGGCTTTTGTCTTCAGCAGTTAATTTACAGATGATTCAGCAATATTAAAATGCCCTTTGTTCATATATATTAAATTGTTTTAGTTTACTGGAGAATGCCCAGAGGCATTCTCCAGTAAATTGAAACAATTTAATACATGTAATTATGAACTATATGCCTCAACATGTCCAGACTTGTCATATAGGTAAAATAGAGGTAAAAATAATCTAGCCGTCTACCAGTCAAGTGCCTAGATATGTCAAAATCTTCACATCATGCATAACAGTAAATTCAAAGAAATGAATATGCAGTTACTATCACTCGCCATCACTCGCCTGATCTTAATTACAGGCGAGTGACATATCACTCGCCACCGATTTGCTCCTCGAGAGGCCTGCATCACTCGTCTATTCAGGATAAATCTCACTCGACTTTCTATTACATCACTCGTTTATTCAGGATAAATCTCACTCGACTTTCTATTGCATCATTCATCTATTCAGGATAAATTTCTTTCGACTTTCTTTTACATCACTCGTCTATGCAGGATAAATCTCACTCGACTTTCTATTACATCACTCGTCTATTCAGGATAAACCTCACACAATTTTCTATTACATCACTCATCTTTTCAGGATAAATTTCTTTCGACTTTCTGTTGCATCACTCCTCTATGCAGGATAAATCTCACTCGACTTTCTGTTACATCACTCGTCTATTCAGGATTCATTTAATTATTTTGTATTTTTGTTTTAATTTTTATTTTAATTTATTCGAGGGTGTTTGATGAAAATATAGAGCTATAAATATCAGTAGTGATTACCTATGGTTTATGAGACATTACCTATATTCATCTAGCCCTTTTTTCTTCCATAAAATCCCTACTTTAAAACTGGTAAAGCACGATCAATCGATAACATTTCTAAAGTTGTCCGAAGTCTGCACAATTGTAATCTGATGAAAAACACCCCCAATGTAACTGCTTGGAGAGTTAATAAAAGGGCGAACCGAATCGGAAATTTGACTGAGAATCGATTCTCGAATCGAATAGGGACAGAATCACAAAGCCTTTCTTTTTTCGAATTGAATCGGCTGAATAATAACGTTCTCGGTGTTATGCTCTCTCTCTCCCTCTCGCTCTGTCCATCTCTCTCCTTCTCGCTGTCTCTCTGTTTCCTCTCTGTCTCTCAATCTCCCTCTCTCTCACTCTCTCTTCCCATCTCTCTCCACCTCCCCTCTTTCATCCCTTCTCTCTCCCTCTCCCTCTCTCGCCCTCCTCTCTCTCTCCCTATCTCCCATTTTGGTGATACCTAGTCAGTTCCCGTTTGAATCAATTACCGTTGCTAAGTTACCTAAGGTGATTTGTTTCCACTAGAATAATAAGAACAGAACAATTTTTTTGGTTGTGATACATTCAATGTCACAGCTTTATGAAATTTGAATGTCCCTGCGTTTGAACTCGGTCCTTTGCGGTTGCAATAAATCAAAGTACTTTGCCCAGCGGGTTCATTCCCAGATCATCGATGAAATATTTGCTAGAAATACCACATGAATAAAGTGTTGAATCTTTCAGAAACAAAGTGATTGGCTGTATCGTAAGAAGTGAGAAGTGGATCCGATTAGAATGAAAAATAAAATCCTTTTGCCTGCTCTGATTCGAGATTCGATTCTAAAAGAATCGTGATTCGTCTGGATTCGCCGGGTCCTACAACAAACCACTCCAACCCCATTAAATATCAAAGGTATATTAACTAAAATAACTTCCTTTCCTCATGTTTGGGTTCCAGCGCTTTTTAAATTTTCCTCTTTTTGGGAGTGATGGAGGGGATGGGGCCTTGTCTCGTCTTTACGTCGTTCTATACGTTTGCATATCAACACTTTGCTACTCTGCTGGTGTTGACTTAGCAAACATCTGACAAAGAGTATACCAGCTAACGTAGTATTCTAGCTAACGTAGTGTTAATAATAAAAACACTTTGGTCTGCCGCTGGTCCTTATCACGTCTTTCAGGTTAGTAGCCTTGATTTATCCTGAGTAGTAGGAGAGGGTAAGATCGTGCCTTTTTAGGCCTCATGGGGCATCTCATATGTGATGTCATAGACACGTGGCCGAGTCACGACATATTTTTAGTGTGCATATGCAGTGCCTGTTGCAAAGGCGACACGAGTTTCTGTAGTTTATTTTGTATACTGAGGCCGCCATCTTAGCTTCTAAGGTATCACGTGGTTGCTATGTGATCCAAAGGCCTGCAATATGACGGGAATATGTGCTGAGAGTGCATTCCTTTATAAAAGAATAAATTTAATTTTCCAAAAAGTCCCGACAATCCCTCGAAATCACCAAAAAGAATCCCAAACTACTGACATGGGTTAGGATTTCACCAGAATCCTCCTTTTCTCCAATAAAATAGCATCACAAAGATAAAACTCTTCCAGCTTGGAGGCTCTTCTAAGCTACTGGAATAAACCCCCGGGAAAATTGAATGCACCCAGGGATACCTCTCGGTCCTAGAGCACTACGTCCCACTGTTATAAGTAGGCCTGTAGGGGAATCCTAGATTTAGTGGGAAATCCGAGCCAAATAAATAGTTGTCGGGTTGTTTGTGGTAATTCTAGGAAGTAACCGAAGATTCTGGGTAATTAGATTGACTCTTATTCAAAGGAACGCGCATTATAACACTACGTGCTATTATTATTCGAAAAAAGTAAGGTTCTATCTCAATCTTCTGTCATCTTTGGTTCGATATTCGGTAATTTCCTTTTTTTAATAGTTTAGCCACCCTGTTTTGCATTTTCTGGAATCCCCGTTGAAAAACAACGAGAAAACCTTACTAGCAAATAAATCTCACTCGACTTCCTATTACATCACCAGGGCTCTCAAGGAATGGCGAGTGATCACTCACACTCGCCTGATAATCGCCTAAATGTCTAAAGTGGCGAGCGATTGATCACTCGTCTCTTACTGGTTGAGAGCTGGAGGCCACAGCACTGGCTTTTGTCTTCAGCAGTTAATTTACAGATGATTCAGCAATATTAAAATGCCCTTTGTTCATATATATTAAATTGTTTTAGTTTACTGGAGAATGCCCAGAGGTATTCTCCAGTAAATTGAAACAATTTAATACATGTAATTATGAACTATATGCCTCAACATGTCCAGACTTGTCATATAGGTAAAATAGAGGTAAAAATAATCTAGCCGTCTACCAGTCAAGTGCCTAGATATGTCAAAATCTTCACATCATGCATAACAGTAAATTCAAAGAAATGAATATGCAGTTACTATCACTCGCCATCACTCGCCTGATCTTAATTACAGGCGAGTGACATATCACTCGCCACCGATTTGCTCCTCGAGAGGCCTGCATCACTCGTCTATTCAGGATAAATCTCACTCGACTTTCTATTACATCACTCGTTTATTCAGGATAAATCTCACTCGACTTTCTATTGCATCATTCATCTATTCAGGATAAATTTCTTTCGACTTTCTTTTACATCACTCGTCTATGCAGGATAAATCTCACTCGACTTTCTATTATATCACTCGTCTATTCAGGATAAACCTCACACAATTTTCTATTACATCACTCATCTTTTCAGGATAAATTTCTTTCGACTTTCTATTGCATCACTCCTCTATGCAGGATAAATCTCACTCGACTTTCTGTTACATCACTCGTCTATTCAGGATTCATTTAATTATTTTGTATTTTTGTTTTAATTTTTATTTTAATTTATTCGAGGGTGTTTGATGAAAATATAGAGCTATAAATATCAGTAGTGATTACCTAAGGTTTATGAGACATTACCTATATTCATCTAGCCCTTTTTTCTTCCATAAAATCCCTACTTTAAAACTGGTAAAGCACGATCAATCGATAACATTTCTAAAGTTGTCCGAAGTCTGCACAATTGTAATCTGATGAAAAACACCCCCAATGTAACTGCTTGGAGAGTTAATAAAAGGGCGAACCGAATCGGAAATTTGACTGAGAATCGATTCTCGAATCGAATAGGGACAGAATCACAAAGCCTTTCTTTTTTCGAATTGAATCGGCTGAATAATAACGTTCTCGGTGTTATGCTCTCTCTCTCCCTCTCGCTCTGTCCATCTCTCTCCTTCTCGCTGTCTCTCTATTTCCTCTCTGTCTCTCCATCTCCCTCTCTCTCACTCTCTCTTCCCATCTCTCTCCACCTCCCCTCTTTCATCCCTTCTCTCTCCCTCTCCCTCTCTCGCCCTCACTCTCTCTCTCTATCTCCCTCTCCCACCACCCCTCTCTCTTCTCTTTCTCACTCCCCACTCTCTCTCCCTCTCGCTGTCCTCCCTCTCTATTTCTCTATCGCTCTCTCTCTCCTTTTCTCCCCTGTCTCTCCCTCACTCTCTCTCTCTATCTCCCTCTCCCACCACCCCTCTCTCTTCTCTTTCTCCCTCCCCATCTCTCTCCCTCTCTCCGTCTGTCTCTCTCCACTCTCCGGCTCTCCTCTGCCTACCCATCTCTCTCCATCTCTGAATGATTCCCTCTCCCACACCCCATCCCTCGCTTTCTCTCTCCACTCTCTCACTTTCTATTACTTTCTCCCTCCCCCCCCATCTCTCTCTCCCTCTTCTCTCTCTCTCCCCACCCCCCCCCCCTCTCCTCTCTCTCTCCTTCTCTCCCCTCGCCTGTAGAGGCTAATGACATCATGGAACAGTGGGAATTCTGCGGAAATGGATGAAGAGATGGACCATTATGACACGATCGTTGTTAATCGGGGGCCAATTTGATTTAACCCATTGACCAATAAACGTTATATTATTGAATGTTCCAAATTATCAACGTCATTGGAGCGATGTCAAACTAGGCATTTTTAAGAATATAATATTTGAGGTCATATACTGAAATTTACGAAACTTATTTAGTAAATTAGATCTGGACCTACACAAGCACCTAATGTGTTTGTTTATTTATTAATGTATACAGCCATATCAGCATTTTAGACAATATCGTTGCGTCAAATGAAAGTGATTCGTAAATTTCACAATAAACTGGGATCTCGTTGGAGAGTTGGAGAGGCTCTCTATCAAGCGTTCATGTCTGTAAGCAGTCAGTTTAAAAAAGGACTCCGACACTGTCACGAGCTGTGCGTTTACACACTTCTCTCGGAGTGTTAATCCAGAATACCGTCCATTTATGATGTCCCTTTGCTCACAAAATATACAGATATTCTTTCAGGCTGCAGTTATAGGTATTTCAATCTATAAGTATTGTATTCACATTAACAGAACATCAAGATACTAAGACAAAGAGCGGGACTAGGCTACAGCTGCGGTGTGTCTGCATTGATACATTTGTAATTATTTAGTACACAAACATGTCTTATCGTGATGGTAGTGTGATCAAAGATTCGCTCAGATCAGGTCTCTATTAACCCTTTACCCAACGAAGTGACCGCATCCGCCCGCGTAATATGCAAATTCAGCAGTTGAAAAAATATTATTTTTCCAAAGATTTCAACAAAACCATATCATGGCACCCCTCGTTGGAACGAGCTCGACGAGCTCGTTCCAACGAAGGGTCACTTGATATGGTTTTGTTGAATTTTTTTTTAAATTTCAAAAAATGATATTTAAAATAATAAATTTTGATATCGTTTGCGTTGGGTAAAGAGTTAAGAAACATTTCTTGCATTAATTCAAAGAAAATGAATGTTGGTGGTCTTTTTAACTTTACTCGGAAGGAATACTTCAGTTCAACGGAAGTGCGAACCGTTGATTCGCTTTTCAGTCCAAATGAAAAATCTGTCATCTGGATGTATAAATAGGCAATGGACTATTTGCGGGCTATACTAGTTCTATGCCATCACGCTGTCAGATTCTTTAAGAATGTGACTGGGGGATTGAGAGCTTGGCTTGTCTTTGTATATAAAAAAATACTGATTATTTTCACTTTAATACAACACTGAAAGAGTTATTGTGTGGTATAACTGTGATAGACATGAACAGTATACAATGCTGTAACCTAATCTACGCCCATACAGGAGGGTGGTTAGACTGCATGGAGTAAAAGAAATGAGCTTCCGCTGCCAATGGCAGCAGACAGAATTTATGTCCCGTCGATTCCCTTTGTCGAGAGGTTTTCACACCCGTGGGTTGTGGCTCGGCGCTCATCCAGTTTCAATTTTAAAAGTTTTATATCAACTGGATACCAAGAGAACTTAGGCTTCTGTGGAACAGTTGTCGTGGACTGGTCGTAATCCACGCGTGATGTCCACGCATGCGTTTACCTGGTTATAAAAATCATCATCAGCAAAATTTTATTTAATGATTCCAGGTATCACTGAAGCATGTTCAGAGCATAAATGACTGATACAAAAGACTAATTTACTGTTGTAAAATTGACAATCTACACTATTCGCATTGAGTCCAATTTAATTTCAATTGTTTTAAACTTGGCATATTTCTTCGTCGTCGTGTGACAGCAAGCCTCTCTTATAGAAGTTGTTAACAAGTTGCCTTTATTCATTGTTTTCCTCCATTGTTTATTTAATCTCTATTCACTAGGTTAATAAGGCATATCATTAAGATCCAGTGAAAGCTTACTTTATTCTTTATATCAAGTAATCTTGTTATGACATGACGCATTTATTATATTGTATATATAGCCTTGATCACAAGTACGAATTCAGTTATAATTTGGATTTCCAACCGTCACTCTGCTTCATTTTATTGGGAAATCCCGGGAGCTATTGCTGTAAAATTGTTCGGATATCCAACAAGTCCGGTTATTAAATGCTGATTGCAATTAGATATTTGGAATACCAGATTCGCTATTAAATTGTTACCATCTTTAATTTGTCTCCGAGTCATCAGTTGAACACCATTGTTTCACAGCAGATATCGACAGTCGTTTCCCACGGTTATACCAGGCATGGATGGGCTGAATTTGATTATTTACCAGGAAATGGACGGGGTAAGAGCATCGCCTCATCTTCCAGTTTGCACCGCCGCTGGACTAAGACCAACTGAATGTCATCAAAATAGATAAAAAATGCCTTCTATAATTATCTGTTTGGTACACATCAGGCATTAAAGATGAAACTCGATTAAATTACACTTACCTTAGAATTCCGTTCCATTGTGGGAAAACTATAATAGTTAATATTTTTCTAATAACGACTTCGAAATTTTATAAATCTCTACAGGGTTGTCTGATGCTGACAAATCGACAGGTAATTACTTCACATCCCTTTCAGACAAACGTGTCTACAGAAATGGAAAAATTAAAAGTTGACTACCAGTGAATGTATTTAATGGATCGGCATGGCACTGTGACGCTGTATAGATTTCTAGAATATGTTGCCAAGCTTGACAATGTGAAAGAGCTATTGTTTTGACGACAAGCGATCGTATTTATTTTAAGTGTGCATAAATATAAAAAGGGTCAACGTTTGATTTTTTCTGCAGAAGTTGAATGCGAGTTTGAAGAAATTATTTTTTCTGAACAATTTATATAAGTTTTTGTCATTTCTTTTCTTACTTTCTCAAGTGATTCGACGCTTTCACTTATCACTGAGAGCGGTAATTTATTTGAAGCAGATTGACGACGTTTGATGACGTAAGCATAGGTTATGCCCCCTCATTGGAACGAGCTCGTCGAGCTCGTTCCAATGAGGGGGCCATAACCTATGTTTTTGAGACAAAAAATGAAAATAATAGTTATTCAAGAATTTATATTAGTGTTTGTCATTTCTTGTCATATTTTATCACGTGATCCGACCTTTTCACCTAACATTGAAAGCAGTAATTCATTTGAAGTTGATCGACGCCGTTTGATCATGTGTAACCGATTACGCTGTGACTGTAGTCACAGCTCAACAGCTTTCACCCCTTCACGTGAAAACTAGTTACACTGAAGAAACTTTCCAATATCGGCACTTTTTTATTGTCAATAATACCTAGAATATGTTGTTAATATTCGATTTGTATTGCTCAGAGACTTCAAGTTTATTAATTTATTTCGAAGGTTGACGGCCTTTTTGACAGCCAGGAAAAGTTCGTGTCGGACAGTTGTAAGGGTTGAGAAAGCCGAAGTACCTTGGCGAGAACCACCGTCAGACTCCCCAACGTAGTAACTCCACAATAGCGGGGTTAGCACTGGTTGAAGACAGGTGCACATCGACGTGCAGTAGTCCATAATACACAGCGCCACAGTGCAATACCGTAACTAATTAGCCACCGCGCCCTTCAGAGACATCAAAGTATATTCCTAAACCCTTTATCCAACGTAACGGCCAAAACCCGACTAGCGATATTTACAAAAATCACCAAACAATTTTCATTATTTTTTTCATTTTTGTCGCAAAACATTTTTGAGACAAAAACTGGAAATATTTAGTTATTCAAGTGTCTCTGCCTTTCGTGTTAGGTAAAGGGTTAAAAGGCAATCGGTTACAGAGAGTCGTCGGGAATTTGGAGACCTCCATAAGTTTGTTTTTCAGTTGACCATTGCTTATTTATCGCAGCCTACTGCATCCCGAAAAGAGTTCCACACACCCAGTTGTATTCCGTCAATCGGAATGTAAGTTATCTCCCCCCGAAATCGTAGAACTGGTCTATGCATCTGCGGTTAGTTAAGCTCTTTCGGTTGGTATGCCAAGATGTTGTGTCGCGTAGCCTATATTAAGTGCGATCCAAAGACATTCACTGAACAACGAACCCTAACCCTGTAAAGTGAACGGATATTTGATGAAGATAATTCACATTTTCTTGTTTTTCTTTGTGTTTATTTGCTGCTCCACTTTTAGTGATTTCGTCCCCAACCATTAGTGGTTATGTTATCCCAAATCTATTTAAAAAAACCCGTTTAAAGCCGACAAAGCAATTGCAAATACAGTTAAAACTAGAAGTCCTGTCATGAAATGCGCACAAATAGCACGTTGATCTGCGCGTTAATATACGCGGCGTTATGGCCATAGTAAAGCTATCAAATTCTGTTCATACGGCTTGTGCACAAGCAATGTTTCAGCCAATGGACATCCGGGTAACCCGGAGGTCCATTGGCAGAAACATTGCATGTGTTTGCCATGAATAACCTGGAGAACCTGCCGTGATTTGGATGCCATTCGATATGGCAATTCCAACGCGCAATTAAGCCTAGATAAGCGCACTATTCGTGACAGGACTTCTACTTTTAACTGTAAGGTAATTTCACGTTATGAGATTACAGTAACGTTGTGTATATATTTGCTTAAAAGGTTCCATTAAATATAAAGCTTTCAACAAGATATTTTACTTTTAGTGAGATTCGCACAAACATGCTACAGCAATACCAAATTACAAAATTATGAAAACAAATAGACTTTAACACGTGCCCATCCGAAAGCGACCACTGTCACCTATATTATGATGATTATCTGTACGATCTGGTATGCGCAAATGAAACCTACCATCTGATTAATTATCGGAAAGGCCTCAGAGAGCCCTTTCCATCAATTAACCAAGTGATAGAGTTTCAAGCATGTCATAATTTGTATTAAACTTCCTCGCATACAGGCGTAAATAGAGGTCCTCCATATATGGCTAAACTGGGCGTGGTAGTTCACGACTTCAGTCTGACCAGCGGTAATTGCATTATGTCGTTTGGAAACGCGCTTTATCCCAATTCGCTTGCATGTTCCCATGTTGGCGCTATGCACTAAGGTGTACTGCACATCGATGATGCACTTGTCTTCAATCCCTACCAGCTCTGCATGTGACAGGCGTTTACTCGCCACTGCTCAGTAGTTGTCTCCGGATACTCCGACTTCCACATCTTTAAATCTAACCGACACCACATGACACTGGCTAATGGAAGTTTCGTTACAACCATGCCGATCAATTGTAGAGAAGGACTTGCTTTATATCCCACTGCTTGGTAGTTCTCTCCGGATACTCGTACTTCCCCACCTCTAAAACTGACCGACACCACATGACACTGGCTAATGAAAGAATCGTTACAACCATACCGAACACCTGTAGAGAAGGACTTGCTTTATATCCCACTGCTCGGTAGTTCTCTCCGGATACTCGTACTTCCCACCTTTAAAACTGACCGACACCATATGACACTGGCTAATGAAAGTATCGTTACAACCATACCGAACAATTGTATAGAAGGACTTGCTTTATATCCCATTGCTCGGTAGTTCTCTCCGGATACTCGGACTTCCCCACCTTTAAAACTGACCGACACCATGTGGCACTGGCTAATGCAAGTATCGTTACAACCATACCAAACTATTGTAGAAAATGACTTGATTTATATCCCAAGGCTGTTAACTAACGCACACATGGTTGGTTAGTGGAATTCGTCATTTTTTGGAAGCAATAAAAAACATGCACGCATTTTTACAGCTGAACTGGTCACCACGCCCCTCCCAGTAACAGAAAATAGTTTTCCTTCCAGTCGTGAGATGTCAACAATCTAATTATCCAACTGTGTACCACTCATGCAAAATGGGTTAACATTCGTTTTGTTTTATTTTCAAAGGTAACTAACTTAGAATTCACGATTGATGTTCAATTCAACAGTCACTTTCATGACGAGATTTTGTTTTCATGTTCCAAATTCCATTTAATTCCTGTTCTGCATGTCTGACCTAAAGAAAATATTATCAAAACATTGTGCATTTTGATCAACACTGTGTTGATTTTGTAGCATTGAGCACGTTCAGAGTTTGGCATTTCTCTCCAGTGAAACACACAACACAACCCCCCCCCCCCCCCCCTCAAAAAAAAAAAAAAAAATACAATCAAGTCTTTTCGTATTTAAAACTAATTAGATATATTCAGTACGTGTAGAGTGGATTGTAGAGTTATCACCCAAGCTATAACTTTCAAATTTTGTACATATCGACAAAAACAGAAGTAATGTTTCAGCCAATGGACCTCCGGGTTTAACCTGGAGGTCCATTGGCTGAAACTTTGCTTGTACTGATTCTGCCTTTCAACAAATTTGCAATTATTGCTTGGGTGGAATCTCCACTCTGCGGGTGATTTAGTGATAATACACTCTCCACGTACTGTATTACATCGACATTCTCCAGAAATGCCACTGTTGGTTGTTTTTAAAATCAAAGAATTAAACGTCACTGCTTTTCCATCAAAATCAGGTTTCTGGATCTTCATTTATCATTGGGTTATTCTTTACATTGAATTGATCCAATGAGTATTAAGCGTCAACAAAAGAAATGTTTCATCTGCTTGTTTCCTCCCCGTAATCTTTTGTTGACATTTTGGGCGATAAAGCATTTAATCTGCTTCAATAACTGTAATATTTTGCCAAAGATTTAGATCGAACTTTTTTTTCTTTTTTACATATTTCCATTCTTGTTCGTCCTTAAACAATAATAATTTGTCGCTTTAACTAATATTTAAAAAAAAAAATGTTTCGACTTCGAGCGCTAGTCTTGTGACCAGTGTTTTCAGAAAAGCCAACCAGAAGTTGAATTGTCGATTAGTTCAGGGCCGATAACTCACTTTCCGATAGACGCAGTATCGAGCAGTGGTTTTGGAACCGTTGTTTTCGCAAACGAATGATTCAAAGTACCTCCGATAATGGTTCCGCTAATTGCAAACGACGCATTGGTTTCAGTCACGTAATTCCAGGCATAAAAGCTAGAACTGTTTACTTCTCTATCCATTTAGGCACTCTTATTGGTTTTTTTTTATTCTTCACTTATCAGCAAAAACAGTATTTTGTTATTTTTAACAGCGTTGTTTTATCTGTTCACGCCAATCCTGTTCTTGTCCTACTGATACAGTACGGCCGCCGGTAACCGAGTGGGCAATATTTCCCCGAACACAATAATATTATATTCCAAACACTAATTATAGGAGAAATCATCAAAAAATTAATTAATAAAGCACCGCCTAGAGCCCCGTTCTTCATTTATTAAAATTTTGTGAATGATGGTTTTTATTTCCTGGTAAACGCTTGCGTGGACTTCTCTGCCCGCTCGTGGATTACGACCAGCCCACGGTGACTGTACTGTACTATCTCGATAATGAACTATATCGTACCTCCTACAAGTATCTGGAAATTTCATTGCTTCAAAGCCGTCACATGCAGACTGCATATAAAACCATACACAACCTGTCAACATCAATATACGCTGACAGCTATGGGTAATCTCCCCTTTATTCATTGATTATTCAAAATGGCGGCAGCCGATAAACGCTTCAAGTTGAAAGATTGAGTATTGGAAGCCCATATTTGGTATGAAGTGCAGGTTAGGCAACTTAAAAGGCTTCATATTCTGTGGATGTGTGTCATGTTACCTCGAAATGAAACTGTTTGGTATGTATAAATTTGCCTTGTTACAATTTATGGTGTCTGTAGACACTCTCCCATAAATTGTAACAAGGCAAAGACACGTGAACACATTGTGAGAATTCTCTCATTTAATTTTGATCGCTGTTGTTATAAGTTCTGTGCATCAATGCAGCAGTCGGTAAGATATATTCGTTACAGAGTTTGTTGGTGGCCTAATATGGTATATGTGGTGTCAGTTAATTCCATATTCCATATAATATGAAATTAACTGACGCCATATGTACCATATTAGGCCACCAACAAACTGTGCAACTAATACTATACGACAGGTGCAATACCCGTTCTAGCTATGTCGATTCGAAAAGTTGCTCGTACAAACCGACGACTTTTCTGGGTTTGTGAACCATTGAAGACGACACTTTGGACCGTAGTCTGTCGAGAACTAATGAAAATATCACTGAGCTCGGTTCATGTCTAGTCGAGTGTGCCTTAGAGTTGGAGCAACGTTTGGTTCAAGTGTCAGCTAATGATTCGAGGACACTTCAGTTTTTGTGGATCACTGAAGATGTATGTTGTGGGGGTGGGTTATTATGTACCAGTGTTCGTGGGTCTCAGTGTGGACCCCTGTGTCCGCATACCGCTAATAGGGAATGGAGAGAGCAGTGTCGATGGCTGCTAAAAGAAACACCATTTCCCTACCCACTAGAGGTGTTATCATCCATTCAATGCACCACTATTATGGTTTAATCCCGGAAACGGGTATTCCCGGGTTCCCGGTTCCCGGTTCAGAAAACCGGTTTCGTAAAATCAAGAATACGGAACCGGGAATCACGCATGACACTGTTTGTGTTGAACTGAAGTTTTTCAGAATTGAAAAACTGCCCCAAAGTAACTTTGTAAGATTTCGTCAGCCCTTCCACGACTGAACGTTTTACAATCCTGCTTTCTGAAGAATCTTTTTTCTCCAATCATTTCCAGTGGACTCATTTCTTCAACAGCAAGGTGTTCACTCGCTTCAAAGTTCAAACTCGCCTTCATTTTCAGAATAATTAGTATCACTTACTATTCAGTATCTCCTTCAACATCCACTCCTTCTTCACTACCTTCATCCATCTCCTCTGCTTGAGGCCAGCGAGGAAGGAGTTGAGGCCAGGAAAAAATGGTGATAAAATAACAATTCTGAAAATGAAGACGAGCTGGAAGCGGGTTTGGGTTTTCACACTTCTCTTAGAAAAAGAACTTTTCCGTATGGAGCAGGGGAGGGGGTGGAAAACATTTGCAAAACACTGATACCGGGGGGGGGGGGGGTGGTGGTGGCCAAGGAGGACAAAAAAATGGGTTATATACGATTATAACACTGTTATTTCGGCTGAGCTATGATTCGGCTTATAGTGATACAATGTATGACATATTGAATAATGCAAGTTAAAATGCATCACTGATTGCAATTATCAAACACTGCACTCTAGGGATAAGTTATCTTGAGGGTGTTCTGTTTGATTAAAGTTCTAATATGTTCACTCTGGTGAGATCGGCTGGCTTAGATGAGGAGCAAAGACAATTATGTGAAGCTAGGAACAGTTACAGATTTCAGCTGCAGGAACAATTCTGTACAACGATGTATCCAGACCTATTACAAAAACACCAATGACTCTTATTGCCATTGTAGGAAGTATGTAACACAGAAACTACTAAACATTGAACCTGATTGAACTGCTAATTTATTTCAAACACATCTGAGAACACAGGTGTCAACAAAATCATGTACCAGACCTTCTAGGGCTGGACTTAAAATAAGTAATAAATCCCCCCCCCCCCCCCAACCCAGCCATGCCCCACCCAAACCTTCGTCAAAAAAATAAACAAATACATAAATGACTAAACTCATTGCTTTTTGCATACACATACCGTGGAACCTCTCTTGAGAGACCAACATTTTTGCCAGACAAAATGGGTCTTTCAGACAGGTGGTCTGTCAAGACCACCTGTCTTGAAAGCCCACTTTTGTCTGGCCGAAATGGTATGTTGTCCTGTGTTGTCCACATAAAACACGCTCTAGCACAAAAGAGGTGGTTCCTCAAAAAGGTGGTCTCTCAAGAGAAGTTCCACTGTATATATGAATGGAGAACGCAGTGGGTTCTGATGGGTTGAGTAATTTATGATATTTAACCCTTTACATAACATTTTTTTGTAAAATAAAAAAATAAAAATTCTCATATAACCATTACTGTTCCAATAAGGTTACTTGAAATAAACACATGTATGGCTAACATTAGAACTGGCTCGAAGAGTCAGTTCTAATGTTATCCATATTCGTGTGGCTTTATTGTGGGATATATTTGGATATATAATCCTCTTTGAATGTTGTTGGTTTATTTTGGTTACATTTATTGTGGCCACTATGTTAGGTAAGCGGTTAATGCCTCTACCTGAGTGTTACATGAAATTTACACAGATTGAAATACTTTTAGGAATGACTCCGAATGACCAGGCTGCATAGAGATTTTTTTTGGCTACAAAACAAACACTTTGATATTGAAGTATACTTTCTCATCCGCAATTATCTCTCTTCATGTCAGTCCATGCTGGTTCATGCATGTAGTAAAAAAATCAACAATTTGTATGATATTTTAAAAAGCTCTCTGAACTCTGTCGAATACCATATATATTGTTGGTTTCTACAACATGTCTGAACACATGGAGAGATAACTATAGGTAAACAGTTAATGATATGACATTCAAGAGTGTTAATGAATTACAATAGAACATGCCTTAAGAGACCGATGTCTTTGGAGACCGTGTTTTATATGGATATACCTGAACATACCAGCTTTACTCTATATTTGATTTGTTATGGGAGACCATCTGCCTTAAGAGACCACTTTGGTCTGATAAAACGGATGTTCTTTCAAGACCTGTCCTACTGTACAAGGTCAATCACTCAATACTGTATGATAAAATTGGTTATGGTGCAGTATAATGGGAAGGATGATGCAGAAGCATGTATTTAGTGGGGGTGGGTGGTTCAGATAACCCCGTAAAAAAATTGTAAAACTAGAAAAAAATTACATGGGGTGGGTGGGTGGGTCCTCCGACTGGTCAAAAACAAAAAATCGGCATCGGTGTCTACAAATTTTTTCCTAACCCCCCTCCCCCTCCCCCCTCCCCCCCCCCGCATTGCATGGAGATAACAGATTGCCAAAAAAATATCTTCATTTTTACGAGAATAGAAGCGTCTTGTTGGGGATGCGGTGGCTCGGTTGATAGAGGAGCAGGCTGCAAGCCGATTGTTCCTCGGTTCAAATCCCACCTGCGGCAACCGCATTCTATCATTGGGCAAGACACTGCACCCTTTGCCCACGTGGGGGCACGGTGGCGTTGTGTACTAAAGCGTACTGCACGTCGATGGTGCACTTGTCTTCGGTCAATGCTAACCCTGCCTTTGTGGAGTCAATATGTTGAGGAACCTGACAGTTGCTGGCCGCTGTTCAGTGGTTCGCTGTGGGTATTCCGGCTTCCTCCACCCGTAAAATTGTGCGACACGAGGTGACCATGGCTTTCGAAAGTGTCGTTAAACCCCAATAAATAAATAAATACGCATCTTATTACACGCGTAAAAAGTCACGGATATTATCCCTGTTCCCGGTTCCCGATTCTGAGTGTAATTTCATTCCCCTTCCCGTTGCTATAGAAAACTGGGAATATATTAAACCCAAATCACTATTGGACCCGTGTTCATCTTTAACACCTAAAGACAATTGGTTCTGCTAGTCTCCACTGTAGATGTCTAGCATTAAAGCTACTGACCTCGAACACAAGTACTGCTGACACCATCGTTACGATTTCCACAGCCGCTATGATCACTGCTGTGAACTCTGAATCCTATGATTCCTCCAGTCAATGACACTTAAAATTAGAAGTCCTGTCACGAACTGTGCGCTTAGGCTTGATTGCGCGTAGGAATTGCGCGCAATTGTCACATCAAATGGCTTCCAAATCACGGCAGATTCTCCTGATTCCTCATAGCAAACACAGGTAATGTTTCTGCCAATGGTTACCCGGAGGTCCATTGGCTGAAACATTGCTTGTGCAAGGCCATATGTACAGAATTTGATAGCCTTACTATGGTCACAACGCGTCGATTAACGCTCAAATCGATGTGCTATTTGTGCGCATTTCATGACGGGACTTCTAGTTTTAACTGTAAATGTTACCACTGCTATCTTTGTCCAACAGGTCCATTGTCTCTATTAGTCAATCGGTTCTGCTCTACTTTACCTGAAGGCCGTGAAGCGCTATCGAGGTGTTAGAGTTGGGCTACAGCGACTACCCGTTCGATTCTTCGACTCACTTGGAAAGAAGGGATTTCACAGACATCGTTTTATTACACGCCTGTTCTATGTAATCCCCATCTACAGCAACAATAAACCATGCGGAAATTGAAAATCTGTTCCGCACATTTGTGCCGAACGGAAATCGTTGACGGACTATTTTTAAATTGAAGCGAAATGTCACAGGAATTTTCTACAAATCGTGCACGGCAATTACAGTTTGAATCCAGTGGCTGCGCCAGAGTTACAAAAGTGAGAGGGTAGAGTTGGGTATTGCCCGCCGCGGAGCGGCGGCCTCGGCGCGCAACGCCGAGTCGGGGTGGGTGTTGCGGTGCAGGGGTAAAACTCGACGTCTGGAGCCTATTGTTCTAACCTTCCGCGCTGGCACTCGTTCCATATCGATTAACCCATTCACACAGGCGTGTCGTTCTGTGTATTTCTTCTTCTTATGAAGTCATATAGATGTTCACATTCTGGTCAACCCACAACTTCATTCGTCATCCCTGTGACGCATGTTATGGGCAAACATTGGTGGAGGGGAGGGGGTTGTATGTACGTGGGGTAAAAGCACGAAAATTCAAAAATACTTTACCAACTTTATTGTCACATTTCACATATCAATTGGTGTTACCGCAACCAGTCTTGTGTACCTTCAGACTCGAACGCCGTTAATATCCTCTGCCGCAGCTGTTACACACGAAACGGGTTGGTCCATATTTCCATTTTTCATGCTCCGTTGGCCTGGCCATAGGTTTTGCAACTGCATTTCTTACTGTAGCTGTCACCTTGGCATGTCGCCATGTGCCTTTGGACCGATCCAGTTGAGCAAACAGTCGCCTTACAGTGGGAACACCTGTTGAGTTTCAGTTCCACATGCGATTCACAGTGGTATTTGAACTGTACTGACTGGTTGTAGCCTTTTCCACATAACGAACGAATGTGTTTATATTCCATGAGGTGTTTCCTCTTCCGATGCAAAGTGAATCCTTGTTTAGATTTAAACTAATTCCCACAGTGACATATAAAAACTCTGAAGTTGCAGCTGGCCTTGGCAGGAAGGATGGATTCCGAATGGCGCTGACCATGTCGTCTCCAGGTGGCGCTTTAGATTCGACCTGATCTTCGATTTGTAACCACAATTTGTACAAGTTGTGTCGGAATCAATTTTCACTGTTTAACATGCATCAACATCGACAAATCCATCTAAATCGTCCATAGCATACTTCCTTGTGTACAGATAGAAGTGGAAATGAAAAACTGGTCGCTGAAGCGGCCAGTATTTCGTGTTGCACGATGTCCATGACATGGACGGGGGGGGGGGGGGGGGGGAGGGGGGGGGTGCAGTACAATAGTCTCTGACCATTATTACATACTTGCCTCGATGCTTTGAACGTGACTTTACAGTAATATAGTTATATAGTTAACCCTTTACTGCCTTTTCTGCGCGCATTCAATTAGTCATAACATTAACTGATGAACTGCTACTTAACGTATATTGAATGAATTTGAGTGCAGTATATAGAGGATATGGAATGAGTGTTTTTCTCATATAATATTTATGAAACTCGCCAGAGGCTCGCCAAAACGGAAAATTCGGACGAGTTTCATAAATCTTATATGAGAAAAACACTCGTTTCATATTCTATTTATCATATGACACACACATGCACAAATTAGCCACTAAGTATGAACCTTTTAACCCATCACCTAACTTGAGTTCCAGGCGTCACTTGGAAAAAACATCCTCGTATGACTAAAAATTTTCATTTTTTGCTTCCAAAACATAGGTTATGACCCCTCATTGGAACGAGCTCGTCGAGCTCGTTCCAGTGAGGGGTCATAACCTATATTTTGGAAGCAAAAAGTGAAAATATAAAAAAAATGAATGGCGTTTTTCTTGTAGGTAAAAGATTAATCCAAAATAACCCAACCTAAATAGGAC
Source organism: Pictodentalium vernedei (assembly GCA_031216915.1). NCBI lineage: Eukaryota > Metazoa > Mollusca > Scaphopoda > Dentaliida > Dentaliidae > Pictodentalium > Pictodentalium vernedei. The sequence goes on from CM062295.1 coordinate 56,460,846, forward strand.
AGATAACGTAAATTCTCCCTACTGAAATTATGCAAATATGACCCAGTTGTATTTTGTTTAGCCAATCAAATTGTCCAGTTTTGAAATTGACCAATAAAAGCTCCCAACTCTAATTATGCAAATTATGAAAATGTGGCCCAGTTGTATTTTGTTCAGCCAATCAAATTGTCTAGTTTTGAAACTGACCAACGAAATTGGCGGAAGGCTTTATTTATCACTGATCAATATGAAAACAAAATATCAAATGTTTTAAAGAGAACAATATATCATAACAAATATAGTAATCGTTTCAGTCTTAGCAAACTGGCATTTCAGTTTTATATTCATGGTCTAATGTATACCTGCAGATATGCCTTAATGTTTCTGTGGGCAATATTGCTTGAATAAATTTGCACTGTATTGCAAAGAAGATATACACGTGTAATTTTAACGCAATATTTTAAAACTGAACTGGTGTGTCCTGAAAAATACGTGCACTTGAGCGGAGTAATAGGCTATACTATATTAGGGGTTCGCGAGAAAATAATTTCGCTAAAATGTTACATAATTTAGTTTTGTATAACCTAGCATTGTGTAATTCAAACGGAGATAGAAATGGTGGTAATTTGCCCGACAGTACAATCGTAAAACGGAATAATTTGCCGTACACCAAATTCAGATTATTTTATTTCCCCGCATCACATGATATACCCGGTACATATTGTGATGTATTCGGTGCCAGTAGGTGGAGTTGTGTCCATTCCATGTACTAGCACACAGATAAAAGCAATAATGTGCGAAATGTCATCGTAAATTGATTATTTCAATTCACATTTAACAATTGCGCAAGTGATCAGCGATATTACATACGTTAGTTTCTCAATAATTGGTAGTTAACGGCTTGCGGGCCTATTTAATCTTGATGTTGGGTATAGTATGCATTCATATCTGTTGACCCTATTCATAATCGACGGATATATCAACATATTTGGGCAAAATTCGAGTGGGGGTGTCTATCGTAATGGAAATAGCGGCCATTGTCGTAGGTAATATCCGGTGCCGCATCTCTACAGTGACATTGGAGCTCAAGGGACGAAATAGTAACAAGGGTTCCCCTCACAAATTTGGTTGGCGGTAAAATGTATTCTTTTTGTTGATAGTTGTCAAATTGTTGGGCGTCCTTCTAATAATGTTTTTTCTTATAAATGCGAAGGCCTGTAATAAACACAGAACGACACGCGAGTGTGAATGGGTTAATCGATATGGTACATGTGCCATCGCGGAAGGATAAAACTCGAGACCCGCTATCTCTCGTTCTATCCTTCCGCGCTGACATTCGTGCCATATTGATTAACCCATTCACACGCATGTGTAGTTCTGTGTATTTATGGTACTTCTGAAAATAGGGATTCCACATTAACCCTTTACCTAACGCAGACGATATCAAAATTTATTATTTTAAATATCATTTTTTGAAATTTAAAAAAACAATTTCAACAAAACCATATCATGTGACCCCTCGTTGGAACGAGCTGGTTCCAACGAGGGGTCACATGATATGGTTTTGTTGAATTTTTTTGAAAAATAATATTTTTTTAACTGCTGAATTTGCATATTTCGCGGGCGGATGCGACCGATTCGTTGGGTAAATGGTTAAGTGGCCTCTACATCGATAGGTGGCACGGTTGCGAAAGCGAGACTATGCCACATCAATACAATACAATACTTCAATACAATATCTCGGAAACTCACACGATGTTAATATAAGTTACAGGGCGTTTAGTTGGCAGATACAGTGTCATATACGGCGAAGAGAAAACAATATTGTTTTCTCTGAGCCGTATATTACACTGTATCTTCCAACTAAACGCCCTGTAATGTATTTATTATGCATGGTATGCTAAAATGTCATTGGGGAAGTTAACTCAACGAATAGTGAAATGATGCGCACTTCTCTAAAAATGTACACAAAGCGGACGATGTTTACATACGCAACAAGGGAGTAATTTTGCTTCAGCATTCTAATAAATCACTCGTGACTTGTTCTATAACCGCCAATGTTTTGGGCTGGCTTGGCATTTTATTATAACAGTTTCATTCAATCGAATTCAATGTTTATACGACGGGGCTATTTTATATAGTGGGTCTTCTGTACGACTGCGCTGCAGCATGTACGTACAGGTTGTTAAAACTTGGCGTGGATGGAAATATGTATAGATCAATCCAGAACATGTATGCTTCGACACTGTCTTGTGTTAAGGTTAATGGTAAGATCAGCAACACCTTCACGTGTAAAACTGGAGTAAAACAAGGGGATAACTTATCACCAACTTTGTTTACCCTCTTTATTGACGACCTTGCGAGGTCAATAAAGAGTATAAACGGGGGTGTGTGCATCAATGATGAGAAAATATCGATTCTCTTATATGCCGATGATGTAGTGTTAATGGCAGAAAATGAAAATGATCTCCAGGATATGTTACATATAGTAGGTGAATGGTGTAGGAAATGGCGTATGTCGATAAACGAAGATAAAAGTAAAATAGTGCATTTTAGGAAATTACAGTCAAAAAGGAGTGAATTTAAGTTTAAATTGGGGAACTCACAACTAGAATATGTCGAAAAATATAAATACTTAGGGGTAATCCTGCATGAAAATAAAGATTTCAAACACTCGGCAGACACATTAGCTAAATCTGGTGGCAGAGCTCTTGGAGCTATGATTTCGAAAATTTATCAACACAAAGATGTTGGTTTCTCAACATTTCACAAATTATACGATAGCTGTGTCGTACCGGTTATTAGATTACGCATCCGGTGTTTGGGGCTTTAAAAAACAATCAAGTGTAGATTCCGTACAAAATAGGGCTTTACGGTTTTTCCTTGGCGTGCATAGGTTTACCCCAACATTAGCTGTGAATGGAGAATTTGGAATCCCCGCCTCTGTTGATCGTAGATGGGTCAACATGTTGAGGCTTTGGAATAGATTGACGTGTCTTGATGAAGACCGCTTGGCATATAAACTTTTTCTTTGGGATTATGAAAATTGCTCAAATGGGTGGTGCTCTGAAGTGAAATATATTTTTGAATGCTTAGATCAACTGGAAATCTATGAAAATAAAGCACCATGTAATCTAGGTGAAAGTCGGGATTTATTAATAGAACATAATAACTCTAGGTGGGTAACTAATATACAGTTTGTACCAAAATTAAGAACCTATAGAAAATTTAAGGAGTCCTACCGGAGTGAAGAATATGTAAAAATGGGCTTAACTCGACAGCAGAGATCATTTCTGGCTCAATTTAGATGTGGGGTTCTCCCGATTCGCATCGAAACCGGGAGATTCAAAAATGAAAAACTGGAGGATCGACTTTGTAAATTCTGTCCGCAGAATAACATTGAGGACGAAATTCACTTTTTGTTGAAATGTTCATTTTACGCTGACTTGCGGGTTAATTTAATGGAGCCTGTAACAATTGAACATAGACAACAAGTTTGTAATTTAGATGAAAACAGCTTGTGCGTGTTACTCAAACACTACCCTAGGCAATGTGCTTCTTTCCTTGTTAAGGCATACGATAGCAGAGAACGTAGTATATATGGATAGTTTTTAGGAGCTGTATATTATTTGCTATATGAGTTGCATATTGCCCTAAGTGGTGGGTGGTGTAATGATTTATGTTCTGAGACAAGAACTGGAAAATACAATTGAATACACTTTTATATAGTGTCAGTCGTTTTTGACATTCGTGCTGTGTAAAAGGTTAAATAATACTAACAGAGTGGAAGAAATGCATGAGCTGTTTACGTAAACAGTCTGGACACATCGTATGTTTACAACCAGCAATCACTCATCTGAATCTTGTAATGTAGAGCACGCCCACGTAATCATGCAGTACAATAGATTTTATTTGCGAAAGAGACAATGATGTTCACAGTGCATGATTGAAGCGTGAAAGTGGCCTCTAAAACTTTATACAGTTGGAGCTCTCTGGAGAGACAACCATTCCCGCCGGACGGAGGTGGTCTTTCAGGTCGGGTGGTCTTTCAAACCACTTGTCTTGAAGGACCGTCTTTGTCCGGCGGAAATGGTGTGTTGTTAGTATTAAACATGCCACATTAAAACGAGACGATACTTTAAAAAGGTGGTCTTTAGAAGGCGGTTCCATTGTACCGTTATATATTTTCACAACCAAATAAATTACAAGTTATCATTTTCTATAAATAGAGGACTAGTCCAAAATTGAGATCTAATGCCTTTAGGCATTAAACCTCAATTTTGGAGTAACACTCCACCAATATTATAGATTTAAAAGGGTTAATTTTCGAAATTTTTCTTTTTACATACAATCTTTACGTAAATAAAATCGCAAAATTTTATTACCAGACCATGCTTTTCCACACTATGAGAGTATGATAGGGTGATAGAATGAGAGAAAGGGGGGTAGGGTGGGTGGGTGGGAGTGAGTATGTGTGTGCGGATGAGGTGGGGGTGGGGGTGGGGGTGGGGGAGCATGCGCTATTAGAAAAATTGTACACAATACATATGTGACATATAGGCCAAATTGGCCGGGTGCTTTTGTTTCCTCTTTTTAATATGTACCTGTATTAATATGCACATGTCACAAAAACAAAGATTATCTATCTATCTATCTATGTACGTACGTGTAAATTAAAAGCTGAGGCGTGTGAATATAACGATAAAACAAAATGGCTGACGGGCACCTAATATTAAATTAATATTGGGTGCTTTTCAGCCATCCTGAACCTAATATTGCGGAGTCTATGTCTCTTGGTAACTTCATTTGATTGGATAAACAAATTTACTAGCATAATAATACCTAATATCCAGTTTATTTTACAATACTCTCCCTTTCTTCACCTGTTCCCATAATAAAGAGCGATTGGATAGAGGTTTTGAGGCGTCTGTTTTGACAATCACAATCATTTTATGAATAAAGATTATCACGTCACTGTATACTCGTACGTTGTTGTACTGTAACCGCGGAAGTTTTGTTGAGTTTCAATTGTGTGCGTCTTCGTTTTATTAGCGTGCTTTCATTGGTCTGTATTCATATTATCGGGAATTCGTAGGGAACGTTTCAGATTTGGCTACACCCTTGATTGAACTCAGTAGGAAAATTAATAATTTTTATGGAATCATGACAGGCAGACCGCTTTCGAAAAGCTTGAGGCTGCATAATGTGAAACCCCAATTCTATCCTATCCAGATTTTACATGTTCATTTTGGACACGGACACCAGCGATCAGGCTAGTGGGACAGTGCTATCACTGCGTATAGACGACAGGGAACATGTGATAGCATATTTTAGTAAAACCCATTCCGCCGTTGAACGAAATTACAGCGTTACTAGGAAATTAGTACTCACGGCAATAAAAGCCATCGAACATTTCCGACATTATTTGCTGGGAAAAAATTCACATTATGCACTGGTCATGGCTGGTTGAGGTGACTCTTTAATACTAAAGGACCAACGGGTCAGGTAGCGCACTGGCTGTAATATTTATCTAGCTATGACTTTGATATTCATCACCGCAAGGGCCGGTCTCATGAGAACGCAGTTGCCTTTTCGCGTCAACGGAGTCATTACATTTCCGGGCAGTGAATTTATTTCAAAAGAATCTTAGTTGAAAGATCGTGTTTTAAAGAAGTCCATAGATTTGCAAGCAAGGGGAGAGAAACCTAGTGTAAAAGTTCCAGTTCTGAACTAACAACCATATTGAATAATGATATGGCCAAAATGTACTCCTGGTCTCAGAAGTGGCTGGTATCCTTCAACCCATCTAAAACGCAAGCTGTCTACTTTTCTCGAATCCCTAATCATAACCATCCAGATTGTTCTTTAACGAAACTCCGATAAATTTCTCCGATTCACATAAACATCTTGGTTTAATCCTGCAGTCAAACTTGAAATGGGATCGCCAGTTAGCGGAAATTTGCAAAAAAGTTAATGCACGTTTGTCCAATCTGAGAAAACTCAAGTATAAACTTGGGAGGAAAACTGGAACAAATATATTTCTCATTCATCTTGCCACTCATTGATTACGGTGATACCGTCTGGGACTGTGCTCCTAAGCATCTTCTAATGAAACTTAGACCGACTACACCACGATGCAGCAAGAACAGTGTCTGGTCTCACACGATCTGTTTCATCCGAGCATATACTCTTGGAATTTGGATGGCGCTCACTCTATGAGAGAAGTCACCATCACAAACTGTGTGCTTTTTTCAAAATATCTAATAACGATGCTCGAGATTACCTTGTTGAATTATTACCTCGTACTGTGGGAGAAACATCAAATTACAATTTACGTAATTCTAACAACTTATCTATGTCCCAAGCGCGGACAGAACAATTTTCAAATACATTCTTCCCTTCATCTTCCAAAATTTGGAATGAGCTTCCAACTAATACCAAAACTGCGTCAACACTTTCTGTATTTAAAGGCAACCTTTCTAAATTGAACCCTTCCGTCAAACCACCTTCATATTTCTACACAGGGACCAGGAAAGGAAACGTTCTCCACTGCAAACTACGAAACTGTTGCAGTGATTTAAACCACGACAAATTTAACAATTTTGTCTCCTCTACCCCACAATGTACCTGCGGCAATCCCCAAGAAGATGCACACCATTTCTTCTTTCAATGCCCGAACTACCACCCTCAAAGATTGACTTTTCTTAATGCTGTTATCATGCCCAATATATCTAATGTCGACGAGCTACTTTATGGAATAATCGGTTTAACAACAAAGTAAAACGAACTTTTATTCAGGAAAGTTCAAACATTCATCCCTGCAACTGGTCGATTTGAATAACATCACCTGAACCCAAACGATGCATAATGCACCCTTGGTTGTGTACTAGCGTGCGTTGGGACAACCGTGGCGTGTCGTGGGACTGCATTTTAATTTCCACCAATTTGTTTTTAAATTACACGCTCTTTTTTTGTAAAGACGATAGAGATCCAATAATGCAAAAGTCACTAGGCGAGCCTAGACAACGGCAATCCTTCACTCTCTAATCCTATAACTCTTTAACACCTTGAACCCCGGTGGCCCTTTCTCGGACAAAGCCTGTTAAACACCCCATTTTCCATGACAAAATAATGTTAAATAAATACCATCCACTGTTTCCAACGTGTGGCCCCAATACTCCTCGTTGGAAATACTGATTGGTCAGCTCTAAAATATTGAAAATAGACCCTTCCATTTAATTCTACTGAATTGATATGGAAGATACCATCGGAGCTCAAAACGGTTAAATCCTTATCTCTCTAAATCTTCAAATCTTCAACCCTTTAGCTGATGACTACACTAATTCTTAGTATTTCTATATTGTATATAATTATGCCGCAAATGTTTAATTATTAATGTTTAATTATTCTTGTCTAAGGAGAGGAGTTTTTGTAAGTTGTGATAACTTGTTCTCCGATTCTTTTTGCTGTATATAGTGGCAAATAAAATATGTTTAAACTAAACTAACCTAGTGTAGAAGATTTGAAAGGAGTTCCGCCTCTGGTGAAAATGTACTGTTTCCAGTGGGAGCAGTTCGTCCTCCATCATGAAATGTTGTACCGTCAATGGTATCAGGTGGATGGCTCGCCCAAGTTCTTGTGGGTCATACCCGCCAGTCTAAGTTCTCGGGTGGTCGGTGCGATCCACAACGCGTTTGTGGGAGCCCACCTAACAGTTGAGAAGACTTTACATAAGGTTCAGCGAATTTTTTATTGGATAGGTATGGGAAAAGATGTACAACTCTGGGTTCTATCTTGCCAGACATGTCAACGGCGGAAGTCTCCTAATATTAAATCTAGAGCTCCTTTGGTAGTAGATTAGGCTTCAGAACCGGTGAAACGCATAGAGTTGGATATACTTGGTCCCTTGGCAGAAAGTATTCAGTGTAATCAGTTAATACAAGAAGTTTCAGATTACTTTTCGAAATGGGCTGAGGACTGCGCTATTCCAGATTAACCCATTACCCAACGAATCGCCCACATCCGCCCGCGTAATATGCCAATTCAGCAGTTGAAAAAATATTATTTTTCAAAAAAATTCAACAAAACCATATCATGTGACCCCTCGTTGGAACGAGCTCGTCGAGCTCGTTCCAACGAAGGGTCACATGATATGGTTTTGTTGAAACTTTTCCGAAAAAAAATAAAAAATGATATTTAAATTAATAAATTTTGATATCGTCTGCGTTGGGTAAAGGGAGAGCCCATGCCTTATCTATGGTGTTTTTGGACAATTGGATTCTCCGATAAGGTATGCCACAGTTTATACATACTGACCAGGGAGCGAAATTCAAGTCGTCCTTGTTTTCCGAACTCAGTAAATATTTTGGAGTTTGGAAGACCAGGACCTTGGAATATCACCCACAATCAGACGGTCAGGTTGAACGTTTTAATAGAACATTGGCAAATATGTTGAGTACAGTTGTCGACAAAAATCAGACCGATTGGAATTATTATCTCCCTTTTGTTATGATGGCGTACAGAAGTGCCGGACACGAGACAACAAGGTTTCCCCCAAATAAGGTTGTTCGGCAGGGAGATTAGGTTTCCTACTGACATGCTAACGGGACCATCTCTAGATATCCACAGCAGTCTTTCCCAATTTGTACACGACTTAGAAAGGAAGTTAGTATTGATTTTTGACTTTGTTGCCAGTGGTGGCTGGCGCTACGTGGGGGAGGGGTAAAGGCCCGGGGGTTATAGACCCCCTGTCGGAAAGATCCAACCCCCCCTCCCCGTCGGAGATTTTTAGTCAGTCCGTCAGATAGTCTCGTAAACCCGACTTCACGAGAAATTTCCAACAATCGAATGTAGATATCTCGTCTTGTGTCGATCAAGAACGAGGTATATAGTTCTCCTTTGTTAGGCATTATGTCAGTTGTTATCCAACTGGCGTTCCATCACTTCCATACCTAATCATCGGTTATCGTCATGGTAAAAGTTTGGAATCTATTGAAATCTAAAGAACAATGGTGTCCACTATAATGTGCGGTGTTCTATTTGCAGCGAAATATTTCAAAACGATTATGCAGTTAGGCACACTAAATCAAAACATAAAGAACTTCACGAAGAAGGTCGATGTGCCCCTACAATGAACTAGTTTGACGAACGACTTCAATGAAACTCGCGAGAACCACTATTCTCTGTCAATATTCCAGTGTCGCAGGGTGGACTCGAACCCGTGCAGCACTGGAACTTTGATAGAGAATAGTGATTCTCACGAAATTCCTTAATGTCGTTCGTCAAACTGGCTTTATAGATGAAATATTTCCCGACCTTATTATAATATGTTTACCTTAAATAATCAATAAACATACTCAATTTGCTTCTATTTTGGTTCTCCAATTTACCAATTTTCACTCATTTTCCTTCGTTTGTGAAGTAAAATATTATAGCCTTCTGGTCGGAGAGGTCAGCCCCCCCCCCCCCCCCTCCCCTGTCGAGAAATCCCTGACGTCACCCCTGTTTGTTTCACAAAAGTGCAAAACTGCAAATAAACGCCATAAAAATATATATGATAAGAGAGCTCATGGTCAACTTTTTCAGTGGGGAGATAAGTTATGGCTGTGCGTTCCTCGTGTGCATAGTGCTTAGTCGGCTAAATTGTCGAAGTTCTGGTATGGTACACATGTGATTAAAAAGAAGTTGTCAGAAGCTAATTACGTGAGCTAATTGCACACTCGTTGTTCATTTCAATAGATTAAAACGCTGTCTTTTAGCGGACACAGATGCGGCTCCCCATGTGTAGTTTTGGAGCCACAGGCTTTAGTGCGGAATTTCAGGAGTTGTGATTCGGTCAGTGAAATGGTTGACCCAGTGAGTTCTGAGTCTTGGAGAAGTGACAATCATTTACCAGAGGTCATCGTTCCGCAAGACCCTTCAGATGCTTTACGAACCACAAGAAGGGGTCGAACACTTCGGAGTTGACTCGACATGGAGCAGTTCAATCTTTCATAGGGTCCCTATCTTAAAACTTTGATTTGTTTTGGGTTTGCTTAGGATGGCGAGGCAAGATGATCAGATTATTTCACGCGTATGTTAAAGGCGCGTCACTCATTTTTGTTTTCGTTGTTGTCGGCACCCGTTACTCGTAAATGTATGGGGAAATTGTAATTTAAGGTACTTGATAAACAACATCTTAACAGTACAGAAATTTCTGCTTTATACTGGAACTGACTGTGTTCTATACAGGTTATTGGGTAAGATTTGATAAAACAAAGTGTTATACATTTTTATAACGATTTTGTTTTTATCATATGACACATCCGTTTTGTTCACTTTAAAACATTTGATATTTTGTTTTCATATTAATCAGTGAAAAATAAAGCCTTCCGTCAATTTCATTGGTCAAGTTCAAAACTAGACAATTTGATTAGCTGAACAAAATACAACTGGGCCACATGTTCATAATTTGCATAATTAGAGTTGGGAGCTTTCATTGGTCAATTCCAAAACTAGACAATTTGATTGGCTAAACAAAATACAACTGGGACACATTTGCATAATTTCAGTAGACAGAATTTACGTTATCTGTCCTATTTAGGGTGGGTTATATTGTATTAATCTTTTACCTAACGTAACGGCAAAAACCGTCTCGCGCAATACAAGAAAAACGCCATTCATTTTTTTATATTTTCACTTTTTTCTTCCTAAACATAGGTTATTACCCCTCATTGGAACTAGCGTGTCGCGCTCGTTCCAATGAGGGGTCATAACCGATGTTTTGGAAGTAAAAAATGAAAATTTTTAGTTGTACGAGGATGTTTTTTCCAAGTGCCGTCTGCAACTCAAGTTAGGTGATGGGTTAAAAAGTCATACTAAGTGGCTAATTTGTGCGCGTGTGCGTCATATGATAAATAGAATATGAAATGAGTGTTTTTCTCATATAATATTTATGAAGCTCGTCCGAATTTTCCGTTTGGGCGAGCCCAAACGGAAAATTCGGACGAATTTCATAAATATTATATGAGAAAAACACTCATTCCATATCCTCTATTTCCGCTACAGTATGACCGCATCATGCCACAGATATGAGTTTGGGTGACGTATATTGCGGAGACCAGCTGTTGTTTCTCGTTTGGCGGGGAATTTTTATATGGCACAAATTTTGTGTCCATAGGCGGCTTGTTTGTAGAACAAATGAACAAGATGTCGGATTTTTTTTTCTTTTACGTTCGAAGAGAAATGTAAGCGTAGAATCTTATGATGCCAAATGTCGGCAATAAGCTTGACAGCTAAAACTGAAGATACTTTTCATACGAGACATAGATATTTATTTATTGGTTTGTTGTTGGTATTATGATCTGCAATTAAGAGACTGCGATAGTTATAACTATCTGTTGATAGCTATGCGACATTTTGAGGGCCATAACCCCGTGTTTTGGTTTTGATGAGAGCCACGAAAAAGGTTTTTAGTGGTTGCACTTTTGTTCAACTGGGGCAGTTTGCTGATTAATCGCAATTTGCGCTCCACACTATGCCTGTGGATTAGAATCTTGGGCTGGGGGTGGGATGAGTTCTGTGTATGGGGTGGTGTTAGGGCGCAAATGGGCATGTAAGGGCGGTGTAAAGGTAAAAAAGGAGATGTGTAATTAATAGACTTCATAGACTTAATAGATGAGGCCTAGTCAAATACGAAATTAGTATAAATGAGTTGACCCTTCGGCTAGGCGCCGGGTCCCTTCAGTTAAAACTAAAAGTCCTGTCACGAACTGTGCGCTTATCCAGGCTTAATTGTGCGTAGGAATTGCGCGCAAATGCCATATCGAATGGCATCCAAAGCACGGCAGATTCTCCTGGTTACTCATAGCAAACACGGGCAATGTTTCTGCCAATGGACCTCCGGGTTACGCACGTGCATACCAAGGTATGCATGAGACAGCGCTAATATTGATTCGACAAGGAGGTAGTGGGGTTTCATATATAACATTTTGGAAATAACACCTTTGGTGACTACAGAAAACATCGCATAATAATACTAGTTCTGGTCACATGGGGTGGAATGCCTACAGACCCACCCCTTATATCAGAAGTCGCCCACCGCTGCATGAAGAGCTCGCCATAGGAGATGTTATCGCCCGATATGGCACCCCATCCCGTGTGGCGAGAAGGATTACTATTTATTTATATTTATTATTTATTTATTGGTGTTTAAGGTCACACTCTTTTGCACAATGGCTAATCATGACCACCACTAAAAAGGGATTCTATAACCACCGACCGTTCCCTAAAAAGAGATTCTGTAGGCATTCCCGAAAAAGGGATTCCATAAGTGGGATTCCGTCTTACCCCGAGTGACCCGCACATACTGCTCGAACGAATCGAATCTCATCGAAAAATTGTGCGTTGGAGCAATTGCTCGATCGGGTGACTCGCACATACGACTCTTAGCCTCATTTCAGGAATAAGAGATTCCATAGCAACAGACATATCCCAAAAAGGGATTCTATTGGGATTCCAAAAAAGGATTCCATAAGAGGGATTCCGTCTTACCTCGAGTGTCTCGAGATGTGCGAGTCAGTGGTCAGAATATCCGAAATCGCCTACACAGCTGGAATTTGTACGCTCGACGACCTCGAATAATTCCACATTTGACTTAACGTCACATCGCTGCAATGCGTAATGGGCGTGGAGCACGACAGCGCTGGGACAATCGTCGGTGGAGCAACGTCATGATTTCCGATGAATAGAGATTCACTCTCGACTTCCACACCAGGCAAAACAGAGTGTGGCGGTGGCTGAACGAACGATACCATGACGTAACTTTTAGACAGCACGATCGCTTTTGTGGTGGATCGGTTATGGTATGGGGAGACATAACCTTGACAAGCAGAACAGCATTACATGTCATCCAAAAGCGTGTCACAGGGCAGTACTACCGTGACAACATGTTAGCAGCTCATGTGATGCCATTTGTGCGACGTCATGGCCGTCGATTCATTTTCCAAGATGGCAAAGCAAGAGCACACAGGACCCGTGTCGCTGCAAGAGTGCCTCCAGGAACAGGACATCACTACACTGCTTTGGCCAGCAATTAGTCCAGGCCTTTCACCAAACGAGCATGTCAGGAACTCGTACTGCAGGAAGAATGGAATAACATCAGTTAAGCTGATATTGGGCGTTTGATGTCGCAGTGCAATGCCCAACTGTCTTTTTGATGAAAATATAAATTATATATATATATTTTTTTCCTTTTCTTTGTTTGTACTGTGTGATGCCATTTGCACGACGTCACGGCCGTCGACTCATTTTCCAAGATGACAATGCAAGAGCACGCGTGGACCGTGTCGCTGCAGAGTTCCTCCAGGGGCAGAACATTACTACACTGCCTTGGCTAGCACTAAGGCTAGACCTTTCACCAATCGGGCACGTCTGGGATATGCTTGGCAGCGCCTACGACAACGCCAACAGCGACCTACCAATGTTCAGGAACTCGCCGCTGCACTTCAGGAAGAATGGAATAACATCAGTCAAGCTGATATTGGACGTTTGGTGAGGAGTATGCCAAGTCGGATCCGCGCTAGTCTCGAGAACCGAAGAGGATTTACAAGGTATTGAGGTCTTGGACTGAATGTGGCAAATTCTCTGACTGACCGTGCAGGTCTTCTACAGCTCAGTGAGTGGAAAGTGTACTTGTCAGACACCAAACTATCGCTGAAATCAATCACCACATGTCACAGTGCAACTGTCTTTATGATGAATATAGAAATATATTTCTTCATATATCTCACTTTTATCAAATATGTTATTTCCTTTGTTTTGCCATACGTCCATTGATTTAATACTCTTGACATATCCTATTTTTGAAAGAAAAATAATATTGTAAAATTATCGATTGTAACATGTACAAGAAAATAAAAGAAGAAATTTACACACCAAATTGAAAACTGAGTTATTATTTCGAGGTACCACTCCCCCCCCCCCCCCCCCCCCCCCACCCACCCCATCCCACTATAGATGAGGACATCTATAAAAGGACTTGTGTCGGGGAAGGGAAATTTAACAAGAGTCCAAACGCGTGATGTGTCGCGTGGATAAGATACGCCCTTTGTAAGTTTCCCAAAACTAACATGCGACGCGGAACTGCGAACGGTACGTTCGATGTCCCGATGTCGAATGATACACCTCTACACGTGTAATACCTCGATGCCAATTGACCGCAAGGCAAACACGTTCTCGTTCCGAACTGAATGATCGCACGTGTGGTTGCTTCCCTGAATACAGATTTTCCGGCCAGGAACATGATACATCATAATGTCATTATAAAGGATGGCTGTTCAATAACTGTGTGGGGTTGACCAATCAATATTTTGAAAATATTGATTGGTCTACCCCAAATAATGAATATGGATTCTTCTAATTGCTTCCATTGAACTGGCATGGAAGATACCATTAGTGTTCAAAGGGTTAATAAATAATAAGTTACATAGTTATTACAGGGATCTATGAATTTATCTGGATGGAGTACAGTTCATCAAGCTAGATAGAGAGATACCAACCTCATGACTGACCGTGATTCAAAACTTTTATTCCCGGAGCCGGTTAATTCACGTTTTGTTTCACAGAAACCGACTTAAGGGTATCGCTTCTTTTTCAGTAATTTTTAGCTTGTGTTATAAGCACATTTGCGGAACGTGTCGGGACGCTGATGGGTTCATCATTTCAACAACAATCAGTCATGTCACGTGACTTTGACAAACGGGGATCTATAAATTAGTGTTACTTCAACCTCAAATATCTTTCTTATTCCTCATAACCCTTTTCGGTGCTTTAGAATTTTCTTGGGACCAACTGGTGCAATAACTGTTACAGTAATATCATGCTTTTGTTGGAATCTACGATATATTAACGGTCCGCCAGAAATGATTAACAACTCGACAGCTTCTTTCTGTTGGGCCGTTAGTACACCACAATGCTCTCCAAAATCATTTTACTGTAACATTCATACAGACAATTCTGACCAAACAGTTCAGCCCGGTTCACGTTAGCATTTTGTGTGGAGCAAATTTGGTGGTCCGTGAATAGTAAACTTCAAACACCTAAGGGGGCAGGAGAACAGGGGTGCCGGAAGCACTTCAGGGCAGGGGGGGGGGGGAAGGCCTGAGATGGTGGAGTTTGAAAGGAGGTGCCTCATCCCAAACTCTCACAACTCCCCATTTTGAAATTTTGAAAGCTCCCATGGGTTTGAGTTGTATTTTAGCTGAACTTCGACAATAAATCATTGAAAGAATTTGAGTGACGAACCTGGAAAGGGCATTGTCTGCCCCCTGTCCCGCCCCTCCACCCCCCCCCCCCCCCCCGGTCCGAAGGCAAGGAGGGAAGGTTGACCCTCTGCCCCCGTGCTTTTGGTGTCCCTGCAGGAGGGTTAGCGATAATGTAATCCTACAGCCCCGTAGGGCTGTTGGATTAAACAATTATTGACCCCCTTTATTGACCCCCCCCCCCCCCAGCCCACAAATGCAAGACAAAATAGCCCTCTATTTCGCTGTATGAAGAAATGTATACAGCGATACTATTCGAGGTATCACTGTTGAACTGATTGAAACTGTTCTGTGGGGCTGGTTGAACTTTATAGAAGATGTTGGTCGTGTTGATGATGGAGGAAGTATGGTCATAGGTAAGACAGAGGGTGATAGCCATGGTAATAATAACACTTTGACCGGTCGGTGTGTTGGCGCGATTCTCGGGTGAGAAGGCCTTGATTAACTCTAAGCTCTTAAATGCTTCATTCTACTCACGCCTCTTCTCTCCCCCAAAACGAAATGTTTTATTACACCCCGCATCCCACCCTTCCCAATCTCTCCGATAAGCTTACTAACCCTCTTCCTTGTGTCATCCAATACCCACATATCCTTTATTCTCCAATCGCACTTCCTCATTATTATGAATCTTAATCTGTGAGACTATTTGAGTATGCTAAAAGAAAGTGTTCCAAGGTCTCCCCTACCCCTAAATTTTACACTTTGGCAATGCTTTTCGTTGTCCTTCCCAAGCCTCCCCGGGCACCAACTGAACTGAACTGGTGGCGGCAGTGCAAGAAGATGGCAACAGTGGTGTAGTGCGCTGATTACAAAAGTGTCCGTTTTCTTAATGGGATCGCGAGATCTGTTGTAAGGTCCTGCGAATCGGGATTCTATTCTCGAGTAAAATATCGAATCGAGTAGGGGATCTGAGGTCGACTTCGATTTCAAATGGGAAACAGCTCGAAACAATTATCGTGAAATCACTTGTT
This sequence comes from Pictodentalium vernedei, assembly GCA_031216915.1. NCBI lineage: Eukaryota > Metazoa > Mollusca > Scaphopoda > Dentaliida > Dentaliidae > Pictodentalium > Pictodentalium vernedei. Next base: position 56,477,095 of record CM062295.1, read on the forward strand.
ATATTACCAAATTACCTAATTACCATGTATATCGCAGAAAGCATGAGTACCCGACTGCAGGGGTCCCAAGTTACACTGCTACAACATTACTTATAAAGTAGATCGCGGGTTATATATTAGTACTCTTGTAATAATGTAACTTGTCAGGCAGATGTCGAAGTAGGCCATTGATTTCGACATCGAATCGAATCTTTGATGATTCGCATTGCTCTATAGTCTGCGGGCACAAGAAGTATGTCTCGCACCTTTCGTGTCTTAACAGATGAACACCGCGGTTGACCCCGAAATTGACGTCATAGTCATGACCCTTGCGACGCCATGTTTGATTGGTATGATAGTTCGCGTGAGCGGCCATGGTTTGACCTCATTAACGCAGTGATATATGGTCCCAATGCACATGCGCTCAGTACACGTTGTAAGTGTGACACGTGTTTCCACCGTCCATTTTGTTAACCGCAGGGCCGCCATCTTGGTTGCTATGATGGATCCAACTGACAGGTTTTTCTACTCTACTGGAGTATACTCCGGAACAAACGAATGGGATCGGGAAGACAGAAAGAATAACATAGAGAGAAGCAGAGTATTTCAAAGGAATACAAACTAAAACAGATGCTGGGTCAATTTATACTGCAAAGGCGAGAATACCCCAGGCACACACCCCAGCTCTATTGGCAATGATGCTACTCAAAGAGATCTTTTTTTAAATCTCTTCCAAGGACAAAGGGTAAAACTGTCATTATTGCTTGTATGCTTCTATATTATTTGTCTCACCATCCTGTAAAGCGTAGAACGTCAAATCTCGTCTCCTAAATCACCTGCAGAGTGGAGATTCCACCCAAGTAATAATTGCAAATTTGTTGCAAAGCCTAACCAGCACAAGCAATGTTTCAGCCAATGGACCTCCGGGTTAAACCCGGAGGTCCATTGGCAGAAACATTGCTTGTGTTTTTTGTCGATATGTACAAAATTTGAAAGTTATAGCTTGGGTGAAAACTCCACTCCGTGAGTGATTTAGTTACAATCCACTCTCCACGTACTGTAGCTGGCGAATCTAATTGTCGTGGCGTTTTGTTATTAGTTTATGTATTTGGTGCTTAATGCCATGTCAATATCTACGTCTATGTCGTGGCGATAAAAAATATGAAATTTAAAAAGGTCATCATTTTGCATGACATAAAAACGGATAAAACATGAGGAAGGAAATGAGTAGAGAAAAACAATAAAGAGAAAATGAGAACAGTTGTTAACAGAATATAATAATGTAAATTTTACGTCGTTCATTTTGTTTACTGAAGGCCATCTTGATTAGCATCACGCGGGCTACTATGACAACCAAACCTGATGTAACTGGGTCATGTGACCATCACGCCACATTTGAGATTCAGCCAATGAGGCTCGCTTACCACATCTTCTGCTACTATACTGAGTCAAAAAATAAAGTATAATAGAAACAAATGTGAAAAAATAGCATAAAGGATGAAATATAATAGTTCTGTTGTTGCATGTTTGTGGACAAGAAGTCGTGCAAAGAGTTTAATGACATGTTGTTGTTGTGGTCCACCCAACCGTATAGATTTTGCTACGGATTTTAAAATAGCGCGTGTTTACCGAGAATGTGAAATTGAATGGGTGGCCGACGATTTTCTTTGTATTATGTTGTGCTAGAGAGCCTGGGTTATTGAGAAAACACGCTAGTTTTTGTCTTCCGACATTTTAAAAAATGCCAAGGTTAACCAAAAATCAGAGGTTGCATGCCATTGGTATGCATGAAGCTGCGATACCCCCAGATGAGCTCGCTGCTGAGTTCGGAGTGACTGTGGCCACTATGTACCGTCTCATTGGAAGGTATAGAATCACTGGATCTACTGCCGACCGACCTCGTTCAAGTCGACCAAGAGTTACGATCCGTGCACAAGACAGACACATCAGGACGTCTCACTTGTGGGATCGCTTCCTTCCGGTGACGAGAACAGCAGTAATTACTCCAGGTAGAACTAACAATAGAATTAGTGCACAAACTGTCCGCAACAGACTCGCTGAACACGGCATCCGAAGTAGGCGTCCATACCACGGACCAATCCTTACCTAACGTCATCGAATGGAATGGGTACGTCAGCGTGTTCACTGGACTCAGCAGCGTTGGAGCACAGTTCTGTTTAGTGATGAATCACGATTTTGTCTACGGCACGCTGATGGTAGGGCAAGAGTGTATCGCCGACGAGGAGAACGGTTTTCCGATGATTGTGTGCGGGAATGCGACCGTTTCGACGGGGGTAGTGTAATAGTTTGGGAAGGAATTTCCTTGCACCATCGAACGCAGTTGATCTTCATCGATGGTACTCTGACTGGACAGCGATAAAGGGACGAAATTCTTAACACTGTTGTTGTCCCGTTGTTCGACGCTAACGTCGGATTGCAGTTATTCCAGCAACTCAATACCCGATGTCACGTGGCGCATATCTGAATTGCGACGTCCTGTCGTGACGCTGGCAACAGTAAGAACATGAATTATGCAAATCCATACTAATACTAAAAAAATTGCTTCTCAAAGTTTATTATACTTTCTTTTTTGACTCAGTATACATATATATACATATGGTTAGTATTTTTATGTTTATAAATGTACACATATGTTGTTAGTAAAGGTAAAGTGCACACATATACACTACGCAGATTTCTTGCTTCTTACATGAAGATCATCCCGCATGCACAGGAGCGAAATACTATGACAAAAGAATATCTGACTTCTCATGCACATGTCTGAAATTTAAAAAAAAAACTGTGTCTTCGTGCTACACACACATGCTAACTGGCTTGTTCTTCCAAACGTTATGGCGGAATAAATAGTTGAAACACACTTTCATAGTTTTCTGTCGTTTGAGTATGCTTTCCTTCAATCTTTTAATACAGTACGTGAATGCGATCATCAGAATATCGGATCACCCAAAATGGTCAACTTTCTGGTAAGCGGATGTATAAACCTCAACATTGGCTTTTGATTCCTCCTCGGAAAAATAGTCTCTTTTTTGCATGTTCTGGGTAAAACAGCAGTACTAGACGACTGGAGGAGAAGGCTCTGTTTTTTCAGAATTTTTGATTGATTACTTCTCCATCCACACCAGTCATTTTTACTGATCCCTGATGGTTACTTCTGGAATCAAATAGAGTCGGGTGGGGCACATCATTGGATCCTATACACCCCCCACCCCCCCACACACACACATGATGACTATGATGGGTTTTTTTTTGTTTTAATCAATATTTAATTATTTTAACCCAACAAGCAGTGGAAGACCCAGTATAGTAATGTCACAAGGCATGCCAGATTATTACAAACTAACACCACTTCCCAAGGGATTACAATTCCACCTGTTTCAACCTATGTAATGCTCAGTGTTCACGTCGTTGGGTGATAAATTAGACAATTTGCACTATTTTGATTTGGCACTAAACAACCTTCATTGGCTAAAATTTTGGCACCAGAATCTTCTGTAGGAAAGCACGTGAGGCAGTGAGTGGCGGGAACGATGACGAAACATAAAAAAGATGATTACTTATTTTGTCAAAAAAGCTTCAGAGATAGTGTTTAAACAAACTTTTAGCGATTTTAGTGAGTGATAATGAGACATTGTTTGTTACCAGCTCAACAACAGGGTACATTTAACCCTTTAGCCAACAAATCGGCCGCATCTGCCCGCGTAATATGCAAATTCAGCAGTGGAAAAAATATTATTTTTAAAAAAATTTCAACAAAACGAAATCATGTGACCCCTCGTTGGAACGAGCTCGTTCCAACGAGGGGTCACATGATATGGTTTTGTCGAATTTTTTTTGAGAAATTATAAAAAATGATATTTAAAATAATAAATTTTTATATCGTCTGCGTTGGGTAAAGGGTTAATTAGATAAATACTTCATACTTTCGCGAGTCACTCGAGACAGTATAAAGTTTTTATCAACTTAAGAACTGCCTTTTGTAAATCCTAAGCTGAGTGAATTAACGGTAATTAATCAGTCGATTCATCCGTTAACATCTAAGTTGAACAGCATGTATACGTACCAGCAGCAATCAGCCTGACCATCAATTGAATCAGTGGCATATAAAAAAACCAAGATGCCCTCCCTTTCGCCTACCGATGATTCCGTCAGAACTTTCGAGTTCTGTCAGATCTTTTCCATGACCAATTGTCAGTTCACTTTTCCAATAAATGCCAGTTCATTTTTAAAACTCGATCAATTTATTTGGATCAGAGAGCGAAGTACCCCCCCCCCCCCCCCCACACACACACACACAAACCAGGGATGTGGCGACAGGGCGGTGTGTGTGTGTGTGGGGGGTCTCCCCCCCCCCCCCCAGCTAGGAGTATTTTTTTTAATAGTTGGAAATTCCGAGGTCAAAAATCAAATAGTTGGAAATTCAATAAATTAACATTGTTCATGAAAAATAGTAAAATTCCAACTGATGATGAGAAATTTTTATCTTTTATTTCCAACTGGAAACTTGAGTTTCAAATTTCCTACTCTAAAATTGACATTCAGGCCTCAAAATTTCGACTCTGACATCAATCCGGTAAATTTTCTGACCCAGACACATTATAAATGTGTCAGGACTAGTGAAATTTTTCAGAAGGGTTCATAACCCTTTACCCAACGCAGACGATTTCAAAATTCATCATTTTAAATATCATTTTTTTTAACTTTTTGTAAAAATTTCAACAAAACCATATCATGTGACCCCTCTTTGGAACGAGCTCGACGAGCTCGTTCCAAAGAGGGGTCACATGATATGGCTTTTTGAAATTTTGTCGAAAAATAATATTTTTTCAACAGCTGTATTTGCATATTACGCGGGCGGATGCGGGCGATTCGTTAGGTAAATGGTTAAAAGATATCACCCAACGCTGCAGTGCAACCACCTGTCGAAACCACTCACAGTTGGAATTTACACCGGTGGCACCCCCCTCCCAGCTGAAACCCTCTAGCCATATCCCTGACACAAACGCACTTTGTTTAGCACTAAAATATCATTGACTGAGTGTTAGAATGTCCTATGTCCCCTATGGGAGTACTGTCCCCTATGAGAGTACTATGTCCCCCATGGGAGTACTATGTCCCCTATGGGAGTAATCTGTCCCCTATGGGAGTTCGCTGTCCCCTATGGGAGTACTATGTCTCCTATGGGAGTACTCTGCCCCCTATGGAAGTACTATGTCCCCTATGGAGTACGCTGCCCCCTATGGGAGTACTATGTCCCCTATGGAGTACTCTGCCCCCTATGAGAGTACTCTGTCCCCTATGGGCGTACCCTGTCCCCTATGGGAGTATGCTGTCCCTATAGGAGTACGCTGTCCCATATGGGAGTACGCTGTCCCCTATGGGAGTACTATGTCCCCTATGGGAGTACGCTGTCCCCTGTGGGGTACTATGTCCCCTATGGGAGTACTCTGTCCCCTATGGGAGTACTATGTCCCCTATGGGAGTACTCTGTCCCCATGGGAGTACTCTGTCCCTAGGGGAGTACTCTGACCCCTACGGGAGTACTATGTCCCCTATGAGAGTACACTGTCCCCTATGGTACATATGACATTCTAGCACTCAGGCGGCGATATTCAGAATGGCTAAAAATGTGGCATTTCGGTTCAGCGTGAACATTGCTGATAGCTAATGCCCGCAGCAACGAGAAGGGAGAATGGGTAGGATGCGTATTGATACTTCGGTGAGTAAATATCACTAATCTTTACAAACATCCTCTCAAGGATTACAGCTTCAGTTCATCAAACCTCTGGGTATTTATTTTAGACGAAATCAAATAACACCACATCAACTTTTCGATCTCGGTATCTGTTTTTTCTCAATCATAAGTGTCAAACTCTGTAGTTAGGACCACATTCCTATAATTAATTAATTGCAATTGTACACTGACATTGTAGATGCTCTACGAGCCTCAACTGCCAATACAATCACGCAAGGTACATCTAAGAATTACTTCCTAAAGGCTGGGCGGTCTACCATGGTGAAGGAGCGACACGAGATAGCACGTAACTATTATAACTGTGGAGAAGCAAAGGTGGCTCCGAATAGGTGCAATCTGGACTTAATGCGAAAATCACGAGCATATTTTAAATACGCCATACGCATGTGTAAGAATAAAAGATCACAGTTTGAGGCGGATTCACTGGCTAGAAACCTTAAAAACAAAAAACATTCAAAATTTTGGAAGTTACTTTCCAAGAGGAATATCTCAGTATTTTCCGACATTGTGGGAGGGGTCTCGGGTGAAAAGGAAATTGCTAATATGTCTGCTGACCACTTTAAGGGATTTTTGAATTCCGTACCCTCCAGTTCTCACCTTGATGTCATATCAGCTGATATATTGTCATGTGAAGCTGAAGAACATTCATATGTATCTGAAAGCGAAATTCGTAGCCGCATTCAAAGCTTCCATAAAGTTAAGTCATGTGGAACCGACGCCCCCAGTTTAGTGACCCATGCCTGATACCCATCCTGGTAACTCTTTTTAATACAATTATGGGCATATATCAAGTGATATGGCAGATGTGGTTTTGGTTCCCCAATTAAAAATAAAGTTGGAAATATCTCTGATAAGGATAACTATAGGCCCATTACACTGGCAACAGTCCTTTAAATGAATACTGCTTAAGAAAATAATCCTCAACAGATGCCTCGATAATTTGGGTACCACTGACTGTCAATTTGGTTTTAAAAACAAACACTCTACTGATAGCTGTATATTGGCATTGAGAAAGGTCCTTCGAGTTTATGTTAAACATGACTCTCCAGCTTGTGTATGTTTTCTCGATGCCAGTAAGGCATTCGATAGAGTAAACCATTTCACTCTACTTCCAAAATTAAAAGTCCCACTAGCAATTCTACGCCTATTCAACTGTTGGTTTCAAACACAACTTTTCTGCGTCCAATGGGGGCACTCCATATCCAGTAAGTTTACCGTTAGTAACGGGGTTAGACAAGGCGGGATCCTGTCCCGGTATCTTTTTAATATTTTCATTGATGACCTAAGCCAGTGATTAAGCAAAGTGAAAGTTGGATGCAAAGGTACGATCAAACGCCTGTTTATGCTGACGATATGTGCTCCGTAACTCCAACAATTAGGGATCTCCGTATTCTGTTAAGAATTTGTGAACAGGAGGCTGAGAGTCTAGATATTATCTATAGCAGCAAAAAGTCAGTATGTATGTCATTTATCCCGCGGTCCTTCTCAATAGCTCTGAACTTACCATTGTTGTTCAATTTAAATATCTAGGTCTCATAATACATAAATCTTTGAAAGTCAATATCGAGCAATATGTGTCCGATCCAATCAGTTGACTCGAGAATTTTCCAACTGTATTCCAGCAGTGAAAACTTTCTTATTTGAGAAATAGAGGACATGGAATGAGTGTTTTTCTCATATAATATTTATGAAACGAGTCTAAGAATTTTCCGTTTTGGCGAGACTCTGGCGAGCCCAAACGGAGAATTCGGACGAGTTTCATAAATATTATATGAGACAAACACTCATTTCATATTCTATTTATCTATATTCTATATTCCATTTATCATATGACACACACGCGCACAAATTAGACACTTAGTATGACTTTTCAACTCATCACCCATCACCTAACTTAAGTTGCAGACGACAACGCCAACAGCCCCTACTAATGTCCAGGAACTCGCAGCTGCACTGCAAGAAGAATGGAATTATTTATTAGGGTTTAACGACACTTTAACAGCCAAGGTCATATCGTGTCGGTGACAGTTGGAGGATGCCGGGGTACCCGGCGAGAACCACCGAGCAACGACGAGCAGCTGGCAGCTCCCCAACATCGTAACTCCGCACTGTCGCACATGCAGGGTTAGATTGGTTGAAGACATGCGCACCATCGTCGTACAGTACGCCTTAGTACACGGCATCATCGTGGCGCCATGTGGACAATGGGTGATGAGCCTTGCCCGAGGACACAACGCGGGGAAGAATGGAATAACATAAGTCAAGCTGATATTGGACGTTTGGAGAGGAGTATGCCACGTCCGATGCGCGTTAGTCTCGCGAACCGAGGAGGATTCACAAGGTACTGAGGTCTTGGACTGAATGTGGTAAATTCTCTGACTGACCGCCCACGTCTTCAACAGCTCAGTGCGTGGAATGTGTGCTTGTCAGACACCCAAACTGTCGCTGAAATCATTCACCAGATGTCACAGTGCAATGCCTCAACTGACTTTTCGATGAAAATGTAAATATATCTCTTCATATATCTCACTTTTAACAAATATCCCCTGCTTTTTTTAGTAGTATTTATTTTTTTCCTTTTGTTTGTATGTTCTATGAACCATTGAGACTGAAATGAAGATTTATAGCTCAAGCATTTTGTAATTCTAATTCATCAGTTAAATTTGACCTCGTTGTCCTTTCTGAAACCGTAATTTGATTGGCTGAGAGCCGGTCGGCTCCATGCTCTGATCTCAGGTCAATCCACTCTAACCATGCTCTAATTGCCGGAAGCGGGTCAATTAAAACATGCCTGTATCCACGCCACTTGCCGGAGATTGAATTCTTACATCACCCGAGTCACGCGTCGAACACACGCTATAAATTACATAATGGGAAATACACAGAGATCGAAAATAACATTTTTTTGACTTCTTCTAAAAGGAAAAGATATTTCGTCGCCTGAGTGCTAGAATGTTCTATGTCCCATAGGGGACATGGAACATTCTAGCACTCAGGCGACGATTTGTCATTGTACGGAAAAAAATTATTTTTTTCCCTTTTCCTTTTTTCTTTCTGTCTTTTTCTGTCTTTTTCTTTCTTTCTTTCTTTCTTTCTTTCTTTCTTTCTTTTTCCAACATTTTAGAGGAGCGGTTCCCGAGAACGTTCCTGCAGATTTCGTTAAAAACGCTCAAATTTTCATTGACCAATATCTCCTGGTCCAAATGGGCTAATGACCTGAAATTTTCTCAGATTTATCAAAAATACACTTTTCCATGAACAACTGGTAACAAATGTTTATCAAAATTATATTTTCTGCCAAAATTTGTCAAATCATCAAAAATAGGCCCGGAAATCGGACATTTTGGCCTAAAATCTCGGCCCCGTGAATTAGCACCAGCAATGGACTGAATAATAAGAATGTAATGTATCATTTTCATAAATGCAAAAGAAATCTCTATTTTATCCACAATGAATCCAAAATGAACGTCAAGCGCGATAATTTTTAAAATCCTAGATCCCATCACTGACAAATGGTGGGTTGACGTATGTCTAGATCCCATCACTGACAAATGGTGGGTTCACGTATGTCTAGATCCCATCACTGACAAACGGTGGGTTGACGTATGTCTAGATCCCATCACTGACAAATGGTGGGTTCACGTATGTCTAGATCCCATCACTGACAAATGGTGGGTTGACGTATGTCTAGATCCCATCACTGACAAATGGTGGGTTGACGTATGTCTAGATCCCATCACTGACAAATGGTGGGTTGACGTATGTCTAGATCCCATCACTGACAAATGGTGGGTTCACGTATGTCTAGATCCCATCACTGTCAAATGGTGGGTTGACGTATGTCTAGATCCCATCACTGACAAATGGTGGGTTGACGTATGTCTAGATCATCACTGACAAATGGTGGGTTGACGTATGTCTAGATCCCATCACTGACAAATGATGGGTTGACGTATGTTACATCGCTGTACTCCGTGATCTTTGTGGAATGACATATATCCAAAGATGCTATGCTGGGCGAACAACTGTCAGACTCTCCAACGTAATAACTCCAGTCAAGCAAGGTTAGCATTGGCTGAAGACAGGTGCACCATCGACGTGCAGTACGCCTTAGCCACAGCACCACCGTACCCCTACGTGGGAAATGGGGATTAAATGTCTTGCCCAAGAACACAACGCGGTTGCCGCAGGTGAGATTCGATTCTCCATCCCCCCTCCCCCCCCCCCAAAAAAAAATTAGTCATCCCCTCTTCCGCCCCATGTTAATCCATATAGGGAACATCAGGCAAGAAATGTAAAATAACAAGGAAAAATGGAAATCTTAAGATGGGCCTGGGGAGGCGAGGGTCAAGATTCAACATTAGAGCTGGGGGGGGGGGGGGGGGGGTCAACACTCTAGATGACAGCCAGGGGGTAGAAGGTACTTAACCCTCCCTCCCCCGACCCTTCAAAAAAGAAGAGAAATTCCTGACATTCCGAGACGGACGAGCACTATCGCCCGCTTGATGATGTTACGCTCGATAAACGATCATTGTCGGTAACAACGACAGTTCAAGCTTGTGCAAGTCATTACGTCATCATCATACAATATACTGTACTAACCAGCGTCGCCTGTGATGCTTAACTGGTAGAGTGCTAAATTATTTTTGGCCAAAAAAATTTGTGCACATGTCTTTGCCTTGTTGCAATTTATAGGAGAGTGCCAACAAGCACGCTCCCATAAATTGTAAGAAGGCAAATCCTCAAAGACTAAATAATGTGGCATTAAGGATAATTAAATTACATCCACTGAGTATAAAACATCTATGTTGCGGTATCTTTATTTCATTTTAAAGTCCAAATATGGTCTTCCAATTAATAACAATGATATCTCAAGCCCCCTCCCGCCCCCATGTTAACCCATATAATGAACATCAGACAAGAAATGTAAAGTAACAAGGAAAAATTGAAAATCTTGCGATGGGGCATGGACCTGGGGAGGCGGGTGTCAAGATTCAACAGTAGAGTGACAATACACTCTTCGCGTACTGTAGTTGTGTAAACAAAAGTATAACAAGAGTAAAACAAACAATTTAAGGTAACAAACAAAAGCAAGAAGCATGAAAATAGTTCATACCAACCCAAAAAGCACCACGGTTGCCAAGCACTACGACACTTTTAATGAGAAAAAGACTGGAAAACGACCCACATTACCCAGAACAATAATGGGAAAAGGATTACCCCCACACACTTGAAATCAGATCCCCAGTCACAAACACAACTGACGCAGAGCAGAAAACAAAGCACAGGGGACACCACAAAGGCAAGAGATAATACAGTTAAAACTAGAAGTCCTGTCACGAACTCCGCGCTTATTTAGGCTTAATTGCGCGTAGGAATTGCGCGCAATTGCCATATGGCAGGTTTTCCTGATTACTCATAGCAAACACAAGCAATGTTTCTGCCAATGGACCTCCGGGTAACCCGGAGGTCCATTGGCTGAAACATTGCTTGTGCACAGGCCATTTGTACAGAATTTGATAGCCTTACTGTGGTCATACCGCGTAGATTAACGCGCAAATCGACGTGCTATTTGTGCGCATTTCATGACAGGACTTCTAGTTTTAACTGTATAAAAGGAGTTAAAATGACAGGACTAACTGATCATGGAAAAGGGTACACAAATCGGGGGTGCGAAGCCAATATAAGGAAAACAGATCCCATGGAAGACGCGTAAAATCAGTCCGAATACGAGAACGTAAACGACTAAGAAAATAGGGCATTAAAACAGGGGTAGCGGCTTCACGGTTAAAGCTATCACATTACGCTTTCCCCAAATAGCAGATACTGCTTCGGTGATAAGACAGAGACAAGAAGCAGTAATAAGTGGTTCACAACCGGAAGGAAGGACAAGTACAAAATAAATGACGATAGGTCTCAGTAGCGTTAGGAAGACGACAGAACTGACACCTATCACCAGAAAGACCCAATCGAACAAGGCGCGAGCCCACCTGAAGAATTCCATGGAGAAGTTTCCAAAAATGAACTCAGCAGAAAGGGTCAACAAAAGGATGATGAAGATGACGCCAAGCAAGAGAGTAATCAACAGTAGGATTCTTCACCCTATACCGAGGGGTGGCGGTATATACAGAAACCATCATTGAGTAATATTGCCCAGTGGACCGGATGCTAAAGGTATCAAGGTGGCCGGACTATGAAAATCTTGAAAAGCTAACAAAGAATCTGAATAGAAACGAGGTTTCCAAAAAGTCTGGGGAATTAAATTAGAGGCCAAAGAAGAATCCAAAAAGCGTAAGGAGAAACCCATCTAGTGTATGGCAAAGGGTTTTCACTTGACAACGCATTCGGGATTAAGAAGAGCTCGAAGATGAGAGCCTAAGAGTCCTTATTTTGGCAAGTATGTAAATAAGAGTACCACCATCACATTTAGGAAAATACACAGTAGACCTAGCAAGGGGCTCGCGCTTGCCATTCCAAACAAAATGCAAACTTGCACGCTGCAGCAACTTCTTGTAATGCACGTTCGTTGGAACAGCGGGGCATACATACCACAATTTGCTAGCAACATAGCAATTAGCAACAGTTAAGCGCCCAAAAAGGGAAAAATTACGTCCTTTAACCCATTACCTAACACGAAAAGCAGACGACACTTGCAAAAACAATTCTTGAATAACTAATTTTTTTTCATTTTTTGTCTCAAAAACATAGGTTATGGCCCCTCGTTGGAACGAGCTCGTTCCAACGAGGGTCATAACCTATGTTTTTGAGACAAAATATGAAAAAATATTGAAAATTAATTGGCGATTTTTGAGAACATGGCTGGCCGGTTTTGGCCGTTACGTTAGGTAAAGGGTTCAAAAACCCCAAACTTTTGGAATAAGGGAATGAAAATTATCATCCATCGAAAGCAACCCATAAGGAATCCCAAGAATTCGAAAATTGTCAATCCATGATATACCAAAGGGATGGTCAGAGCAAGTTCGCCATTTTCCAAAAAAACATACCTTTCGTTTTAGTAAGCTTAAGCTTAGAGCCGGAGGCACGACCAGAGCGACGACTCCAATACACGATACGTTCAATCGAGCGCTCCGACGTCAACATACCTGCACTATCATCAGCATAAAGCGAAACTCTTCAGAGGTATTTATTTATTTATTTATTTATTTATTGGTGTTTAATGTCACATATTTCTGCACAATGGCTAACCATGACCGTGACAGTTTTACGGGTGGAGGAAGCCGGAGTACCCGGAGAGAACCACCGAGCAACGGCGAGCAACTGTCAGCTCCCCAACATACCAACTCCACACAAGCAGGGTTAGCATTGGTAGCACTATTGCAACGAAGCCTTCTCTAGCAAATCAATACCTGTTCTCTAACTCATTTGTAGGTCAGGATAAAACGTCTTGCCCAAACAACCCCTGCCTTGGTCCGCTAGTTAGAAAGTGACAGGAATCTTCCGGTTAAAAGGATAGCGATGCCGGTAAATCTTGCCGAATTTATGCTCCGATGCTTTCTTGTCCCCTAACATCACGTTGGCACGGATTCTCCTTCAATATACATCCACCTGTTGACAGTCTCGTTGGTGGTGATCAGCCTTACTTATATGGGACACAAACCTTGTCGACGACCGTACTTCTTCGTCTTCTTCGTCTTCCTTCTTCCTTGTTACCGACGCTTTCGGTGGCTTTGTCGCCGACCGCAATACTATTATTCGCCTACCGAGTCGCCGGATTAACGATAACACAAACACCCTTTTTAACTACATAAATGTACTCCAAGGAATTTTTGTGTTGGTTTGTCTTACTTCACGCCTTGAGTCTCCGTTGATGGTTCGTCAACCGAGTTGCTTCAAATCAATTTAGCAGACTAGTTCCCACAAGTATAACTTTCAGCCCACAGTACTGTACCGCACCATGGTCACCCCAGCATTGCTCTCCGTATACCGTCGACGGGTCATACTTAGTTCACTGCATGAACCAAGCCCTCAAGCCACCAGTCAAAATTTGTAAATAATTCGACGCTGTTAATGGCCTGGAACCACGGTACAACCCGATGCTTCATCAGTTAAAATTTTGCTGATGATGATTTTATTACCTGGTAAGCGCATGTGCGGACATCACTGCCCACGCGTGGGTTACTGCCAGTTCCAACGTAAATCTTACACCCATTATACGCAACTTATGTCGTTGCGTATAATGGGTGTAAGATTTACTTTAGAAGGTCAAATATTGGTGATGCAGTGACTGAAAGTAAATTTGAACTTGCAAATATGTTTGCTAATAGGAACTCTTTTAACCCTTTGAACCCCAGAGGGCGCTTTTCCAGCCCAGTAACATGATACTTCATAATATCATTAAGGTGGTTGACGTTTGAGTGAAGGCGTGGTGTAGACCAATCAATATTTTCAACGTGCAGCCCCAAGCATGGACAGTTTGCAATTTTAAATCTAGAATGGTGTTTTTTATCAATTGATGGTTATTTTCTTCCCTGACAAGACAAGAACCTAACACGTTCTCGTTTTGGCGTGTTTGGGCATGCGCCCCCATTTCACCATTTTACACCAAGCACGTGTACGTATTTTGGGCATTGGTATCTCGGTATTTCTCTCTCTCTCTCTCTCTCTCTGTCTGCCTGCCTGCCTGCCTGCCTGCCTGTGTGTCTGTCTGTCTGTGTGTCTGTCTGTCTGTCTGTCAGTCTGTCCGTCCGTCCGTCCGTCCGTCCGTCCGTCCGTCCGTCCGTCCGTCCGCCCGCCCGTCCGTCCGTCCGTCCGTCCGTCTGTCTGTCTGTCTGTCTGTCTGTTTGTCTGTCTGTCTGTCTGTCTGTCTGTCTGTCTGTCTGTCTGTCTGTCTGTCTGTCTGTCTGTCTGTCTCTCTCTCTCTCTCTCTCTCTCTCTCTCTCTCTCTGTCTCTATGTCTCTCTGTCTGCGTGTGTGTGTCTCTCTCTCTCTCTTTGTCTCTCGTGAGGTTTAGATCAATTCAATGTTGGGGGGGGGGGGGGGGGGCATTCGTCGAGTAGTTCGAGTTTTGTAGATATTTACGAGACCATACTCTAAAAGGAAGTGGGTTAAAAAATTAACCCAAATCAACTGGGTTGAGTGAATGTGTATCCAATTGGGTTCATGTTCACTCAAGCCTGTAGATTTTGGATAATTTTATAGCGTAGTTAATTTATATGCCATTGTGTGTGCTCTCTTCCAATAACATACGACTCTGCTAACTCACCAGCAAAAAACACGAGGAAACACTGTCCGAATCTATATAAATGGAACACTGAAATAGGAATTTGTCTTTGGATTATTTTGAGTTGCAATTTACATGGTCGTGTCATCGCCATAAGATCTTAGATTAAACATTTTGCTCTTTCTCAGCTGGAGTACTTTTTCCAAAATTTATTCCAGTAAAAACAACGAGCTAATACGCTCACGTAACAAAAACATATATATATCCAGAAATATTTATTTGTTCCCAGAACGAAAAATAATGAAGAAACAAATCGTCTCGTGTAAATGGGATATAAGACAAACTTGGTATGAAAAGATAGCGTTTGTATATTATAATAAATTGGTATTTTGGGAGAAGATGTTGACATTTACCAACTTTTGGCTTAGACAGACTTTTGTGAAATCACATGTTGACCATGTACCGGGTACGGGATTAGCCACATCGATTATACATGAAGCCACAGTTCGGACCAGCCCGTCTTTCTTGGTCCACAATAGTTCACTCCGGTTAAGGAAAGGTGTGAAACATGGAGTAGAAAATCTCCAGTGTCGTTAACTTTAGACTAATTAGATACATCATACGAGGGAATTTTCAGGCGCATCTCATGAGTAAAGACTTTGGGCATCCTCCTTCTTCTGACTCTCAATAAGACTACAATGACGATGCTCGAAAGAAACGAAGAACAGTACAGCAGAACGAAGAACAGTACAGCAGAACGAAGAACAGTACAACCGCCGAGGAATGATCGGAATACACGCGTGGGCAGATGACGAGTGCATCCTAAACTTGGAATAAAAGGAAATTTCACAGAGCAGTTTTCGCCAAATTGTTTCTGTTTCCATTCTCCTTAACCCTTTGAACTCTAGTGGTATCTTTCATGCCAGTTCAATGGAAGCACTTGGAAGAGTCCATATTCATTATTTGGGGTAGACCAATGAATATTTTTAACGCGCAGCCTCAGGTCTACCCCAAAAATTTGTGGAACAACCATCCTATATAATGACGTTATGACGTATCATGTTCCTGACCTGAAAAACGGCCGCTGGGGTTCAAAGGGTTAACGTAAAAGTTCCAAACTGATCTAAACTTCAAGTGTTGTAAAAATATAAAAAAAAACCCGATAAATCGAAAAACTTTAAAAACAGCTATTAGAATCCCACGCATTTTAATTTTTGAACATCACTATCACGTCCCATCAGTGTGCGGACCTAACCATTGGGAGTTTGGACATCAATACTTTTTGGGGTATCTTCTTAGTTGAAATTAATATTCCCAATGTGTCGAAGAGATGAGCCTAAACATGAGCTGGAAGATAAAAACTTTAGGAAAAGTTGAAGTATCCGCATCACTCGCATAGCAGAATAAAATCAAAAAGTGAAGACGCTTGATAAAATTTCAAATAAGTTGAAAGCGATATGTGAAGTTTCAATACGTGGATTGTAACTAAATCACCCGCAGAGTGGAGTTATCATCCAAGCTATAACTTTCAAATTTTGTACACATCGACAAAAAAACACAAGCAATGTTTCAGCCAATGGACCTCCGGGTTTAACCCGGAGGTCCATTGGCTGAAACTTTGCTGGTGCTAGTCATGCTTTGCAACAAATTTGCAGTTATTGCTCGGGTGGAATCTCCACTCTGCAGGTGATTCATTGATAATACATTTTCCACGTACTGCATATTCTTTATCACTACGAAGTTTCGATTGTCACCAAATTAGCTTTTTAAATGTGAAATACCGTCAAATAAACAAACAATTTCAAAACACGTAATTTTTTATTTTTTTTAAACTTCACAAAATACTAAAATTTCATTAAAATGGGGCGTACTTTAACCCCCCCCCCCCCACCCCCCCCCCCACCCCGATGAGGTCACTCTTTACCCAAGTGACGGCCAAAACTGACCAGCTCTATTCCCCAAAATCGCTATTCAGTTTTCATTATTTTTTTTTTATTTTTTGTCTCAAAAATAAAGCTTATGGCCTCTCATTGTTGAGTTCGTTCCAATGATGGGTTATAAGCTATGTTTTGGCGCGAAAAATGAAAACAAATCGAGATTTTTGTTTGAAATTGTCGTCTGCCTTTCGTTTTAGGTTAAAGTTTAACGGTTGAGAATTTCTGAAATCTTATCAACATATTTAGATACATTTTTTATGGAAGAAAATATTTCCAAAATTTGAAGTGTGCGGGGGGTGGGGGGGATGTCTTGGTAGAGGAGTTGATATTAAAGTATAATGGGAAACCTATAAAATTGGCATCGCTAGAATTGGGGACCGATATATGAAAGAGAAAGATAAAATACCTAGCTTTTAGTGTGTAACATATGGTGCCTTTGGGGGCAAAGGGAATATAACCCTGGGATGCAAATGGAGGAGATAAAATCTAACGGTTATTTCAGTCATTTCACCATCGTTGAATGACATAATAAACATTAACCCTTTACCCAACGCAACGGTCAAAAGGTGGACTTAAAATCAACCTCCCAGTTCACTCTCTCTAATGATTGAACAGGAGAATGAGTAAAATGAGCGAGTGGTTAACCTTTTACCCAACGTAACGGCCAAAACCACCCAGCGCTATTCTCAAAAATCTCAAATTAATTTTCATTATTTTTTTTTCATTTTTTGTCTCAAAAACATAGGTCATGATCCCTCGCTGGAACGAGCTGGTCGAGCTCGTTCCAATAAGGGTCATATGCTGTGTTCTTGAGACAGAAATGAAAAAAATGAGTTATTCAAGAATTGCTTTTGCAAGTGTGATTTGCTTTTCATGTTAGGTAAAGGGTTAATTGATGGAAAGACCGACTTTACTGATAGTGAGACATAAAAAACTACTTGCTAAGATTACTGATTTACATTTTTATTAAGCAACATTGATCATCGTAATACAGGCACAGATTAATCGAATTCCAGTAACGGTTCTGTCGAAATTAAAACCAATAAATTTGGACCAGAAAGTTAAAAAAAATCTCTTTCTCAGGCCTTCCCG
Organism: Pictodentalium vernedei; assembly: GCA_031216915.1. NCBI lineage: Eukaryota > Metazoa > Mollusca > Scaphopoda > Dentaliida > Dentaliidae > Pictodentalium > Pictodentalium vernedei. The sequence goes on from CM062295.1 coordinate 56,495,057, forward strand.
CATGGTCCTTTTGGCTGCCACATGCTCTCTACATATCCCATGCAAACTTAAAAAAATAAAAATTATATGGTTTTTGTCTCATATTTTACCCAAGTTGATCAAATTGATATTTTTTTCCCTTGAGTGCAACAAGGCTTTGCAATGCTTTAGCATTGCAAAGCTTTCTTGCAATCAAGGGACGAAATATACCACCACCAATGTTATTCTGTAGATTTTGTGGCCTAAAAGATAAAACAAACCAAGAACAAGAATTTTTGATAGCAGAGAAATAATTACAAAAATAAAATGAAAAATCGCCCTCCCACATACAATTTTACCACAACATGGCCCGAGAGACAGAAGATCTACTTTGTGGCACCTTACATGTTCTATTTTAGAATGCGCATTGATGCACTATAACGTTCAGCTTAAAATATCACTCAGCCTCGAAGGTGTGAAAGAGTGGTCATCAAACCTAATCAGCAGTAATTATGGTGTTTCTCAAATATTTACATCCTGTTCAAGATTTAAACCTTTACCCAACGTAACGGCCAAAAACGGCCAGCGCTATTCTCAAAAATCGCCAATTAATTTTCAAAATATTTTCATTTTTTTTGTCTCAAAAACATAGGTTGTGACCCCTCGTTGGAACGAGCTCGTTCCAACGAGGAGTCATAACCTATGTTTTTGAGACAAAAAATGAAAAAAATTAATTATTCAAGAATTTTTTTTGCTTTTCAGGTTAGGTAAAGGGTTAAACCACTCGTCCTTTGTGAGCAACAAGGCGCCATCTGCAGTACTTTAGCGTTGTAGATACCGTCCCGTTGACCTCAGAGGTTGAATGATGAAAATTAGCAAAAGCTTATTTTAGGATCATTAATTCCAGTGGGTGTCCGTCCCAGCATTTATCGGATCCATCACATGACTTAATGAAGTACTTGAGGCTGCTAGTATTGAAAGCAATTTCTATTTTATGTTGGTGCCCAAGTGCTAGTGTCGACAAAGCGCTGAGAGTGGTAGTTTCGTTAACAACACCACTGAAGCCAGTAGATAAAACATAGACATCGTGAGAGTGAGGACCGGGTGGATCCCTGATCGTTGGAAGAATTTCAAGATGTTCAGATCCATTGATTCCACTCCCTAGCCCCTTGTCAGGTTCGTGTAACAGGCTGTTGTACGTTTGTTGCTTCATCACAATTTCCTTCAGTGCATCGAGTTCCTTCCAGACAGAAAAACCCTCTCCAAATATCGGCATTATCGGGTATCGTGTTCTGAGAGTTCCAATTTCGTGTATTCTGGGCAAAAATATACGTGTTCCAGATGCGACAACAGACCGTACATTTCCTTCTCGGTCCAAAACGCCTGCTACACCCTTGACAGTGTCTGCCGGATCTGTACCAACTTCAGATCCCTGGAAAAACTCTACAGGTGTTCTATAATAGCGTTTACTGTAAGTGCCATTCCAAGCTGTGTTGTTTTCTAATCCTCCATTCCGTCCATTTTCAAATACTGTTGATTGTAACTTACCTGTCTTGTACTCTATGTTATATGGGTTCCACCGAAGAAGGGGTGTCATAAAAATTATTTCTACGGGAATTGCGTATGAAACCCTGGCTTCAAATGTCTTACAGACAGTTTCACCATCTACGTTATCGCAGTCGGTAACTGAGAATGGAGAAACCTGGGGTTGAGTGTTCAAAGCAACAAACAAGTTTTCGTCTTTAAATCCTCTGTGCCTTTTTTTAAGCCCCATTGCACCCGCTTTATTTATTCTAAAGACCCTGTGATATCTTGCTGCATTTAGTGGCCCTCCGTTGTTAGCTTTGTATGCGAGTTGATCAAAAGACTCCTCACGTAATGTAGAGTTGTAGTTATTCTTTCCTGGTATTTCATACATGAGTTTGTCAAGTAATCCCCACGAATATTGCGATTCCTTGTCATATGGGGAGTTTGGCCCGTTGAGTCTAAACCGAGCAGCCCGTGTTGCCTCTAGCTCCTCCAGTGTGTATAGACGCGCCGCCCTTACCGATAAGTCATCAGCTACTTTTAATCTGTTCAGTTTGATCTGCCTTTTTATGGGGTGACACATTATTCTATAATTCCATTGTGCGAAGCGAGGACTACCATCTGTAACATTGGCTATCGTTGTTGGTAGGTAGGCATAATTTTCGGCCGCATCTTTCAAGCCAGTCACAGAGGTAAAAAGAATTTTTTGTTGTAAATCAAACCAGCTACTGGCATCAATATGATGGCGATCGCTATTAAATGGCTCATCTAAAGTTTCGGTTTCAGTCGTCCATGCACCTTCCATATAACACAAAACAGCTTTGAAGTATGGTTTATAATTTCGGATTGTTGGGTCCTGTAGACTCCATGCACGAAAGTATTCTCGCATTTCGGCTATTTGTTGTTCAACAGTTGGTTTCGTCAAAACGCTTGGTGGTACGTTTGGGAATGGAATCGGTTCGAAAGCATGATAATCGTTGCTTATTGTGGACGGCATGTTTAATCTGTAGTCGTTGTGCCTCGTTCTGAACTCAACACCATTTAATACGGCAACCAATTCGCCCATACCTATAGTCCGTATGTTGTTTGAATGATCGTGTATGGATGCAACGGAATTTAGTGTGTGACTCTCGGAGAAATATGGACGTGTACCATCGTGGTTGTGGCGTGTCTGCTTGATACCCGAACTTCCATCACTGCGTATTTTCTCCTCGATAGACAATTGCTGTAACATCATTTGTCTGGATATTGAATCTACGATTGTTTCTAGATTAGTAATTCTTTGTCTGTGGGTTAGACAATGTACACCCAAGCTGCAGAAAGCAATTATCACAATGACCGTCACCCGCATCACCTGAAATATAGATATATACAGATAATTAGAGCAGTCAGCTCATCTGGATCGTCGCATCCCTGTGGCTTAACGAGATATGATGTCCAAGGCGTCTTGTTTGATTTTTCCGCTATGGTCTCGTTAACAAGACTGATTTTGATTTGACACGACACCTGACACGCAAACAAAGTGGAAATATGGAGTAGTTTGTCCCCTGGGTTTCAATGAGTTATGTGTGCCAGAATACACATAGAACACATTGGAACTCAGGGGACAATTTGTCTGGATTGTGCTGCGCAACACCACGCGATTCTATATTTCGAGATTCCCATATTGTCATATCGATCGACGTCGCATGTCGGTGACGTCACGTAAGCCTCGCTTGAGACAGAAACGATATGGATTTGGAAAACGACGACATTCTCGTTTCGGCAGTCCAGATTTGATGAGCAAACTCCAGCTACATTGATGAGTTATTTTTGGTTGGCAAAGACTCTAAAGCATACAGTTGAGCATTCTGTAACCGAAAGACCCTCGGTTTCGAACCCACCAGGGGTAACTGCGTTGTGTCTCTAGGCAAGGCACTTAATCTCGATTGCCCACTTGGGACCATGGTAGCGTTGTGTACGAAGACGTCGATAGTGCACTTGTATTCAACCATGCTAACCCTTCTTACGTATAGGTAGTAGGGTGAGGAGTCTGACAGTTGCTCGCCATTGCTAGGTGGTTCTCTCCGGGTACTTCTGCTTCCTCCATCCGTAAAACTGTCCAACACGAGATGACCTTCTGAATGGAGAGTGTTGTCAAACCCCAATAAATAAACAGTTTAGCATTTGAGAATATCCGTCACAATCTGCAGTTAATTCTGCTTACGTCATACGACGAAGTTGAAATGACGTACAGCAATAGGAAGCACGGTGTCTCAGTGGTTATGGAATTTCATATTACAATCAACATGCATTTTGTCTGTATTAACTCCGCAACTATCATCTGTATCAGGGGGACGGATACAAGCACTTTCCTCTCGCGTGAGTTCTATTTGTTTTCGTTTTGTTCTTCCGTACGAATAAATACTTCATTATATATTCGCCAACATTGTTGACTTATCCCCAATATATTGTGAGATAAAATGATTATTACCATTATGTGGATGTACAAAATATGTATCCGAAATGGTAATAATCTCTATTTATCTTACAATCAACATGTATTTTGTTTGTATTAACTCCGCAACTGTCGTGTAAAGGACCCCCTGATACAGATGTTTGTATCAGGGGGTCGGATACAAGCACGTTTCTTTCGCGTGAGTTCCATTTTTTTTCTTTTTGCCCATCCGTACGAATAAATAGTCCGTTATATATTCACATTCTTGATTTATCCCCAATATATTCTAAGATAAAATTATTATTACCATTATGTGGATGCACAAAATATGTATCCGAGCCTCGCTCCGGGTTCTAAGGGTAGATCACGACCCGTTTTCGACTCTTCGTGATCTGCCCTTAGAACCTGGAGCTCGACTCGGATACATATTTTGTACATCCACATAATGGTAATAATCACTATGTACTAGGACTTAACCCTTTATCCAACGAATCGCCCGCATCCGCCCGAGCAATATGCAAATTCAGCAGCTGAAAAAATATTATATTTCGAAAACTTTCAACAAAACCATTTCATGTGACGAGCACGTTCCAAAGAGGGGTCACATGATATGGTTTTGTTTAAATTTTTTAAAAATTTAAAAAATGATATTTAAAATAATAAATTTTGAAATCGTCTGCGTTGGGTAAAGGGTTAATCCCGTTTTCTCACGAGGGCCACTGTGGCGCCCTTTACTAAGGCGTACTGCATATCGATAGTGCACTTGTCCTCAATCAATGTTAACCCTTTTCCTAACATGAAAAGCAGACGACACTTGCAAACAAAATTCTTGAATAACTAATTTTTTTCATTTTTTGTCTCAAAAACATAGGTTATGACCCCTCGTTGGAACGAGCTCGACGAGCTCGTTCCAACGAGGGGTCATAACCTATGTTTTTAAGGCAAAAAATGAAAATATTTTGAAAATTAATTGGCGATTTTTGAGAATAGCGCTGGCCGGTTTTGGCCGTTACTTTGGGTAAAGGGTTAATCCCAGTTAGTACGTAAAATATGTATGTAAAGCATATTTGGCCACAAGTTGTTTTCCAAATATGTGAAGCATATTTGGCCACAAGTTGTTTTCGTGAAATATTATTAAATTATCAGTTCTGGTGCGAATACGATAGCAGACTTCCAGGAACCAGTGGTGCCTGCTGTCAACTCTACGAGTTGATTACATATGTGTTTCGTGTTCTATACACCCCAGCCTTCATTTTGATGTACATTTTGTGCATATTTAATTTGAATTGAAGGAATATCAGAGGTGAGAATTTTCAAAATAAACAAAATGTCTTTACTTATATAGGCACTTAAGGGGTCGTCCAACCTAACTTTGGTCAATTTTTTGACATTTTTCCCAATGCCTGAGAAACAGATAAGAGAAGTAAGGAAAGGCAAATTATATATCAAAATAATGAGTAAAGTGCATAGAAAAGGTACATATATTTTTTTTCAGGAAAAAAAGTGAATTTTATGATTTTGAAGAAGATTAATTTGCAAATGGCATAAGTAACGAACCGGTAAAACCACAAAATAATCGGTAATTCGAAAGCCTTGTCCTCAATATAATGATAACATACTACAGACTCGGAGAAAGCATTTTTTTGACACGCACTCTGGTGGGTTTTGACGTTTGAATGTAATAACATCAACACAAATTTTTGATGTTCCGGATGTGGCCATGTTTCAACGATGTTTTTCCGGTCATGTGATTACGATGTGGTTCTTGCAGAAATACTCAATTTGGGCAATCGTAAGAATGCAAGGACGTGATCAAGCCCTTTATTTGTTCGAGACAATGTATGAGCGTATTTGCAAACAGGTGACAGCAAGTACTTGAGCTGTTAATGTCATAACTGCAAAATATGGTTCGAAATTCCCTCTCGTGTTTACAGGCCGTCTGAACTTTTTTGTTGACAAAATATCTGAATTATTGCGCACTAGAAAGACAACATGAACCACTTGTAAAAAAAATAACCGAGTGTATAAAATCGGGACGATACACATAAAATAAGGCAATATTCATAACAAAGTAAGCAGAATGCTTCAGAAATCACTTTTTCACGAAGTATATTCCAAGTGACCTGGAACTATATTGAGTGTGTTAATTTCCCCCTGTCGCTGCGAAGTTATTTACGTCCAAGTAACCATGGAATTTGAAGACGGGTATGTTTGATGTCTGCAAAGGACCGATTGAAGATGGGTTGAAAATGATGCATTCGTGCTTTTAAATAAGGTGCGCTTGGACGATGCTGAGAATTTAGTTTTTTCTTCCAACCAACCATAGTAATACAAGCGTCGATCAGTGTTTTTTTTATCGTTTTACACTGACAAATGTGACAAATCTCCTTCACCGGAAACCATCCCCCAATTTGCATATCACAATAAACATAACCGCTGTCACGGAGTGTCAGCGTGGCCGTGTGGTCAAAACCGAAACGAATTATCGAATGCACGGTCAATATTAGCTGCAATTGGCTTTTAAATAAATGAAATACACGAAATATTCGCAATTTCTTCATTATTCATGCCGAGTTACTTTTTAATCAAACCACATGCGTTCAGTTTCGTTTGTCGGCATCAAACTGATATTGTTTGTGGTAATTAAATAGTACGAGAAGGCGAAGGAAGCCAAATATTTTTACATCATCTATTATTTAATTCAAATTGATAATTTCTTTTATTTAACTGAAATTATGAACTGATAAGTTGGGTGTGTTGCGATTATTATGCCCCAGACCTGGAACTTAGTGGAAGTTGGAAAATCAAAGGTGCATCTAGGGTCGTGCAGTGGTGACCCCCTGTCCTCTTAATCTTAGTCTTACCCATTCATCATTGCATGTACCAACATTCCCCCTTGTATCTCAACCATTGCTACTCCAATTTGAAGGATATTTGGTTTTGTGATCGAGCATCATGGAGAAACAATGCCTGTGTAGCTGCTGTAGCATGTGTTTCTTCCCACATTTTTTCAGAGTTGTGGTACTTTTTCACTGTTTTGAGTTAGAAAATTTTGTTTATAACTAGTTGATTTGTTACAATTTGTTGCAGAGTGCCTGCTAATACCCTCAATTGTATTGCTGCAGAATTTTCTTGTGAAGATTTTGTTCCTATTACTTATCAAGCAACAACCTAATGAATATTCTGTATAAAGCCACCAATCTGATGTTTGACACTTTTATTGGAGCTGTTTTGAAGGCTTATGGAACTCAAAATGTTGATTATGGCAGGACTTTTCTATTCACCCATGAATCAATAAATTAAGTGTTATAGTTGGAAGTAAGAAGCATGAAAGGTCCAGAACTAAAACTCTAAAAAGAATGTTTTGCAATGTAACATGATTTTTGCAGATAGACTTATTTGGAGGTTTACCTGTCTGATAGTGTTTGGAACATGTGTGGCCAGGATCTTCAAAAAGAAAAAAGAGTTAAACTTTGAGAAAAAAGGCATATGCCTTGAGTGCCGGAGGTGGAGTCATACAAGGAAGAGAGCCCCCCCCCCCCCCCCCCGGGAAATGTTTTGGGTCAAATGGAGCTCACTTGTCATCTTTTGGGGATTGCTTTGTGTACTGCGTTCTTGAAAAAAATATGTGAGACCCTCTGGATGTGCCCTTCTGATCTCAATATGTCAGTAAGCCTCCTTGGGGAAAGTACATGCAATAATGGTTATGTAAGGTTGATTTGATGTGTTTTGAATAACAATGTACTTTTAAGTACATTAGATGGTTTATTGCAGTGACAGGTTACAGTTACCCTTATTTCTTCTCCAACAGATATCATGAGTGTATTGGTGTCCAAGAGTTAAACAAAGCTAATGTACTTATTGATAAACCAGACAAATTTAACAATTTAATCACTATCAAATTGATGCATGGGATAAAAGGGGTTACAGTGCAAGGGGTTTGTAAATATATTTATTCAACTACAATGTATGACTTTGCAGTGCATTCTACATAGGAGAATATCATATTTTCTTTCCAAACCATTACAGTAACACATACATCTTGATATTGGGAGACACTCTTTTGTCCTTCCATACTTCTTCTGCTGGACTCCTTCAAGTTGACCTTTGTTGAACTCCCCAAATCAAAACATAAACAAAAGAAAATGTCTGCCTTCAATCAGTGAGCACTCCACTTATAACATTTGGTCTCAATCTTCATTACTTTCATGAATTAGGAAAAGATTTCTTCGAGTATGTACTTAAATGTTTATAGAATACAGCTGTTATTTTATTTTGAGGTATTTTATTGTAAAAATTTTGTTCTCTTACTTATGCCATAGCAGACTTTCAGGTGGTGCTATTTACACATGGCAGCAGTTCCATGGCAAATTTCAGTTTCCACATGTTCTATGTTTCATTCCAAGCATTTTGGTATATAATTTATTGGGGTTATTCATTTTGGGCCTTTTTTAGACTTGAAAGAAAATTACATGAAATTTGACCAAAGTTAGGTTGGACGTCCCCTTAAGGAGCCTGACATTTGCTCGCCGCTGGTGTGGGGTTCTCTCCGGGTATTCCGGCTTCCACTGGTAAAATCTCAAAATTTCGACTTAATTTCTCGAAATTTCGAGATAAAAAGTCGATATTTTGAAATGAAAAGTCGAACTTTCGGCATGAAATGTTGAAATATCGAGATAAAAAGACGAAATTCCAACTTTTTAAAATTGTGTACATGTTATTTATATGCCTCCATACAAACTCGATAACAAAAAGCCGCAACTCTTACAGAGAATTTATTCCTTTAATACAATGGCAACAACGTTGTTAGATCACAAATTGTTCCATATATACTGTTTCCATCTCTGAATGACTCATTGTGGTATTTAGTTTCATATTGAACCCCAGGTGTATCTCCCATGTCAATTCAATGGCAACAATTGGAAGAGTCCACTTTCATTATTTGTGGGTATACCAATTAATATTTTCAACGTGCATCCTTCAGGCTGCACTTTGAAAATATTGGTTGGTCAACCACACATATTCCCCCTGCAGACACTCTGCTAAATGTACATAATTATGACGTATCATGTTAATGGACCAGAAAAGCGGTCTTTCTTGTTTGAAGGGTGAAATTTTAAATATAACAATTTTGATCAGTTCTATTCTGACCTGTTAAGAAATAGATTTACCTGTTCCCATGATTGTTCGGGTAGGACATTAATTTACATGTGGATTTTAAAGAGACTGTGCGCATCCAATCCGTGAGAAATTATCGTTCCTGCCATTTTCCCTGAATATTGAGGGTGTGAGCATTTTGTCACTGTCCTCTGGGAGACCAATTGCCCATTCTCCGGATTTATTTATTGGTGCTTTACGTCACGTCAGCGGGTAAGGCTATATCGTGGCGATGAAAAGCATGTACTATAAAATAGGTCTTCATCGACAATAAAATAAATAAAAACGAGTCGATGAAATATGAGGAATAAAATTAAGGAGTGAACACAGTAATGAGAAAAAGAGATAAGTTGTTTAACCCTTTATCCAACGTAACGGCCAAGACCGGTCAGCGCTATTCACGAAAATCGCCAATTAATTTTCGTTATTTTTTACATTTTTTGTCTCAAAAACATAGGTCAGGACCCCTCTTTGGAACGAGCTCGTCGAGCTCGTTCCAAAGAGGGTCATAACCTATGTAGTTGAGACAAAAATGAAAATATAATGAAAATTAATTGGCGATTTTTGTGAATAGCGCTGGTCAGTTTTTGCCGTTACGTTGGGTAAAGGGTTAAATGTTATTTTTTTTATTTCCCATTATATCTATGAACAAAAAAAATATAAAAAATTCATTTTTTTTAAAAATACTTTTCAATTAAATAATATTCATTTCAATTATTTTAGGATTAATTATTTTTTTATTTCTCATATATGAAGTTTATTTGTAATTCCTTATACATAAGATTAAAAAGGAAACAAAATTAAAAGTTTGAAAAGCATCTTGAAAGTTTGAAGAAAAAAATTGCAACACCTACGTTTTTGACACACAAAATGAAATAAATTAATATTCAACGATTTTGTTTGCAAGGGTTATCTGCTTTTCATGTTAGGTAAAGGGTTAAAGAATGCTGTGTAAACCAACCTGTTGCGTAGATATGAATAGATCTGATTAAAAGAATAACAATTTAAAATTCATTAAAAAGATTGTACTTAAACATCTGTACTGTGCAACATAATGTGCTCAACTGTCAACCCCTGCTGACAAGGACCACATTCTGGTCGCATATTACAGTCCGCGGAGAGTGGATTGCAACAAAATCGCCCGCGGAGTGGAGTTATCACCCAAGCTATAACTTTCAAAGTTTGTACATATCGACAAAAAACAGAAGCAATGTTTAACCCGGAGGTCCACTGGCTGAAACTTTGCTTGTGCTGATTTGGCTTTGCAACAAATTTGCAATTATTGCTTGGGTGGAATCTCCACTCTGCGGGTGATTTAGTGATAACACACTCTCCACGTACTGTACTTTCTAACAAAAAGTAATGCACAAGTCTTGTATGGCCAATATGTCATCATGCTAGAATTACATGATCTATCCTTCCAAGGTCACAAGATGAGTGTTGATCGAAAATATCTGATCGAACGCGATGGAGCCTGTTATTTGTTGCTCCATCGTATTCCGTCTGCCATACAGATTTGATGTGTTTACTAATACGTGGTTTGTAATCACTGAATGGGATCTTCAAATCAATCCTAGGCTTGTTAAAGGCCTCTTTTGCTGAACTTTGGTGTTATCGGAGACACCAACATGTTTTGGTGCATGACTTCATTTTGTCAAGTGGACGTTTCTAGACTGCTAAGAATTAAACCACCAGGTACGACAACAACTATATGACGAATTTACCGCCAATCCTATAATCTTGCTTTCCTTTCCGTTTTCTTCGCATGGATCACCATCAAGGCTGCTTCCGTCTCACTTCTCACTAGCAGTGCTTCCGCTGCTTAATTGCGAGTGTCTTGAATGGAAGGCAATGCATTGTGCTTTCAAGCTGGCATCCCCTGTTTTCTATTGCTCCCTTTCTTTATACCTTCTTTTCACCTTATCCTTCATTCACAAGCAAAGTTTAAACAATATCATGTGTCGGCGCCTGGTAGTTTGACTCCATGTGCTTACCTTTCTTCGATTAGAATTACCACCAACTTTCTCACTGGTTTTGTTCAGGGCCGGGGTGTCGTGTCCTCGCACTCGAGGTTACCTGCCTAGTGTCGACAACGATGCTGACAAATCAAATCTGAATGACCTCTCGGGTATTTGCTCCTAGGTCTACATTCTTAGGACCTACAGGCAGCTCTCGCTGTGTGCATGGATGCTGTGCCCCGGCTTGGCACGTGGCTGATGATCATGGTTGCGACCGACTACAGTCCATGGGTTCCAGGCGGCGATATATGAGCCCATCTACTCTTTATACCACCTTTGGTGTAAATTTCTGAATGACCCCGGGAGATGACAAACATAAGCTCCTAGCTTTCTGTCAGATCCCCCATTACATAATAATATGTTTTTTGTTAGTATATGTTATATTCTTCGTGTTCTCTATATATATTGTCACTTTTATTGGTGTTTAATATTGTAACATATTGCATACTTATTGAATAAATATTGTTTAAACTAACATGTCCGGATAGCTAGCAAAAACGATTTCAAATTGGTTAGACAGTGTTCAACAGCTCACGAAGTTCCAAAATGATAGGGCTCATCAGCACGGGACTGAGTAAAGTCAACAAAGAGGAAAGAGAGTCGGAAAAGATAATTGACTTTCAGTCCAGTACATTATTGATGTGTTCAAGTGTCAGTTGTAAGTCTTTAACCCTTTACCCAACGTAACGGTCAAAACCGGCCAGCGCTATTCTCAAAAATCGCCAATTAATTTTCATTATTTTTTTCATTTTTTGTCTCAAAAACATAGGTTATGACCCCTCATTGGAACGAGCTCGTCGAGCTCGTTCCAATGAGGGGTCATAACCTATGTTTTTGAGACAAAAAATGAAAAAAAATAGTTATTCAAGAATTTTTTTTGCAAGTGTCGTCTGCTTTTCATGTTAGGTAAAGGGTTAACTTTAGCTGTGGAAATAGACCTTTTATTTCGCATTCTGATTGAGATAATTTGATTAACAGTAACAATGGATGCTGATAGTTTCTCACCAGGGCTGCACGGTATATCGATAAACCGATATATACCGGTATTCATACCAATATCGATTGAATACCGGTGTAATTACAAAAATATCGGTTTATCGTCATTATTTATTTACCCACAATTTAATTTTCAAGATGTCTTGAGTTTTTTTAACTATAGCCTCGAATGAGTAATATTATCCCTTTATCCAAGGAATCGTCTGCTTATGCCCTCGTAATATACAAATTCCGCAGTTGAAAAATAATTTAAAAAAATTTCAACAAAACTATATCATGTGACCCCTCATTGGAACGAGCTCGTTGAGCTCGTTCCAATGAGGGGTCACATGATATAGTTTTGTTGAAATCCTTGGGGAAAATCTGATAAATTAATTTTGAAAATAATAAATTTTGATATCGTCTGCGTTGGGTAAAGGTGTTTCGAACCGCATCATCAAGGCATGCTAATTCATTCCGACTGTGATGCCTAGAGTCTCGATTGTGGTACTTGTGTTCATATATCTGAACAGTTTTCGATATACCGGTATATCGCGGTATTTTTTTAATACCGATACCGGTATTCAGTTTTGAATATCGTGCAGCCCTATTTCTCACCATCTTTAGATCGATCTGTTTTAATTCCTTTATATGCACGATACTTGGACTTTATTTCGGCATATTTTTGTTTAAACTGTAAAGAATTTGTCTCAGATTTCTTTTTTGAGGAAGCAAGGTTCAAAATAATAGTTGTTTTCTTAGAGGAATATGTGGTTCACGGCTCTCTTGTTTTGAATCATATTCAAGGATGGCAGATTCCGTATGGGTTTTATTTACTATTTCCAATGGAGAAGTATGTTTTTGGTGTCTGTTGAAGAATTCTATATTTTGAGGATCTGAGACGAAATGATAAGCGGGGTTTGATGGATTAGCCAATAGCATGGAAACATACTGGAGTGACAGTTTAATGTTTGCGTTTTTCAAGAGAAGGCTCCCTGCTGCAACAAGGGTTGACTCAATTGGTGATGTTAAAAAAGCACCCAGACTAATTCTAATACCAGTATTATGAATTGTATCAAGTGGTTTAAGGTACGACCATCTTGAAGAACCGTAAACCACACAACCGTAATCTACGTTTGATCTATACAGATGGATTAATGGGGTTTTTTGTCAGCTCTCCAATCTGCGCTGCCGACTACTTTGAGGAGGTTAGGTGTGTTTTTACATCAACTCTTAATAGTTTTATATGAGAAGAGAAATTCAGTTTGTTGTCAAATAAAAAACCCAACAAATTCACTTCTTTAACAACTTTAAAGGTACTCCTATCAATTTTCAACTCCGGATCAAGGTTGTGCTTTCGGAGATTACAGAAATGTACACAATTAGTTTTGCTCTTCGAAAACCTGAGACCGTATTCTTTAGCCCATTTCTGAATTTTGTTTAAACACAGATGAAATTTTCGCTGGATGGTATTCATATTTTTACCGTTATAGCCTGTTATAGCAGATTTAAAAAAATCATCAATATTTTAGAAATGATTGTTTGTTTGTTTCTGTCTATTTCTTGTGTTATGAACCCCATAAAATACAGACCAAACTATGTTTCAAAAAACATAGTTATGACCTCTCGTTGGAACGAGCTCGTTCCAACGAGGGGTCATAACCTATGTTTTTGAGACGACAAATGAAAAAAAATAATGAAAATTAATTGGCGATTTTAATAAATAGAGCTGGCCGGTTTTGGCCTTTACGTTGGGTAAAGGGTTAAAAATGATCTATAAAAAGAGGCACGCGTCCCCTCAATCCCATGTTAAAAAGATCTTTTAAAATCCCATACTTCCATGTTGTATCATATGCTTTTTTCCAGTTCAAAGAAGATGGCAACGACGTGTTCTCTTCTGGAAAAGCCATTTCGTATAAACTTTCCCGTTTAACCAAATGATCTACAGTGCATCTCTGGCTTCGGAAACCACACTGAACACTCACAAGTAAATTGTTTGATTCAAGAAACCAGACATGTCGATCATCCTTTCCATGGTTTTACACAGACAACTTGGTGATTCAATAGACACGCAAATCCTTTGTTTGCTGTAATCTTTATCAGGCTTAGTTGAGAAGTATTGTTGCTTTTACTTAATGAGAAGAATTGTTGCTTTTCGCCGAGAAGGTAACAACTGCCCAGTCAGCCAAATTTCATTGAAAAGTAATTAAAAAAAAATCAAGTGATACTTGCGGCAGATGTTTTAACATTTGGTATTGTATTCCATCGGGTCCAGTCTCAGTATCTTTTGTTTTATGTAAAGATTTAATTAACTCTGTTTAACACTTATTAAGTGCTGAACAAACACTTTGTTCAAGTGTAGACATCCCAGAACTTTTACAGGTGTTACAATAATACCACTTGACAAGTGTAATGTCGCGACACTTAAAAGGAAACAACGCAGATGATGCGGATCAGGCTCGAACTCTCGAGCCTGATCCGCGTCATCTGCGTTGTGTCCTTTTAATTATGTGCCCACCAAGCGCAAATCAAATTATGGGCGATTCTGGAAGAACCACCATTGCTAGACACATGGGAAGTGCCATCCATTCAAGTTTCAGATGTCTGACGATTGTAATGTCTAAGTGCTTAAAGCATTGCACTTTGAGTGTTAAAATCAAACTCTAAGAGTTAGATTGGGTTTAACACCTTGAAAGTGTCAGTTTTAAAACTTTAGTTTTTAGTGTGTCGGGTCCAGTCGCAGTATCTTTTGCTTTATGCAAAGATTTAACTAACTCTACCAAAGAGAAAGGTTCATAGCAAACCCTTCATATTGTCCGAGGTAAATTTGACCTTTTGTTTTTCTTGTTGTTTTTTCAAATTGTACGAATTCTGGATTAAAATGTTCGGACGACGAAAGTTTAGAAAATGTTGAGGCCAATTTGTTTAATATATCCCTTTTCGATGTTATTAGCGTTCTGTTATCGTTGAGGTGTTGCACGTTTGATTTTGTTTCTTTACCTTTCGTTTTTGTATCATTTTCCAAATGGTGTTGATGGATAAGTTTCGAAACATAGTTTCCCATTAGAAATTTTCTCGTTTTGTTTTATTAGTCGTATTGTTTTTGCCCTATTTATACGTACTTTATCCACATTATTTGTAGTTGGTGACTAAAGATTTCCGTTCAATTTTCTTGCGATCATTTATAGCCTGTTTCCAATCATCGTCAAACCATGGTTTGGTTAAACCTTTTGAATTTGTGGAGGTTTTTTCACTGGCCGAGTTTACAATGTCAAGCAAATCTTTAGTAAACTGGTCTAGTGATCAGCACTTTCTGCAAATTTCAGAACAAAGCGATGAGGACGTGGCGCAGTTTGCCTCTTTAAAGTTACATTGAGACTCACTGTCATTCTAGCCGCAACCACACGCACTAACACAAATGAAAAGTGGTCACTCCTACACGGGTCACCTTCAAGCTTCTACGACAAAAAGGAAAATGGAAGGACAAGATCAACTGATGTATATGCACCGGGTGTGGGGCAGGGCTGCACGGTATATCGATAAACCGATATATACCGGTATTCAAACCAATATCGATTGAATGCCGATGTAATTACAAAAATATCGGTTTATCGTCATTATTTATTTACCCACAATTTAATGTTCAAGATGTCTTGAGTTTTGTAACTGTAGCCTCGAATGAGTAATATTATCCCTTTATCCAAGGAATCGTCTGCTTGTGCCCTCGTAATATACAAATTCCGCAGTTGAAAAATAATTTTAAAAAATTTTAACAAAACTATATCATGTGACCCCTCATTGGAACGAGCTCGTTGAGCTCGTTCCAATGAGGGGTCACATGATATAGTTTTGTTGAAATCCTTGGGGAAAATCTGATAAATTAAATTTGAAAATAATAAATTTTGATATCGTCTGCGTTGGGTAAAGATGTTTCGAACCGCATCATCAAGGCATACTAATTCGTTAAGACTGTGATGCCTAGAGTCTCGATTGTGGTACTTGTGTTCATATATCTGAACAGTTTTCGATATACCGGTATATCGCGGTATTTTTGTTAATACCGATACCGGTATTCAGTTTTGAATATCGTGCAGCCCTAGTTCAAAACATTAAAGTCCATGTGCAGTTCCTTTAGTCACAGGCAGAATACTCAAAGGGTTAGATTACATCTTCACAGTACAGAAATAATCCACAGACTAGACTTTTTGATTCTGGAGAATCATGGCTTTTGCAGATGAGATTCCATGATTTTTCATTACCCCACAGTGTCTGATGAATTGTTTTTAACTGTCTCACTGAAGTTCCTCTATTTATGTTATGAGAAAGGTGGGTACCGATATAGTAGTTTCAAATGACTCAGTTTGTTAAAAAAATGTTTAGGTAAAAACCATCTGTTGGAGAGGGTTAATATCAATATCGTCGTCTGACAAGTTAATGACCGACAAAATGAGTTATGTTTGTTTGACACATACCCACTTAGTGCTGTGGCTATTTGAAAATGATCCATTTTATCTCAAATGTATCCAAAATATTGATGTCTGGCAACTTGTAGAGGATTACCAAATTCTAACAGGAATATTTTTCCATGTAACTTGTAATGTCACACCAAGAACTGCGAATGGCCATTTTTTCTTTAAAATCTACAAGATGTTTTCAAAGAAATCCGGGGAGAACATGAATTTTAAGCTTTTGATGGGTATGATAGTTTATCCAGTCCAAAACGGGTTAAGGGTTGTTTTTGAATAATTACTTCTAAAAATAATTCTCTCTGAATTCTACTTCCACTTATGTTGATCTCTCTTCTTAACTTTGGGTGCTGTGGGTACGCAAACAAAACCCATTTTATCAAAAGTTTGAGAACCTGCAGAGGGTTAACAGATGCTTACTGGAATATTTTGTACATGCAGCTTGTAATGTCACAATAAGATCTGAGAATGGCCAAATTTTCTTGAAAATCTACGAGATTTTTTTAGAGAAATTCTCTGATAACATGAATGTTTAACCTTTTGAGGGGTATCGCTCTGTAACCAGCCCTAAAAGGGTTAATACTTGGTTTTGTGAATACCTTCATTACTTACAAAAATTATTCTGGTTCAATTCTACTTCCAATGAAGGAGCTTATGTTTATCTCGCAGGTACACATTGGGTGTTATGGGTGCCGAAGACAGCCCATTTTCTCAAAATGTCTATGCTTGGTAGCCTCTGGAGGGTTAACAAGTGCTTACCGGAATATTTTGTCCATGCAACTTGTAATGTCACTCCAATACCTGCAAATGGTCAATTTTTCTTGAAAACTTATTAGATTTTTTTGAGAAATCCACAGAAAACGGGAATGTTAAGTTTTTAAGGGGTACATTTCCTTAACCAGTCAAAAATGGGTAAAGACCTCGATTTTTGAATACCCGTACTACTTACAAAATTGTTTCCTATCAGTTTTGCATCCGGTGTAAGAAGTTACGTTTCTCTGTAGCATTCCCATTTGATTTTGGTGTCCAAAAACAGACTATTTTTTCAAAATGTTGACATTTAACAGCCCATGGAGGGTTAACAAATGCTTACCGGATGATTTTATCCATGTAACTGGTAATGTGACACCAAGACCTATCAGTGGCCATTTTCTCTTGAAAACCTACAAGCTGCTTGTGAAGAAATCCAGGGAAAATATGATTTTTTTAAGCTTTTGATAGGTATCGCTGTTAACCAGTCCAGTAGGGGTTAAGGCTTGGTTTTTTGAATACCCTTATTACTTACAAAAATGGTCCTCGGTGAATTCCACTTCCAACAAAGGAGATTATGTTTATCTCTCGGGGTTTCACTGGGTGATGCGCGTGTTCGAAAACAGATCATTTCAACAAAATTACGATGCTTGGCAGCCTGTAGAGGGTTAATAAACGCTCTCCGCAATATTTTGTTGATGCAACTTATAATGTCACATAAAGATCTGCGAATAGTCATTTTTTCTTGAAAACCTAGAAGTTGCTTTTAAAGAAATCCACAGAAAATGTGAATTTTAAGCTTTAAGGGGTATCTCTCTTTAGCCTGTCCAAAATGGGTTAAGACTTCGACTTTTGAATACCCTTACTACTTACAAAGGGAGCGCGGTGGCCAATGTTTCTTGAAAATCTACAAGACTTGTTTAGACCAATCTACAGAAAACATGATTTTTTAGCTTTTGAGGGGTATTGCAGTTTAATCAGCCCAAACCGGGTTAAAGCTCGGTTTCTTGAATACCCTTATTACTTGCAAAAATGATCCTGGGTGAATCCCACTTCCAATAGATGCAGTTATGTTTATCTCTCGTGTATCGTTTGGGTACTGTGGGGGCCCGAAAACAGTCCATTTCATAAAAATTTCGATTTTTGGCAGCTTGTGGAGGGTTAACATGTGCATTGCCTAATATCTCTTGTACATGAATGGTCGTGGCACAGACAGGTCTAACAATGATGAATGTTAAAAAAAAGTCTGCAAGACGCGTTTCGAGAAAGTGCCTATAAACCCTAATTTTGACAGTTTTTTGCCAATCCGTACATTTTTAGATTTTGTGCCTCTCTATGCGTGTGCAAAATTGTGTGAAAATCGGTTCCAAAATGGCTTCTGAATCGGACGGACAAAATGTGTAGAGAACACTCCCCCCCCCCCCCCCCCCACACAAAAAAAAAAGTTAAAAATAATAATAATAATCCGTAGAAAAACAATAGTCCTTTCCAGAGGGAAAAGGCTAAATAACAAGATCCCGTCAGTACAAAATGTAACGTCAACGCGCCACTCCCACATCACTCTTAACGGCTACTGAATCCCACTTCTTAGCTCGTCCTCAACATGCATATCCAGAAATCCTCTCTCACCAGTCTCTCTTGCTTGCCTCCCCTAACAATTTCTAACATCGCAACTTCCATTCCATTCCCTCCATGGTGACCGCTCTGATTAAAATGAACAAATGCAAGTTTCTTTCGGTGCAATCCTAAGTCTCTCATATGCTAAATCACATGGTCTTTCACACGTCGCTCAATCTCTCCTACCTACATTGCAGACCCACACTCCTTCCATGAAACACAATATATGACATTGAAAGTTTTACAGTTATCCCTTTGATACTTTTGTAGTGTTATTACGTACGAAATCAAACAGTGCGTTGATACTTTTGTACGTCTTATTACAGTTAAAACTAAAAGTCCTGTCCTGAAATGCGCACAAATAGCACGTCGATATGCGCGTTCATCTACGCGATATGACCATAGAAGGCTATCAAATTCTGTAAATATGGCCTGTGCACAAGCAAGACCCGGAGGTCCATTGGCAGAAACATTGCCCGTGTTTGCTATGAGTAACCAGGAGAACCTGCCGTGCTTTGGATGTCATTCGATATGGCAACTGCGCGCAATTCATACGAAAATTAAGCCTAGATAAGCGCCCAGTTCGTGACAGGACTTTTAGTTTTAACCGTACGTACGAAATTAAACAGCATGTTGATGCTCTGTGGTCATTTGTTTTATTATTTTTCGATTTTTTAAAGTTTTAATCTCAAATTGCTATTTTCTCCCAAATAGAGCTCAGTGACAACCGTTGAGCCAAATATTATCGCAGCTTTAAATACTAACATAATCCTGCTGTCAAGACTTCTTAACTGACAGAGTGCTAGAAACCACTTTCAGGGCTTTCAAAAAATGAGGATAAAGCCAACACTTTCCTTCCTTTTGTATTTCATATTCAGTCAAACGCAAATAATATTTTTTTTATATGAATTTATTTTATTACAAATTATTGTGAGTGCCTATGGGCAATCTCCAATACTCTGTAATAAAACAATATATTTGGTGGAATTTATAGTGGTGTATCTGTGTTTCTAAATCAGAAATAGGATGCGATGCTTAATGCGCAAAAAATACGTCCCTGGTTGCAAAACTCGAAGCTCGGAGTGCACTGTACGAGGAGCATCCGCTTACAACCTTGCAGGTTTGAGACAAGACATTCAAAGCGTTCTTGACCCTGTACTGGCCCTGTATTTTAATCGACAATCATCTGTTGGCCTTCTAATCAATGGCGGCATGTTCTGTCCACATCTTGCGTGGCCTCTGGACAGGTGGTGAATGAGCGTGTGGTGTAATGGTTGATGCACCCCTCTACCAAGTCAGGATCGGAGCAAGGATCTATCAATTTTCCGACATGGTGGGACGAGGGCTAAACCTTTCCAACAGAATCTCTGTGGTCGTTGACCGTTGATGTGCACTTGAAGCCTAATTTAATATACTTCCTTAAAACAATAATAAACGAAACAGGGGTCAATACTTTAAAACTGTTTCAATTGTATTTTCTAGAATGGTATTTTTCACCTGTTAATATAATTGACTAAAGTGAATCATTAGCATTTTTAAGATATGGCAATTTGCCAACTGGCAAATTCTCAGATCTTTGAAAATGCTAATGGTTCATTTTAACCCATTTAAAGTGATAACAAGAAAATACAATTCTAGAGAATACAATTGTAAAAGTTTTATAGTATTGGCCAGGGTCGTAAACGTTAGTTTTTTTATTGTTATGTTAATGGATTACTTTTGTTTAAAATGAAACGCGAGTTAGTAACGCATATCAACGTCGTTGGAATTATTATGATCCCCGATGAGTCTGGAGGTGGGATGGGGAAATCTCACCCGAGGGGCAATATATTTGAACCAGACCCGAGGCTTGCCGAGGGTCTGGTTCAAATATCTTGCCCCGAGGGTGAGATTCCCCATTTCCACCTTCAGACTCATCGAGGATGATTTTTCTCCCCACACACGAGGATTACATCATTATAGATAATTGGCGGTCACGTGCTGACATACCCAATTTATCAAGTCGTTGTCCTTTCGAAAAACGAACAA
Organism: Pictodentalium vernedei; assembly: GCA_031216915.1. NCBI lineage: Eukaryota > Metazoa > Mollusca > Scaphopoda > Dentaliida > Dentaliidae > Pictodentalium > Pictodentalium vernedei. Next base: position 56,515,990 of record CM062295.1, read on the forward strand.
TTTCATCGGAAAGATCGTACAAAAGTTAGGTATATACCATAGGTATATGCTAAAAAATCGATTTGTAACACTGTCCGTTAAGGGGTTAATGAATTAGCGCGTGTCAAACTCTAATGTAAAGGGCATTGTGAGATTATTGATCTTTCGATAAATTCGCGCAGTGATATTATTAAATCTGCAGAGAAACATGGGGCTGAAACAAATCAAGTTTAATGTTTCGCGGTCCGTCTCTTTATTCCTTTTCTCCTCGACAAATTCGTCAGTTTTTACATTTGCAAATCGTGAAGCTATTTCGTTTATTTACAATTGCGCAGACGATGATGAAATAGTTCCGGCGACCTAATAAAATATGCAAATGAGTATGTCACGTGGGGTGGGTGGGACAGAAATATCCCACCCTGCTGTCTCTCCCGGGACACGCGTATGTTTCACGTATAGTGTGGGAGAAAAAGGGATGAGGGTGAAGTGCCGGACAAAAGAGCAAAGATTTGTCAGATTCTGATAGCGCAACACCAGTCACCATTACAAAAGCATCTGTTGAAATTCCCTAAGAAGTCCTGTTGGGGTCCAATGGGTATTATAATTTGAAGAAACGTATTAAAACAGAAGACAACGTGGGTGGAGTCCTACAGGACGTGGAGAGTGGATTGTAACTAAATCACCCGCGGAGTGGAGTTATCACCCAAGCTATAACTTTCAAATTATGTACATATCGACAAAAAACACTAGCAATGTTTCAGCCAATGGACCTCTGGGTTTAACCCGGAGGTCCATTGGCTGAAACTTTGCTTGTGTTGGTTTGGCTTTGCAACAAATTTGCAATTATTGCTTGGGTGGAATCTCCACTCTGTGGGTGATGTAGTGTACGTAATGTGTAGATACTCGAATCAAGGACTCGAGTGGAAGTTTTTACTGTACTTCACAAAATTTAAGAAAATGTGAAATACAAGAAATACAAGAAAAACTTCAACAAGGCTCGTTGCTGCATCTTCCTCCGTACTCTTGCCCGATTAGCGTCAGATTAATCAGATGATAGATTTGATCTGCGCATACCAGACTTAACTTGAATTAAGTGCATTCAGATAATATTTATAAAGAAAACAACAGAATCACCTTCGGCGGTTTATTCACATTCTTGCTTGATACAGTTTTCTGTCGAAGAATTTCATTCATGCCACAGCGTCATTCAGATGCGTTACGACCAATCACATACGCCCTTACAGGAAGTCTGCATTCAATATATCTGACACATTTCGTGATGTGTGCATTGTATAGGGTAAAGTTGGATACACAAAACAATCGTAGTTTAATAACAAAATAATTCGTTTACTGGCCCTGAAAGTGCTAAAAACACTTCATCATCCAATGCCCATGAGGACGTTGTTTTCCGGGGAGATCATCGGATCTCAGAATGGAAGGGTACACTTTCCATCCCCCTCGAGATCTCCTCTTATTACACTCACTGTTATCTTGCTTTCCAGTATCCGGCACGACCGTATCGCTCGTATATTTTCAAGAAACAAACATTTTATCAAAATCACTTGTTGCATGAAAATGTTCTTGTCACAACCCCTTTGATGGCTCACAAACGGCAGACGACTGAAAATAGGACAAACGTCTGGGGTCCATAACGTGTGTAATAGTACCTCTAATGTCAGTTTTCTGCGCGGATCCTTTTTTTGTGTGTGTGTGTGGGGGGGGGGGGGGGGTATGCATTTATCGATGTTTAACACTTAACGCTGCCGAAAGCGACTATTGTCATGTATTTTTATCTGTACGTTCTTGTACGCACAGGACAAACCTACCTTCTCGCATACAGGCACACATGGAGGTCCTTCATATATGGAGAAAGTGGGTTGGCTGTAATAGGGTTAAAGTCATACACACCAGGACCATATTTAATCTACTTAATCGAAAGGTACACACTTTACCCTTTACCCAACATAACGTTCAAAACCGGCCAGAGCTATTTTCAAAAATCGCCAATTAATGTTCATTATTCTTTTCATTTTTTTGTCTCAAAAACCATAGGTTATGACACCTCAAACCAGCCAAACAGGAAGAAAATATTGAGACAACAGTATGCGGAGGGTGTGTCAAACATCTGCCTCTGCGTTTGAGGGATGACATGTGGTTGTTTAACCTCGCCATCAAAAATATTGGAGGATGAGCAAACAAGGACGGTCGGAATCTGAGCACGAGACACTCGGCTCAAAGAGCAGATTTGGGACCGCACTGCCGAGTGAACTCGAAAGATAGGTTCGTTCTTCGTTAGGTGTGATTCCTAATCACTTCAGGCTGCGGAAAACAAACAATGATTAACGAAACAACGATTCTTTTATTTACATTTAAAATAAACTCATTTTCATATTTAACACATTAAACAATTTTATCAACATGATAGAAGATTTATCACATTAATAGTTTTCTTCAATTTCAGTTTATCTATAGCCCTGTACTGGTGCTATAGTACACTTTAAAAATGTCACTGTCGCGGGCTCGCGACATGAGCTTAATCTTTTGCGTCTGTGCGTGTCTGCAGCTCTGACTGCCGGGGATCCCGACTAGCAATGTTAATTACCTTGTGGCAACATAGTTCTGATTTGGATTCGGTTCATCCACTTTGTCGGCTAGTTTAGCAAGTCTACGTCACATACCTTATACATTTATCCTATGATACAACACTCGTTGAATGTTCCTGTCATTTTGGAATATACACAGTTCATGCAGAACTCACAACTTCAAAATGCGCTTTCGAGCTTGCGCGAATTGTCACTTGTCGACCTTGAGTCGATATTCACAACACTCTGATACTAAAACAGCTACTGCGCGATCAGCGTTCCTAAGAGTTAATACCACAATATAATAGCCTACACTCTGAGACAGGTGCAAGTCGATCCTCGCTAATGGCATCCAAACTTAGCCTTTACTTGGTTCGTAATCAATTCTCTAAATTCGGGTTTGTAGCCTCCCACGACCACCTAATCTGACAATAGCGGCGTACAACGGAGCTTCATGGATTGTCTATCAGTGACAGGATTTCCTAGTTCCAACTGTAATCCTTAGAAAATACCCAAGTTGCCTCCATTGGAATGAAAAGTTCATTGTTTACCAAAGGAGGACCCTGGACCAGCTTAACCTACAGTTAAAACTAGAAGTCCTGTCATGAAATGCGCACAAATAGCACGTTGATATGCGCGTTAATGTGCGCGTTATGACCCAATTAAAGCTATCATATTCTGTACATATGGCCTGTGCACAGGCAATGTTTCAGCCAATGGACCTCCGGGTAACCCGGAGGTCCATTGGCAGAAACATTGCATGTGTTTGCTATGAGTAACCAGGAGAACCTGCCGTGCTTTGGATGCCATTCGATATGGCAAACGAGCGCAATTCCAACGCGCAATAAAGCCTAGATAAGCGCACTATTAGTGACAGGACTTCTAGTTTTAACTGTATGCTGGATACACACTAACTTGAAAGGAAGTTGGGATGAAATACGTTTTCGCTGCGCAATAGGTACCCAACAGAAAACTGTTTTGCGCCCCTCCACCCCTCGCAACTGGTATGTCGGCTAGTATGTCTAACTGATATTATTACGGAAAGCATGACTTGAAACCATTCAACCTGCCAAATATTATTCTAATATATGTTGAAAAATATGGTTTACTGACGGGAATTTTATCATCGTTGATTTGATTGGGCCAACTCTGATCAAGTGTTTCCGGGAATACCAAAATGAGCAGACAGCCTGCAAAACAAGTTGCCACACTGGTCATCTGCTGAGGTGTTCAGTTTCGCACGCATTTCTCGTATAAGAGGTTTCTTCAACATGGAGTTTAGATTTATTTATTTATTTATTTATTTAATTATTTATTTTATTTATTTAGTTAGTTATTTCTTGAGGTTTAATTAATTAATTTATTTATACATTGGAGTTTAACCCTTTACCTAACTTGAAAAGCAGACGGCACTTGCAAAAATAACTCTTGAATAACTAATTTTTTTCATTTTTTGTCTCAAAAACATAGGTTATGACCCCTCGTTGGAACGAGCTCGTCGAGCTCGTTCCAACGAGGGGTCATAACCTATGTTTTTGAGACAAAAAATGAAAACAATAATGAAAATTAATTGGCGAGTTTTGAGAATAGCGCTGGCCGGTTTTGGCCGTTACGTTAGGTAAAGGGTTAACGATAGTTTCAACAGCCAGGGTCACCTCGAGTGGGAGAGTTTTACGGATACAGAGAGCCGGAGTACCCGGATAGAACCACCGAGCAACGGTGAGCAACTGTCATATACTCCCCTACGTTCTAACACTACACAAGCAGGGATGCACCATTGACGAGCATTACGCCTTCGTACACAGCGCCAGTGTGCCCCCCACGTGGGCAATAGGGATTAGGTGCCTTGTCGAAGGACACAACGCAGTTACCCCTGGCGGGGATCGAACCGTGGACCTCTCGGTTCCAAGACCAATGCCGTAACCACTGGGCCACCGCGATCCCTAGAGGTATAAGTACACTTTTGATAGCCAAGATCACCCAACCTCGTGTACAATTTTAGTACTGAAATGGTTAACCAGATAACCGATTGAAAACCAGTTACCTACCAAACCGATTACAAAAACCGTCAACCGGTTATCCGAAATGTCGATAGTGACCGTCATTCCACGGTTACAACGTAGTAAATCTGCCGCTTTTCCTTTGGCACAGATCACTCCTCGAAGCCGTGTTGCATTTTTTCAGAAATATTCGACGTCGTTAATGGTCAGCAATTTTCGTGAGTACTACTGAGTAATTGCTATGGCGTACGAACAGGTTCGAAAATAATTATTGAGGTACATACTATATTATTTGAGGTTCATCCTATATTATTTCAGGTTCATCCTATATTATTTGAGGTTCATCTTATATTATTTCAGATTCATCCTATATTATTTCAGGTTCATCCTAAAATAATATTTATGACCCTCTCGTACGCGATTAATAATTTGTCCGACCCCGGATGGACTATGATTATTGTTTCATGTTGAACCAGGTTCGACATAAATATTTCAGGTTCATCCTTTATTAATTGAGGATGAACCTAAAATAATTTGTCCGACCCTGGATCGACCATAATTACTGTTTCATGTTGAAACAGGTTCGACATCAATATTTGAGGTTCATCCTATATTAATTGAGGATGAACCTGAAATAATTTGTCCGATCCTGGATGGACCATAAATATTGTTTCATGTTGAACCAGGTTCGACATAAATATTTCAGGTTCATCCTATATTAATTGAGATGAACCTGAAATAATTTGTCCGACCCTGGATGGACCATAATTATTGTTTCATGTTGAACCAGGTTCGACATCAATATTTCAGGTTCATCCTATATTAATTGAGGATGAACCTAAAATAATTTGTCCGACCCTGGATCGACCATAATTATTGTTTCATGTTGAACCAGGTTCGACATAAATATTTCAGGTTCATCCTATATTAATTGAGGATGAACCTAAAATAATTTGTCCGACCCTGGATCGACCATAATTATTCAGGATGATGCTAAAATCCCACGATGCAATACGCTCCACGAGCCAATCAGTTGAGTCGATACAAACGGGATGTGTGCGTGCTTTCCGAACAATGGGACAAAACTGGGGGAAAAAAGCAAGATAAACTTGATGCAGTCACACAGCTTCAGACAAAGAATCCCGCTGAGAGATTGTTTTGTATGAGCTTCACACGATTTTTTTTCGACCCTTTGTAATCACGCAAAATAAATAAGATTTTTTCCCATGAAAATGTCAAATGGGCAGTGTTGATTGTTTACTGTACTGTTACAAAAAAGATGTGTTTTAATATTGAAATAGTGTTGCGGACCGGACCGCAAACAAACTGTCCGGTACCGGTCCAGGCGTGGTCCGCGGTACGGTCCGATGAGGACCGGACCGCCCCTGCTGTACCAGTACACTGGCACGTTGGACCGGTCCGGGACGGTCCAGGGAGACGCAAAGGGAAGTTTTGCACTCTCCCAATTGATACACAAACTGATCATTTCATCTTGATAGACGGTGAATACATTGAAGTCGAGTAAGTTTGAAGTAACTGTCAACTATATTGAGCCAATCTGTCACCAATCAGCCACCTGCATCCTGTGATTCCTGTCACGAGTGTCGGGTGAAGGTATCAGCGATGAGCGGTTCTACAAAAAAGTTCCCAAAATAGCGAACGCTCAAATTCGGTGACAAGAAGCTGTCATTCAATTCCTTTGTCGGCAAAGAATTTCAATGTGTATTGTGTATCTATTTCTATAAAGCCCGATCTGGATTATGTGCACATGGAAACTATTTAGTGGTAGTAACTTGGTCCCTGTATTTCATCTGGTAGGTTTGGTGTGGTGACCCTATTAAATTGGACCATGGGCGCAGATCATGGGGGGGGGGGGGGGGGGGGAGGGGGACGAGGGTGCGTGTGCCCCACAAAGTTTTTTTCGGGGGGGGGGGGGCATTACATGTTATGTCCCCCGCGCTCCTCCCACATATATAGGTCCGATAGCAGCTGATATTGTTCGAGAAATGCTGCAATAGGCGAAAATCGCGTATTTTCAGCTTGCTTTTTCAAAATTTCCTCCCGCAGGGCCAAACCATGCTTGGCCCTGCGGGTTGTGTGTCCGAACAATGCTGCAATAGGCGGAAATCGTGTATTTTCAGCTTACATTTTCATATGTTCCGCCCGTAGGACCAAAACATGGTTGGCCCTGCACATTGTGTAGCCCCCCCCCCCCCCCCCCCCCTCACACACACACACACGCTGAAGAGAGAGACTTGTGCCCCTGAATTGGACCGCCTTGGACCGGTCCATCTTGAAAAAAACGGACCGCCTGCCCGAATATCGGACCGCTATTTCTTGGACCGGACCGGACCGAACCGGACCGGACCGGACCGGAACACCATTGGCGGTCCGGTACGGTCCGCATCACTGCTAACCAACATATCGGGAAAACGTCTCGTGAAGTTTAATAATTTAATGGAGCAGTTCAAAAAAGTGCCACTGTGGGGTAGGGTGATGGATTTCGTATGTATGTTTGTTTGCCTGTGTGTCTGCTACAGAAATAAATATGGGGCCATCCATAGTGCCCAAAATTGGCCTACTTTATGGCGGAGGTCATTGTCAGGTTTAAAAAAGTGCAGGGGTGGGATTGGAGAGGGGCACGAAAAGCTATGACCAATTTGTTTTTTACTAATATAGGTCCCCAAAGGGGTCTACTAGTGGTGACTTCTTATCAGGAATCTTAAAGGTTTCAAAAATTGCCGGTGGTGTGTTGGGGAGGAGCAAAACTTGTGGATTTTGTGTGTATGTCTGTATGACCACTATAAAAAGGCATACGGAGCCACCCACAGTGCACAAGCTGGTTCTGCTAGGGTTTTTTTTTTTCTACACCGGGAGTCATGGATTGAAAAAGTCAGAATTGAAAAAGTGCCGGGGTGGGGAGAGTCACCCAATGTCATGACAATTTTTCTTTTCACCTCTATAGATCTTCAAAGGGGTCTACCTGAGGTAACTTTTTACCGGGAATATTATTGTGCCTTTAGGGCCGCAGGCCTGCCCAAGTTACTCTTTTGAAGTCAGGGCTGTGGTTTTATGAACTGTTTTTTTCTTAGAAATTTACCGTACAACATCGGGTAACCCTGCTAGTAATTTGTTAAAACCTGTTTTGACTCATCATTTTCACACAAGTAACAATGTTGTGAAGCGGTTTAGTATGCCAGAATGCTCGAAATGCATCCCCACCCCCTCTTCCCCCCACAGAATTTCAAATTGCTCTGCGGCTTCTGGGTCAGCATGTTTTTCGGTGTCATTGTGGGGCATGTCACGGTGTTATGTTCATGGAAGCAGGTGACTATTTTGAACAAATCACGCGATAATGTCTCAGCTGTAGGGCCGTCGCCAGAGCCTTTTAATGGGGGAGGGGGTGGGGGTGAGAGCCCTCGAAATTCCAACTGGGTAGTGGGCGCGTTCTTGACAAACTATTAGAACTGTAGATCTTCCTAATTCGGCGAGCACGAAGATTGTTGAATTTGGCATTAAAAGGAGCAATTTCCTGGCTTATGGGGTGTCAATCCCCACTTCAGAATACCTCAAAAAGTTTCATTTGGGCCGATTTAGGGCGGGAAAATGTCGAAATTTTCGACTATAATCCCGACAGTTTCGTAGGCTAGCGAATATTTTTCGTCTTTTATTTTTGTAACTTGGGCACCCCGTTTATCGGCTTGAATTTGGTTTAATTTAAAGGCTTGGAAAATCGTTTTTAGGAAAAGTTTTATTTATTTCAACAGGCACAAATTATCTCCCCTAGACTCTCAGCGGCTGTTGAAAAAACGTGTAACGTGGAGACTGCATGTGTAGTTTTTTGTTCAGTTGGAATCCTTCGACCCGATTTTCACCCGAAGGTCTCGGTAGTCGGAATTTGTCCTCATTGTGGTCCTCCAGTCGGAAAAATATATGTTTGATAGTTAATTGTATTATACATTCAGTAGTTTTAAATGTCCAACTGTTGATATTTTTGCCCTCCGGTTTTCCAACTACTGATATTTTGACAAATATTGGGGAGGGGGTAGACCCCCCCCCCACACGCACACACACACACACCACCCCCCTCCTGTCGCGACGTCCCTGCTCAGATGTCAGTGATGAATACCCTACAAAGTAGCAAAACGTTGCAAGAGATATGGCAGGCCTGCAACCGCTGTGGGGTGGGGAGGGGTGGGTGGGAGGGGGCGTGGGGGGGGGTGGGCGCCCACCCCTAGAAAATGTTTGCCGCCCCCCCCAAAAATTTCAGACACTGTTTTTTTTTTAAGTTCGCATCATTTTGATCCATTTTTCTCCACCAAAGAGCAACTAATTCATCTCTGTCATTAAACTAGTTGTAATCCTATATGTGAGGCTATATTGTTATCATTGCGATGTTTATTGAACACACAGATTACACACAGCTATGACATTAGGAGCACATTAACTAATTAACAAAAGAAATTATGTTCAATAGCAGGTTATATTTGATGAGTGGTAATTGAACATAGGAGAAAATTGAGGTTGTAGGACAAGTGCCCCCACCACCCCCACCCCCACCCCCACATCCCCGTCCAAAAGTGCTCAGTCGGACAATTGCCCCAGTGTATTTAGCAGCTAGGATGACTCCCCCAAGTGTATTTGGTAGCTAGGACGACTGCCCTCCAGTCCAGTTGGTCGACAGAACAACTGCCCCCTCTCCAATTGTCAGCCAGGACAACTACCTCCCACTCCATTGTCAACCAGGACGTAAAATTGATGCGCTCTGGAACAAAAACTGTCAATGGGGCAAAATGTTTCCTGCAATGTTTTTGTTTTTAAATTAGAGGTTGAAAAGGCTGACTATTATTTTTTACAAGGGTGTTATCAATTAAATTGGTGTTATAAGCCCCCCCCCCCCCCCACCACCACCACCACCATACCCCTGTGGCAACCCCCGGGAAATGAAGCAGTGTTTTTGTACTCTGCCGAACAAGTTCTATATTAATGGTAAAATGGGACCCAGTAATCAATGCCTAGGAATGGATGGAATTCTCTAAATTGTGCAGCTTTGGTATAAACGATTGGCTAAAACTTGCAGAACATCTAATAATTCTGCATAGTTTTTCAAAGGTTATTGGACAGAAATCGAAATTTTCAAACGATGATTTGTTATTTGATCAGAAAAAAACAAATTTTTCGGGGTATGTTGAAGTGGGAATTGATCCTCCAGAAGAAAGGAAATTGCTCCTTTGAATGCCCAATTTTAAAATGTTTCACGTCCGGCCGAACCATGGTCAGCCCAACGCCCCTATCCTCACCATGGTGCTGCCAAATTAGGGTATAACCTAGCGGCCTGGGGTGGTGGTGGTGTGGGGGGGGGGTGGCGGGGAGCTACACAATGCGCAGGTCCAACCATGTTTTGGTCCTGCGGGCGGAAAAATTTAAAATGTAAGCTGAAAATACACAATTTCCGCCTATTGCAGCATTGCTCGGACACACAACGCGCAGGACCAAGCATGGTTTGGCCCTGCGGGAGGAAATTTTGGAAAAAGCAAACTGAAAATACGAGATTTTCTTTTTAATTTCGCATCATTTTGAACCATTTTTCTCCACCAAAGAGCAACTAATTCATCTCTGTCATTAAACTAGTTGTAATCCTATATGTGAGGCTATATTGTTATCATTGCGATGTTTATTGAACACACAGATTACACACAGCTATGACAATAGGAGCACATTAACTAATTAACAAAAGAAATTATGTTCAATAGCAGGTTATATTTGATGAGTGGTAATTGAACATAGGAGAAAATTGAGGTTGTAGGACAAGTGCCCCACCACCCCCCCCACCCCCACCCCCACATCCCCGTCCAAAAATGCTCAGTCGGACAATTGCCCCAGTGTATTTAGCAGCTAGGATGACTCCCCCAAGTGTATTTGGTAGCTAGGACGACTGCCCTCCAGTCCATTGTCAACCAGGACGTACGAAAAAAAACATTTTACTGCATATGGGTCGATGTATGGAATACTCCAACTACCAGGTCAATTATTATTCATTTTTGTTTTCATCCAATTTTCAGGATACCGAAAATTGATGCGCTCTGGAACAAAAACTGTCAATGGGGCAAAATGTTTCCTGCAATGTTTTTGTTTTTAAATTAGAGGTTGAAAAGGCTGACTATTATTTTTTCAAGGGTGTTATCAATTAAATTGGTGTTATAAGCCCCCCCCCCCCCCCCCACCACCACCACCACCACCATACCCCTGTGGCAACCCCCGGGAAATGAAGCAGTGTTTCTGTACTGTGCCGAACAAGTTCTATATTAATGGTAAAATGGGACCCAGTAATCAATGCCTAGGAATGGATGGAATTCTCTAAATTGTGCAGCTTTGGTATAAACGATTGGCTAAAACTTGCAGAACATCTAATAATTCTGCATAGTTTTTCAAAGGTTATTGGACAGAAATCGAAATTTTCAAACGATGAATTTTGTTATTTGATCAGAAAAAAACAAATTTTTCGGGGTATGTTGAAGTGGGAATTGATCCTCCAGAAGAAAGGAAATTGCTCCTTTGAATGCCCAATTTTAAAATGTTTCACGTCCGGCCGAACCATGGTCAGCCCAACGCCCCTATCCTCACCATGGTGCTGCCAAATTAGGGTATAACCTAGCGGCCTGGGGTGGTGGTGGTGTGGAGGGGGGGGGGGGGTGGCGGGGAGCTACACAATGCGCAGGTCCAACCATGTTTTGGTCCTGCGGGCGGAAAAATTTAAAATGTAAGCTGAAAATACACGATTTCCGCCTATTGCAGCATTGCTCGGACACACAACCCGCAGGGCCAAGCATGGTTTGGCCCTGCGGGAGGAAATTTTGGAAAAAGCAAGCTGAAAATACGCGATTTTCGCCTACATACATACGAAATCCATCACCCTACCCCACAGAGGCACTTTTTTGAACTGCTCCATTAAATTTTTAAACTTCACGAGACGTTTTCCCGATATGTTGGTTAGCAGTGATGCGGACCGTACTGGACCGCCAATGGTGTTCCGGTCCGGTCCGGTCCGGTCCAAGAAATAGCGATCCGATATTCGGGCAGGCGGTCCGTTTTTTTCTAGATGGACCGGTCCAAGGCGGTCCAATTCAGGGGCACAAGTCTCTCTCTTTAGAGTGTGTGTGTGTGTGGGGGGGGGGGGGGGGGGCTACACAATGTGCAGGGCCAACCATGTTTTGGTCCTACGGGCGGAACATATGAAAATGTAAGCTGAAAATACACGATTTCCGCCTATTGCAGCATTGTTCGGACACACAACGCGCAGGGCCAAGCATGGTTTGGCCCTGCGGGAGGAAATTTTGAAAAAGCAAGCTGAAAATACGCGATTTTTGCCTATTGCAGCATTTCTCGAACAATATCAGCTGCTATCGGACCTATATATGTGGGAGGAGCGCGGGGGACATAACATGTAATGCCCCTCCTCCCCGAAAAACTTTGTGGGGCACCCCCCCCCCCCCCCCCCCCCCCCCCCCCCGTCCATGATCTGCGCCCATGGTCCAATTTAATAGGGTCACCACACCAAACCTACCAGATGAAATACAGGGACCAAGTTATTACCAACTAAATAGTTTCCATGTGCACATAATCCACATCGGGTTTTATAGAAATAGATACACAATACACATTGAAATTCTTTTGCCCACAAAGGAATTGAATGACAGCTTCTTGTCACCGAATTTGAGCGTTCGCTATTTTGGAAACTTTTTTGTAGAACCGCTCATCGCTGATACCTTCACCCGACACCCGTGAGGCAGGAATCACAGGATGCAGGTGGTTGATTGGTGACAGATTGGCTCAATATAGTTGACAGTTACTTCAAACTTACTCGACTTCAATGTATTCACCGTCTATCAAGATGAAATTATCAGTTTGTGTATCAATTGGGAGAGTGCAAAACTTCCCTTTGCGTCTCCCTGGACCGGCCCCTTGGACCGCCCCGGGCCGGTCCAGCGTGCATGTGTACCGGTACAGCAGGGGCGGCCCGGTCCTCATCGGACCGTACCGCGGACCACGCCTGGACCGGTACCGGACGGTTTGTTTGCGGTCCGGACCGCAACACTATTGGTTAGCGTTATATTTCAATATTAAAACACAACTTGTTTGTAACAGTACAGTAAACAATCAACACTGCCCATTTGACATTTTCTTGGGAAAAAATCTTATTTATTTTGCGTGATTACAAAGGGTCGAAAAAAACATCGTGTGAAGCCCATACAAAACAATCTCTCAGCGGGATTCTTTGTCTCAAGCTGTGTGCCTGCATCAAGTTTATCTTGCTTTTTTCCCCCAGTTGTGTCCCATCGTTCGGAAAGCACGCACACATCGCGTTTGTATCGACTCAACTGACTGGCTCGTGGAGCGTATTGCATCGTGGGACTTTAGCTTTAGCATCATTCTGAATAATTATGGCGATCCAGGGTCGGACAAATTATTTTAGGTTCATCCTCAATAAATATAGGATGAACTTCAAATATTTATGTCGAACCGGGTTCAACATGAAGCAATAATTATGGTCGATCCAGGGTCGGACAAATTATTTCAGGTTCATCCTCAATTAATATAGAATGAACCTCAAATATTGATGTCGAACCTGGTTCAACATGAAACAATAATTATGGTCCATCCAGGGTCGGACAAATTATTTCAGGTTCATCCTCAATTAATATAGAATGAACCTCAAATATTGATGTCGAACCTGGTTCAACATGAAACAATAATTATGGTCCATCCAGGGTCGGACAAATTATTTTAGGTTCATCCTCAATTAGTACAGGATGAACTTCAAATTTTTTTGTCGAACCTGGTTCAACATGAAACAATAATTATGGTCCATCCAGGATCGGACAAATTATTTCAGGTTCATCCTCAATTAATATAGGATGAGCCTGAAATATTGATGTCGAACCTGGTTCAACATGAAACAATAATTATGGTCCATCCAGGGTCGGACAAATTATTTCAGGTTCATCCTCAATTAATACAGGATGAACCTGAAATATTTATGTCGAACCTGGTTCAGCATGAAACAATAATTATGGTCCATCCAGGGTCGGACAAATTATTTCAGGTTCATCCTTAATTAATATAGGATGAACCTGAAATATTTATGTCGAACCTGGTTCAACATGAAACAATAATTATGGTCCATCCAGGATCGGACAAATTATTTCAGGTTCATCCTCAATTAATTAATATAGGATGAACCTCAAATATTGATGTCGAACATGGTTCAACATGAAACAATAATTATGGTCCATCCAGGGTCGGACAAATTATTTCAGCTTCATCCTCAGTTAATATAGGATGAACCACAAATATTGATGTCGAACCTGGTTCAACATGAAACAATAATTATGGTCGATCCAGTGTCGGCCAAATTATTTTAGGTTCATCCTCAATTAATATAGGACGAACCTCAAATATTGATGTCGAACCTGGTTCAACATGAAACAATAATTATGGTCGATCAAGGGTCGGACAAATTATTTTAGGTTCATCCTCAATTAATATAGGATGAACCTGAAATATTTATGTCGAACCTGGTTCAACATGAAACAATAATTATAGTCCATCCAGGGTCGGACAAATTATTGATCGCGTACGAGAGGGTCATAAATATTATTTTAGGATGAACCTGAAATAATATAGGATGAACCTGAAATAATATAGGATGAACCTCAAATAATATAGGATGAACCTGAAATAATATAGGATGGACCTCAAATAACATAGTTTGTACCTCAATAATTATTTTCGAACCTGTTCGTTCGCCATAAATTGCTGAAATTATTCCGTAGTATAATAATAGTATAATAATCGACAACGTTCGATTGTGTCCACATTACGGAATAGTTTCTGCGAATACTGCTTTCCAATCCCTATGGTTTTGATCCCATATTAGGGGAAATAATGGCCACGGATAACTGATTATTAACGGATTATAGCTCTCGGTTAGTCGGTTGTGAAAATGAGCCAACCGTTTCAGCCCGAACGATTTTACGGGTGTTGGAAGCTGGATGTACCAGGAAAGAACCACTGCGCAAGAGGGTTAGCACTGGTTGAAACCAAGTACACTATCAGGGGCACTTCGCATTGGTGCAAAGAGCCACCGTGACACCACGTGGGCAATCGGGATTCAATGACTTATCTACAGACCTAACTCATTTACCACTGAACCACCGCGAAATTGTTGATAAACACCAATAAACAAACAAACAAACAATCGCAAGCATCACGTTCAAAAATGCAATGGGAAAAAACCTTCTACTAGCCCCTGTTATAAGGAAGGTTTTGAGATGGTAGTTCAAGAATGGAAAAACGATAAAACAAAACATACCATTGAAGGGCAAATGAACTGCAAAGACCCGTATGACTTCATCATCAAGAAGCAAGCAGTCTTCAGCGCTTAACGGAGAGTGATACGGACGTTTTATAAGAATGGAATCATTTAATGATTTGTAATATTCATGGCCTGTCACGAAGTCATAAAACGTATTTGTTAAGTAGGGCCTGAGTAAATATTCATTTGCTTATCACTTTTCTTTACAAATTAAGGCGGGCTTCTCGCAAACTCCTTACAGGTTCATCAGAAATATCTGCACGGGGAGTTCGCATTGCAACCAAAATGGAGAGAGATGCAAAATCACCAGACGAAAATAAGTACTTCTCAGTAGTATTCATCTCCCAGAAAGGAGTGTCGCTAAGGGGGGGGGGGGGGGGGGTGGGGGCGGGGATGACACCCCAATCATTTTTCCACCTGGTACATTTTCGTCTGGACTGAAGACTATACACACTAAATACTAAAGTGTTAAAACTGACACTTTCAAGGTGTTAAACCCATTCTAACTCTTTGAGTTTGATTTTAACACTCAAAGTGCAATGCTTTAAGCACTTAGACTTTACAATTGTCAGACATCTGAAACTTGAATGGATGGCACTTCCCATGTGTCAAGCATTGGTGGTTCTTCCAGAGTCGTCTATAATTTGATTTGCGCTTGGTGGGCACATAATTAAAAGGACACAATGCAGATGATGCGGATCAGGCTCGAGAGTTCGAGCCTGATCCGCGTCATCTGCGTTGTTTCCTTTTAAGTGTCGCGACATAACACTTGTCAAGTGGTATTATTGTAACACCTGTAAAAGTTCTGGGATATCTACACTTGAACAAAGTGTTAGTTCAGCACTTAGTAAGTGTTAAATACAGCACTTCAAGTGTAGTTTTTAACACTTTAGTTTTTAGCGTGTACTAACATCTCAAAACTCTCCTGCTAGTAATTAGGTACTTTCTTATCCCTTTGAATCTCAGCGGCCGCTTTTTCGTCCAGGACCATGATGCGTCATAATTCCAATAAACGGGATGAATGGTAACTGCATGTATGTGGTAGACCAATCAATGTTTTCAACGCGCAGCCCCAATTGATCTACCCCTAAATAATGAATATGGACTCTTCCTACGAGCAGAACGGTTTTCTGAATTGTGGTGTTCGGACGTGACGCTGGCAACAGTTAGAACATGAAATTATGCAAATTCATACAGCTAGACTCGAAAAATGAATTTACAATAATTTGTTTGGGATTAAAGTCGATATTACTGAAAATTTTGCTCCTCAGAGCTTATTATACTTTCTTTTTTGACTCAGTATATAATTTTGGCTCTTTCGCGATGATGTTAAAGTTGTTGATCTGAGTCAGAGTCGGAATCTGTTGTGGCTGTGGAGTAAATTTTGAAATCCATGTTAAACAGAGGATATGGAATGGGTGTTTTTCTCATATAATATTTATGAAACGAGTCTAAGAATTTTCCATTTGGGCGAGCCTCTGGCGAGGCTAAACGGAAAATTCGGACGAGTTTCATAAATATTATATGAGAAAAACACTCATTTCATATTCTATTTATCATATGACACACACACGCACAAATTAGCCACTTCGTATGACTTTTTAACCCATCACCTAACTTGAGTTGCAGACGGCACTTGGAAAAAAACATCCTCGTTACACTAAAAAATTTCATTTTTTGCTTCCAAAACATAGGTTATGACCCCTCATTGGAACGAGCTCGTCGAGTTCGTTCCAATGAGGGGTCATAACCTATGTTTTGGAAGCAAAAAGTGAAAATATAAAAAAAAAAATGAATGGCGTTTTTCTTGTAGGTAAAGGATTAATACAATATAACCCACCCAAAATAGGACAGATAACGTAAATTCTCTCTACTGAAATTATGCAAATGTCACCCAGTTGTATTTTGTTTAGCCAATCAATCTGTCCAGTTTTGAAATTGACCAATGAAAGCTCCCAACTCTAATTATGTAAATTATGAAAATGTGGCACAGTTGTATTTTGTTCAGCCAATCAAATTGTCTAGTTTTGAAATTGACCAATGAAATTGATGGAAGGCTTTCTTTATCACTGATTAATATGAAAACAAAATATCAAATGTTCTAAAGTGAACAAAACGGACGAGTCATATGATAAAAGTATTTATGTTTCATCTATTCATGCCTCGCACACTTCCTCCGAGCCCAACTTGAGGGGGGGGGGGGGGGGGGGGAAGGGGTAGGGATGTGGATAGATGTTTCCGATTGGGAGGGTATAGGGTAGTCAATTTCTAACTGGGGGAGGGACCGGTCCCTGCCCGTAGTTGGAATTCACTACCGAGAAAGATTTTGAAAATGAAGCCATGAAAGGGAGCATAAAATTGATTCTAGTAACTGAAATCCCAACTCATTTATGATAGAATTATCAGGTTGTTATTATTTGTTATCCATCTGGGAATTGAATACATGCTAAACAAATGCTCAAGCTAAGACTTTGAGCAATTCACACTGTCCTAACATTAAATCAGATCTTATTCAGGAATGATCAATTTTCGATGTTTCATCATTTTGTAACTGTGAATGACGGGGTTAACTCATGATAACTCTTTGACATGATGTGATTTTCTTGAAGAGCATTTCGAGGATTTTATTTTCTTACGATAAGTAAACGTACCATAGAAAAGTCGTACCTCTTGAAATCATATATACTTATGAAGCTACGAACAGTTAAAACTAGAAGTCCTGCCATGAAATGCGCACAAATAGCACGTTGATATGCGCGTTAATGTGCGCGTTATGACCCAATTAAAGCTATCATATTCTGTACATATGGCCTGTGCACAGGCAATGTTTCAGCCAATGGACCTCCGGGTAACCCGGAGGTCCATTGGCAGAAACATTGCATGTGTTTGCTATGAGTAACCAGGAGAACCTGCCGTGCTTTGGATGCCATTCGATATGGCAATTGCGCGCAATTGCAACGCGCAATTAAGCCTAGATAAGCGCACTATTCGTGACAGGACTTCTAGTTTTAACTGTACACTGTAGTTGTAAATAGTAACAGTTGGAATTTTTGACAATTTGAAACTGAGTTGGAATTTTGGGAAGTAAAGGAGACATCAGCATTGCTAAAGCAGCTCTAAAATCCAGATAGATAGAACTCATGACTTGCCCTCCGAATTTCCAACTGCAGGACATTTTGGCCAGGATTGGGGGTGACCCCCCCCCCCCCCCACCCCTTGTCGCCACGACCCGGGGGGGGGGGGGGTACGTCGCGGAAGTCCAGCCTAAAACACTGGGAGTACTTGAACAGAATACTATACTCGCCAAGTGGACCGAAGTATTCCAATGAACGATTGACCCGTAGAGTGTAGGTGGTTCTCAGAAGCTGGTCATTCAACCAGTTATTTTGTGACACTAGTCCAATGCAAATTGCTATTCACAACTAACCCAGGCAGTGCAATAAAAAGGAACATTTTGAAATTCGTTAAAAGTCAGTAAATAATGGCAATGACGAAATGTTATAGAAGAAAATTACTGATTGCTTGACCTCCAAATGCCCCTTCGTCGTGACATCCTTTTGGGGGCTCCCGATTGGTCGGTCCGGGCCTATCTGGTCATCTGTCTACGTCCGAAGTTACGGCCAAAGCAGTGTATTGCACAGGTATCTCCAAAATGGAGAATGCCTTAACCTGATCTCTGTTTGTCCTCAACTGCCAGGATTCCTTCCTCCAGGGCCTCCGGAATGCACCTCACGGTGGAACAAGACACACTTCTCCTTTTCCAGCCTGGGTTTGGGACCGACTATGGCGAAGGCTTCACTCCTTTTAGTTTCGTTCCCTGTCGGGGAACCCCTCAGCCCAGGTTCCACGTCAAGGTCAGAGGGCGTTATCCTCGACTATTTTTGTATGGTCAAAATATCAAATCTAGTCTCGTAAGAACGTTAACCTTTCGAACCCTAGTAGTATCTTCCATGTCACCTCAACGGAAGCAATTGGAAGGGAAAATATTTATTATTTTGGGGGTAGGCCCTCTGCACTCTGATGTCAAAATGGCAACGTGTTCAGCAGCGAATATTACCCATAATACAGTGTGATATTTAACCAAATATACCTTAGTAGTATGTCATGTACCCGGACAGGGATAGGTTGCAGGACCCCGGTGCAGGACCTCGGAAGTGACGTCATGTAACGTGACCTAGTGGCGCCATGTTGTGTTGTCCTGGTAACCCGCGTGAGCGGCCATGTTGTGACGTTATCTCCATAGCGATACGTGGTGTTAGTGCGCATGCGCAGCGCGTGTTGTTAGGGTGATACCTGTTTCCGTCGTCCATTTTGTATACTGGAGGCCGCCATCTTGTTTCTATCGTAGCACGTGATTGCTATGTTACCCAAGTTTTCTGCAATAAGACGGGGTATGTTCGGTGGGTATGTTCGATTGAATCGGAGTAAATCTAATTACCACAAACAACCCGACAATCCTTCCAAATCACCAAAATCTATCCCAACTTTACTATTTCGAATTCTTTCAGAATTCTCTGCTTCTATCTGTACATGCAATAGTTTTCGTCTATCTGGCCATGTTCCTTTGTTATGGAGTATACTCCAGTAGCGTAGAAGAGCCTATTCGTTGGAACAGTTTTGCTTATTATTACTATATTAAGCAATTTCTAGTCTATTCTTGTTAGTTCTGACCCTATTCCAAGTACTCTTGTTGTTTCATATATCTAGATCATTTATAACCAATCAGATTGCTTGATTTCCCATAATCTGTATTCAGAGTTATCTCCCCTTATTACAACGAAGTCCTATCCGATTCTCATCACCTCTGTATCCAATGGCCATATCCCAAGGAATCCCATTTTTGGGAAACACCCGTGGCTATGAAATCCCCTTTTTGTCGTATGAGGCCATGAGGGCTATGTAAAAGCCCTCAATGAGTCCTCATTTATTATCCCTCATAGCCTCATTGAATTTTGAGGTTATGAAGACCATTAAAAATCCCTCAATGAGGTATAATTTACTACGACTCTTAGCCTCATTTCAGTATTTGAGGATACCTATGGCCTGATATTGTATTATTCGAGGATACCTATTGAGAATACCTATCGAGGATACCTTTTGGAGAATCCTTTTTTTTTGTCGCATTAGGCTATGTAAAAGCCATCAATGGGTCTAATGTAGTCTTACCAACCGCTTCCATCTTGTCGCCAAAGCTCCCAGGCCATTACAGGTCTATGGCCTATCTGTCCCAATAGGCAAGGGGAATACCCTCGAATGTCAATTCTGAAAGAATTCGAAATAGTAAAAGTTGGGATAGATTTTGGTGATTTGGAAGGATTGTCGGGTTGTTTGTGGTAATTAGATTTACTGCGATTCAATCGAACATACCCACCGAACATACCCCGTCTTATTGCAGAAAACTTGGGTAACATAGCAATCACGTGCTACGATAGAAACCAAGATGGCGGCCTCCAGTATACAAAATGGACGACGGAAACACGTATCACAATAACAACACGCGCTGCGCATGCGCACTAACACCACGTATCGCTATGGAGATGACGTCACAACATGGCCGCTCACGCGGGTTACCATGACACCACAACATGGCGCCACTAGGTCACGTGACATGACGTCACTTCCAAGGTCCTGCACCGAGGTCCTGCAACCTATCCCTGTCCGGGTACATGACATACTACTTACCTTGTTTGACATAGCTCCCTGATCTCTGTTAAACAAGATATAATTGGTTAAATTCATAGTTAAACAAGACAAAGAGAAATTCTCGCTGATTTCCTTGCAGTGCAGTATGTATAATTAAGTAATGCAATTACGCGATGAATAATTTAAAAACGGCGCGATTGGACAATTCTGTTGCATTACCAGAATAGTTGGGGTTAATGATTATAAGCAAGAGCTGGTCGATACCTACGACTCTGATCCAGATGACAATGTCCCGACTAGAGACACTGCTTGGAGGACGTGGGGTCATACCCCCCCCCCCCTCCCTACCGACATCACTCTTCACAAATGCCTGGGTGGGAGGATTTAGCGTTTTTCAGTCCCCCAAATCAAACGTTCAGGCGCATGTTATGTGTAGGATCAACGTGAAAACTAGTTTGCAGTGTCGACATTTAATTTATGCGATGTCCGAGTTTAAGCTTTAATAAATTTGGTTTGACGTCACGTTCATCAATCATTCTGTTTACTTACTATTGATCTGTCACTGACAATTAAAATTAAAGAAATTCAAAAATAATCTTTTATTAATTCATCTTCTCAATTTAATCAACGTGTCACCCTATACTAGGACGGTCATTGACTAGACATAAACTAGGCGCTTTTATTTATTTATTTATTGGTGTTTATGGCCATTGACTAGACATAAACTAGGCGCTTTTATTTATTTATTTATTGGTGTTTATGGTCATACACTTATGCACAGTGGCTAATCATAACCGTGACAGTTTTACAGGTGGAGGAAACCGGAGTACCCCGAGAGAACCACCGAGCAACGATGAGCAGCTACCAGCTCCCCAACATCGTAACTCCACACTGCAGTACATGCAGGGTTAGTTTGGTTGAAGACCAGGCGCGTAGCATGGTATCTACAATGGGGGCGCACTAGCAAGTGTTTTTGTTGTTTAGTTTGTTTGGTGGAGGGGGGGGGGGGGGAGGGGGGTTCAAACATGATATTTTAAAGTTGTGTGGAGGTCCACGAGTCCTACCATACACCCTCCTCCCACTTCCCTGAAGGGAAGAGGGGGAGAGGGTAACAACCGAAGGACTTCCCCCTCCGAGAATTTTTTTCACATTTCATTGCACCAAGCGTGTGTAGCCCTATATTTGAGACCATTTCATAGCTCTCTGTCATGTGAAAGTTGCATTCGGCCAGCGTTATTTCGGAGGGTGGGGGCAGGCAAAATTTAAGGGGAGCAACGACTCTGAAATAAACAAGAAAAAGGTGTCCCGGCTGGCGCCATCTTGTGTCGGGGTGGAGGCGCAGTTGTTGATAAAAATAAAAGTTGGTGCTCAATAAGAAAAACAATTCTCGAAAGTGCTAAATTTTTTGACTCCGAGCGTTTTTGAAAGAATATTTTGCTATAGACGAATGTGTTGATGGTGTACCCGTTTTAACGGCCATACAGCTTGTGTGTTGACAACATATCGTCGCCTGCGACGATATCGTAGCTATTATTGACAAAAGCAATTGCTGACATTGGAAAGGTGATGCCGTGTTCCTCGTTTTCGTGCCAGATTATCGTTTGCTCCTGGTATAGCTGTTACGTCACCAAATGCCAATGATGGGAGACGTTTTCCGCGTTGATCGACCGAACGTTTTCTTGAGGGACATTGTGGTCGGAGACGACCGAACCCCATCTACAGTATAGTGGCCGTGGACTGATCGAAATCCAGGCGTGGGCGGTGATGTCCACGCTTGCGTTTACCGAGTAATAAAATCATCATCAACAAAATTGTAATTAATAAAGCACCGGGTTGTAACCGGGTTCTTCATTAATTAAAAGTAGGTGATAAATGCCGATTCAGACTCAGATGTACATGTACGTGTACATGTACACGTACATCGATGTACACCTCCATAGGATTTAGTGTTAAAATCGTGTACAGGTACACGATTTTAACGTTTTTTAGCGTGATTTAGAATCGGCTTTGCCGATTCAAAATCACTGGATTCTATATACAAATCGCTCAAGAGTGAAAAAAACGCATGAAATTTTAAGGAAAAAGAGGTGTATCGTCTGATTTAGAATCGGCAAATGGGTTTCTCCTATAGGATTCAGTGTTAAATTGCGAGCAAAAAACGTGTTGCCGTTTCTAAATCATCATCTTGCTGATTCTAAATCATCCGTGTCTGTACACGATTTTAACACTGAATGCATATGGAGGCGTACACGGAAATCCATTTGCGGATTTTACGTTAGAAATCGAATCATGTACGGTACATGGAAAAGAGGTGATTTTGAACCGGCAAACCCACTGCCACGTTTCCTGAAGAAATAAAAAAAAGTGATTGATATATATAGGAGAGAAAAAAATATATAAATAAATAGTTATTTAAAAAATGAATATATCAAATCGAAAAGATAATAAAAAAATAAATACGTAAATCATGAGCGCTTCTCAGACTATTAGAGCAAGGTTTCTTTTAAAAATGCTGACGACAGCCTACGCATTCTGCGTGAACGAACAACTAGGTCGCCTCTTGTTAGAACGATGCGTCGGATGTCGGGATCACCTAGACTTCGATCACGAGAATCATTCGTGTCTGTGGATGGAAAGGGAAGATATGGTCGTCAAGTATTTCGAACCGGCGTTCGAACGCGTTCAAATCGACGAAGTGATCGCGTTTTGGAAGAGATTACTCTTCTGTAAGGATCAAAGCAAGCCCACAGTTTCGGAAGAACTGAAATTGGCGCGTAAAAGACTGACTTTAGAAGACAAGGGATGCGTCATGAAATTATTGTTCAATGAAGCATACGTCTACGTTTTCTCGTTGATATAAAATAAGGGAGAATAGAAAATAAAATAAATACACACATAAATTTTTTTATCTAATATTAGAAAGAAAAAAAAACAAAAATGAGAACCAGAAATAAATTGTATCCGACGTTAGATGACGACGAGGATGAGAAGCCGATCAGCGTTTTGCCAACGGCACCGTCGCTAGAAGAAAAAGAAAGAGGAGAGAGGTATCGCATCGATCAAATCAGCAGAATCCAAGAGTATCTAACTCGAGAGAGAGATTCTCGTCATTCTCTCAAGAAGAAGTATTCGCGTTTCATGAAATTCGTCATCGCGATCGACACGACACTCATCATGATTTCCATGGGTCGCGGTCGGCATTCCGATCGTGTTGACCGTAGAAGGAGTGGCTCTCGCTGCCGGATTGTTTAGCACGCTCGGAAACATTTTGAGTGGGAAATTATATCTGAAGGCGAGGAAACACGACAAGATTCGCGTCTTGGCCGACTCCAAGATCGACACGATATCCGAAATGATCTCTATGGCATTGAAAGACGGTAGGATATCGGACGGAGAATACTTCGCGATATTGAGCGAGAAAACGAAATACGATGCCACGAAAGAAGCCGTGAGAATCAAGACTCGTCAGATCATCAAAGAAGAGATGAAGGATTCTCTCGTGGAAAAGGAAAAGGAAAAGGGGAGGAAAGAGGCCAGGGAGAAATTCAGTAAGATGATAGTACTCAAGAGCAGCGATTGAAAAAAAAAAATATATATAATAAGAACAGAATTAATTAATTATTAAATTTATATATAAAATAAAAAACGAAATTAATTTAAATAACTCTTAAAAAGTGTATTGTGTAAAGTGTAAGAGAGTTACCGAGACGAGTAATTCCCGAGAAGTACAAGCTAAAAACGATAGACAGATGCTTTGCGGAATTTGCGATGTGTGCGGTTCTATCAAGACTCAAAAAAAAAAGAACGCGAGCAAAGGTAAAGGCATCGTGAATAAAATGATCAATAATCTACCTTTCGAAATGCATCTGCCTGGTCACAGTTTCACGGGACCCGGAACGAAATTGAACAAGGGACTCAACGCCGATCTGACTCCTAAATCTTGGAGCAAACCTGTGAATAGGGTGGACGCGGCCGCGTGTGATCACGATCTGTGCTACGCCGGACATCCCGACACCAAGACTCGCAACGACGTCTGCGATAAAAACATGTTGGGGAAATTGAGAGGCATATCGAATCCGACCAGGAGAGAGAAGATAGAACGTTCGCTGGTCGGCAATCTGATCGGTGCGAAACGTCGATTCGGATGGGGCGTTCAAAAAAAAAAGCGTATCGGAAAAGAAGAAGAAACGATTATTGACGAGCGAATTGGCCGAGGAGTTACACAAACCCATCGTGTGTAAATTTCGAAAGAGAAGGGTGTTCGTAAAGGGTTTGGATGATATTTGGTCTGCCGACTTGGTCGACATGAGATCGTTTTCGAGGTGGAACGAAGGCGTCAAATATCAATTGACGGTCATCGACGTGTTTTCCAAATACGGTTGGATCAGAGCTTTGAAGAATAAATCGAGACCTTGCGTCGCTGAGGCTCTGAAGAGCGTGTTCGACTCGTCTTCTCGAAAACCGAGTAAATTGTGGGTGGATAAGGGAAAGGAATTCTACAAGCACGTTCATCGATTGGTCGACCTCTACTCGATCGAAAACGAAGAGAAAGCCAGCGTGGTGGAACGTTGGAATCGAACGATGAAGGAAAAGATGCACAGATACTTCACGGCGAATTCGACCAAGAAATACATATACGCTCTGAACGGTCTGGTTAAAAATTACAACAACACGTGACACAGTTTGATCAAGATGACTCCCGTGGAAGCTAGCGATCCTCGAAATGAAAAACGGGTCTACGCGAATCTACATCCTGAAAGATCTAAGATTAGGAAGAAGTCTAGAACGCCGAAATTTGCGATCAGTGATCGAGTGAGAATCTACGCTTATAAGAAGCACTTCAAAAAGGGTTATACTCCTCGACGGACCTCGGAAATCTTCGTGATAATCAAAATATTTCACACTGATCCGGTGACTTACGAAATCGAAGCTTTGGATGGAGAAGAGAACATCGGAAAGTTTTACGAACAACAATTACAGAAGACAAAGTTTTGATAAGAAAACAAATTTCTTTTATTTACTCTCTTTAACATTTTCTTGTTTACACACATATATATATAAGAGAGAAAAATAATAATAAAAAATAATTAAAAACTATTTTTAGATAAAGAAAGCAAGTTAATTAATAAACAAAAAAAACAAAATCCTTTAAAATGACAAATATACAAAGCATAGTGAAAGATGAAAGTATTCAAGAATATGAGGTTCACGAATATGAACTGGTAACCGGAACGAGTTTGAACAATGCGGGAGAGATAAGAATCAACGTCGAAACTCAAGATCTATTCATACACCCTAGCGAGAGTTACATAGTGGTGCAGGGACGTCTCACCAAGGAAGATGGGAGCGACTACGCCGACGACGGCACGGTTACTCTAGCTAATAATGGCATCATGCATCTGTTCAGTAACATAAAATACTTGCTATCTGGACAAGAGATAGAATCTGTGTTTCATCCCGGTCAGGCCACCACGATGTTTGGACTCTTGACGTATCCTGATGATTTTTCGAAATCCAGAGGACTTAATCAGTTGTGGGTGAAAGACACCGTCGGCCCTGCTAGCGCCGGCGCCGCCTTGATATTCGACTACGTCGTCAAGACGTCCAGACCTAAAGGCCTGTTTTCGTTCAGGATACCTTTGAAACACATCTTCGGATTTGCGGACGATTACAACAAGATCATGTACGGATTCAAACACAATCTGACGTTGATTCGAAAAGGAGACGACGACGCAATAGTGAGACTCACTGTGACCAATGCGGGGAAGATAACTCTACACAAGATATCGTGGTTCGTTCTGCATGTGGAGACCTCGATCGTGGAAAAAGCGCGTCTCTACAAGATCGTAGAATCCAAGAGTAAATTACCCGTGGGATTTAGAATGAGACAGTGTGACACGGCTAGCATTCCACCCTCCATGAATCACTTCCATTGGAGATTGATGGTGAAATCCGCTTCCGAGAGACCGCGTTTCATGGTGGTTGCATTTCAGACCGATAGGGACGGGTCTCAGGAAAAGAATGCGTCGCTGTTCGATCACTGCCATTTGAGAAACATACAAGTGTTTCTGAACACCACGAGATATCCAGCAATCGATTACAACGCGTCGTTCAGCAAGAACGATTTCTGCAGACTGTACAGCAATGCCGCTGATTTTAGAAAGAAGTATCATGGTCTAGACGAATTGATGAGCAACCCTAACATATCTCCCGGCGAATACAAGTTGATGTATCCCATGTTCGTATTCGACGTCAGTAAACAGAGTGAATGACTCACGAGTAGCGTCTTAGACATTCAGATCAAGATGCAATTCGATAGGAACGTGCCGAGAAAAACCGAAGCCTTCGCCCTGGTCCTGTCGGACAGAGAATTACAATTCGAATCGGATGGCAATAAGATGTTGATCATTCGATGAGAGACGAGTGTGAAAAAAAAATATATATATAAATAAAAATTTTTAAAAATTATTATAAAAATGAATGATAAAGAAAGAGAATACTTAAGAAGAAACAGATGTGTTTTGATTAAAAATATTTTGCAAGATTCGTTAGCAATAATTCTAGACACTTTAGTCGAAACAGAACCTTTGATATTGACTGATTATATGAGACGTGAAATCGAAAGTAAAATCTTGATAGCAGATCAGACCAGAAAACTTTTAGACACGTTGATGTATAGAGGACCGACTGCTTTTCGAGAATTTATAAAAGCTCTTCAAAATGCTAAAATAGATGTCGACGCGTGTTTCGAGATAGGTGATCCAATTTCACGAGATGAAACATTATGAGAAATAACGTATTAAAACAAAAAAACAAAAAAAAATAAATAAATAAAGTAATGTGATCTAGAGAGATTGAACATCTTTCTAAATCTCATTACTTTTTTTTTTTTGTTTTTAATAAATCACACATTATTTTTTTTAATTCACTTATTTTCCACGCGTTCACTGTTTGTTCAAAGGAACTAGTTCGATCAGTAGACTCACCACGGAAGTGGCAGCTTCGGGATTATTGGTTTTCATAACAAAATTAATCCTGTCTCCAGCATTCACTTTGAGAGGCGTGCCGAACGTGCTAACATTCGCGTGTTGATTCTCAGTCTTTTTGACGCTGTATCTCTTATCGCTCTCTAGTCCATTCACCATGAGATTGACGACCACTCTGTTATTCAAATCTGAAGAAGCCAGACTCATTCGAAGGATTTCACCTCCCAGCGGCATGGGATATCCCACTTGACCATGTTTCGATCCGCTACCTCCATTTCCGAAAGACCACTCAGCTTTTCCCTCATCTAAGGTGCCGGCCTCCTCGGCCCACACGGTGATCAATTGTCTAGCATATTTGACTTTCTCCACCACCGAAATCAGGGTGCACTCATCCGTCATGTTCACAGGATCCGGTAGATTCGTGAGCGCATGTCCACCAATGTCTAGTTTACCTTCCATGATGTCACCCTTTCTCCAGACCGAGTTGTCATCCACATACTTCCTGCTGACCGCGCTGGAATCGAATTCGGGATCGTGACTGAGTTCGAATAAATTCTCACCATTCATGTCGATACCACCTTCCATGGTTCCGCCAGATTGTTTGTTCAGGTAGAGATCATCCACTTGTGATTCTAGGTATTCTTGTGATTGTATCACGGCAGAATCCACATAGCCCTTGTTGACCGCGGTTGAGTCCGCATCCGTGTCGTCGACCTTCGACAGATTCAATATCTTGTTGAATCCCGCATTCAGATCCGATTTCATTTCTCGTCTGTCAGACTTTCTCTGTTCCAGATCTACGTAGTGTTTGGTCGCCACGTCCTTGGGATTCGTTGGAGTGGCCACGTTCGTTATCTTGTTAGAATTGGCGTTCAATTCCGAGTGCATCGTTTTCTGAACGTATCTATTTCTCAGGTGTTCGCTGAATCTCGCAGGAGAGTCATCCGCGTATTTCTTGGTTGCGGAATCGGTCGGATCAATGGGATTCGCGACATTCACCAAATGTTTGGATTTCAGAACGAGATCGTCGGTCATGGTTTTATCCACGTAATTATCTAGCATGATTCGTTCGAAATCGGCGTTCCCCCTGTCAACATATTTTTTTAGTCACAGCATCTGCGAGATCTATCGGCTCGGGAAGATTGTAGAGCTTCTTATCGTTCATGTTCAAAGGTTCCTCTCGAGGTTCGTATCTCCGAATGTACCGTTCGTCCAAGTTGGAAACGTCGTAACCATCGTCAACTTCGAACGTCTTCCTCTTCTTTCTTAGGTTGACTTTTTCGTCGTCACTTCTACCAAATTTATCGACTGGCATGTTGTTTTGAATTTTTTTTTGTTTTTTAGAAAAATATATTCAAAACGCAGTTTATTAAAAATGAATTATTTAATTTTATTTTTCGTTTTTATTCGATTAAAATTTTTTAAAATAATTTTTTATCTTTATATATACTATAAAAAAAATCTCTCTCTAATGTAAATCATTGAGAATGTCTTGAAACCGATCTCCTTCAGACCATCTCTTGAGAATGTAGAGACACAGGTGACCGCAAAACACTTGATCTGGTGATTGCACTTGTTCCGTGTTGTAATGAACCATCGATTTGTTGAAATAGTTCTTTATTTCTTTTGGCGGTGAGATTCTGTAGCTGTCGAAATAATAATTTTTCTTCTTCCCATTCTTGAACCATGCCACCCAGTCAGTGCCTTCACCCGATCAATCATCTAGATTTAAAATTCCCCATTCTGATTGTCGAGGTCTTTTCTTCGGCAAGGCATTTCTGGCATCTTTGATTTTCAAATCCTTCGCCGCATTCGACAGATCGATGTTGGATAGGGGTTCGTTAGGTAAGACGACACCTTCTATGGATATCTCTATTTTCCTATTCATAAATGCATATATATATATTTTTTTTTTATTTATTTTATTATAATTCACTAAAATGACGATATTTTTTTTTTCTTTTTTTCTTTTTCTTTTTAAACTAACTCTCTCGATGTCTCTATCGATTTCTATAATTTTGAATCCATCTAATTCCTCTTGATTTTCTGGAATCCTATCATCCACAATCAAATCTGGAATCCAATCATCCACATTCATATCGTCTAAAATTAGATCCAATGTCCGCATGCCAAAGTGCTTATTTTATCGTCTAACGTGAATCTCTTATCGTCGTCAGCCATCAGCGAAATCTTGTTGACTATTTCGGTATACAAGTCGTGATTTTCGCTTCGAATCGATTTCATAGTCTTATACACCGGACCACTTCCTAACAGACAATCTTTATACTCTTGGAAAGAGATGTTTTTCTTCACCACGCACGCTTTAACCCCTTTGCACTTCTTGATCTCTTCATTTTCTAGACGATAAGCATACAGTTTGGGTCTCAAGAACCACGAATTCGACGATTTGTTTACCGCCGCTCTCGTCCTTAAATTTACCCAACACCTTCTTGTTGTCATTCGATTGAATGTTGGACGGGTGATCGACGGGATAATTGCTCGTGTCGAACCACTCGGCCACATCCTGAGATATATCTCGGTAGATGTCCTTGGTCTCTATCTAATAAACTAAACTGTCCGTGTCGGTGAACAGTAGTTTGGCTTTATCACCAAATTTTCGTTTGACGTAATCGTAGTGAAACTCGTACATCAATCACTTGCTGATATCTAAGATGATCGGTCCGAGATAATACGGTTTGTTGAACTTCAGGTGCGTCTTTTGCATGTGAACGGCCACTAGATTTTTGTCGAATATGGTTTGGTGTTTGTAATTGGGTTTCGCCACTAATTTTTTAGGTCTATTCTCAGACCTGACGAGTCGAACGTCAGTTCTCTTCCTGATACTTTCCATAGATTTACCGTACATGCAGTTGTTCATGAGTTTGAAGAAATCTTTTTCGAAATCGTTCTCGGCTCGAATTCTGAGATTCGTGGTGAGATCGATGTATTTTTTCATCCAAGGCTCTTTGTCGAATCGAATGATGCGATGTATGTCGACTAATTTCATCCCGTAATCGACGTATTGTTTCAAATTCTCGCTGTAGACGACGTAGTTACGTTTGTTAAATAAATTGGGAATGAGTTTTTCCTCGTCTCCTTTGTTCGGTTCCATTCGTTTGGGAGCCAGCGGATAATCGTTGTGTAGATCCTGTAATTCTTCCAGATAGTTCAAATCGACTTCTAAAATGCAAGGATAGTCTCTCCATTTTTGCATCTCTTCCAGTTCCGTCACCCATTTGAAATTTCCAATCGGTAAATGATGACTCATAGCCCAACCATACAGATTATTAGCGTCCCAATACTGTTTGTATTTATTTGATCGTTTTGAATCTAAACCTTCTTTCATGTAGGGATTGTTAGCTTTAGAATATCTGTGGGAGATCATCGAGACGCCACCTCTCGCTGCCCTTTTGAACATGAGCAACATGTTCACGTCGGATAATAATTCAAATTGAACTTCGGTGGTCTTCAACAGAGCGTCCCACGCCAGACCGGGTGGGGTGAAATACCAAGCAGGATCTAGATCGTAATTTCGACGACAGACGTCTCGAAAATTTTCGAACACGTCTGCCAAGAGCAGAACGTTGGTCTTCAGATAGAGATCGTGATAATCTCTCATGGTTTTCATATTGAATGATTTCCACACGTTTTTGGCGTGTTTGTAATTCTCGTCGGAAATGTCGGATTCGTATGATTTCGAATAAAAATCTTCTTTCGAAGGTAGTGCGGTGTCTTCGAATCTCTTTAGATCGTTCATGTAATCGTAAGGATAGACTCCTTTCCTCAACATGACGTCTACTCGTTCTCCGAAATGTTCGCTCATGATTTTAAATTTATCCTTGCTCATGTTATCGACTAATTTTTCCAGAGCGGTCGACATGAATTTAAAACTGTCGATGAAATGTATGCCTCTACGAATGGATTTCGTTTTTTCTTCCAACGTATTTCCATCGATTACTCTTTTCTTCTCCATGAGCTTCCATTTCGTGAAGGAAATGTATCTTTCTTCGCTGTTCGCAATGCAATTTAATTCTTCATGTGAGATGCCGAGATTTTTCACGAAAAGATGACTGTCATAACCCGAGAGATTGTGAAACATCACCGGATAGAAAGCGGCATCTCGATATTTCAAATTACACTTGCTGTGTGCCGGACTGCGATACAGACCCGTGTAATGATCGTGGTCTCTAACCTTCTTATTTTCCTCCGAATTCTCGTCGAACGATTGTCTGCATATGTGACATTTGGTGGCTCTTTTATTTTCGTCCTGCTGCTCTCGCATGATGATCATTTTCGCCGGAGTTTTGAATTTGTCGTATAACATTTGAATTTTCGATTCTAACTCTTCCACGAACCTTTGGGCCATGTCGTCATCTTCATACTGTTTCGTGTAGGTGAAGGGACCCATGTCGTGTTGCGAGTCGAAAGCGCATTTCACGTAAATGCAATAGCCCAAAGGTATGTGTTTTTGATATCTTTCGACGTAACTTTGAAGAGCATTGGGTTGACAGGAACTCATTTTCCTGGTGAAACATTCGAAATTGGCGTACACGACAAATGGTACTTTTAACCTTCTATTGTGATTTTCAAACTTCACGATGGTGTTAGGTTTAGGCATTTCGACGGCAACACCTTGATTTTCGTTGCAATATTCCTGATGTTTCGCTAACGATTTTTTGTTGTGAAACGCGTTCATGCAGTTGCAACATAAACATACCTTATGTTCATGTTTATTATTTTGTCTCCACAGTAATCGGCTTGGATGTTTAACCCAACAATAATGACGATTGTCATCATTCGAAATCAATAATAAAATAATCGTCTTTTCTCTTTCGAGATACAAAGTCTGTCTGAGAGGATAGATTGTTTTTTTCCGTCGTCGTAACCCAAGACGTTCACCGCTACGGTGGGATTTTGAACCTCGAAACGTTCGATGTGTTTTAACTCTGTTGGAAAAGTCACTCCGGTCCAATCGAGATTTTTAGAAGTCTCCTTGTAACAAGAAACTCTTTCAGTGTTCATTTTGACAGGGTATAAAGCGGAGGTGACTGCCCATTTAAAACACTGATCATCTTTATTTCTCACGTTGACCACGGCGTGTTTTTTAGTTAAGAAATACGGTAATTTCACGTAGGAAGACCCTTTCAACGAATCGTTTTTAGTTATGTGAATTTCGAGTTTCAACACCTCATCGAACGTCCAATTACTACCTTCATGTTGATAATTCGCAAGAGACGTCAACATCTTGTCTTTCATCTTTTCGAAAACGTCCGATAAATCTGAACCTCGAAATACGGGTTCGACGTTAGATATGAAATATGCATTTTTCACGATGCTCTCGCTGGACTTCACGTCGATTTTATTCATCACGCAATGGAGTATCATCTTAATTTTTAGTCCCATGTTTATGTATTTGCGAAACAAATCCAATACTTTTTTCTTCATCTGTTCCATGAACAATTTCGGATCAATTTTCTTCAACGAGGGAACCATGTCGAAAGTTTTAAAAATGCCTTTGATCACACTCTCCCATTCTACGGACTTTGATTGAAATAGTTCCGTGGCAAGTCGTGCTAGATATTCTTTTCCTTTCCCTTCGTTTATTGCTTGTCAAATTTCGCTCGATATATCTGATAGAATCTGAAGTGCATCACTCATTTTCGTTTTAGTTTTTCTTTGGAAACTTGAAGTTCTTCAACAGCTTTTCGTTTAGTCATCTTCTTATTTTTCACAATCGAAATGTTTTTGGTTTTTTTCGACGTCGGCATTTCGATTCCTTTTACTATCTTTTTCTTCTTCTTCTCATTTTTCACAACCGATGCATTTTTTGACGTCGTTGCTATCGGCATTTCGTTTGCCTTTCCATCGTTTCGCAAATATTTCTGTATGACTTCAATTTTTTTTGATTTAGTTCTATGATTTCTGAAATGTGAAATTTTTAACAGTTTACAAATCTCGTTTAACTGAGGTATGGTTATCTCATTTAAATTTTCCATTTTTTTATCTGTTTGCTCCATTTGTAAGAATATTTTTTTTTTGAATTTTGTATTAAATAATTTGTTAAAAAGTTTTGTTTTTTTACTCTTTATATATATAAAAAGATTTCTTTTTTTAATTCAAATTTTTTTCTTTAATGCGAAGAATGTTTTTTTTTTCATGAAATTAATCAATTTTTATGTTCCTTAACGTGAAAAAAATTGAATTAATACGAGAAAAAAAAAAGGATATTAAAATTTAACTTTTTATTTATATATAAAGAGAAAACAAACTTTTTTAACAAATTATTATTTAAATACAAAATTTAAAATATACATTATTTGCAAGAATTCATAAAAAAAACAAATAATCGATCATGACAACAACACCTAAAAGATGCGAATTGAAATTGACACGAGTCGAAATATATAAGCTATCAGGTACTTATATCTATACATTAGAACAACACAATCCCATCGAATTGAACGAGGTTGAGATGGTGGGCTTAGAGCGCTGCGACAACGAATATATGATGTGTTTGAAATTGGATGAAGCCATGCTCGATTTGTTTTATGAGTGCCAAAGCGATCTGCTGAATAATATCATCACCAAATGAACGATTTGATGATGTTCTATGGAAAAAAAATATTTCCAATAATCTCACTCGAACTCATGGATAAATCGGGTGGTGAGAGCACGTTCACCGATGTAAAAAAACTCAAAAGAGTAAAGATAAACATTCAAGACATTTTGGTAAATGGAAAAATGACGCATGTCAACATGCTAATAACGGACTTGGAAATATAAACAACAGAGAGATTGATTTTAGCAAAGAAGAAGGAAAAAAAGTAATGAGATCTAAAGATGATCTCATTACTTTTTACAAAAAAATTTTCACATTAAAGAAATTAAAATTAAAAAAACTTTTTTTTATATATATATAAAGAGTAAAAAAAAAACAAAACTTTTTAAACAAATTATTAAAATACAAAATTTAAAATATACATTATTGCAAGAATTCATAAAACAAAAAAAAAATAAATAATCGATCATGACAACAACACCTAAAAGATGTGAATTGAAATTGAAACAAGTCGAAACGTATAAGAAATTCGGTTATAAAATCTATAGATTACAACAACATGATCCCATTGAATTGAACGAGGTCGAGATGAAGGACTTAGAGCATAAATACAACAGATATAAGATGACTTTGAAATTGGATGAAGCCATGCTCGATTTGTTTTACGAGTACCAAAGCGATCTGCAGAAAATCGTCATCGCTAAAGATAAAGAATTTGACAAGGACGATTTGACGTTGTTCTATGGAAGTCACATATATCCAAAAATCTCACACGAAATCGTGGACAAATCGGGTGGTGAGAGCAAGTTCACCGATGTAAAAAAACTCAAAAGAGTAAAGATAAACATTCAACACATTTTCGAAAAAGGAGAATACACGAGTGTCAACATGCTAATAATGGACTTGGAAATATAAACAATAGAGAGATTGATTTTTTTTAGCGAAGAAGAACGAAAAAAAAAAACGTAATGAGATCATCTTTAGATCTCATTACTTTTTTTTTTTTTTGTTTTCCTTCTTCACTATTACCATATATTATAATAACGTTTCCTTTTTCCTTAAATTTCAGCGTCGATTCTTCTTTTCTTTTTTTCTTTTTTTTGTAATATGATACGTTTTTATAACAACACATTTGTTTATCCGAATCATAATTATGAACGAATGTTGTGCATCTCTTGGTAACACTCGCATCATTATCATTCTCTTCAGAAGGTAGTGGTGACAGTGGAAAGCGTCTCATTCTTTTCATTTTCAACCGTCTATCCCGCTGTTTATCTAACTCTTTCATCAGTTCTTTCCTTAGATACCCATCATTAGCGTCTAACCATTTTTCCACATCTTTTTTTTCGCACTCTGTCTCCCAATATTCATCATTATCGTCTAATTGTTTCTCCACCTCTTTATCCATTTTATATATTATTTTATATTTTTTCTATGATTGATATTTATAATATAATTATATAATTTTTTTCTTATATTATAATAACATATTCAAAATCGGTATATTCTTAAACGGCAAATTCTCACCAAGCAACAAACCCTTGCCGAGTCGCTCAACGTTCCGTCCACTCTTCAGATAGAGACCGTTTCCACTCAAAGAGTTGTCACCTCTAACGGGTTGTAGATACAATCCTTTACCGCTGTCGTCTACGTGGACGCGACACACGGCTCCTCCCTTCTTCAAAAACAGTCTGCTGCCACCCATTAATTTCTCAACTGCCGAACTCGCGAGTCCCGTGAGAGCTCCCACGCCGAGAGTCTTTCCAAGAAAGGGTAGTGCCTTTGCGGCGAAGGGTAATGCTTTTGCGGTGATTCCTGGCAATAGCGGTATGAAACCACCTTTCATTCTCAAATTGTATCTCAATTGAGCAGGACTCAATCTCACCGTCAACCCTCTTCCATCACGATTCGCTTTCTCCATCCTTTTGATTTGACTTTTAGTCCAGGCGATCGAATCCTGACCGCCTCTCGTCAGATCTTCGTGAGTGAATTTGAATTTCACCGCCTCGCCTCGAGTTCTTAACGCTCTCTCAAGTTTCTTCCTCTGTCCTGCGGATATGTTCACGTTTTTTTCATGTATTCTGTCATAATTTTTTTTTTTTTAAATATATTTACTTCAATGGTTTTCTTGTTTAATAATAATTATTTATATTAAAATAATTTTTGTAAAATTAATATTGCGTTTATTTTATTTTTTGTTATCTATATATATATACAATATTTTTTTTTTTTTTTTGCTTTTATATTTCTCTTATGTGAAATCGTATCGTCACCCTCTCTCCACGAAGATCTAACAGTTCACCATTTTGATCCGTCAACGTGGTTTTGAACTATACAACGTGTCTAAAATCACTGGTAGATAAACTAAATTTCGAGGTCGCTCCACGATCTTATAACCCGGCGACACGTTTGGAAAGAAGGAATAGATCGTCGGTTGAGCGCTACCATTCACGTAGCTTCCAGTAATCACATTCACGTTCACCAGAATGCTATTGACTGCGAGAATGTCGACCATATTTTCAGATGCCACGTGGCCTCGATACATCTTTCGATCGAATCCCAGCATCTTGCCTATAGAATGGTCCGTGTTGAAATCCACTCGAAAATTATCTTCCAAATCCAACATCGTCTGTAAGGTATTAGGATTGGGAGCGAGTCTGATCTTGTTGCTTCCCTTTCCATCCGTCTTCATTCGCGTCTGAATGTAATTGTTCAAATCGTCTATGTCGTAACTTCCTTTGTGAATTCGAATCTCCAACCAATCCACTCCGTCGGAATACTTGAACGAGTTATTCTTTTCGGTGACGTCGGGAAAGGAATAATAAGTCTCCAGATTCACCAACGCCATCTCGTATCTTTTCTCTCTATTCAATTCGATGGAAGGTTCGAATTTCGTAGCGAATCGAGTCGAATCGCCACTCACCACGATTTGAATGGATTGTTTTGCAGCCATATTCTGGGCTATCCATTCTAACAATTCTCCTTGTTCGAACATTATATTTTAATTTTATTTTTTATTTTTTCAAAAACTAATTATTTGAAGATTTATTATTTTCTAATTTTTTTTATTTTCACGCTCTATCTTATTATCATCAGAATCATAAAACTTGTCGAATCCACACCGATATTTTCCCCGATTAAATTCGCTAGTCAAATCGATCACGAGGAAATTGTAAAGTTCTCCATCCCAAACCCTCTTGCAGAATCTCCTGAATTCCGCCACACTCATGTCGTTTGCGACGTGATCGCCGTAGATGTGATTGAGATTCTTGAGATCTTGGCGAAAGAGACATAGAAAATTAGCGTTTTCCCTTATCATCTGTCTGGGCAATCAAAAATAATTCTGCGACAGGTAGAAACAGTCCACGTTGCTGTGTCGACCCCTAACGTAATACGATTCGCATCGGTTCTGTCTCTCCAAAAGCAGATCGTCGAAAATCATGAGATTCTTATCTTCCGATTTCAATTCTCCAGGATCCGGAACGTCGCTAGCGGTCTCATAAAATCGACACTCGACGTTCGAAGATGCATTTCTCTTCATCAGTTCCATCGCCGCACCGTCCAAAATGGTCGAAAGAGGAGCTTCACTTTTGTCGAATTCCTCCCTACTGTCAAAGATTCTGGCTATGACGTCCTTGGGCAATCTACGATCCATGCACTCTCGAAGCAATCTGTATTCGGGTTGAAACAAGCTCTTGCCAAACACGAACAATCTGTCGTAATCCAACCAGTCGGGTTGGCGGGACAACAGATTCATCAACAGATTGGTCTTTCCACAATTCGATTTTCCCACTATCAAGCCTCTTATGCTTTTGGGAAAGAACTCATTATTCGACCTCTTAGTCGCGGCGTCGTTCCAAGACATATCTTTAATGTTCATCTTTGTTTTATTTTTTTTGTTTGTTATTTTAGATTCTTTCAAACACAATTTTTTTATGTTTTTCAAACTCAGTTTTTAATATTATTATTTATTTATATCACACCGTCGCGAGTTCTCTTCAATCCTGATCCACTCGTCATTTTAGCTAAATCTTGTATGGGTACCACAGCATCCTTAAAATCTTTCCAACTTTTCGGCGTTCGCTCTAACGCAGCTCGCTTCGCCGGTGGACTGATCAATTTGTCGATCAACGCGTCGGCTGCCCTCTTGCCAGCCACAGACGCTATCCTACCACTGGCTTTGGAAGCGGCTTTCTTACCAGCATCCAAAGCCGTCTTCTTACCGACCTCAAACGCAGTCGATGCGAGTTTTCTACCCGCATCGCTCGTGAACGCTCGCATTATAGAATCGACGATGCCAGAACCGCCTTGAACATAAGTTCTGACGTATCCCCTGTTCTTTATCACCAACATATTTTATTTTTATAATATATTTTGTTTTTTTTTCACTGGTAAATCGTTTTGTTGTTTAAATACTTTTATTATTCTAGTGTAAAAATTTACTGTTTTATTTTGTATATTTTGTTTGTTTGTTTCTCTCTACTTATTATATATACATCAATCCTTCAATTCGTTCATCAGCCTTTTATAATGGTTTTTATTCAAAACCTTCTGTCTTAAGTTTTAACAATTCGTCAGATATAGTAACTATCTGATTATCTAATCCTATGTTACCAGCCCGTCTGCTCGCCATCCACAAACTCAACCTCTGAGACAGAGCGTCAGAATCGCTCGGAAGAAAAGTGGTTTTCACCCCTTTGCCAGTCACCGATTCGACGAACTTCTTATTCATATCCCATATGGGTTTCACCACTTTCGTCCACTTGTAACCTCTGTTGGCTTTGGGTCTCGTCTCTCTGACATCGATCGTTATTTCTCTTCATGGCGTGGGTCTGAACCAGAATGTCGCCGTAATTGTCGAAATCCTGTTCCGTGTAATCACTAGGCTTGTCGTAAAGGAGCAATCTGCGCAGTCCATCAGTTAATTCGTATCTATTCGAGCCCACGGTTAATTCATCATCAGCTATTTCTACTTGTGTGTCACCGACAAAAGTTCTCCCGTCCGAATCCTTATAAAATCCATTCAACAATAATAATAATAACACTTTGGCCAGCCGCTGATTTGTCGCGGTTCTCGGACGAGACGGCCTTGGTTACCCCTGAACTCCCAACTGCCCCCCTGTTCCCACGCTTCTCCTTTCCTCCCAACATTCGGAGACGAACC
This sequence comes from Pictodentalium vernedei, assembly GCA_031216915.1. NCBI lineage: Eukaryota > Metazoa > Mollusca > Scaphopoda > Dentaliida > Dentaliidae > Pictodentalium > Pictodentalium vernedei. The sequence goes on from CM062295.1 coordinate 56,555,278, forward strand.
GCTTGATGACATCCCTTGCCCCATTCTTCCCAATATCTCCGATTAGCACATTAACCCTCTCCTTTGAGTCTCCCCCTAACCACATGTCCTTCATTCTCCCATCCCACTTCCCCATTATACTCCCAGTGAATCTCATTCTTTTAGACTGATATTTTGGGCATTCTAGAAGGAAGTGTTCCAGGGTCTCCACCATGCCCAAGTTACACATCTGGCACTCCCTTTCACCGTCTTTCCCAATTTTTCCCCTCAGCTCCAGGGATCGCGACCTCAGCTTGAACAGCAGTGACCCCCCCAAAGGTGCCATCAAGGTACTCTTCAAAACCTGGCCTCTCTTTATCACGCAGGCCACCCAAAGTCCTCTTTGATTTGACCCCCTCTCGCCAATTACGGTTACAATCCCCCATGACCCTTTCTCTGACGATTTTTTTACCCTGGTTTGCCCCAACGTCCAGGTCCGAGATCTCCAATGAGTAGTTCTCTACTGCTCCCTCACTTGGACCATCCACCCCGTTTTGATATTTGAGTTGAAAATTCGCAGGAACATTACTTTACACCATCGTCGGGGAGATTCACCAAATAATTAAGATAACCGAGTTTCAACAGGTCTATCCTGTCCTTGATCCTCATCCACCCAAGCTCACCCCTGATTGCTTCTAGCGCTGCGGCATTACTCGACCCCGTTATCCATCGGCCTGCATCGTTCTGTAAGATTTCCAAGCTCTTTACGGCCGTCTGGTTTAGGGGTACTACTTCCGTACCGTATGTTATACTTGGCAGCCCCACCATTTCCCAAATGGTTTTCCCCACGAAAACCTTATTGAAACTGTTTCTCCCTATAAGTTTCATTTGGTTAAGGATTCGCTTCCCCTTCAGAATCAATTTATTTGTGTGGTTTCGGTAGATACCTCTTCCTGTAATGTTTATATTTACCCCCAAATACTCGTAATCACCTGTCTCTCCTACACTGAGAAGTTTGCTGCTCCCTTCCGGAATGCAGAACTCACCCACTCTCCACCTTCGAGTGGGGTCCACTTTGCGGCCCACAGGTATAACTTTGCTCTTGCTTTCATTAAGTTCGAGTCTCCATTTGCTCCCATATTTCCCAACAATTCCCAGCATTTTCGTTAGCCCCTCTTCGCTTTCTGACACTAGAACCATATCGTCTGGAAAAAATAGCCCTGGGATCTTCAAGTCCCCAACTGCTACCCCCTCGTCGCTACGCAGGAGTTCATCTCCTAAACCTTTGATGTACAATGCAAACAGGATTGGCGAAAGGATACACCCCTGTTTTATGCCTATCTCCATAGGCACACGTTTTGTTGTAATGTTTCCCAGGCTAAGTTCACTCTGTACATCTTTATATAATGCTTTCATAATTCCAACAAACTCGCCTCCTAAGCCCAGAGCCTCCAGCTTGCGCCACATACCCTCCCTCCATACTCTATCGTATGCCTTTTTGACATCCAAAAAGGCCATAAACATCTTTTTCTTTTTTGCTTTCGCGGATTCTATCATTTGGGATAGCGTGAAAAGATGGTCGGTTACTCTCCTTCCCTTCCTGAAGCCATTCTGGATTTCTCCCAAAAAACCCTTCTCCTCAATCACCTCCTCCAGTCTCCCATAAAGGACTTTACAGAAAACCTTTCCAATGTTGCTACTGACAGAGATCCCTCGATAGTTATCCAAAACGTCTCTCTCCCCCTTTTTGTGAATAAATGTCACTTTGCTTTCCCTCCACTCCTTTGGGACCTCTTGTTTTTCTATGGCTAAATTGAATAGGACAGTTAGGCTTTCCAAGAGTTCCTCTCCCCCTTTTTTGATAAACTCGTTAGGAATTTCGTCCACCCCTCCCGCTTTTCCATTCCTCAATTTTGAGATCACCCTTCGCACCTCCTCAGTTTTGATTTCGCTGCACACGAAGTCCGAGTGATTTTCCTCGACCTGGTTCGGACACTCCGGTGGGTTCCCCATGCCCCATCGCTTATCGTTTACCTTTTCCCAGTGCTTGACTAGTTCTAATGCGATTTGATCTCGCTCTTCTGTAACTCTGCCATCTATTTTAATGCTCTGTTGGTTATTCCCTTTGTTACGTTTGTTCACCCATTTCCAAAATACGCTCGAACTCGACCCCTCTGTCGTTCTTATCGTCCTAATAAGACTGCTATTTCGCACTCTCCGGTTGTCGTCTTTAATCTTGTTTACTTTATTTCGTGCTTGTTGGTATTCTTCCTTTGCTACCATGGCCTCATTGCTTTCCACCCCCTTAAATTTTCTACTTCTCCTGTATGCAGCACATTTAGCTTTTCTAACCTTTATGTCCCTTTTCAGTTCTTCGTTCACTCTGTACCCAAGTTCCCGTGTTGGCACCCTAATCTTTCCTACGCTTTCCTTCCCTGCCTCCACTAGGCTCGCAACTATGGCGTCGGCCATCTTCTGGACACTACCCCCCTTGTGTACGGCTGCAAGCTTTGGTTTCAGTTTTTCTTCGAACTTCGCCCAGTCGGCATCCTTTTTGAGTTCCCAAATCTCCTTGAAGCTTCCTTTCCTTTTTGGCCCTCATCGTCACTGTAATCAAGTTGTGATCACTATCCAACTCCATTTTGCCCTCATCATCCACTTCTACCCTTATCACCTCCCTCCATAAATTCATATCTATGAGAATGTAGTCAATTATTGATTTTCTGTCGTTTCTCTCCCAGGTCCATTTCTCCTTACATCTAGCGTCCCTGTTCAGAATCTTCAGACCGAGCTCATTTGTGAAGTTCAACTGCTTCCTTCCATTCCTGTTGACTTTCTTGTCCCCACCCTCAATGACTTCTTCCTTGTCACCTATGTGTCCATTAAAGTCGCCCATCAGAATTATACCGAGCCCCCTGTTTTCTAGTTCAGTGATATTGGACCTTAGTGTTGAGTATATCGAGTCATTCCACTCGGGTTTACTTCCCTCCACCGCACAGTACACAATCCCAAGGGCAATACTTTTGTTTCTCAGACTGATCTTTACCCATCCAATTTCTTTTGACACATCAGATCTCTCTTATCGCCATCCTCGGACGACGCGACGCTATCAGTGGTGATAGTCGAAGCTGTATCGTCGCTCTCGCTCAAGTCTGTTTGAATTCCCGTGGGAACGTAATCCGGTGTAGATTGAACAGAATGCCGATTTCCAAAACTACCGGGCAACGAACCCATTCTCAAAGAACTCTCTTTTATGGGTCTCAATTCTTCTACTATCTCCTTCTTGCTTCGCTCTTGACTCTCCGTCACGGGTTTAAATATTTTTGTGGCTTCGCGTTTGAGTTCAATCTCACCAAGACGTCTGCTTCTGTCAGCCGTTTGAATGCCCTTCTTAGCACGTTCATACTCGTCTAAAATTTGATCTCGGCGTCTAGAATCCATCTGTAAAAACATTTTTCGTTTTTAATTGTTAATGTTCCTTTAAGTATGCTAATGTGAGTTATTTTATTATTTTCAAAATTAAATGTATAATTATATTTTATGTTTTAAGTTAATAAAAAATCTTCTGTCTTTAATATAATAACTAAAAAATTCATATCTCAACTCAGTATTGATTGAATTGGGAAAAACTTGAAAGTTTAAAAACGTTTTAAGCACATGACAAACCGGTTTCTGATTTAATGCATTTGAGAGTAATTTACGTTTGTTAAAAGGAATTCCATTCATATATCAAAAAAACATTCACTCAGGGTCGAATTAAGAGAGAACCTTTGAAGACAGTTAAAAAACATTCTAGCACATAAAAGAAACTGTTTTTTCTAATTTAACGTTAAAGGGATTCATTCATTCATTCAAATCTCTGATCATTATCATGAATATATTTAAAAATTAACACTCAAACCTAATTGAGTGGAAAATGCGTTTTATTATACATTATTAAAACGATCCATTAAAAACGAAAAAACCTTCATTCTTCACACCACAACAAAAACATGAGCAACATTTTTCATCAAAAATTCCATTAAGTGTTTATTAAGATTACTTCACAAAAATTAATAGTGACAAACGCGAACAAACGATTGTTACCTCTGATTTTTTTCTAATTGTCTCTAAACTCAATTTCTTTTCGTTACATTGAAACAAAACACGAATGTCTATTTTTACAGATCATATTTTATAGTCGACTCTTTTGAACGAATGCCTTTCATTCACGCAACTCTTTTAAAACTGACGCTCATATTGAGAGTCAAATCTTTTGAACGAAAACCTCATTCAATCACAACAAAAACATGTGTTAGTTTTACTATCATCGTGACAGTGGGTTTGCCGGTTCAAAATCACCTCTTTTCCGTGTACCGTACACGATTCGATTTCTGACGTAAAATCCGCAAATGGATTTCCGTGTACGCCTCCATAGGGATTCAGTGTTAAAATCGTGTACAGACACGGATGATTTAGAATCAGCAAGATGATGATTTAGAAACGGCAACACGTTTTTTGCTCGCAATTTAACACTGAATCCTATGGGGGAAACCCATTTGCCGATTCTAAATCAGACGATACACCTCTTTTTCCTTAAAATTCCATGCGTTGTTTTCACTCTTGAGCGATTTGTATATAGAATCCAGTGATTTTGAATCTGCAAAGCCGATTCTAAATCACCCTAAAAAACGTTAAAATCGTGTAACTGTACACGATTTTAACACTAAATCCAATGGAGGTGTACATCGAAGTACGTGTACATGTACACGTACATGTACATCTGAGTCTGAATCGGCATTTATCACCTACCATTAAATGTTGATGATTATTCCTGCAATTAGTGTTTGGAATCTAATCGTCCGCGGAAATATCACCCACCCGTAGAAAGTAACCAGTCCACGGCAACCGTACTTTAATGTCTATGGCGAAGGCTTCACTCCTTTTAGTTTCGTTCCCCGTCGGGGAACCTCTCAGCCTAGGTGCCACGTCAAGGTCAGAGTGCGTTATCCTCGACTATTTTTGTATGGTCAAAATATCAAATCTAGTCTCGTAAGAACGTTAACCTTTCGAACCCTAGTAGTATCTTCCATGTCTGTTCAACGGAAACAACTGAAGGGAAAATATTTATTATTTTAGGCCCTCTGCACTCTGATGTCAAAATGGCAAAGTTTTCAGCAGCGAATATTACCCATAATACAGTGTGATATTTAACCAAATATACCTTGTTTTACATAACTCACTGGGCTCTGTTAAACAAGATATAATTGGTTAAATTCATAGTTAAACAAGACAAAGAGAAGTTCTCGCTGATTTCCTTGCAGTGCGGTATGTATAATTAACTGGTAGAGTGCTAAGTTATTTTTGGTCATCAAAATTTGTTCATGTGTCTTTGCCTTGTTACAATTTATGGGAGAGTGCCAAGAGGCACACCGAAAGACACGCCAAGAGGCACTCTCCCATAAATTGTAACAAGACAAACCCATAAAGACTAAGTAATTTCACTTCTAAGATAATATGAAGCACATCCATGGAATATGAGACATTTAGGCTGGGTATCTCCTCTTCATATTAAAGTCCAAATATGGGCTTCCAGCACTGTACCAGTTAAGTAATGCAATTACGCGATGAATAATTTAAAAACGGTGTGATTGAACAATTCTGTTGCATTACCAGTATAGTTGGGGTTAATGATTATAAGCAAGAGCTGGTCGACACCTACGACTCTGATCCAGATGAAAATGTCCTGATTGGAGGCATTGCTTGGAGAAGGTGGGGTCATACCCCCCCCCTTCCCCACCAACGACACTGTTGACAAATTCCTTGGGTGAGAGGATTTAGCGTTTTTCAGTCCCCAAAATCAAACGTTTGGAAGGGTGTTACGTGTTGGATCAACGTGAAAATACCAGTTTGAAGTGTCGACATTTAATTTATGTGATCACCGTATTTAAGCCATATAAATTTGGTTTGACGTCACGTTCATCAATCATTCTGTTTACTTACTATTGATCTGTCACTGACAATTAAAATTAAAGAAATTCAAAAATAATCTTTTATTAACCCTTTACCTAACATGAAAAGCAGACGACACTTGCAAAAATAATTCTTGACGAGCTCGTTCCAACGAGGGGTCATAACCTATGTTTTTGAGACAAAAAATGAAAAAAATAATGAAAATTAATTGGCGATTTTTGAGAATAGCGCTGGCCGGTTTTGGCCGTTACGTTAGGTAAAGGGTTAATTCATCATCTCAATTTAATCAACGTGTCACTCTATACGTCACCCTCTATCTACAACGATTAATGGACGACACCTTGGGCATCCAAAATATATCTTGTGCAGCCTCGATGGAACAGACGTACTGAGGGGAGGGGGCGTACCAAAGATCTCTAGTACTGGAACGCTCATTGACTACACATAAACCAGGCGCGTTTATTTATTTATTTATTGGTGTTTAAGGTCATATACTTATGCACAATGGCTAATCATGACCGTGACAGTTTTACGGGTGGAGGAAACCGGAGTACCCCGAGAGAACCACCGAGCAGCGACGAGCAGCAGCCAGCTCCCCAACATCGTAACTCCGCACTGCAGCAAAGGCGGGGTTAGATTGGTTTTGGTCCAGACGCGTAGCATAGTATCTACAATGGGGCGCTCTAGCAAGAGTTTTTGTAGTTTAGTTTGTTTGGTGGAAAGGGGGGGGGGGGGGGGTCAAACATGATATTTTAAAGTTGTGTGGAGGTCCACGAGTCCTACCATACACCCCCTCCCACTTTCCCGAAGGGAAGAGGGGGAAGGGTAACAACCGAAGGACTTCTCCCTCCGAGAATTGTTTTCACATTTCATTGCACCAAGAGTGTGTTGCCCTATATTTGAGACCATTTTATAGCTCTATGTCATGTGAAAGTTGCTTTCGGCCAATGTTATTTCGGAAGGTGGGAGCAGTCAAAATTTAAGGGGAGCTATGACCCTGAAATAAACAAGAAAAAGATGTCCCGGCTGCCGCCATCTTGTGCCGGGGTGGAGGCGCAGTTGTTGATAAAAATAAAAGTTGTTGTTCAATAAGAAAAACAATTCTCGAAAGTGCTAATTTTTTTGACTCCGAGCGTTTTTTGAAAGAATATTTTGCGAAAGACGAATGTGTTGATGGTGTACAGGTTTTAACGGCCATACAGCTTGAGTATTGACAACATATCGTCGCCTGAGTGCTGTAATATCCTATATCCCTTAGGGGACATAGGGTCCCTTAGGGGACAAAGGACCTTGTAGCAGGGGTAGCGGCAGGGATTTTCGATAGGAGGGCTGACCTCTCCGACAGGGGGGGGGGGGGGGGGGGTTATAATATTTGACCGCCCAAACGAAGGAAAATGAGTGAAAATTGGTAAATTGGAGAACCAAAATAGAAGCAAATTGAGTATGTTTGTTGATTATTCAGCGTAAGCATATTATAATAAGGTCGGGAAATATTTCATCTATAAAGCCAGTTTAACGAACGACATTAAGGAATTTCATGAGAATCACTATTCTCTATCAAAGTTCCAGTGCTGCACGGGTTCGAGTCCACCCTGCGACACTGGAATATTGACAGAGAATAGTGATTCTCGCGAGTTTCATTGATGTCGTTCGTCAAACTGGTTTTATAGATTAAACAAACAATAATATCCCGACATTCCAGGGAAATAAAATAAAATAAATCTTAACGTCCTGCACACAGCTTGTGCGGACGCCATTGTTGTTCAGATTCCGATAGATTCCAAACTTTTTTACCATGACGATAACCGATGATTAGGTATGGAAGTAATGGAACGCCAGTTGGATAACAACTGTCATAATGCCCTACAAAGAAGAACCATATACCTCGTTCTTGATCGACACAAGACGAGATATCTACATTTTATTGTCGGAAATTTCTCATGAAGTCGGGTTTACGAGACTCTCCGATGGACTGACTAAAAATTTCCGTCGGTGGGGGAGGGGGGCTGTAGCCCCCCCCCCCCCCCTCCCCCGTGGCGCCACCACTGTATTATAGCACTCAGGCGACGATATTGTAGCTATTATTGACAAAAACAAGTGCTGACATTGGAAAGGGGATGCTGTGTTCCTCGTTTTCGTGCCAGATTTTCGTTTGCTGTTGGTATAGCTGTTACGTCATCAAATGTCAATGATGGGAGAAGTTATACGCGTTGATCGGCCCAACGTTATCTTGAGGGACATTGTGGTCGGAGACGACCGGAACCCATCTACAGTATAGTGGCCGTGGACTGATCGATATCCAGGCGTGGGCAGTGATGTCCACGCTTGCGTTTACCGGGTAATAAAATCATCATCAACAAAATTGTAATTAATAACGCACCGGGTTGTACCCGGTGCTTCATTAATTAAATTTTGATGATTATTCCTGCAATTAGTGTTTGAAATCTAAGCGTCCGTAGAAATATCACCCACCCGTGGAAAGTGACCAGACCACGCCGACCGTACTTTAATGATACACATTGGTATAAACTACGCCCATTGCTACATATCCACAAGGAAGGAGAGGCAGACATGCGGATAGACACAAATAGTACATCATGCACAATTCTTCACACATTAGCATGAAACGGCTAGGAAGCTGCATCATAAGTAATTTTATAGTGACTTAATACTGGTTATAATGCGTAAGCTGTCGTGTCGTGGGGTTATTGTCACCGTGATGCGCGTTGGTAACTATGCGTGCACAACACGTGTTGATTAGGTGACGTGTGTTTCCTTGTCCCATTTTGTTTGATCACGTGAATGTCAAGGTCTAACGCAGCGTAGCATGTGCGCTCCCGGGACATTTTGAGGCCGCTCGATAGATATGGATAGGAGGCTGTGCTTTAGACCTGGTCACGTGTTATTGGCTTTTATCTATTGACTAAAGTGAATTTTTTTGATTTGATTGGTTGATAGATACGTGGTATGAGACCATATTCATTGAAACCCACGATACGTCCGCCCAGCCACTGACAAATTTCCCAAAGGCCTACCCAGTGGAAGCCTCGTTCCGAAATCTACAAATTGTTCATACCCCGTAGAAGACGCGTCATTCCAGTTTTACAGTGCACATGTATTATATTTTAATTTTTTATCTCCAAAATATAGCTCATGACCCCTTATTGGAATGAGCTTGTCGAGTACCCTCCAATGTGGGGTTCATAAGCTATGGTTTTGAGACAAAAAAGAAAAAAAGAAATTCAATAATTTTTTTATACTAGTCATATCGGCATATTTTCACAAAAACTCTTTTGCACAAAAATTCCACAGAAACCTGTATGGCTCAACAATGGAAGATAAAAGATCCCATGCTGTGTGTGTTCACACATGAAATAGATTGTACTTCTAAGACGGAAAGTCAATAGATAAATTCGTTACCCCGTGTCTGATCACGTGGTACGGGTTTTTACCTACCCGAAACCAGCCGTATCCCATTCGGCCTCGGCCTCATGGGATACGGCTGGCTTCGGGTAGGTAAAAACCCGTACCACGTGATCAGACACGGGGTAACTAATAGTGTTCATTAGTAACAAAGAGTGATATGATAAGACACAATAGCCTGACGAATCCCATTTTGGACTACTGTTACCTTTTCCTTCCAGATGACCTATCTCATGCCATATTCTATACCACATTGTGGTAGTGATATCATAAAGCAGGGTGTGAATATGTTTGTTTCCGTTTGAGTACCATGAACAGTGCGGTCGCTGTGGACTGGTCACTTTCCCACTGAAGCAATAATATTAAATTCTAAACACCAATAACAGGAAAAATCATCCAAAATTTAATTAATGAAGCACCGGGTACAACCCGATCCTTCATTAGTTAAAATTTTGCTGGGGATGAGTTTTATTACCCGGTAAACGCATACGTGGACATCACTGCCCACACGCGGATTATGGCCAGTCCACCGGAACTGTACTGTATGCACTGGCAGCACAGTATGCAGGGGCGGCGGAACGATTTTCAAAGTGAGGGGGCTGGATCGGGCGATGGATGATCGTCGGTATGTAAAATTTAAATTCCAGGGTCCCAAATCCCCCATTTCCATGCATCTGAGTGGATATTTAAGGTTTTTCAGATGTATATGAGAGATTTCACACTTTGAGAGCCGTTAGAAAACGTCGGTAAAGCATACAGGTGAGGTCTATTTATCAGCTTTAGTCGCAACGACCAAAGCTGATAAATAGACCTCATCTGTATGCTTTACCAGGCGTTTACAGCAATTATACTGTCTGTGGATTATCTTGTCTGGGGTGGATTTGGTACTTATATGTCTGTAAGATTACGATCTATTTAAGTTAACCAATTTTTTAACAGACTGTATACATACAAAATCCATCGAAACAGGACCAGTACTAGAGAGACATAGCTGGCGAAAATATGGAGGAGGCTGTGCATCCGCCCCTTGTTTCACCAGTCATTGGTTGTGTTAAAATATATGCATACAAAAAATTATGGCCCGGCAAAAAAGTGGTGGGGCTGAAGCCCCCTCCCCCGGTTTCCCCGCCACCCCTGGTATGGGATAATGGGAGTGGAAGAGTACACAGCTTTGTGATGAAGATGCTGAGAGAAATAAGTATAACTCGTTCGGTGTTGGCCGTATTATTGACACATGATACTGAAACTTCTACAAACTGCACGTCTTCGAAGTAAAGTCATCACTAATGAAGAACATAAGAACACTGTTCATAGCCCTCGAATATGAAACTTTATCAACATCCTAAATAAATGATGGCAGGATATATAGGTTTGATAGTTGATACCAATGTTAAAATTTTAAAATTGTTAAAAAGTCCAATAACCTCAATATTGGTAAAGAACGACCTTCTCATCAATGTTTGTTAACATACAATACCCAGGCATTCCGAAAGTCGAATTCGGACACACCCGAAACGAAATGCTAAACTCTAAATATGGTTATTATAATAAATTATGATATTAGAGTGAAATAAACGAAAATTTATTAGAAACTACTCACACTTGGGGTCAGTATCACATAACTGATCCTTAACGAACAATCGAAATATTGATTCAAGTTATTACAGCCTCTCTGTGACAATTGGGCTATTGTTCTCGTGAGGACTGTCAAAGGTCGTTTTCTGTTCGGTTTTCCTTGTGTTAGAATCTAATAGAAAATAAAACTTCAGGCTCCTTAACTTAAAAAATCTACGACACCACTCACCGTAAACCGCTCTGTCCATAAATATCTCCATTCGGCTCATCCTGGCATTCCTTTGATCATTATCCCCATTGTCACATGTCCTCCGTTATTGACTGATCCGATAGACGAGTCAATAAGCCAGAGAAGGTGACAATGAAAACAGAATATATATTCTTCCCAATATTATATCGACAAAGTGACAAGAGTTCATAGAGGTCACTTGTCTAGTTCCCTCCCATTTATTTATTTATTGGAGATTATCGAGCCAGGGTCACCTCGTGTCGGGCAGTTTTACGGGTGGAGGAAGCCGGAGTACCCGGAGAAAATCAACGGCGAGCAACCGTCAGATTCCCCATGTACTAACGCCACACAAGCAGGATCAGAATTGATCCTGCTTGTGTGGGGTTAGTACGTGCAGTACGCCTTAGTACACTGTGCCACCGTGCCCCAACGTGATCAAGTGCCAAGTCCAAGGACAAAACGTAGTTCTCCTTGGCGGGTATTGAACCTGGAACCTCCCGGTTTGAAGTAGTTCCCTCCCAGTACGATTGTTTGATCAGTTAATGGTATCGCTGAACTACATGTTTGTATTAGAGTTACCCACCTTGAAATGTTGCACTCGAAAATGATGAAATTTCTAAACATAAGCAGCTTGACAGAACCTATTGCTTCAATAAACGTTTGAAACATTCTATTGACATCCAGCTTTATTGTTGAAAACTCCAGATTAATAAAGAGGATGACTTGATGACTTTTGGACCAAAACAATACAATTGACTTCTTGTGTGTTTTTGTTGGAAATTCCCTCACAAATATGTGCATGTCACCGGTGCCTCACTTCCTGTCAGTTTTTCTCTCTGATTTGTTGCATGACCTGTTTTCTGGTCAGAAAAGGTTGTCCGAAGGGCTATGCTTGATAAAAATATTTTAATGCAAAAACTAAAGTGATGCGTATTTTCTTTCTCGTGACCCGCCCATGGGAAAATATTTAGTCCAGTGATACCTGAAGGCACAAACGCTGCAAAACTGTTTTTACTATAAGAGCTGCTGTGATAACCATGTACGCGAAAGTTGTACGCAGGATCTGGAGTACTCTTGCACCGATCTTTAGCAAAGACATCATTACCCTTCATGTATTTCTGCATACGCTGAACTAGTTTCTGGTAACTTAACACAGCAAGAGAAGTGACTTTCTCAGATAGCTGAACGTATCGTCTGAACATTTCTACAAATAAAAACACTAAATATGCCCTCTAGCCTAATCAGCGGTCTTCATATTTAATTAATTATAAACTACATAAACAGATTGCTTATCTTATAACCATACGTCATATCACGAAAACGTGAGTGTAACAAGAAACAAATAGAATCCATTGTCAATGACCCTGGCCGCACTGGAAAAACCATAGGTAAACAGAGGATATGGAATGAGTGTTTTTCTCAAAAAATATTTATGAAACGAGTTTAAGAATTTTCCGTCTCGGCGAGCCCAGACGGAAAATTCGGACAAGTTTCATAAATATTATATGAGAAAAACACTCATTTCATATTCTATTTATCATATGACAAACAGACACAAATTAGCCACTTAGTATGACTTTTTAACCCATCACCTAACTTGAGTTGCAGACAGCACTTGGAAAAAAAACATCCTCGTATACTACAAATTGTCATTTTGTGCTTCCAAAACATAGGTTATGACCCCTCATTGGAACGAGCTCGTCGAGCTCGTTCCAATGAGGGGTCATAACCTATGTTTTGGAAGCAAAGAGTGAAAATATAAAAAAAATGAATGGCGTTTTTCTTGTAGGTAAAAGATTAATACAATATAACCCACCCTAAATAGGACAGATAACGTAAATTCTCCCTACTGAAATTATGCAAATGTGACCCAGTTGTATTTTGTTTAGCCAATCAAATTATCCAGTTCTGAAATTGACCAATGATAGCTCCCAACTCTAATTATACAAATTATGCAAATGTGGCCCAGTTGTATTTTGTTCAGCCAATCAAATTGTCTAGTTTTGAAATTGACCAATGAAATTGACGGAAGGCTTTATTTATCACTGATTAATATGAAAACAAAATATCAAATGTTTTAAAGTGAACAAAACGGACGAGTCATATGATAAAAAGATGTATTTCTTTAAAAATCTCTAGACACCTGTACCCAAAAGCCATGCCAACGCCATATAGGGTTAAATCACTAGGGTTTGTGAGTGTAGAAAAAAGATTGTGCCAATCCGCTATATATGAAGTATAGCATCAACACACATGTAATACGATTGGGTTTTTTAAACACTTTTTAAGAACTGACCAAAACAGAAGCGAAGCCGATATTGAGCAGGCTAGAACTGATTTTCATGCCTTACCAACCCCCAACCTTCAATATGACCATTTTCTTTGATTAGCCAACCTTTCAACAAATAGGAATCGTTCAGACAAAACTTTCCCGTCATTCTTTGAAACGCGGGAAAGTAAAAAAGTTCGGGATAATGAATTCTGCAGCTTAGATGAGAACTGTCCCTTTTCCTTCTGCGACCACGTTGCTCGTCCATTTTCAATAACCTGGAAAAGAAAAAGAAACTGATTTTGAGACGACTAAAAAAGAGAATTACATGTGTGGGTGTGTGGGGGATGGGGAGGGGTACGTTTTTCCTTTTACTCAAAATCGCTGCTCGCTTGGTGTCTTCCTGGGTTGAATGTGAACAATTCTCAAAACTTCCACCTCATTTTAAATATTGTTTCGATTCCCAGGCAATCGTGAACCAAAAGGCAGTGGAGTGGAAGCACGTTAAAAGGGAGGGGCACAAATTCTATAGTGTAATATAGTACGGCCCAGTGGGAGAAAAATTACAATCGTGCACCATGTACCATGACATTTTATAGTCTTTCGATTAAATCAGCATGTCGCGGTGTGGTCACTGCCCTGTCCATTTCGTCTATACTATTCAGAAAAAGTGGGGGATATTTGATAAAAGTGAGATATATGAAGAATATATTTATATTTTCATCAAAAAGACAGTTGAGGCATTGCACTGTGACAGCTAGTGAATGATTTCAGCGATGGTTGGGTATCTTATAAGCACACATTACATGCACTGTGCTGTAGAAGACATGGACGGTCAGAATTTACCACATTCAGTCCAAGACCTCAAAACCTTGTAAATCCTCCTCGGTTCGCGAAACAAGCGCGGATCCGACGTTGCATACTCCTCAACAAAAGTCCAGTGTCAGTTTGACTGATGTTACTCCATTCTTCCTGGACTGCAGCGGAGAGTTCCTGGACATTGGTAGGGGGCTGTTGGCGTTGTCGTAGGCGCCTGCCAAGCATATCCCAGACGTGCAAGATTGGTGAAAGGTCTGGACTTTATTTTGGCCAAGGCAGTGTAGTGATACTCTGCTCCTTGAGGAACGCCGTAACGACACGGGTCCGGGTCATGTGTGCCCTTGCATGGTCAACTTGGAAAATGGATCGGCTGCCGTGACGTCGCGAAATGGCACCACATGAGCTGCTAACATGTTCTCACGGTAGTACTGCCCTGTGACACGCCCTTGGATGACATGTAATGTTGTACCGCTTGACATCGTTATGCCTCCCCACACCATAACCGATCCGCCACCAAAACGATCGTGCTGCCTAATGGTTGCGTCATGGTATGGTATCGTTCGTTCTGGCGCCACCACACTCTGTTTCGCCTGGCGTGGAAGTCGAGACTGAACCTCAATTCATCGAAATACATGACGCTGCTCCACCGACGATTGTCCCAGCTCTGTCGTGCTCCACACCAATTACGCCTTGCTGCGATGTGACGTTCAGTCAAATGTGGAATTATTCGATGTCGTCGAGCGTACAAATTCCAGCTGTGTAGGCAATTTCGGATAGTCTGACACTGACTCGCACAACTGTCGCTCGGTGCAGCTGCTGTCCAATTTCTGAGGCACTTTGATGGCGGTTAGGTAATGCCGTGGTTCGGATGAAACGATCCTGCTTAACAGTTGTCGCCCTTGGACGACCTGACTGACGCCTATCATCAACATTACCTGCCTGGCAGTAGCGTGACCACAACCTGCTAATCACCGATTGAGTAACGTTGAGAATTTGAGCCACTGCGGCCTGTCTGTTGCCAGCTTCCAGCATGCCAACGGCAGGTAAATGTTCGTCACGTTTCAGTCTTCGCATACCTCAAAAGTTACGTTTCGACCAGAAACTACTGATGAACGAATATATCACATGAAACGTCGTTAATTTCGACGTAACAACCCATGTCTTATTTCCTGATTATCAACTAGTGTCTAATCGGCGCGTGGTTCCATAGCAGCAGCATTGTATTTTTGTGCGTAATTCACGTGACGTCAATTACGACAACAGGTGCAAGTAAAGCGCATTCATGATGTCATGGTGTGAAGCGTCTGAGCCAACGAACTGATTGTCGGTTGTTTTGGGAGAATTTAGCGACAATGAATTAAATAAAAAGTGTAAAAAACATTCGAAAACTCATGTGATATACAAAATCTTTAACTCGTGATGTTTGGATATAAGATTTTTTGGCTCGTTGTGAATCAAGTTCATCAAACTCGTTTCAAAAAATCTTATATCCAAACATCACTCGTTTGAGATCCTCTCTTTATACCAAGAATAGAACGATGAGACCTTCTCCAGCAAAAATGACAATTTCCAAACGTACCCCACAGACATTAACGCGGCGCTCGTACGAAAAACCTGCACGAAGTTTTCGTTGGCCGGTGACATTCATGGTCTACACTAAACTTGGTAACACACTGATGCGTCCAATCACGCGTATCCAATACCATTTTCCGGAAATATCAACTTCAGTTTGGATATTCCCAACTTTTTTTTTTTAATAGTATACATCTGGCCTTCGTGCTGTAGATGGCTGAAGTAGAAGAAACGGACCGAAACTACCCAAGGTGGAATTCTTTGGCCAAGTGCTGTTTGCATTTGACAAATAATATATTACAGGAATGCCTGTATACTGACACGTTTGTGTGCAACCATTTTAAATCATTGTGCAACCGCGCAACATGTCTGTGGAAAAAAGTGGAGGAACACGTGCCCCCTGTGCACAACCCCCCCCCCCCCCCCACACACACACACACCTGGTTCCGCCGCCTCGGCGTGAACCGCATACAGCCGCTCGTTACAGATTCTTTTTTATTTTTAAATATATGGTTCGAGTTTGCATCTAAAGAAAATGTCAAATGTAGCATATTGTGCACCAGAATGATGATAAGATATGAATGTCCACTCTTCGCTCTTGCACCAAAAAGACTTTGAGGAGGAGGGAAGGGGGAGGGGGGTAAGTTTGAGCACATTTCTCAAATATCGGGGTAATGAACTGAGGTTTGCTACCATTTTCACGTCAATGTACTTATAACAAGAAGAGGTAGCTGGTGCCATTTTTAACAACACAAACATTATCAAAGATGCGTGATCCCCAGTTCTATAGAGGTACGTGTATAGGTGCCCTCGTTCAAAAATGTACCTAATGTATGAGCGGTTGTTGATAAAAACCATGGGAAAAAATATATTTTGCTCCCGAATTTCTTTCTGCAATTTTTGATCCTGAAATTAGAATATCTGGGGTACAAAATGATATACGTCTCATAAATTCCCCCTCCACGTGACACCTTTGACAATATGTAGAGGATATTTACGATATTTGAGTGAACTACCGGAATTTTCCCATGAGTTTTGACTTGAACGTTTTTTTTTTTTTCTTCACCACGAGCTCTTACGCGAGGTAAAAATAATATTTTCGGGTCCACACGAATGAGATAATTCCCGATATTCACTAAAATAGCGTATATTTTCTTTTTATTATATGCTACGCAGGGGGGGGGGGGGGGGGGGGGGCGGGAGTGGGGCACTAAAAATTTGCAAGACGTGACGTCCTATTTTTCATTCGGCTCCTTTTTACACCCACCCACCCACCCACTCCGTGCAAATTTTCTATTACCGTTCTCAGACACCCACCTCCCATTAAAATCCAAAATAAACTTACCCCAATTGCCCACGATTGGGGACACGATGACACTGTGTGCTGAGACGTACTGCACGCCGAGGTGCACATGTCTTCAGCTAATCTAACCTTGTCTGTGCTGTGTAGTACGCAGTACCGCTGTGCAGTGTGTAGTATAGTCGTGGGTTATGATGTTGAAGAGCTGACAGCTGCTCGTCGTTGCTTGGTGGTTCTCTCCGGGTACTCTGGCTTCCTCCACCCGTAAACATGTCACCGACCCGATATGACCCTGGTTGTTAAAGTGTCGTTAAACACCAATAAATAAATAAATAAATAAATAAATAAATAAATAAATAAATAAATTAATTAATTAATTAATTAATTAATTAATAAATAAATAACTTGGGTTGAAGTTAGTGCATCAGAGAGAATTTTCCCAAAATATTGTCTGCACATTTTCTACATTTCGAACAAGACACCCACCCCCTACTAACGTGTGACATTTTCCCAGATTAAGCCCAATATTCTCACATATAAAGCCTCCTGATGTTGTATTTATGTTAAGAGTGTGATATACAACATCATCTTTAAGGTTTGAAACACAAATGATGGTGTACATTAGCTGATAAATTGATATATATTTAAAAAATTCAAAAAACTGCACAAGTTGGAAATGCACATTTTTGGACCACTCAAGAGACCCACCCACCCCCACGTCTCGTCTTGCAAATTTTGGTGCCCCCCCCCCCCCCCCCGCCCCCTGTGCTACGTGACATTTCCCTGCGCAATATTCAACCTAATTCGACTGACTGCGTACGTTTCAAAACAATGACAGAGATCAGCCGATCGTTGTTTCAAGCCTGTACTAACCAAATCACTCAAACATAAAAAATAGTCCAACTTTCAACACGATAATTTAACCAACTAATTATTCAACTTACAGATGATATTTAACCCTTTACCTAACATGAAAAGCAGACGACACTTGCCAAAAAAATTATTGAATAACTGATGTTTTTCATTTTTTGTCTCAAAAACATAGGTTATGACCCCTCGTTGGAACGAGCTCGACGAGCTCGTTCCAACGAGGGGTCATAACCTATGTTTTTGAGACAAAAATGAAAAAATAATGAAAATTAATTGGCGATTTTTGAGAATAGCGCTGGCCGGGTTTGGCCGTTACGTTGGGTAAAGGGTTAATTATTATAATACATAAAATGAGAATATTCTCATATTTTTCATTAATGTTAATTTTAGGACAATTTAAATGTCAATTTACAGAAAGGAATTTGCAATTGTTTGCGCCGACTCATCGGAAAAAACAAAAATTTTCGGGGCAAATCAATCAACTAGGTTTTTCGGAAAAGTTACCCAGTTCAATCCTCAATATCATTCTCGGAGTCACTTTCTAGATAACTAATTATTTTATACAGGGGGCGCAGTGGCTCAGTTGGTAGAGGTGCAGGCTGCAAGCCGAGAGGTCTTCGGTTCGAATCCCACCTGCGGCAACCGCGTTGTGTCCTTGGGCAAGACACTTCACCCCCATTGCCCACGTGGGGGGCACGGTGACGCTGAGTACTAAGGCGTACTGCACGTCGATGGTGCACCTGTCTTCAGCCAATGCTAACCCTGCTTGAAATCCCAGTAAATCACACTTTATAAAGTAATAAACTTTATTATTATATGATTATTATGCATCTAATTTTTCAATCATAGAATTTCCAAAAGGCTTGGAATAGCATGAAGTTCTCGTATAGCTGGTAAAGCCGGTGTAAAAGGAATGGAAGTCCGTAGGAACGTTAGTCCCTCTGGACTATTATTCCGCGGAATTATAGTCCTGGGTCTAACATTTCTAGGAATAGTAGTCCGCCAGACTACTATTCCTAGAAATGTTAGACCTAGGACTATAATTCCGCGGAATAATAGTCCAGAGGGACTAATTTTCCTACGGACTTCCATTCCTGTTACACCGGCACTGAATCGCAGAATCGACGCATCGAAGGCGAAGTGATGCGCTGGAGCGTGGCGTCATTTAGGAAGCTACTGAGGGATAATCCTCCTTATCCATCAAGACGATGGATATCGAGAAATATCTTTTAGATAATCTGCGATAATGCACATTGTTCATGAAAAATATTAAAATTCAAACTAATCATGAGAAATTTTGATCTTTTATTTCCAACTGGAAACTTGAGTTTCAAATTCCCTACTCTAAAATTGACATGGTCTCAAAATTGCGACTCTGACACCAATGAGGTAAATTTTCTGACCCAGACACATTATAAATGATGTTTTTCCGTTTCAGGACCAGTGAAAATATTTTCAGAAGAGTTCATAACCCTTTACCCAACGCAGACGATTTCAAAATTCATTATTTTAAATATCATTTTTTTTAATTTTTTAAAAAAATTTCAACAAAACCATATCATGCGACCCCTCTTTTGAACGAGCTCGACGAGCTCGTTCCAAAGAGGGGTCGCATGATATGGTTTTGTTGAAATTTTTTCGAAAAATAATATTTTTTCAGCATCTGTATTTGCGTATTACACGGGCGGATGCGGGCGATTCGTTGGGTAAAGGGTTAAAAGATATCACCCTGCGCTGCAGTGCAACCACCTATCGAAACCACTCACAGTTGGAACTTACACCGGTGGCACCCCCCAGCTGAAACCTTCTAGCCACATCCCTGCATATAATAAATGTCCCTACAGTTACTATGTGAATTCCGTGTAGGACGATATCTTGCGCTAGGCACTCTGCAGTGTGTATCTGCCTTATGTCTTGCCCCTCGTGAGAGTGAGAGGTGTTATCAAACCATACTCATAACCATGTAGAATAATGATATTCTTTAAGATACCACATAGGGGCGCGGTGGCTCAGTTGGTAGAGTGCAGGCTGCAAGCCGAGAGGTCCTCGGTTCGAATCCAACCTACGGCAACCGCGTTGTGTCCTTGGGCAAGACACTTCACCCCCATTGCCCATGTGGGGGCACGGTGACTCTGTGTACTAAGGCGTACTGCACGTCGATGGTGCACCTGTCTTCAACCAATGCTAACCCTGCTTGTGTGGAGTTGGTATGTTGGGGAGCTGACAGTTGCTCGCCGTTGCTCGGTGGTTCTCTCCCGGTACTCCGTGTTCCTCCACCCGTAAAACTGTCATGGTCATGATTAGCCATTGCGCAGAAATATGTGACCTTAAACACCAATAAATAAATAAATTAATTAAGATACCACACACAGATAAAGGTACAAAAGAAACTAGACTAGGTCTTTGTATTGTTCGAGTGTTTTTGAGATAAAGACTATGGAAAATACTTATAATCTCAACATTATTCAGAAATGCGGCGCCTTTTACCTTTCCGAAGTGTTTTCAACTTTTAATATCTGCATACATTTTAGAGTCCATAGAGTTTATATTATCACATACAGAAACTTTGATGCTCTCGAGTTGCTGGTAGAATTAAACTATTGGTGAAAACACATTTATTAAATTGCGCATTTCAGGCCTTTGGGGACTGAGGACGGCCCAGAACTCCCGAGACACAATCTTAATTACATTTTCGCGCACGCTCCAACAAAGAATACAATATAAAATAATATTTATTACTTTCAAATGTATGGTGTATGTGATGTATGGTGGCACCCCTCAGCTGAAACCTTCTAGCCACATCCCTGCATATAATAAATGTCCCTACAGTTACTACGTGAATTCCGTGTAGGACGATATCTTGCGCTAGGCACTCTGCAGTGTGTATCTGCCTTATGTCTTGCCCCTCGTGAGAGTGAGAGGTGTTATCAAACCATACTCATAACCATGTAGAATAATGGTATTCTTTAAGATACCACATAGGGGCGCGGTGGCTCAATTGGTAGAGGTGCAGGCTGCAAGCCGAGAGGTCCTCGGTTCGAATCCCACCTGCGGCAACCGCGTTGTGTCCTTGGGCAAGACACTTCACTCCCATTGCCCATGTGGGGGCACGGTGACTCTGTGTACTAAGGCGTACTGCACGTCGATGGTGCACCTGTCTTCAACCAATGCTAACCCTGCTTGTGTGGAGTTGGTATGTTGGGGAGCTGACAGTTGCTCGCCGTTGCTCGGTGGTTCTCTCCGGGTACTCCGTGTTTCTCCACCCGTAAAACTGTCATGGTCATGATTAGCCATTGCGCAGAAATATGTGACCTTAAACACCAATAAATAAATAAATAAATTAAGATACCGCACACAGATAAAGGTACAAAAGAAACTAGACTAGGTCTTTGTATTGTTCGAGTGTTTTTGAGATAAAGACTATGGAAAATACTAATAATCTCAAAATTATTCAGAAATGCGGCGCCTTTTACCTTTCCGAAGTGTTTTCAACTTTTAATATCTGCATACATTTTAGAGTCCATAGAGTTTATATTATCACATACAGAAACTTTGATGCTCTCGAGTTGCTGGTAGAATTAAACTATTGGTGAAAACACATTTATTAAATTGCGCATTTCAGGCCTTTGGGGACTGAGGACGGCACAGAACTCCCGAGACACAATCTTAATTACATTTTCGCGCACGCTCCAACAGAGAATACAATATAAAAGAATATTTATTACTTTCAAATGTATTAACAACATCGCACCGTCATACCTGGCGGGGAGCTGATATCACATCATGCTCCAAGCCGTAACCTACGTTCATCTAACTCAAATAATCTGGCTCAGCCAGCTTCTAAACTCGTCTCAGCAGGTGATAGAGCTTTCTCGGTTAGTTGCAGCCCCTGCACTCTGGAATTCCCTGCCGAGTATTTTAAAAACTGAAGAAAGCATTGAAACTTTTAAATTGGGATTAACATCCCATCTATATCGTGAAGAATTTCATCGAAAAATGTGATATGAAACTCTTTATACTTATTAGTCTGTGTGAAACACACAGACTATTGTTTTTGTACGCTTTCTTTTTCTTTTCTTTTTTTCTTTTTCTTTCTTTTTGAGTATGGCCCAGTCAACCACAGGGCTTTCACAGCCTCCAATTTCCTGATACAGTAAATTCTCCCCCAAGCAATACGATGCTATGTTATTCACACTGGAGATAATGTAAACACCAGTGGAGTTAGCTGTCAAAAATGAAATATAATCTACTAACCTTGTTATGATGATGGGATGTAAGTTCCTTGAACTAAGTTGAGAGAAACCCTTTGCCTTGCAAGGAAATAGATTATACATTATTCAGTTCAATGCTTTTAACCCTCTCAAGACTTCAATGTGGATTGCACATATTTTATTTCAGGCAGGATAAAGTTAGCCCTTTCCATAAAACTGCACTGAATAATTGTAAAATTTGTTGAAACCTATCATATTCAGTTCAATGCTTTTAACCCTCTCAAGACTTCAATGTGGCTTGCACATATTTTATTTCAGACAGAATAAAATTAACCTTTTCCATAAAACTGCATTGAATAATCGTAAAATTTGTTGAAACCTATCTTATTCAGTTCAATGTTTTTAACCCCCTCAAGACTTCAATGTGGATTGCATATATTTTATTTCAGGCAGAATAAAGTTAACCCTTTCCATAAATCTGCACTGAATAATTGTAAAATTTGTTGAAACCTATCTTATTCAGTTCATTGCCTTTAACCCTCTCAAGACTTCAATGTGGATTGCACATATTTTATTTCAGGCATAATATAGTTAACCCTTTCCTTAAAACTGCACTGAATAATTGTTGAAACCTATCACAAAACTGTCAGGGTGCCGGTAACAATGCAATACTGACATGGTCGACTGTACTGTTAACTGTGTTAGTGCTATGACTGTTTAAAATTTCTTTGTTAGAGGATTTCTATAGTCTTTCACTGCGCTAGGCTCAGTCTCCCCGAGAGTGCAGAAACCTTTGGTGCCAAAGTGCCATTAAAAGAATGTCTCTGATTTGTGCCGTTCCATCCCTCCGGAGTGCAAAAGCAGGTACTCTCGGCTGAGAAACTTAATGTTTTTCGCTTTATTTTCTTAACATTTAATTCTATGTGGGATGGGACACCCTTTCAGTGTGCCTTCCAAAGTAAGGGATTCTTAACCCTTTAGCCAACATAACAGCAAAAACCGTTCAACGTTATTCACAGAAACGTCAATTCAGTTTTAATTACCTTTTCATTTTTGCTTGAAAAACAGCTTATGACCCTTTATTGGATTGAGATCATTTTTAGAGGATTATTTATTCATTGGTGTTAATGTCACATATTTCTGCACAGTGGCTAATCATGACCACGACAGTTTTCCGTGTGGGGGAAATCGGAGTACCCGGGAAGAACCACCTGGCAACAATGAGCAACTGTCAGATTCCCCACATACTAACTCCACACAAACAGGATTAGCATTGGTTGAAGACGGGTGCATCATCGATGAGCAGTACGCTTTAGTACACAGCGCCACCATGCACCCACATGGGCTATGGGGTGAAGTGTCTTGCCCAAGGACAGAATGAGGACCTCACGCCTTACAGCCTGCACCTCTGCCAACTGATCCACTGCGCCCCCATTTAAAGATGGAGTATTTAAAGGGAATATTTTAACCCTCTGAAGATCTTAATATGGGGGCATTATTCAGAAAGACTGGGAAATGCATTTTATTACACCTTAATGCATTTTTAAAGTTTATGAATGTATTTCATCACTCAAATTAGTGGGCAGAGCCAAAAATGTCCATATTTGATTCGTGTATCAAACCCTTTGAATGCTGGTCACATATATGCCATTTCTGGTTTCTTATAAAATATTCTGATTCCTGTATGGATATCTGTAAATACTGCTAACGAAAACCCATTTCTGGTTCGTTCAAAAATATTTTACTCCTGAAAAATAAGCCTCCATGAATTCTCTTTCTTTATAGTTTATTCCTGATACTTTAACCCCTTTCACACAGACTTAAATTTACTGGTGGCAGTAAATTCTGTTTCTCTAGTTACACCTTAATGCATTTCTAAAGTTTATGAATGTATTTCATCACTCAAATTAGTGGGCAGAGCCAAAAATGTCCATTTCTGATTCGTGTATCAAACCCTTTGAATGCTGGTCACATATATGCCATTTCTGGTTTCTTATAAAAATGTTCTGATTCCTGTATGAATATCTGTAAATACTGCTAACGAAACCCCCATTTCTGGTTCGTTCAAAAATATTTTGCTCCCGAAAAATAAGCCTCCATGAATTCTCGTTCTTTATAGTCTATTGCTGATACTTTAACCCTTTTCACACAGACTTGAATTTACTGGTGGCAGTAAATTCTGTTTCTCTAGTTTTAATTACTTTTAGCGTAAAGCCAAAGAGCACCTTCATGTGGAATTTAGGCTTAAACATTATCTATTATTATTATTATTATTATTAATTATTATTATTATTATTATTATTATTATTATTATTATTATTATTATTATTATTATTATTATTATCATTAATTTTCAGCTCTAACATTGAATTTAGGCTTAAACATTATCTATTATTATTATTATTATTATTATTATTATTATTATTATTATTATTATTATTATTATTATTATTAATTTTCAGCTCAAACATTCTCAATTTTTTACCTAATCAAAAACGTAACCTAGGAAACGAATTTTCCATTACACCTCTGCGTACGATCATGCAGCTTGGTGCTCTTTGTTCAGCCTTTTAGAAAACGCTTCATTACGAAATGAACATTTCTGGTGTTGTAGGGTGAGAAGGGATATTCCGTAGACAACCCACATATTGCTTTCTGGAAGCCGAGACCCTCACTTGTAAATCAGATTTAGTTGGTTATAAAACCGGCCGAGACCAAGAACGGCGCGCCCCATCCCACACACGGAACCAAACTTTTCTACAGTCACGAGGTAAGTAAATTTAATTTGTCAATCACGCTGGCGGAAGGGGCCGATTCGTTAGGTAATGGGGTAAAGACGTATATTGAATTGTGTTTCAAATTCTTACCGTCGGTAAACAACACGGGAATACTGTTTGAAAATTTAATGTCTCGCTTCACAATGTCGGAAATTTTGAGATTCTGCCCTCATGCTTGCACTACGTATAGGAGCTGTTACTTTGCAATGTCCCCCAACGCACCCCCCCCCCCCCGCCCCCATCCAAACCCCATCTAGCTCCACCAGTCTTCGGTGCGTTAAAATAGAAATGTTTTAAAAAATCTTTTGACATTTCAATAATTTTCAGCCAAACAATCTTTCATCATCTCAGCAGTTTGTCGTGAAAGTTATCTCCCTTAGACCAAAGACAAACGAAATGAAGAAAATACGGACATCAAGATTAACCCTTTACCCAACGAATCGCCCGCACCCGCCCGCGTAATATGCAAATTCAGCAGTTGAAAAATATTATTTTTCCCAAAATTTAAAAACAAAAACATATCATGTGACCCCTCGTTGGAACGAGCTCGTTCCAACGAGGGGTCACATGAAATGGTTTTGTTGAAATTTTTGGAAAAATTTGAAAAAATGATATTTAAAATAATAAATTTTGATAACGTCTGCGTTGGGTAAAGGGTTAATAATAGAAACAGTGGAAAATAAATTCCTCTGAGATTGTTTACAGATAGACTCGTCAGAATATAGTGTGGACAACGGGCACATTTCGTAAACAAAACGGAGATCACGATTTAGTCTCATTGGCTCAGAGAAACATCTCCGTAATGGAATGATGGGGTGGGGCTGCGTAGCGATTTTTAAAGGGTGTGTCCGGGGGGGGGAAGCTAAAGTGCAAGCGAGGTTCCGGGACCCTCTCCCATACAAGTACGAAAGCTAAAATCATTCTTCTGCATTCCGTAGATCCGACGCATGAACATGTTCCATTACTACTACTTACGTTTACGACTACGACTTTGGACATAGCTAGCTACTTTCAATACTTTAGAAGCTTGGAATCCCACTTATGGGATCCCTTTTACAGAATCATAGGGGGCGCGGTGGCTCAGTTGGTAGAGGTGCAGGCTGCAAGCCGAGAGGTCCTCGGTTCGAATCCCACCTGCGGAAACCGCGTTGTGTCCTTGGGCAAGACACTTCACCCCCGTTGCCTACGTGGGGGCACGGTGGCGTTGTGTACTAAGGCGTACTGCACGTTGATGGTGCACCTGTCTTCAACCAATGCTAACCCTGCTTGTGTGAAGTTGTTATGTTGGGGAGCTGACAGTTGCTCGCCGTTGCTCGGTGGTTCTCTCCGTGTACTCCAGCTTCCTCCACCCGTAAAACTGTCATGGTCATGATTAGCCATTGTGCAGAAATATGTGACCTTAAACACCAATAAATAAATAAATAAATATTTTACAGAATCCCACTTACGGAATCCCTTTTTAGGATATGTCTGTGGATAAAGAAACCCTTTTTCGTCGAATGTGCCCATCGCCCGTAGAACGCACTACCACTGAGTTAGATCATGGTATTGTCAGAAAATACATTAAATTCCCGATGCATTACACGCGCGTAAGCAGGTATTTGATTGGGGTGGTGCGCTAAGTCGCGAGCGACGATCACGGGCACCGTCGGGGCGAACATTGTTCGTACCGCGGCAGCTATTTTGTTTTTAAAATGGGTATCCAATGGAGGAGCGCTACTATTCACTACCCTCTGAAACGGCATCACGAGACCAAACCTTCACATTAAAGACTGCCACCATCAGCTTCGCTGTGCAAACATTACTTCAGAAGTAACGCGAATGTTGCTTGAATTTGCCAGAATTACGAAATCGGTTGCTATTAAAAATTCTGCAGTATCCCAGCAAATCACGTGACAATAACAAAGTAGGCCTATTTGAAATGGTATCCTTCCTCACAAAATAAAAAACGCAGACAGTGGTTAGTATTTTCCACCGTGCAGCCCTTTCGCAGCACTTTGTAATATTTTGAATACCTAGTTTTGTTTGTGGATACCTGAATCATATTTTACCACGAGTTATTCTCATGAAATATTATTTTATTTTCAAGTCTGGTACGAATAAGGTAGCAGACGTTCAGGAACCATGTGTGCCTGCTATCAACTGTGTGTACTGAACGCATATATGTTTCGTGTTCTGTCGATCAAAATCTTTATTTTTATGTATAATTTGTGTATTTTATGTAGAATTTATCCAATTTCGGACTTGGGAATTTCATAGTAATTGTTTGTTTGTTTCCTTTCCAATAAAGTACCGTAACCCTTCGAACCCGTGACTCCCTTTTCCTTTCCTGGCACATGATAGGTCATAATTTCATCAAGTATTTATTTATATTTATTGGTGTTTAAGGTCACATACACGCTAAAAACCAAAGTGTTAAAAACTACACTTGAAGTGCTGTATTTAACACTTACTAAGTGCTGAACTAGCACTTTGTTCAAGTGTAGATATCCCAGAACTTGACAGGTGTTACAATAATACCACTTGACAAGTGTAATGTCTCGACACTTAAAAGGAAACAACGCAGATGACGCGGATCAGGCTCGAACTCTCGAGCCTGATCCGCGTCATCTGCGTTATGTCCTTTTAATTATGTACCCACCAAGCGCAAATCAAATTATGGACGACTCTGGAAGAACCACGAATGCTAGACACATGGGAAGTGCCATCCATTCAAGTTTCAGATGTCTGACGATTGTAATGTCTAAGTGCTTAAAGCATTGCACTTTGAGTGTTAAAATCAAACCGTAAGGGGTAGAATGGGTTTAACACCTTGAAAGTGTCAGTTTTTAACACTTTAGTTTTTAGTGTGTATTTCTGCACAATGGCTAACAATGACCGCGACAGTTGTACGGGTGGAGGAAGCCGGAGTACCCGGAGGGAACAACCGAGCAACGGCGAGAAACTGTCAGCTCCCCAACATACCAACCCCACACACGCAGGGTTAGCATTGGTTGAAGACAGGTGCACCATCGACGTGCAGTACGCCTTAGTACACAACGTCACCGTACCCCCACGTGAGCGATGGGGGGTGGGGGGGTGGGGGGGTAAGTGTCTTGCCCAAGGACACAACGCGGTTCCCGCAGGTGGGATTCGAACCGAGGACCTCTCGGCTTGCAGCCTGCACCTCTGCCAACTGAGCCACCGCGACCCAAATTTCATCAAGTAGAATGGCTACTAAATGAATGTGTGGGGCAGACCAATAAATATTATCAACGTGCAGCCTCAAGGCTGCACGTTGAAATATGAATTGGTCTACCCCGACATAATCAATATGGACACGGGGCGCTTGGGCGTTGCGGTAACCGGTTCTCGTTAGATCACTGAAGTTAAGCAACGTCGAGCTATCCTTGGATGGGTGACCGTCTGAGCGATCGATTCGGACTCCCGCGTTATGTCGCAATGCACTTAACTCCAATTGCCCACATGGTGGCATGGTGACGCCGTGTACTAGGGCGTACTGCACATCGATGGTGCGCATGTCTTCAACCAGTATAACCCTGCCTGTGCTGCAGTGTTGAGTAACGATGTTGGGGAGCTGGTAGCTGTTCGTCGTTGTTCGGTGGTTCTCTCCGGCTTCCTCCACCCGTAAAAGTGTCACAGACACGATACGACCTTGGCGGTTAATGTGTCGTTAAACCTTAATAAATAACGAAATAAATAAATCAATCAATCAATATGGACTGTTCCAGTTCCTTCCATTGAACAGACATGGGAGATGCCGCAAGGGTTCAACATGTTAACATTCTTGTATTGTTGTTAGTCTGCAACAGCCATCATTACTGGGCGTACATACTGATTTTCTGTCAACGATGTGCAAAACGCAGTCGAACAACCAGCGTTCGCAAAATAAGAAAAATTAAAATAATCTCTTTCTATAATAGGCGTAATGTTTGATCTTCAACATTCTTTGCTTCAGAATATGTTATCGGTCGTTTCGTTTCGCCTGCAGCAGTATTTTATGGAATGCGCTGACATAATGTTATTTTATGGAATGCGCTGACATAATGATGCAACTTAAACCACTGTCATGTCTTCATATTTATGAACACAATTCTCCGGTTATATTTTTTTTTATTTACGTGGTGTGTCAGAAAGTTCAATATTTCATATCAAATTTCGACAGACAAAAATTACAAAAACTCCGAAACTGTGATAAAATGATAGACTGCATGGTAATTATAAATTATTCATCCACAGCTGCGTTGTTATATACATAAAATGTTTTCAACCACGCCAAACATTTCGGTGTAAATGACAATAAACAAGGCTGGTAGCAGTTAACCGGGTAACTGGTTAAAAGCAATAGACAGTTAAGAATTTGTTGACCGGTTAAAATTGAAAACAAAAGAAAGAAGTGATGCGATGCGATCAAAACGTATTTTGGGCTCACCAAAGGTTTGGTCTAAAAAAATTATACTTTCTGAGTTTCGACCTCATTAACACCGACCTCACTGACCCTGACCTCATTGATCCAGACAGAAATTGCAACATTGTATCTATATTATTTATTTATTAATTTATTTATTTATTGGTGTTTAAGGTCACATACTTATGCACAATGGCTAATCGTGACCGTGACAGTTTTACGGGTGGAGGAAGCCGGAGTACCCGGAGAGAACCACCGAGCAACGACGAGCAGCTGTCAGCTCTCCAACATCGTAACTCTGAACTCTGCACCGCAGCACAGGCAGGGTTAGATTGGTTGAAGACATGCGCACCATCGACGGGCAGTACGCCTCAGTACACAGCGTCATCGTGCCCCCATGTAGGCAATCGGGGTGAAGTGTCTTGCCCAAGGACACAACGCGGTTGCCGCAGGTGGGATTCGAACCGAGGACCTCTCGGCTTGCAGCCTGCACTTCTACCAACTGAGCCACCGCGCCCCACAACATTGTATCTAAAACCCAGTGATTGAGACATTTAAACAAATCTGTCTTGTGACACTCGTCCAAACAAATGCCTGGGTTAGCTCAGGCAGGCCACTTCTTTCCTTTATTTCACACTACATTCTGATGGGATTTTTTTTTTTTTGTATTAATCAAGTGATGCGATGCGATCGAAACGTATATTAGGTCCAACAAAGGTTTGAGCTAAAAAAAATCTCCTTCCTGAATTTCCAACCTCATTAATTGGTAGAGAGCTGGAAGCCCATATTAGAGTTGTATTCTAAAGTGCAGGTGCTTCATCATAAAGGCGTCATTTTTGGTTGATGAGTTTCATATTACCTTTGAAGTTAAATAATGTTGTCGGTTAGGATGTGCCTCGTTACAAATCATGAGAGAGTGTCTATAGGCACTCTCTCATGTATTGTAATAAGGCAAAGATGCAAGAACAAATTTTGATGACTAAAAATAATTCAGCTCTCTACCAGTTAACATCGACCTCATTGACCGCGACCTCATTGACCCAGATAGAAATTGCAACATTGTAACTAAAACCCAAACAGTGATTGAGATCTTGTAACAAATCTGTCTCATGACTCTCATTCAATCAAACGTCAGGTCAAATGCGGGTTGGACACTTCTTTCCTTTATTTCACACTGCATTCTGGTGGGACTTTTTTTGGTATTAATCAATCGGTGGTTGGGTGATACCTCAGAAAGTGTATCAACATTCTCTTCTCAAACCAAATAAATGTGCTACGTGAACTGTAAACGTTCTAAACTGACTCAATAATCGAATTTGAGCATAATTTTTTATTCCCTGTTGTGTTTAGTGACGTTTAGTCTGGCGGAAATGACTAAAATATAGTATTCTGTCCCTATATCCCGATAAATTCGGTCTTTTGATTGGTCAGAATACCTTGGACAAAGAGCCATGACAAAGGATGCACCCCAACATCCAAGGTATATGAGACCGTGCAACATTCAGGGTATAAGAGAACGTGAAACATTGAGCTTTTGGGGGTATGTGGTTTAAACGAAAGAAGCTTTCCGATTTTGCTCGCCTCGAAATATAAATCGAACAAAAAAAACCCGAAAATAGTCACAAATATCATCAGATTTCCGACAATGCAATCATAAAAATAAAATAAGAGCAAATAATTCGTCCCCTGGGTACCAATGTGTTCTATGTGCCAGTAGGTACGTAGAACACATTGGAACTCAGGGGACGATATGTCAACAAAATACTGTTTACTCGTTTCCTTAACGACCCAAGGGATGCAACTCTATCTGATGTCTTCTGCGATTTTTAAAACAAAATAATATCACGAATTTGGGCCATGTGATTGTGGAGCTGAGAAATGCGTCCACAAATTTATTTCCATGTGCTTGTATTGTATTTCAAACGGGACAAAAACGTTATCTCCGCCAACATGTATGGTATATGGAGATTTAATACCCGGATGTCTCATTTAATCACCTCGCCTGCGGCTCGGTGTTTAAAAACCGGCATTCAGGTATTAAATCTCCATATACCACACTTGTTGGCGGAGACAACTTATAATAGCATTTGAGACATATATTCGGTGTTATTTTTCGCATTTACTTCAATATTCTATACTTCAATATTCTATTGGTTTTCTTTTAACCGGTTATTAACCGGTTAACGGTTAAAAATAAATTAACCTTAACTCGTAACAAAAAATTATTAACTGCTCCCAGTCACGAGTTAATGAAACAAAGCAATATTGAAAGGCATTATCCCACGTGAAAGCTGATTGCTGCATTGATAAATGTATGGTCGTTTTGGTCAAATACATTGAAGAGTGTTCGTGGAATCACCCGTCACGACAGCGAATATCACATGTTTACAAGTCAGTATTGGGTGTGCCCACCTTTCACCTATAAACATGTTTTACCCCACCTCTGACAAATTTATTGGTATATCCTCGAATTTTATTGGCTAAGAATTTCACGTGCACACCGAAGGTAAATCCCGTACACGGTGGGTGTCACTTTAATAGACGATGATCTAGAGTTATCTTTCTTGGGTGAGTAGCCGCCATTGCTATTTTGATACATTTCCACTCGCTTCGAATTTTCAAAATTTGAATTAAAATAAAATAAGAGAACTTAAGTACCAAAAATACCGTATTTTGACGTCCCAAAAGTTAGTTGTTTTTTTTCACGACTCTATCATTATTTTATGCTGAAGTGAACATTTTCTTTACAGTTCACTCAACAGATTAAAAGTGATTTTTTATACGTTTAAAACATTGTTAACCCTTTTCAGGTGGTAATGGCAGTAAATATATGCAAAAGTTTGTAAATGTATG
This sequence comes from Pictodentalium vernedei, assembly GCA_031216915.1. NCBI lineage: Eukaryota > Metazoa > Mollusca > Scaphopoda > Dentaliida > Dentaliidae > Pictodentalium > Pictodentalium vernedei. The sequence continues at coordinate 56,587,494 of CM062295.1, forward strand.
TAAAATTGTTGTTTTTTATTCAACTTTTCATAAACCTTATTCCTGAAGGTCATCGGTGGAGGAAACTTGTAACATAGTCAGAAAGTGACCGGGTACGGGATGGTACCTGGTCTGTAGGTGAGGCGAAGTTATACAATCTGCAAACCAGATGCCATCCTGTACTCTTGCTGACAGCCTGGTAAAAAAACCTACAGACTAGGTACCATCCCGTACCCGATCACTTGCTTCGCCTCACCTGGTATAAAACCTACAGACCAGATCTTATGGGGCTTAAAACCTAAAACAAACCAAGAACATGAACTTTTAATGGAAAAGAAATAATTACAAAAATAAAAAATAAAATAAAAAACCACAAGAAGCCTGCGCGATAGCCCGCCCGCCCACAGCCCGCCCGCCTGCCCACATGCAATTTTATAAAAAAAGTCCTGAGAAACAGAAGATCTACTTTGTGCGGCCTGAATAGATCTAACGATGTCGCCTACAAAGGCACAAAAAGAATAAAATTTGCAATGGGGGATTAACCCTTTACCCAACGAATCGACCGCATCCGCAGCGTAATATGAAAATTCAGCAGTTGAAAAAAAAAAATTTTCAAAAATTTTTAACAAAACCATATCATGTGACCCCTCGTTGGAACGAGCTCGTCGAGCTCGTTCCAACGAGGGGTCACATGATATGGTTTTGTTGAAATCTTTTGAAAAAATGATATTTAAAATAATAAATTTTGATATCGTCTGCGTTGGGTAAAGGGTTAAAAAGTAGCCGTACTCAGTGTGACGTCATATCTTACTCCAGGCACCTGCGACACATTAACCAACATAACATTTAATCTTACGATGAAATTCGGAAAGAAGTCATGCAATAGATGTTGCTAGTCAATTTGTGATTTTCAAAACACAGTGGCATTTGTGGAGTTGAAATAGAATGATTAAACTTATTCTGTAATATACGAAAATATTATTTGAAGTCCCAAAAGTTATTTCGTCGCCTGAGTGCTAGAATGTTCTATGTCCCATAAAGTCATCGTTCCTGAAGGTCATCGGTGGGGGAAATTTGTAACATAGTCAGAAAGTGATCGGCTACGGGATGGTACCTGGCCTGTAGGTTTTATTCCAGGTGAGGCGAAGTTATAAAACCTGCAAACCAGATGCCATCCTGTACTCGGTCTCTTGCTGACAGCCTGGTAAAAAACCTACAGATCAGGTACCATCCCGTACCCGATCACTTGCGTCACCTCACCTGGTATAAAACCTACAGACCAGGTACCATTCCGTACCCGGTCACTTGGTTCGCCTCACTGGTATAAAACCTGCAATGCAGCTACCATCCCGTCCCCGGTCACTTGCTGACAGCCTGGTTTAAAACATACAGACCAGGTACCATCGCGTACCTGGTCACTTGCTGAGAAGCCTCACCTGGTATAATACCAACAGACTAGGTACCACCACGTATCCAGTCACTTGCTGACAGCCTGGTATAAAACCCCCAGATCAGGTACCACCCTGTACCCGGGCGGTCTATGTAACTAATAATACGTCGTTGCCTCATTCTAGCCACATCTTTAGAGAACATACCAGCTTAATACCAGCTTAATACCAGCTTGATGTTAACCAAGCTGATACTATTTTATCTTGGGGCATTACACAAACGTGTTTAAAGTGAGTATCTCGCCCCGTTTCCTTTCACAGTGAGCCAACGGGAGTGCAAAACAGATTTTAAAATAGTTCTAAATCGTGATGGATGTCGAAGGTGAGGCTGCACACTTAATAATATTCAATTCCACGTCGATTGCAGTGTCGAGTAGATAACATATTTATTACAAGGAGGTGACAGGTAGACAGCCAATCTGACTATGTCATCTCCGTGTGGTATATTCATGTGCATTATGTATTGTTATAATAACCATGTAATTAAAGAAATCTGAAGTGAATAAAAATCGCACAATAAGGCCTAATAAAGTTAAAACTCTGTTTCTCGGGCCTCTCCATTGTTCTTCTGGCTGTCACATTCTCTCTTTTTATAACCAACTTAAAAAACTAAAAATTAAATAGTTTATGTCTGATAGTTTGCCCAAGTTGATAAAACTGATAAATTTGTCCCGTGAGTGCAACAAGGCTTTTCAATGGAACGAAATACACCACCATCCATACTAGTCTATAGCTTACGGGACCTAAAACTTAAAACAAACCAAGAACATGAACTTTTAATGAAAAAGAAATAATTACAAAAATAAAAAATAAAATAAAAAACCACAAGAAGCCCGCCCGCCCGCCCACATGCAATTTTATAAAAAAAAGGCCTGAGAAACAGAAGATCTACTTTGTGCGGTCTGAATAGATCTAAAGATGTCGCCTACAAAGGCGCAAAAAAGAATAAAATTGCAATGGGGGATTAACCCTTTACCCAACGAATCGACGGCATCCTTCAGCGTAATATGAAAATTCAGCAGTTGAAAAAAAAAAATTTCAAACAATTTCAACAAAACCATATCATGTGACCCCTCGTTGGAACGAGCTCGTCGAGCTCGTTCCAACGAGGGTCACATGATATGGTCTTGTTGAAATTTTTTGAAAAAATGATATTTAAAATTATAAATTTTGATATCGTCTGCGTTGGGTAAAGGGTTAAAAGTAGCCGTACTCAGTGTGACGTCATATCTTACTCCAGGCACCTACGACACATTAACCAACATAACATTCAATCTTACGATGAAATTCGGAAAGAAGTCATGCAATAGATGTTGCTAGTCAATTTGTGATTTTCAAAACACAGTGGCATTTGTGGAGTTGGAACAGAGTGATACAACTTATTCTGGTGACCTGGTTCAACTATTGTGGTAGTCAAGTGTGCACGTAGATCAACTTCAAAATTAACATTTTATTGTCAAACTATTGGGATTCTTCTCTTACACTTCATAAAACATTAGAACAAATATACTTCTAAAAAACGGTAAGAAAACTTGAGTGTCCAAACGGCCTTCAAAGGTATTCGTGTGTAGGGTTGTGGTGGCGGTCTATACCCGATAAGGTTAATTTTTAGCCTAAGAAACCTCTGTGGCATCGCACGTTTGAAAAATCGTCATATTATGTAATCCGTACGTCCGTCCGTCCGTCCGTCCGTCCGTTCGTCCGCCCGTCCGTCTGTTCGTCCTTCTGTTCGTCCGTTAACACTTTTAGTTTCCGGCCGATAACTTCATTTTGGGTCACATGATCTCAACCAAAGTTGGTATGTGTATTACTCAACTAGTAGTACAGGCGAAGTTCTAATATAGGGTTATTCCAATTATTTGTACATGAGTTACGGCCCTTTTTAGACTTAAACTTTTGCCAATATTGTTAACTTTTGGCTAACGGGTGTATTTAGCCACACCTGGCGATACACCTGTTACAGTTTAGTTACCTCACCACACATACCTCACAACATTATGATCGTAACATTGGTTTTCGCGCCCATCCGATTTTACTCCGTGCACGCCGTGAGAGCACAAAGCCTTCAACCCCGCATCCACATCCCATTCCCACAGGAGTAGATGACAACACTTACAAAATCATTTCATAAGTAACTCATGAAGCTTGTTCAAATTAAGGATTCCAAGCAACATTTTTTAGGCAAAATTTGAAAATATAACAAAATTTGAGTGACGATTTTTATGAATAGCGCTGGTCGTTTTTTCGGAGGTCATTTTAAGTAGCGCGTTATATCGGAATTTTAATTTAATTCTTTTGGATTATTTTTTTCCGAACTTTTTTGTTTTTAGACTTTTAGTTTTATTTTTCTACTCACAGTGGAAATTCCATTCATTCGAATTTCTACCTTCGTCCCTTTTCCGTAGTCTGAAATGCTTCTCCAGAGTGAAAGAATCTTTTGCTTTGAAGAACGTACAGAACGGCCGCCGTGGACTGGGCACTTTCCACGAGTGAGCAATATATCCACGGACGCAATAATGTTAGAATACAAACAGTAATTATAGGAATAAGCATAATAAAATTCATTAATGAAGCACTGGGTACAATCCGGTACTTCGAACTTAAAATAAATTCATAAATTAAAATTTTGCTGATGATGATTTTTATTACCCAGTAAATGCCTGCGTGTAAGAACTAATAAGCCGTTAATCTGAAAAAAATATCGACTCTCGGATTTTGCATGCAAGTGAAAGAGCGTTTTAAAAAATCTTGTGGGCGGGTTGTTTTTTATTTTATTTTTTTATTTTTTTCTTTGCCATCAAAAGTTCATGTTCTTGTTTTGTTTTATGTTTTAGGCCACATAATCTACAGAATAGCATGGGTGGTGATGTATATCGACCCTTGAGTGCAAGAAGGCGTTGCAATGCTTCAGCATTGCAAAGCCTTGTTGCTCTCAAGGGACAAATTTATGAATTTTATTAACTTGGCTAAAATATGAGGCATTATAAATATTTTAATTTTTAATATTTTAAGTTTGCATTGGTTATAAAAGAGAGGATGTGGCAGCCGAAAGGGCCGTGCGGGAGGGCCTGAGAAACGGATTTTAAATTTTTAGGCCTAATTTGAAAACAATATCGACACTCGGATTTTGCTCGGAAGTGAAAGAGCATGTTAAAAAATCACTGTGTGCGAAGTGTTAGGCGTCAGAAGCAACAGGAATTACTTAAATCTATGATTAAAAACTTTCATGTAGACGAATATGCAGAAGATACGACTAGAGGTGGACAATTTACCAAAAACCGAACCGATACCGATATCATGGGGATACCGAAAGACCGAACCGAACCAATCATTGAATACCGAAACCGTCTGAATTTTCAATTTTTCCTACATTCACTATTTATAAGGCCTTATTAAGGCTTGATAGCAGTTGAAACGGTCATTTTCATGAAAGAAGTGGTTGATTTTATTTTTAGTTTTGTTAACCCTCAGGGGGTTGGGCAATTGTCCCGAATTCTCACTAGACCACAATTTGAACATGTCCAGCTGCTTAACAGTGATTTCTAGCCATGGCTTGGCTGCCTGTTAAGGCAGCCAAGACTTGACTAGAAACCACTGTCTAGGGGGGGGGGGGGGGTGTTTATTGTTAGCAGGACCTCCTGAAGATAACATGATCAGGGAACACGCGCTGAGATCGCAAACGTCTCAAATAGGCCTTTAAAGGTTAAGGTGTGTTTAGAAGAGGTCACAAAATTACTGTAGATGTGAGTGAGCGATCGATTCAGACTCCCGCGTTGTGTCCTTGGGCAAGGCACTTAACCCCGATTGTCCACATGGGGGCACGATGACGCCATGTACTAAGGCGTACTGTACGTCGACGGTGCGCAAGTCTTCAACCAATCTAACCCTGCGTGTGCTGCAGTGCGGAGTTACGATGTCGGGAAGCTGGCAGCTTCTCGTCGTTGCTCGGTGGTTCTCTCCGGGTACTCCAGCTTCTTCCACCCGTAAAACTGTCACAGTCATGATTAGCCATTGTGCATAAGTATGACAGAAGTTGAAGGATTAATTTTCATGAAGGAAGTAGCTGATTTTATTTTTAGTTTTATACCCCCTCAGGGGTCAATGCATTTCTCCTGAATTCCCACAAGACTACAATCTGTACTTTAAAGGTTAAAGTATGTTAAAAAGAAGTCACAAAATTACTGCAAATATGATTTGTTTCATAAAGAATGGCACTGTTGAGTTCATTGGCAGTGGCATTTGTGGAGTTGTGATAGAACGATACAAGAACAATTTATGTGAATTCCCCTTTGGTACTATCAGAAAATTTCTGTAAAGTCAGATATCCAACCGATAACGATGTATATCTCCTTAGAAATCCTGAAACTGATACCGAACTCAAATTTCCAATACCGCTCATCTCTAGATAAGTAATTGTGAAGATATAAACCGAAGTGATTGGATGAAGAACAGAAAGCTGGCGTGTTATAATTTCTGATACACGTGGAAATAATTGAATATCTCTGCTGCATTTCAAATATTTGATTGCCACGAACAACAACAGTCCATTATTTTAGCACAAACTGCGCATTATCTGATCAAAAGCTTCGTATTATTCCAAATGAAACAGTTATACTTCCAATAAAATCAATAGAACGAGTATTTATTACAAGCCTGTTCTATGAAATCGGCATTTACAGTAACACTAAACCATGCGGAAAATGAAACTCCGTTCTGCACACGTGTGCCGAATGGAAATCGTTGACGGACAATTTTTAAATAGAAGCGAAATTTCAATGGAATTTTCTACAAATCGTGCGCCGCAATTACAATTTGAATCGCTAGCGATAGCTAAAAACAGTAACACGGGTTTCCCTAACAAATTTCGTTGGCGATAAAATGCGTTCTTTTTGTTGATAGTTTGTCCCTTGAGTTCCAATGTGTTCTATGTGCCAACTGGCACATAGAACACATTGGAACTCAGGGACGAGATGTCAAATGAATTGCTGAGTGTCCTTCTAACAACTGCTTTTATAGAAGTGAGAAGACGTGAAATAAACACAGAACGACGGCCTCTCGTTTTATCTTTCCGCGCTGGCACTCGTGTCATATCGATTAACCTACCCATTCACACGCGAATGTCATTCTGTGTATGGACTTTGGCAAACCGAGATAGTTTTCGTGGACGCATACGCTATAAATAGAAATAAGTGTTGAGGATGACAAAGTAGATTTTCTGTTTCTTGGGCCATTTTTTGTAAAATTTCATGTGGGCAGGCGTTTTTTTTATTTTATTTTATTTATATTTTTATAATTATTTCTTTGCCCTTAAAAGTTTATGTTCTTAGTTTGTTTTTCGTTTAGACCTCATAATCTACAGAATAGCATGGGTGGTGGTGTATTTCGTCCCTTGAGGGCAAGGAGGTTTTGCAATGCTATAGCACTCAAAGGACAAATTTATCAATTTTATTAACTTGGATAAAATATCAGACATAAACCATTTCATTTTCATTTTTTTAAGTTTGCATTGGTTATAAAAGAGAGTGTCCGGCAGCCAAAAGAACCATGCGGGGGACCTGAGAAACAAATTTTCAATTTTTGTAGGCCTCACAAACTTCACATTTGTCTTTTTGTGAGACCTAAGTTTCATGAATACGGCAAATTGCGCTGTGCAGGAAATTTCCTCGAGTAATCAGGTAACAAGATCGGGATGAAAAACTATGGCATCCTTTTTCTGAAAAGCCTGCAAATTCTCGCCTTCGAGTTTTTTTTATTCCGTCATAACACGCGCGTTCATACGAACGATATATGAAACATTATGGTACTTTTTCAAACGGTCAGTTTATTGTTTTTTTCAAATTGGCAGCTTATTGTGCCTTTAATTTCCCAAATCTCCTTCGTGTTATATTGCCCACCATTTTTGGAGGAATGAATCTCACCTAAATTCGAAGACGATACCACCATGAATTTAAGGCGTGCTTACTTACATGGAAACCGGGCTGACGAAGGTTGAAATTGAAATGGGAGCGTGGTGGCTCATTGATTTAAGTCCTTGACTTCCCACTGCACTGACATGTCATAGATTCTACTGATCATTAGCGCGGTGTTCTTGGCTAAGACACGTCATCCCAACTACCCCAAGTAGGAGCATGATAGCCCAGTAGGCTTCAATGGTGTAGTCACAGGAGGCATGGGAGAGGCTTGGCACCCTAAAAGTTCCGCTGGCTCCAAAACACTAGCCTAATGCAGCTTTCACATAGCATGTAAAGCCATAAAATGGTTTCTAATATAGGACTACACATTCCATAAATGGTCCAGATTCGCTCTTAGAATACTGATTTTTGCAAACTTTTCTTGGGATTTGAGGACTAGCACTATCTAGGGCGGTCCGACTGTTACTCCCTCTCCGGTTGTTACCTCCCCCCCCCCCTCCCACTTTAAGGGGAGATAGCAACCCGAGAGTCCTAGAAAAGGAAAGGAGAGACCTCACCTCCTCACAAGGGACTTCCAAATATCGTGTTTGCCCCCCCCCCCCCCCCCCCACACACACACTTCAAACTGATGAGAGCACCCTCTATTATAGAAATTTGGCTACGTGACTGGTGGGCATAGGTGTACTGCGCGTTTATGGTACACCGAACACATGCCTTCAATTAATGCTAACTCTGCGTGTGTGTTTATTATGATAGGATACGACACGATGTTATCGTTTGTTGAAAGTGTCGTTAAAACCCCAATAAATAAACTAAGGAATAAATAGAATCTGAAATTCCACTTCGTGACAAGTAGCTTTCATAAATTTTACTCTCGGGCGTATCCTCGAGAACCTGGTATAGCAGTACTCAAAAGTTCTCCATTGGTGACCATTAGAATATTTATGTGGCAAACAATATGATCGCATAATTTAATTCGGGCATTCAAATATCTTTGTCAAGCATAGCCTATGGGATCCCATAGCTACCTTATATGCCCATTATCCATTATAATGATGTGCTTTTGACATTATATGATGTGATCGTGCCAATAGCACATCATATTTATTTATTGGGGTTTAACGACACTTTCGACAGTCAGGGTCACCTCACGTTGGACAGTTGTACGGGTGGAAGAAACCGGAGTACCCGGAAAGACCCACCCCTCCGAGCACCGTCGAGCAACTGCCAGACTCCCCAACGGACTAACTACGCACAAGCAGGGTTAGTATTGGTTGAACACAAGTGCACCATCAACGTGTAGTACGCCTTAGTACACGGCTACACCGTGCCCCCGTTTGGACAGTCTGGAAGAAGTGCCTTGCCCAAGGACACAACGCAGTTACCCCTGGCGGGGATCGAACTGTCCTTTCGGTTTGAAGTCCAATGCCGTACCACTGAGCCACTGCGCTCCCAGCACATCATATAATGGACATAGAGCATATAAAAAAGGCGTTCCATAATAGCACCCCCCCCCCCCCCCCCCCCAGATAACCATTTCAATCCCCAAAGCTGAAGGTAACGCAACAAATAAGACAGGAACATTGACAGAAAGGAAACTACTGTTCGCGGTACCTTTTCTAAAGGAATCCCCATCAGCAGTAAAGTCTACTTGTTGGCCGAAATTTCATCAAACCACCCCCTTCGTTTCTCTGGAAAATTCAGCAATAATGCAAGATGTCAGTAGAATGCTTCAAAGGTTTATTAAAACAGTATATTTCTCTCAAGGATATTTTGTTTCGGAGATTTGCATCATTTCCGCGTTTTCACTTTTCAATGTGGGTAACTCTAATTCTAAGACTTAGTACTGTTATACCAGCTGTACACGCTAAAAACTAGAGTGTTAAAAACTACACTTGAAGTGCTGTATTTAACACATACTAAGTGCTGAACTAGCACTTTGTTCAAGTGTAGATATCCCAGAACTTGACAGGTGTTACAATAATACCACCTGACAAGTGTAATGTCACGACACTTAAAAGAAAACAACGCAGATGACGCGGATCAGGCTCGAACTCTCGAGCCTGATCCGCGTCATCTGCGTTGTGTCCTTTTTGATTATGTACCCACCAAGCGCAAATCAAATTATGGACGATTCTGGAAGAACCACCAATGCTAGACACATGGGACGTGCCATCCATTCAAGTTTCAGATGTCTGACGATTGTAATGTCTAAGCGATCAAAGCATTGCACTTTGAGTGTTAAAATCAAACCCTAAGAGTTAGAATGGGTTTAACACCTTGAAAGTGTCAGTTTTAACACTTTAGTGTTTAGTGTGTACACAGCATGTCGTTGTTTTGCCTAACTAGTGATCCTCAATGAAGAATAAATAGTACACGCGACCCCGGCTCGAGAAAGATTGTTTAAACATGTCAACGCCAAACGCTTGCAATGTTTATGATATTTTCATTTCGATTTCGATAGACAAATCGTCGCCTGAGTGCTAGAATGTTCTATATCCCTTTTGGGACATAGAACACTCTAGCACTTAGACGATGAAATGTTAATATTATAATTATTTTTTTCTTCATTTTGTAATCTTTTTATTTTGTTTTCTTTTTACTTGTGTGTTTTCTATCGTTCGTCCGTCTATTTATTCCTATTTCTTGTTGTTTATTTCTCATATAATTAAACTTTTTTTCGGTTCATGCGTTTTCAGATAAAACGATTGGCTCACACGATTCTATTTTTTTCTTTTCATAACTCAATGAACCGATAAAAACACAATTAGGTCCGCCCCCAGCCACGCCCCTAAAATACCAGTCTTCGGAGTTGCAACATGGTGTTAAATCAATAGAAGTTAGAACACTGGCACGTTCTAAATGTGAAAAAGAAAAATAAATTTATATTACTAATCTATCACCATGAAATTATTTATAAAATATTTAAATGACCGTGGTGGGTCAATTTTTCTTTTTCTTCACATTTGTATTTATTTGACATTTCAATTTTTACGCGCACTGGGTGATCGTCTGCGTTCGTTGTTTTACCCAAATCGATTGTAAACAATGGCTGGTCACGACGAATACGGCAATTTTGACATTGCTAATTTGAATGATATTTTTGGAAATCAAAATGATTTTATATTTGAAGAAGAATATTTGGCTTTATATCTAACTCCACTTTTACAAACTGTGTTTTTCAGTTCTCGGGAAACGGTCAAAACCAAAATAAAATGTAATATTGATGGCCTACTTCCACCTACCACGGAACGTAACTTTTACGTGAAGTGAACAGTTGAATGAAATTTGAGGGAGGCGTGGCTTATGACGTTTTCTTTGCATTACGTAATTCATTGGTCAATAAAAAATTTAATGACATAAGTGCATTTGACTTGGAATGTGTGTCAATTGCTACCTGCATTTCAATAATATGCGCCCTCTTTTATGCCAGAAAAATAATATGTCTACCAGTTTTAGTTGTTAAGTCTTTGTTCGCTGAAGTAGAGGACGACTAACACTATTTATTTATTTGGGTCGCGAACATTTAATTATAAGGAATGATCGTTTCTTTTTGTCTATTTCTTGAGTTATGAACCCCAAAAAACAAAGTCCAAACCGTGTAAATGGGCGTAGCCCATTTACACGGTTTGGACTTTGGTTTTTGGGGATTCATAATTCAAGAAATAGACAAAAAGAAACGCGCATTCCTTAAATCTCTCTGAATGGTAATATTTATTATTTGTGTTTTGATGTTTTAGGTCACATATTTCTGCACAATTGCTAATCGTCACACAACATGAAGATAAAGTCAAGTCTAGCCAATCGTTTATACCCATGTTGCCCATTTTAGAGGACTTCCACCCCAAGCTTTGTTTACCGGGTCCTATGTTTACCAATAAAGCATAGCTTGTTTAAGACAGTAACCCAGCACTGCTTCAATTCCCGCGATGCCCATGGGGATATGAATGGGGATACAACCATCATATGTTTTGTATTATGTGACATCTAGATGGCTATCTCATAATACAAGATGTATGGTGGTTTATCCCCATTCAGATCCCACTTCCAGCTGTATGCAACACATTTCAAATTCCCCCAGATTAATTACAATTTCCGTAAAATATTTACCATTTTCTGTGTTGTTGGACTTTAGTAGTATTGTAGGAGATTTCCGTGCCCTATTACCCGGAGCTTTGCCGGAGCAGCTAGTGTTAAATTTCCATAGGAATCGGAGCCTTTTGCCGGAGAAACTTTTCGGTGCAAAAGTACAGCTTTTTGCAGCTAGATTCGACAAGTGGTGTACGTACTGCATGTACAGTATGCTATGGTATATATATAGTAATATATGTACATATGGGCTATGGGTATATATTATGGATATGTAATGGAAAATTAATGGGAGAGTTGGGTTTTCTTGAAAGTTTTTTTTTTTCCGTGAAACGGTTGACGTTGCTATTGACGTCGTGACGTCATGATGCGCAAGTTAATAGTACTAAGGGAGTAATAGGCCAATCGACCATTCATCCTATACTGCCAATCTAAACCACCAAGGATTATCTCGCAATACCGCACTGGGTGACCATGCATTACCCCCATCCCCACAATACTGCTTGACCTAGCTATAGCAGTCATAGGATAATATGAAAGCCAAAGGCTATTAGTGTACCAACATGGATATATACCGCAACTACCATGTCACTCTACCATCGCCATACGAGAAGCCCGACATACCTTGACCCAAATAACGTTATGTCGGAATGTACGGTGGACCACAAGAGCGGTCATCGTCTCTATGACGTCACGTGCGCACCATGGCGTCACGACATCAATAGCAACGTCAACCGTTTCGCGGAAAAAAAACTTTCAAGAAAACCCAACGCCCCCGTCAATTTTCTATTACATGCCCTTAATATTTATCTATAGCCCATGTGTACATATATACTGCTCAAAGTTTGCTGAGCACCAAATATTTGACACATCATTGTGAAATTTGCTTCCGACATATTTGCGATATATTTGGTGGATATGATTGAGGAATGTATTGAGATGGTCCCCAATGTTTGCATAGCTCTCTTGACAGGCAGACTTTTCGTGACAGTCATGGACAACATGTACCCTTTGATTGTCGTGATGTTTTCGTGTACTGTCTACATGTACAGGACATGTGTAGGGTATTCAATCTTCATTTCAACACAAACCCTTGTGATTTAATGATTGAATATGGCAAATGCAAATGTAAGAAGACATTTGTCTGAAACAGAAATGTGACGGGCTGTAGGGATGGTGGAGCAAGGGGCTACCCATCGTCAAGTTGGCGAAGCCCTTGGTGTGCACCATACGGTGATCACTAGAGCCTGGGCAAGATTTCAACAGTATGGCACACCAGTAAGACGGCATGCACAGCGGCAGGGCCACATCTGCAGTTAAAGACCAGTTTGTTTTATCATTTAGGCCCGTAGGAACCGCTTTGCCACAGCAACCCAGCTTTGCAGTGACCTTCAGAATGCATCCGAGGTAAATGTTTCGACGCAGACTATCCGGCAAGGTTGCACAAAGGTGATCTCCGATCAAGAAGACCATGTATTCGCATTCCGCTGTCCCAGAACCACCCCAGGCACGATATGAATGGGCCATGGACCACGTTGGATGGACCAGCGAAGATTGGCGACCTGTCCTTTTTACAGATGAGTCAAGGTACTGTCTAGACCACACAGATAGCCGTTCTATGGTATGGAGAAGACCAGGAGAGCGACTCCATTCAGCCAACATTGCTGAGCATGACCGCTACGGTGACGAGTCAATCATGGCCTAGGGCGGCATCAGTTGGGATGGACGTACAGAGCTCTGTGTCCTTGAACGCGGTACATTGATTGCACAACGGTATATTGATGAGATCCTGGATGTCCACGTCAGATTGCATGCAGGTGCAGTGGGTGATAAGATTCATTCTGATGGACGATAATGGACGCCCCCATGTTGCCCATGCTGTTGGGGAGTACCGACAGAGGGAGAGGATTGGGCGTTTGGACTCGTCAGCAAGATCCCCTGACCTCACTTCAATCGAACATGTCTGGAATGAGTTCCAGCTTGCAATTTCAGCCCGTCCAGTCCAGCCAAGAAGTGGTCAGGATCTTGGTGCCATGCTGGTCCAAGAATGGAACAACATCCCACAAAGGACCACCAGCAACCTGATTGTGAGTATGAGGAGTCGTTGTCAAGCTGTAATTAACAGTAATGGGTCTCATACTCGATATTGAAGCATTACCAGTTCGCTCCGTCAACTTTTTGGCATGTTGAAAAATTTCCGCTTTTACCAATAATATCCATTTTCCATGGTTATCGTATTCAAAAGCTAAAAAATAATGTCAAACACAAATAAAATCTTAATTTCTGTACTTTAATCATTAAAGATGTAATTAAATAAAAATATATACACTTTTCATTACAATATTTCAACTAAAACGTAAAACATGTAGTTGGATGTACTTGTTGCTCAGCAAACTTTGAGTAGTATATTATTATATGTACCATAGCATACTGTACATGCTGTACGTACGCCACTAGCTGCAAAGAGCCGTACTTTTGCACCGAAAAGTTGCTCCGGCAAAAGGCTCTGGGTCCTATTGGAATTTAACACGAGCTGCTCCGGCAAAGCTCCGGGTAATAGGGCACGAAAACCTCCTACTATACTACTACTGACTTTTAATTTGAAGAGGCCTACTCCTTCTACATAAACGTGAGAGGGTTTGTAAAATTGGATGGCTGAAACTGTTGGAAAGATCAACGTCGGTGTATGAAACGCTCTGTCGAGGCGTAGAACGCTGAGTCGGTATAGGGGTTAGTTTTGGAAGTAGTGCCCACCTGACAATAATGAAAAAACATTACAGTTTCTTTCGAAATGATGCACTCTGGTGCATTCTTCGGTGAGAGACCAGCCTTTTTTCTGCTCCTAGTAAGTACCTAATCACGACAGTTAAATACAATTTGAAAACTACCAGATGAACCTATCTTGACTGTTAAATCTAAATCGGCGGCGGTCATCGTCGACCGTAACCGTCGTCATTGTCATGATTCCTGACGATGTGTATTGATATAATTATTTTGATATGATATATGGACCCAATCTTCGGGAGTAACTTTTTGACCGTTCCAAGATTCTCGCCATTATTTCAACACATGTCGCATTACATCAGTGAAAGACCGTTTTGCAATCTTCATCGTAATTGTTGCTCGGAATTACTGACAGGTTAGTAGCAGGTTGAAGTTGTATGGCTGTTTTTGTACACGCGAGTTATCAGTCATACAGAACACAATTTGCTTGCATGAGAACAACACATGTGTCCTAACAGAAGTTTATCGTTATGCCCATATACAGTAAGCTTATCATAACTTGAGAGGTGACAGGTACAAGTCAGATATAAAGTAAATTTCCTGGTAATCAAATAGTATCCTTGTTCTCTTTTTGGTGAGTATTATTTCGTCAGGTGGTGGATATTGAAGAAAACCCTGTCGCCAAACTTTCCCCAAATCTCGATTTATCCCTAAAATACGTTTAGCAACCTTAGATTCTCCCGCACAATAACACCAAGAATGCCCTTCTGTCCCAAACACTTAACGTGACGTCGAGTTTAGCTCACTATATCTAACTCGGAAGGCCGAGTGATTCCTTGTTTCCTTCACGCACTGTAAAGACATGCCAGCGTTCTGAAAATCACAGAAGAGCGACTAACACTGTCCTGAAAAATCGTTCCGGTGGGCGTTTACTCCCATTATGTAAACAGTCATTTTACTATGATATGAAACGCTACACCATATAAGCTTTACTTTAATACCAACCATTGAGAGATTCTAACTCTTAACCATTTCGCTGCTGTGCAATTTGGTAATATCCTGTGCTGAACCATATATTGGAGGGAATGAGGTTAAAGTGAAAAAAATGAAAACGCCAATAACGTTCACATATTTGTAAATTTAAAACTGTTATTATACAGTACGTGGATAGTGTATTATCACTAAATCACCCCTGGAATGGTGATTCCACCCAAGCAATAATTGCAGATTTGTTGCAAACCATAACAAGCACAAGCAAAGTTCCAGCCAATGGACCTCCGGGTTAAACCCGGAGGTCCATTGGCTGAAACATTGTTTGTGATTTTTGTCCATATGTGCAGAATTTGAAAGTGATACCTCCACTCTACGGGTGATTTTGTTACAATCCATTCTCCACGTACTGTATATTGGAACAACGTTGACTGAGTTCAACAAAACTACTCCCAGCCACACTCCATAAATCTCAAAAGAAAAGACGTCTAGGAGACTTGAATTTAGTTCCTATGTAATGGACTGACCATGTAGTCCAAACTTTGCTCCACAGGCCGTTATATAATTTTTGTTTTGTTTTGTCGCCGTGTGGCACAGGACAACAAAAAACAATTATATTTGTTGGGACAAGTTTGGACTATTGAGTTCGTTGTTGCCTCGGGTATTTCGGAATTTACATAGACGCGAAAAATGGTTGAGATCAAATGGATAATGCCATATCGTCTGTCGCTTGCATTCCATATAACATGCGTTCTATAACATGCGTTCTATTGAGAATAACAACGAGCTGTGATACCCATTCCCTGTACATGTATGTGGTATCTCCGTACTGAGTACGGACTTATCGCACAGGCCATCAACAGTTGGTTCCGTACGCAATATGCACCTGTAGCAGCGAAAGGGTTAACCCTCTGGGTATTTTCAAGATATTTTTCCTCCGCGTGTCATGGAGAGCCCCAGCATATCGTGCATTTGTTCCTATGAAAGGACAAGATACACGAGTGCATGCTAAAACTATCAGCAAACAATTCAGTGAACCACTGAACCCCAGTTTAAATGTGTCCGTGATGGAGTTACTGAATACTCACCCATTGGTTGGCGATTTACAGGGTGAAATCAATTTTGGAAACGGACCCATCAATGGGAAGATATTGGGCGACTGCACTGTGAAGTCTCGAACAGCGTACACGTGAGGTCAAAAAACAAAGAAAGATCAATAAAATGAATTGAAGTGAGCGATTGAAGAATAATTGTATCACTGGCAGGACACCCCCCCCCCCCCCCCCCCCTCAAAAACTCTCAGAAAATAACCTTGAATAATACTTCCATGATTGTTCGTGCCTTGGCAACACGCGCAGGTGCCTCCGGCAACTTAATGCAATGCTATGATCCTCAAAGGCTACTTTCGGACTTGCCCCCTCATGGAGAACCTTCCCATACCCCCCCCCCCCCCTCCTCCGTGTAACGTTCTCTGGCGCCGCCACAGATTTGGATTGGGAATTCGATGAATCATTCATGTTTCGCTAACATATCAATCAGCAACAGATAGTTCGGTAAGGATAGGAATAGAGGATGTAAAGCGTGTAGTTCGGCGAGACTTTCTTTTTGGAAGTAAGCAGATTTACGGATGGGTTAAATATGGCGTTTGGCAGAAATCTGAAGAAAAGATAGAGGCAGTGGCGGCGCTACGGGGGGGGGGGGCATGGGGGGTCATTTGCCCCCCCCCCCCCCCCCCCCAAACGAAGGCTTTGTCCCCCCCAGTTGCCCCCCCCCCCCAACCATCTCGCATGCATTTCCATCCACCCTCACACACAAACACATTCAGTCACTCTCTCTCTCACACACACACACCCTTCTCTTTTTTATTCCCATACACACTTAGCCCAAAGCCTCAGGCTAGCTGATGAACACATCCAGACAGTAGAGATTTAAAGACTCGGATGCAGATACTTATAAGTTATAATTAAGTTATGAGCCAACAAAGGCATGTCTATCCATATCCCTTGTCTAAAAAAATTCATGGATTTCGCATTATGACAGACGGGCATTATCTCCCTTGCACTGTTCAATTATCTCTCTCTCTCTCTCTCTCTCTCTCTCTCTCTCTCTCTCTCTCTCTCTCTCTCTCTCACGCCACACCCACCAGACGCGGATCCAGGATTTTTTGAAAGGAGAACCGCTAATTACCATTACATTTAGTCGAAACTTGGACCCAAAGTCCGTAATATAATTTTTTGGTTTGGTACGTCCACAGGACGTACCAAACCAAAAAAGTATATTACGGACTTTGGGTCCAAGTTTGGACTACCTCATAGCAAAGTAATGATATGAATCATATGATCCTTTACGTATTTGCCCCCCTTCATGGGAGTCTGCCCCCCTAGTTGCCCCCCCCCCCCCCCACAAAAAAATTTCTGGCGCCGCCACTGGATAGAGGAGAGCGATAAAGGACAAAGCGGTTACGAATATTAACCCTTTGAACCCTAGTGGTATCTTCCATATCAGTTCAATGACAGTAACGCGAAAAGTCCACATTCTTTATTTGGGGGTAAACCAATTAATATATTCAGCGTGTAGCCTTGGGGGGCTGCACGTTGAAAATATTGATTGGTCTTCACCACACCTTCACTCAAAAGTCAACCTACTTGATGAAATATCATGTTACTGGGCTGGAAAAAAACAGCCTCTGGGGTTCAAATAAATGATTAAGGTTGTTAAGGATAATGATGCACATGTTATTATAATGTTATTTATTTATTTATTGGTGTTTAAGGTCACATATTTCTGCACAATGGCTAATCATGACCACGACAGTTTTACGGGTGGAGGAAGCCGGAGTACCCGGAGAGAACCACCGAGCAACGGCGAGCAACTGTCAGCTCCCCAACATACTAACTCCACACAAGCAGGGTTAGCATTGGTTGAAGACAGATGCACCATCGACGTGCAGTACGCCTTAGTACACAGGGTCACCGTGCCCCCACGTGGACAATGGGGGTGAAGTGTCTTGCCCAAGGACACAACGCGGTTGCCGCAGGTAGGATTCGAACCGAGGACCTCTCGGCTTGCAGCCTGCACCTCTACCTACTGAGCCACCGCGCCCCTTGTTATTATAATGAAGTTTGTATCAATATGTTCGATGAACAGAAGGTGGTTGGGAGTCTACCCAGAGATAAATCGTTACGGGGGTGATAATAGCCTACTGTTCGGAGAACCACGGATTACAGGAATATCCTCGTTAGTAGTATAGCATGTACCCGACCGGGGCCGATTGATGGGACCCCGGCGGGGACCCCGGAAATGACGTCATGTCACGTGACCTAGTGGCGCCATGTTGTGTTGTCACGGTAACCCTCGTGAGCGGCCATGTGACGTCATCTCCATAGTGATGCGTGGTGTTAGTGAGCATGCGCAGCGCGTGTTGTTAGGGTGATACATGTTTCCGTCGTCCATTTTGTATACTGTACACCCAACTTCCTCTCTATTCCCGTGCTTCTCTCCTCCCAACACTCGGAGACGAACTGCTTGATGACATCCCTTGCCCCATTCTTCCCAATCTCTCCGATTAGCATATTGACCCTCTCCTTTGAGTCTCCCCCTAGCCACATGTCCTTCATTCTCCCATCCCACTTCCCCATTATACTCCCAGTGAATTTTATTCTTTTAGACTGATACTTTGGGCATTCTAGAAAGTGTTGCGGGGTCTCCACCATGCCCAAATTACACATCTGGCACTCCCTTTCACTGTCTTTCCCAATTTTTTCCATCAGCTCCAGGGATCGCGACCTCATCTTGAACAACAGTGACCCCCCAAAGGTGCCATCAAGGTACTCTTCAAAACCTGGTTTCTCTTTATCACGCAGGCCACCCAAAGACCTCTTTGATTTGACCCCCTCTCGCCAATTACGATTACAATCCTCAGTGACCCATTTTCTGACGATTTTTTTTACCCTGGTTTGCCCCAACGTCCAGGTCCGAGATCTCCAATGAGTAGTTCCCTACTAGCTCCCCCACTTGGACCATCCACCCCGTCTTGATATTTGAGTTGAAAATTCTCAGGAACATTACTTTACACCATCGGCTGCCGGGGAGATTTACCAAATAATTAAGATAACCGAGTTTCAACAGGTCTATCCTGTCCTTGATCCTCATCCACCAAAGCTCACCCCTGATTGCTTCTAACGCTGCGGCATTACTCGACCCCGTTATCCATCGGCCTGCATCGTTCTGCAAAATTCCCAAGCTCTTTACGGCCGTCTGGTTTAGGGGTACCACTTCCGTACCGTATGTTATACTTGGCAGACCCACCATTTCCCAAATGGTTTTCCCAACGTAAACCTTATTGAAACTGTTTCTCCCAAAAAGTTTCATTTGGTTAAGGATTCGCTTCCCCTTCAGAATCAATTTATTTGTGTGGTTTCGGTAGATGCCTCTTCCTGTAATGTTTATATTTACCCCCAAACACTCGTAATCACCTGTCTCCCCTACACTGAGAAGTTTGCTGCTAAATTCCGGAATGCAGAACTCACCCACTCTCCACCTTCGAGTGGGTCCACTTTGCGGCCCACAGGTATAACTTTCCTCTTGCTTTCATTAAGTTCGAGTCTCCAATTGCTCCCATATTTCCCAACAATTCCCAGCATTTTTGTTAGCCCCTCTTCGCTTTCTGACACTAGCACCATATCGTCTGCAAAAAAATAGCCCTGGGATCTTCAAGTCCCCAACTGCTACCCCCTCCTCGCCATGCAGGAGTTCATCTCCTAAATCTTCGATGTACAATGCAAACAGGATTGGCGAAAGGATACACCCCTGTTTTAGGCCTATCTCCATAGGCACGCGTTTTGTTGTAATGTTTCCCAGGCTAAGTTCACTCAGTACGTCTTTATATAAGGCTTTCATAATTCCAACAAACTCGCCTCCTAAGCCCAGAGCCCCCAGCTCCCTCCCTCCATACTCTATCGTATGCCTTTTTGACATCCAAAAAGGCCATAAACAGCTTTTTCTTTTTTGCTTTCGCGGATTCTATCATTTGGGATAGCGTGAAAAGATGGTCAGTAACTCGCCTTCCCTTCCTGAAGCCATTCTGGATTTCTCCCAAAAAACTCTTCTCTTCAATCACCCCCTCAAGTCTCCCATACAGGACTTTACAGAAAACTTTTCCAATGTTGCCACTGACAGAGATCCCTCGATAGTTATCCAAAACGTCTTTTCCCCCCTTTTTGTGAATAAATGTCACTTTGCTTTCTCTCCACTCCTTTGGGACCTCTTGATTTACTACGGCTAGATTGAATAGGGCAGTTAGGCTTTCCACGAATTCCTCTCCTCCATTTTTGATAAACTCGTTTGGAATTTCATCCACTCCTCCCGCTTTTCCATCCTTAAATTTTGAGATCACATTTCGCACCTCCTCCGTTTTAATTTCGCTGCACACGAAGTTCGATAGGTTTTCCTCGACCTGATTCGGACACTCAGGTGGGCTCCCCATGCCCCATCGCTTACCGTTTACCTTTTCCTAGTGCTTGACTAGTTCTGACGCGACTTGATCTTCTTGGTCGTCTGTAACTCTGCCATCAACGTTAATACTCTGTGGGTTACTTCCTTTGTTACGTTTATTCACCCATTTCCAAAATACGTTCGAACTCGACCCCCCCCCCCCCCCGCCCCCCACCCCCTGTCTTTCTTATCGTCCTAATAAGACTGCTATTTCGCACTCTCCGATTATCGTCTTTAATCTTATTTACTTTATTTCGTGCTTGTAGGTATTCTTCCTTTGCTAATGTGGCCTCGTTGCTTTCCGCCCCCTCAAGTTTTCTACTTCTCCTGTATGCAGCACATTTAGCTTTTCTTCATGGCCCTTTTCAGTTCTTCATTTACTCTGTACCCAAGTTCCTGTGTTGGCACCCTGATCTTTCCTACACTTTCCTTCCTTGCCTCCACTAGGCTCGAAACTATGGCGTCGGCCATCTTCTGGACATTGCCCCCCTTGGGTACGGTTGCAAGCTCTGGTTTCAGTTTTTCATTGAACTTCGCCCAGTCAGCATCCTTTTTGAGTTCCCAAATCTCCTTAAAGCTTCCTTTGCTTTTTACTAGATTTTTGGCCCTGATCGTAACTGTAATCAAGTTGTGATCACTATCCACCTCCATTTTACCCTCATCATCCACTTCTACCCCTATCACCTCCCTCCATAAATTAATATCTGTGAGAATGTAGTCGATTATGATTTTCTGTCATTCCTCTCCCAGGTCCATTTCCCCTTACACCTCGCGTCCCTGTTCAGAATCTTCAGACTGAGCTCGTTTGTGAAGTTCAACAGCTTCCTTCCATTCCTGTTGACTTTCTTGTCCCCACCCTCTGTGCCTTCTTCCTTATCACCTATGTGGCCATTAAAGTCACCCATCATAATTATACCGAGCCCCTTGTTTTGTAGCTCTGTGATATTGGCCCTTAGTGTTGAGCATATCGAGTCATTCCACTCGGGTTTGCTTCCCTTCACCGCACAATACACAACCCCAAGGGCAATACTTTTGTTTCTCAGATTGATCCTTACCCATCCAATTTCTTTCGATACATCAGCCGAGGTGCTTACCTCTTCCAGGTCTGTGATCAGCGACGGTTTTAAATCCTCTTTAATGTATATGCCTACCCCTTCCCCTTTTTCTGACCTTCCGTTCGTCCTCCACCTATCCACACGCACCCCCTTACTTGGTCTACCCATTCCTCGTGTATTATCCACGTTTCGCTTAAGCCCATAACGTCAAACTCCTCTGCCTCGATCAATGTAGCAATTTCACTTACTTTCCGGTGGAGACCCTGGATGTTGCTATAACCCACTTTCAGGGTATCAAGATTCATTGGCTTTCGCCTACTGGTCCTATTATTATCTAGTCCCTCTATGTTTGTATATCCTATTTTGTATACCTGTGCTTTCCTTGGGATGCTATTCCTATTGAAGTGGATTTTTGGTCACTTTTCCTTATCCCCCTTATCCCATTTTTTACAACTATGGTTCGTAACACATTTCCTGTGTTCATTCCTCCCTCATCTGTTCCCCCCTCCCCTCCCTATACCAAAAGAGGCTCCACCACCTGCAATATATTTCTTCCTAAAACCTCTGTACCTCTTGGGGCTAAGATGGAAACCATCCCTTTCATATAGGTCCTTTCTTCCCCCAAAATGATCCCCAATTGTCTACAAATGGTATCCCAAGTTCCTTACAATACTCCCCCAATTCCTCATTGGCCCCAATGATCCGCGAATTACGCTCGCCCCCACCACCTAGTACTGGGAGAAGCCCCGAAACCACTACCTGTGCATTCTTGGCATTCAGTTGAGTTATTAAGTCCTTGTAAGTCTCAATAAGCTGAACTGATTTTCTGTCCCTGGTGTTGTTGGTACAACAACCATTGGGACTGGGACTGGGCCTGGGCCTGACCCCTTTACTAATCCACCCACTCTGTCCCTTAGGTCCTCCACCCTAGCCCCCGGAAAGCACAAATTGGTCCTGTTGACACTGTCGGGCCCACAAACCACCCTATCTAACCCCGCACTATACTACTCCCTTTCACCACCAACTGCCTCTTCCCTGTCCTACTACCTCTGTTACCACCTTTATTCCCACTGGACCGGCTCGCAGTCTTGCACTCCGCCACACTAACCTCCAAGCCTACCTCCACCTCGTCAAACCCCACCTGCTCCTCAGAATTCTCGAAATTACCTAACACACTGAATTTTTTTTTTACACTGCACTCCACTTTTTGCCCACTCCCACTACAAGCCTCCTTGTCCTCGTTAGTAGGTAGAAAATGCCGATTCGGTATCACTTGTACACGATTTTGTACATGTACACGTACATGTATGTACACCGCCATAGGATTCAGTGTTAAAATCGTGTACAAGTGCAAAAAATGTCGTTTCTTATGGTGATACAGAATCGGCCATTGTTTTAGATCGCACTTTTAACGTTCAAAATACCCGTTGGCGAACGCGTACATTCGACACGTCGTTCAAGAGTGAAAAAAATGTATGAAATTTTAAGAAAATATAATTAAAAATGTGTTCTCTACGTTCCCATCGCGGATTAGACCATCAATCCATCTTTGGTGAACGCGAGCAAAAAACGTTTTTCCGATTCTGTATCAGCATCAAAAAGCGGTTTGCCGATTCTGTATCACCTAAGTAGGTATAAGTAGGTATACGTTCACCAACGAATGTTCGAACGGTTAAAGTGCGATCCGATCGGGGAAACCCATTTGCCGATTCTAGATCAGAAAATCGACCTCTGTACGGTACCGAACCGGCAAACCACGCCACGTTACCTATCGTGTTTGGGAATGTATAGGGTGCGATTTGATCGGTGAAAAAACGATTTGCCGATTCATCTCTTGAGTTTTGTGAGACGAAATCGTGATAGAATCGGTTTTGAAGAGAGGAAATAAAAAGTGATTGATATATATATATAGGAGAGAAAAAATAAAGAAATAGTTATTTAAAAAAAATAAATATATATAAATGAATAGATAATAAAAAATACGTAAATCATGAACGCTTCCCAGACTATTAGAGCAAGGTTTCTTTTAAAAATGCTGATGAGCCTACGCATTCTGCGTGAACGAACAACTAGGTCGCCTCTTGTTAGAACGATGCATCGGATGTCGGGATCACCTAGACTTCGATCATGAGAATCATTCGTGTCTGACGATGGAAAGGGAAGATATGGTCATCAAGTATTTCGAACTGGCGTTCGAACGCGTTCAAATCGACGAAGTGATCGCGTTTTGGAAGAGATTACTCTTCTGCAAGGATCGAGACAAGCCCACAGTTTCGGAAGAACTGAAATTGGCGCGTAGAAGTCTGACTTTAAGAGACAAGGGATGCATCATGAAATTATTGTTCAATGAAGCATACGTCTAAGTTTTCTCGTTGATATAAAATAAGGGAGAATAGAAAATAAAAATAAATACACACATAAATTTTTTATCTAATATTAGAAAGAAAAAAACACAAAAATGAGAACCAGAAATAAATTGTATCCGACGTTAGATGACGACGAGGATAAGAAGCCGAACGGTGTTTTGCCGACGGCACCATCGCTAGAAGAAAAAGAAAGAGGAGAGAGGTATCACATCGATCAAATCAGTAGAATCCAAGCGTATCTAACTCAAGAGAGAGATTCTCGTCGTTCTCTCAAGAAGAAGTATTTGCGTTTCGTGAAATTCGTCAACGCGATCGACAAGACACTCATCACGATTTCCATGGGTTTACACGTGGCCAGCATCGGATTGTTGTCGACTGTGGTCGGTATTCCGATCGTGTTAACCGTAGAAGGTAGTGGCTCTCGCCGCTGGATTGTTTAGCACGCTCGGAAACTTTTTGAGTAGGAAATTATATCTGAAGGCGAGGAAACATGACAAGATTCGCGTCTTGGCCGACTCCAAGATTGACACGATATCCGAAACGAAATGATCGCAATGGCGTTGAAAGACGGTAGGATATCGGACGGAGAATACTTCACGATATTGGGTAAGAAAATGAAATATGAAGCCATGAAAGAAGCTGTGAGAATCAAGACTCGTCAGGTCATCAAGGAAGAGATGAAGGATTCTCTCGTGGAAAAGGGGAGGAATGAGGCTAGGGAGGAATTCAGTAAGATGATAGAACTCAAGAGCAGCGATTGAAAGAATAGATATTATAAGAACAGAATTTTTAAAAAAGAAATATTAAATTTATATATAAAATAAAAACGAAATTAATTTAAATAACTCTCAAAAAATGTATTGTGTAAAGTGTAAGAGAGTTACCGAGTCGAGTAATTCTCAAGAAGTACGAACTAAAAACGACAGACAGATGCTTCGCGGAATTTGCGACGTGTGTGGTTCTATCAAGACTCGATTCATCAAAAAAAAAGAACGCGAGCAAAGGTAAAGGCATCGTGAATAAAATGATCAATAATCTACCTTTCGAAATGCATCTGCCTGGTCACAGTTTCACAGGACCTGGAACGAAATTGAACAAGAGACTCAACGCCGATCTGACTCCTAAATCTTGGAGCAAACCTGTGAATAGGGTGGACGCGGCCGCGTATGATCACGATCCATGCTACGCCGGACATCCCGACACCAAGACTCGCAATGATGTCTGCGATAAAAACATGTTGGGGAAATTGAGAGGTATATCGAATCCGACCAGGAGAGGGAAGATAGAACGTTCGCTGGTCGGTAATCTGATCGGTGCGAAACGTCGATTCGGATGGGGCATTCAAAAAAAAGCGCATCTGAAAGGAAGAAGAAACGATTATTGACGAGCGAATTGGCCGAGGAGCTACACAAACCCATCGTGCATAAATTTCGAAAGAGAAGTGTGTTCGTGAAGGGTTTGGATGATATTTGGTCTGCCGACTTGGTCGACATGAGATCGTTTTCGAGGTGGAACGAGGGTGTCAAATATCTATTGATGGTCATCGACATGTTTTCCAAATATGGTTGGATCAGAGCTTTGAAGAATAAATCGGGACCTTGCGTCGCCGAGGCTCTGAAGAGTGTGTTCGACTCGTCTTCTCAAAAACGAAATAAATCGTGGGTGGATAAGGGAAAGGAATTCTACAACAAGCACGTTCATCGATTGGTCGACCTCTACTCGATCGAAAATGAAGAGAAAGCCAGCATGGTGGAACGTTGGAATCGAACAATGAAGGAAAAGATGCATAGATACTTCACGGCGAATTCGACCAAGAAATACATATACGCTCTGAACGGTCTGGTCAAAGATTACAACAACACGCGACACAGATCGATCAAGATGACTCCCGTGGAAGCTAGCGGTCCTCGAAAAGAAAAACGGGTCTACGCGAATCTATATCCTGAGAGATCTAAGATTAGGAAGAAGTCTAGAACGCCGAAATTTGCGGTCGGTGATCGAGTGAGAATCTATGCTTATAAGAAGCACTTCGAAAAGGGTTATACTCCTCGATGGACCTCAGAAATCTTCGTGACTTATGAAATCGAAGCTTTGGATGGAAAAGAGATCATCGGAAAGTTTTACGAACAACAATTACAGAAGACAAAGTTTTGATAAAGAAAACAATTTTTTTTTATTTACCCTCTTCAACATTTTCTTGTTTACACATATATATATAGGAGAGAAAAATAATAATAAAAAATAATTAAAACTATTTGTAGATAAAAAAAAGCAAGCTAATAAATAAACAAAAAACAAAAACCCTTTAAAAAATGGCAAATATACTAGATATAGCACAAAGCATAGTGAAAGATGAAAGTTTTCAAGAATATGAGGTTCACGAATACGAACCGGTAATCGGAACGAGTTTGAACAATGCAGGAGAGATAAGAATCAATGTCGAAACTCAAGATCTATTTGTCCATCCTAGTGAGAGTTACATAGTGGTGCAGGGATGTCTCACCAAGGAAGATGGGAGCGACTACACTGACTCTAGCCAATAATGGCATCATGCATCTATTCAGTAATATAAAATACATGCTATCTGGACAAGAGACAGAATCTGTGTTTCATCCCGGTCAGGCCACCACGATGTTCGGACTCTTGATGTATCCAGATGATTTTTCGAAATCCAGAGGACTTAATCAGTTGTGGGTGAAAGACACCGTCGGCCCTGCTAATGTCGTCAAGACGTCCAGACCTAAAGGAACGTTTTCGTTCAGGATACCTTTGAAACACATCTTCGGATTTGCGGATGATTACAACAAGATCAACAAGATCATGTACGGATTCAAACACAATCTGATGTTGATTCGAAAAGGAAATGACGATGCAATAGTGAGACTCCCTGCGACCAATGCGGGTAAGTTAACTCTACACAAGATATCGTGGTTCGTTCCGCACGTGAAGCCTTCAATCGTGGAAAAAGAGTGTCTCTACAAGATCATAGAATCGAAGAGTAAATTACCTGTGGGATTTAGAATGAGACAGTGCGACACGGCTAGCATTCCACTCTCCACGAATCACTTCAATTGGAGATTGACGGTGAAATCTGCTTCTGAGAGACCGCATTTCATCATGGTTGCATTTCAGATTGATAGGGGCGGGTCTCAGGAAAAGAATGTGTCGCTGTTCGATCACTGCCATTTGAGAAACATGCAAGTGTTTCTGAACGCCACAAGATATCCAGCAATCGATTACAATGCGTCATTCGACAAGAACGATTTCTGCAGACTGTACGGCAATGGCGCTGGTTTTAGAAAGAAGTATCACAGTCTAGACGAATTGATGAGCAACCCTAATATATCTCCCGGCGAATACAAGTCGATGTATCCCATGTTCGTATTCGATGTCAGTAAACAGAGTGAACGACTCAAGAGTAGCATCTTGGACATTCAGATCAAGATGCAATTCAATAGGAACATGCCGAGAAAAACTGAAGCCTTCGCTCTGGTGTGTCGGACAGAGAATTACAATTCGAATCGGATGGAAATAAGATGTCAATCATTCGATGAGAGACGTGTGTGAAGAAAAATAAAAAACAAAATAAAAAAGTAATGAGTAATTATTAAAAACAAAAAAAACAACAAAAAAAATAAATAAAGTATTGAGATCTAGGGACATTGAACATCTTTCTAAATCTCATTACTTTTTTTTTTGTTTTTAATAATCACACATTTTTTTTTAATTAATTATTTCCACGCATTCACTGTTTGTTCAAAGTATCTAGTTCGATCAGTAGATTCACCACGGAAGTGACGGCTTCGGGATTATTGGTTTTCGTAACGAAATTAATCCTGTCTCTGGCGTTCACTTTGAGAGGCGTGCCGAATGTGCCAACATTCGCATGTTGATTTTCAGTCTTTTCGACGCTGTATTTCTTATCGCTCTCTACTCCATTCACCACGAGATTGACGACCACTCTGTTATTCAAATCCGAGGAAGCCAGACTCATTCGAATGATTTCACCTCCTAACGGCATGGGATATCCCACCTGACCATGTTTCGATCCGCTACCTTCGTTTCCGAAAGACCTCTCGTTTTTTCCCTCCTCTAATGTGCCAGCCTCCTCAGCCCACACGGTGATCAATTGTCTAGCATATTTGACTTTCTCCACCACCGAAATCAGGGTGCAGGCATCTGTCATGTTCACTGGATCCGGTAGATTCGTGAGCGCGTGTCCACCCATGTCTAGTTTACCTTCCGTGATGTCGCCCTTTCTCCAGACCGAGTTGTCATCTGCGTACTTCCTGCTGACTGCACTGGAATCGAAGTCGGGATCGTGATTGAGACCGAATAAATTCTCACCGTTCATGTTGATACCACCCACCATGGTTCCGCCAGATTGTTTGTTCAGGTAGAGATCGTCGTCCACTTGTGATTCTACATATTCTTGTGATCATATCACAGCAGAATCTGCGCAGCCCTTGTTGACTGCGGTTGAGTCTGCATCCGTGTCGTCGACCTTCAACAGATTCAATATCTTGTTGAATCCCGCATTCAGATCCGATTTCTTTTCTCGTTTGTCAGACTTTCTCTGTTCCAGATCTACATAGTGTTTGGTCGCAACGTCCATGGGATTCGTGGGAGTGGCCACGTTTGTTATCTTGTTAGAATTGGCATTCAATTCCGAGTGCATCGTTTTCTGAACGCATCTATTTCTCAGATGTTCGCTGAATCTCATGTGAAAGTCGTCAGCGTATTTCTTGGTTGCAGCATCGGTGGGATCTATGGGATTCACGATGTTCACCAAACGTTTAGATTTCAGATTGAGATCATCGGTCATGCATTTATCCACATAATTATCTAGCATGATTCGTTCGAAATCTGCGTTCCCCCTGTCAACATATTTTTTAGTTGCAGCATCTGCGAGATCTATCGGCTTGGGAAGATTGTAGAGCTTCTTATCATTCATGTTCAAAGGTTCCTCTCGAGGTTCGTATCTCCGAATGTAATGTTCGTCCAAGTTGGCAACGTCGTAACCATCACTGACTTCGAGCGTCTTCCTCTTCTTTTTAGGTTGACTTTCGTCGTCACTTCTACCAAATTTATCAACTGGAATGTTGTTTTGACATTTTTGTTTTAAAAATATATTTCAAACGCAGTTTATTAAAAATGAATTATTTTACTTATTTTATTTTTTGTTTTTATTTGATTAAAAATTTTTTAATAATTTTTTTACCTTTATGTACTACAAAAAAAATCTCTCTCTGATGTAAATCATTGAGAATGTCTTGAAACTGATCTCCTTCAGACCATCTCTTGAGAACGTAGAGACACAGGTGACCGCAAAACACTTGATCTGGCAATTGCACTCGTTCTGTGTTGTAACGAACCATCGATTTGTTGAAATAGTTCTTTATTTCTTTTGGTGGCGGGATTCCGTAGCTGTGGAAATAATAATTCTTCTTCTCCCCGTTCTTGAACCACGCCACCCAGTGAGTGCCTTCACCTGATAAATCATCTAGATTTAAAATTCCGCATTCCAATTGTCGAAGTCTTCTCTTCGGCAAGGCATCTCTGGAAAACACGCCTAG
Source organism: Pictodentalium vernedei (assembly GCA_031216915.1). Classification (NCBI taxonomy): domain Eukaryota; kingdom Metazoa; phylum Mollusca; class Scaphopoda; order Dentaliida; family Dentaliidae; genus Pictodentalium; species Pictodentalium vernedei. Next base: position 56,617,126 of record CM062295.1, read on the forward strand.
AAAATCTTTCATTTTCAAATCCTTTGCCGCATTCGACAGATCGATGTTGGATAGGGGTTCGTTAGGTAAGATGACACCTTCTACAGATATCTCTATTTTCTTATTCACAAATGCGTATATTTTTTTTTTTTTAAATTTATTTATTTTATTATAATTCACTAAAATGATGTTTTTTTATTTTTTTCTTTTTCTTTTTAAACTAACTCTATCGACTTCCATAATCTTGAATCCGTCTAATTCCTCGACTTTCATAATCTTGAATCCGTCTAATTCCTCTTGATTTTCTGGAATCCTATCATCCACAATCATATCTGAAATCCTATCGTCTAAAATTAGATCCAAAGTCCAATGTCCGCGTGCTAAAGTGCTTATTTTATTGTCTAACATGAATCTCTTATTGTGGTCAGCCGTCAGCGAAATCTTGTTGACTATTTCGGTATACAAGTCATGATTTTCGCTTCGAATCGATTTCATATTCTTATACACCGGACCACTTCCTAACAGACAATCTTTATACTCTTGGAAAGAGATGTTTTTCTTCACCACGCATGCTTTAACCCCTTTGCACTTTTTGATCTCTTCATCTTCTAGACGATAAGCATACAGTTTGCGTCTCAAGCCTATGAATTTCGAGGATTTGCTTACCACCGCACACATCCTTAAATTTACCGAACACCTTCTTGTTGTCGTTCGATTGAATGTTGGACGGGTGATCAACGGGATAATTGCTCGTGTCGAACCACGTGGCCACATACGGAGATATATCTTGGTAGACATCTTTCATCTCTATCTCGTAAACTAAACTGTCTGTGTCGGTGAACAGTAGTTTGGCTTTATCACCAAATTTTCGTTTGACGTAATCGTAGTGAAACTTGTACATCAATCGCTTGCTGATATCAAAGATGATCGGTCCGAGATAATACGGTTTGTCGAACTTCAGGTGCGTCTTTTGCATGTGAATGGCCACTAGATTTTTGTTGAATATGGTTCGGTGTTTGTAATTGGGTTTCGCCACTAATTTCTTTGATCTTTTCTCAGATGTGACGAGTCAAATGTCAGTTCTTTTCCTGATGTTTTCCATCAATTTACCGTACACGTAGTTGTTCATGAGTTTGAAGAAATCTTTTTCGAAATTGTTCTTGGCTCGAATTCTGAGATTGGTGTTGAGATCGATGTATTTTTTTCATCCAAAGCTCTTCGTTGAATCGAATGATGCGATGTATGTTGACTAATTTCATCCCGTAATCGACGTATTGTTTCAAATTCTCACTGTAGACGATGTAGTTACATTTGTTAAATAAATTGGGAATGAGTTTTTCCTCGTCTCCTTCGTTCGGTTCCATTCATTCAGGAGCCAGCGGATAATCGTTGTGTAGATCGTGTAATTCTTCCAGATAGTTCAAATCAACTTCTAAAATGCAAGGATAGACTCTCCATTTTTTCATCTCTTCTGGTTCCGTTACCCATTCAAAATTTCCAGTCGGTAAAGGATGACTCATAGCCCAACCGTACAGATTAATAGCATCCCAATACTGTATTTATTTGACCGTTTTGAATCAAAACCTTCTTTCATGTAGAGATCGTTAGCTTCAGAATATCTGTGGGAGATCATCGAGATGCCACCTCTCATAGCCCTTTCGAACATGAGCAACATGTCCACGTCGGATAATAATTCCAATTGGACTTCGGCGGTCTTCAACAGAGAATCCCACGCCAGACCGGGTGCGGTGAAATACCAAGCCAGATTCAGATCGTAATTTCGACGACAAACGTCTCGAAAATTTTCGAACACGTCTGCCAAGAGCAGAACGTCAGTCTTCAGAGATTGTGATAATCTCTCATGGTTTTCATATCGAATGATTTCCACACATTTTTGGCATGTTCGTAATTCTCGTCGGAAATGTCGGATTTGTATAATTTCGAATAAAAATCTTCTTTCGAAGGTAGTGCGGTGTCATCGAATCTCTTTAGATCGCTCATGTAATCGTAAGGATAGACTCCTTTCCTCAACATGACATCTACTCGTTCTCCGAAATGTTCACTCGTGATTTTAAATTTATCCTTGCTCATGTTGCCGACTAATTTTTCCAGAGCGGTTGACATGAATTTAAAACTGTCGATGAAATGTATTCCTCTACAAATGAATTTCGTTTTTTCTTCCAATTTCTCTCCATCAATTACTCTTTTCTTCTCCATGAGCTTCCATTTCATGAAGGAAATGTATCCTTCTTCGCTGTTCACGATGCAAATTAATTCTTCGTGGGAGGTGCCGAGATTTTTCACGAACAGATGACTTTCATAACCTGAGAAGTTGTGAAATATCACTGGATATAAAACGGCATCTCAATATTTTAAATTACACTTGCTGTGAGCCGGACTGCGATACAGACCACTGTAATGATCGTGGTCTCTGACCTTCTTATTTTCCTCTGAATTCTCGTCAAACAATTGTCTGCATATGTGACATTCAGTGGCTCTGTTATTTTCGTCCTGCTGCTCTCGCGTGATGAACATTTTCGCTGGAGTTTTGAATTTGTCATATAACATTTGAATTTTCGATTCTAACTCTTCCACGAACCTTTGAGCCACGTCGTCGTCTTTGCACTGTTTCGTGTAGGTGAAGGGACCCATGTCGTGTTGCGAGTCGAAAGCACATTTCACGTAAATGCAATAGCCCGAAGGCGTGTGTTTTTGATATCTTTTGACGTAACTTCGAAGAGCGTCGGGTTGGCATTTTCATGGTGAAGCATTCGAAATTGGCGTACATGACAAATGGTACTTTTAACCTTCTATTGCGATTTTCAAACTTCACGATGGTGTTGGGTTTGGGCATTTCGATGGCGACACCTTGATTTCCATTGCAATATTCCTGATGTTTTGCTAAATATTTTTCGCTGTGAAACACGTTCATGCAGTTGCAACATAAACATATCTTATGTTCATGTTTATTATTTTGTCTCGACAGTAATCGGCTCGGATTTTTAACCCAACAATAATGACAATTGTCACCATTTGAAATCAATAATAAAATAATCATCTTTTCTCTTTCAAGATACGAAGTCTGTCTGAGAGGATAGATCATTCGTTTTTCATCGTCATGTCTCAAGACGTTCACCGCTACGGTGGGATTTTGAGCCTTGAAACGTTTGATGTGTTTTAACTGCATTGGAAAAGTCACTCCAGTCCAATCGAGATTTTTAGAAGTCTCCTCGTAACGAGAAACTCTATCGGAGTTCATTTTGACAGGGTATAAAGCGGAGGTGACTGCCCATTTAAAACACTGATCATCTTTATTTCTCACGTTGATCACAGCATTTTTTTTAGCTAAGAAATATGGTAATTCCACGTAAGAAGACCCTTTCAACAAATCGTTTTCAGTTATATGAATTTCGAGTTTCAACACCTCATCAAACGTCCAATTACTACCTTCATGTTGATAATTCGAGAGAGACGTCAACATCTTGTCTTTCATCTTTTCGAAAACGTCTGATAAATCTGAACCTCGAAATATGGGTTCGACATCAGATCTGAAATATGCATTTTTCACGATGCTCTCGCCGGACTTCACATCGATTTTATTCATCATGCAATGGAGTATCATCTTAATTTTTCATCCCACGTTCATGTGTTCATGAAACAAATCCAATACTTTTTTATTCACCCGTTCCATGAATAATTTTGGATCAATTTTCTTGAACGAGGGAACCACATCGAAAGTTTTAAAAATGCCTTTGATCGCACTCTCCCATTCTACAGGCTTCGATTGGAATATTTCCATGACAAGTCGTGCTATATATTCTTCTCCTTTCCCTTTGTCGATTGCTTGTCGGATTTTGCTCGATATATCTCGTTTGTCTAGAATCTGAAGTACATCACTCGTTTTCGTTTTTTTTTTCTTTTCTTTTGAAACTAGAAGTTCTTCAATGGCTTTTCGTTTAGTCATCTTCTTATTTTTCACAATCGAAACGTTTTTGTTTTTTTTCGATGTTGGCATTTCAATTCCTTTTACTATCTTTTTCTTCTTCTCATTTTTCACAACTGATGCATTTTTTGACGTCGTTGCTATCAACATTTCGTTTGCCTTTCCATCATTTCGCAAACAATATTCCTGTATGACTTCAATTTTTTTTGATTTAGTTCTATGATTTCTGAAATGTGGAATTTTTAATATTTTACAAATCTCGTTTAACTGAGGTACGGTTTTCTTATCTAAATTTTCCATTTTTTTTATTTGTTTGCTCCATTTGTAAGAATATTTTTTGTTTTCGAATTTTGTATTTAATAATAATTTGTTAAAAGTTTTAAAATTGTTTTTATATATATATATGTTTTAATTCCTTCAAAAAAAAAATTTTTTTTTGATGAAATTAATCAATTTTTTTTATGTTCCTTAACGTGAAAAAAACTGAATTAATACGAGAAAAAAGGACGTTAAATTTAAACTTTTTATTTATATATAAAGAGAAAAAAACACTTTTACAAAAAACAATTTTCACATTAAAGAAAATTAAAATTAAAAAAACTTTTTTTTATATATATAAAAAGAGTAAAAAAAAAAAACAAACTTTTTTAACAAATTATTATTTAAATACAAAATTTAAAAATATATATTATTTGCAATAATTCATAAAACAAAAAAAAACAAATAATCGATCATGACAACAACATCTAAAAGATGCGAATTGAAATTGAAACGAGTGGAAACATGTAAGAAATTCGGTTTTAAAATCCATAGATTACAACGACATGATTCCATCGAATTGAACGAGGTCGAGATGAAGGGCTTAGAGCGCAAATACGACAAATATAACATGCCTTTGAAATTGGACGAAGCCATGCTCGATTTGTTTTACGACTATCAAAGCGATCTACAGAAAATCGTCATCACCAAAGATAGAGATTTCGACAAGGACGATTTGTCATTGTCCTATGGAAGTTACATATATCCAAAAATCTCACTTGAACTCGTGGACAAATCAGGTGGTGAGAGCACGTTCACCGATGTAAAAAAACTCAAAAAAGTAAAGATAAACATTCAACACATTTTCGAAAAAGGAGAATACACGAGCGTCAACATGCTAATAACGGATTTGGAAATATAAACAATAGAGAAATTGATTTTTAGCAAAGAAGGAGGAAAAAAAAGTAATGAGATCTGGAGAAGCTGATCATCTCTAAATCTCATTACTTTTTTTTGTTTGTTTTTGTTTTCCTTCTTCACTATCGCCCATATATTATAATAACGTTTCCTTTTTTCTCAAATTTCAGCATCGATTCTTCTTTTCTTTTCTTTTTGTGATATGTTACGTTTTTTTTTAATAAGAACACATTTGTTTATCCGAATCATAATTATGAACGAATGTTGTGCATCTCTTGGTAACACTCGCATCATTACCATTCTCTTCAGAAGGTAGTGGTGACGGTGGAAAATGTCTCATTCTTTTAAATTTCAACCATCTATCCCGATCTTTATTTAACTCTTTTATCAGTTCTTTCCTAAGATATACATCATTAGCGTCTAATCGTTTTTCCACATCATTTTCACACTCTATCTCACGATATTCATCATTATTGTCTAATTGTTTTTCCACCTTTTTATCCATTTTATATTATTTTTTATACTTTCTATGATTTATATTTTATATAATTATATAATTTTTACATTATAATAACATACTCAAAATCGGTATATTCTTAAACGGCGAATTCTCACCAAACAACAAACCCTTACTGAGCCGCTCAACATTCCGTCCACTCTTCAGATAGAGACCGTTTCCACTCAAAGAGTTGCCACCTCTAACGGGTTCTAGATACAATCCTTCACCGCTGTCATCTATGTGGACGCGACACACGGCTCCTCCCTTCTTCAAAAACAGTCCACTGCCACCCATTAATTTCTCAACTGCCAAACTCGCAAGTCCCGAGAGAGCTCCCACGCCGAGAGTCTTTCCGAGAAAGGGTAATGCTTTTGCGGCAAAGGGTAATGCTTTTGTGGTGATTCCTGCCAATAGCGGTAGGAAACTGCCTTTCATTCTCAAATTGTATCTCAATTGAGCGGGACTCAATCTCACCGTCAACCCTCTTCCATCATGAATCGCTTTCTCCATCCATTTGATTTGACTTCTGGTCCAGGCGATCGAATCCTGACCGCCACTCGTCAGATCTTCGTGAGTGAATTTGAATCTCACCGCCTCGCCTCAAGTTGTTAACGCTCTCTTAAGTTTCTTCCTCTGTCCTGCGGATATGTTCACATTTTTAACCACGTATTGTGTCATAATTCTTGTTTTAAAATATATTTTCTTCAATTGTTTTTTTTTGTTTTAATGATAATTATATATATTAAATAATTTTGTAAATTAATATTGCATTATTTTATTTTCTTATTTATATATATACACACAATTTTTTTTTTTTTTTGCTTTTATATTTCTCTTATGTGAAATCGTATCGTCACCCTTTCTCCACGAAGATCTAGCAGTTCACCATTTTGATCCATCAACGTGGTTTTGAGACTATACAATGTGTCTAAAATCACTGGTAAATAAACTAAATTTCGAGGTCGTTCCACGATCTTATAACCCTGCGGCACGTTTGGAAAGAAGGAATAAATCATCGGTTGAGCGCTACCATTCACGTAGCTTCCAGCAATCACATCCACGTTCACCAGAATGCTATTGACTGCGAGAATGTTGACCATATTTTTTCGTGGCCTCGATACATCTTTCGATCGAATCCCAGCATCTTGCCTATAGAATCGTCCGTGTTGAAATCCACTCGAAAATTATCTTCCAAATCCAACATCGTCTGTAAGGTATTAGGGTTGGGAGCAAGTCTGATCTTGTTGCTTCCCTTTTCATCCATCTTCATTCGCGTTTGAATGTAATTGTTCAAATCGTCCATGTCGTAACTTCCTTTGGGAATTCAAATCTCCAACCAATCCACTCCATCTGAATACTTAAACAAGTTATTCTTTTCGGTGACGTTGAGAAAGGAATAATAAGTCTCCAGATTCACCAACGCCATCTCATATCTTTTCTCTCTATTCAATTCGATGGAAGGTTCGAATTTCGTTGTGAATCGAGTTGAATCGCCACTCACCATGATTTGAATGGATTGTTTTGCAGCCGTATTCTTGGCTATCTGTTCTAACAATTCTCCTTGTTCGAACATTATATTTAATTTTATATTTATTTTTTCAAAACTAATTATTTGAAGATTTATTATTTTCTAATTTTTATTTTCACGCTCTATCTTATTATCATCAGAAACATAAAACTTGTCGAATCTGCACCGATATTTTCCGCGATTAAATTCACTTGTCAAATAGATCATGACGAAATTGTAAAGTCCTCCATCCCAAACCCTCTTGCAGAATCTCCTGAATTCCAGCGCGCTCATGTCGTTTGCGACATGATCGCTATAGATGTGATTGAGATTCTTGAGATCTTGGCGAAAGAGACGTAGAAAATTAGCATTCTCCCTTATCGTCTGTCTGGGCAATCGAAAATAATTCTGCGACAGGTAGAAACAGTCCATGTTGCTGTGATGACCCCTAACGTAATATGAATCGCACCGTTTCTGTCTCTCCAAAAGCAGATCGTCGAAAATCATGAGATTCTTATCTTCTGATTTCAATTCTCTAAGATCCGGAACGTCGCTAGCATTCTCATAAAACGACACTCGATGTTCGAAGATGTATTTCTCTTCATCAATTCCATCGCCGCACCGTCCGAAATGGTCGAAAGAGAAGCTTCACTTTTGTCGAATTCCTCCCTACTGTCAAAGATTCTGGCTATGACGTCCTTAGGCAATCTACGATCCATGCATTCTCGAAGCAGTCTGTATTCGGGTTGAAACAAGCTCTTGCCAAACACAAACAATCTGTCGTAATCCAACCAGTCGGGTCGCGACAACAGATTCATCAACAGATTGGTCTTTCCACAATTCGATTTTCTCACTATCAAGCCTCTTATGCTTTTGGGAAAGAACTCATTATTCGACCTCTTAGTCGCAGCGTCATTCCAAGACATATCTTTAACGTTCATCTTTGTTTATTTTTTTTTGTTGTTATTTTAGATTTTTTCAACCACAATTTTATGTTTTATCAAACTCAGTTTTAATATTAGTATTTATTTATATTACACCATCGCGAGTTCTCTTCAATCCAGATCCACTCATCATTTTGGCTAAATCCTGTATGGGTACCACAGCATCCTTAAAATCTTTCCAACTTTTTGGCGTTCGCTCTAACGTAGCTCGCTTCGCTGGTGGACTGATCAACTTGTCGATCAACGCGTTGGCTGCCCTCTTGCCAGCCACACAAGCTATCCTACCACTGGCTTCAGAAGCGGCTTTCTTACCAGCATCCAAAGCCGTCTTCTTACCAACCTCAAACGCGGTCGATGCAAGTTTTCTACCTGCATCACTCGTGAACACTCGCATTATAGAATCGACGATGCCAGAACCGCCTTGAACGTAAGTTCTAATGTAACCCCTGTTCTTTATCACCAACATATTTTTATTTTATAATATATATTTTGTTTTCACTGGTAAATCGTTTGTTGTTTAAATACTTTTATTATTCTAGTGTAAAATTTACTATTTTTATTTTATATATTTTGTTTGTTTGTTTCTCTCTACTTATTATATACATCAATCCTTCAATTCGTTCATCAGCCTTTTATAATGATTTTTATTCAAAACCTTCTGTCTTAACAATTCGTCACATATAGTAACTATTTCATTATCTAATCCTGTGTTACCAGCATGTCTACTTGCCATCAACAAACTCAATCTCTGAGACAGAGCGTCAGAATCGCTTGGAAGAAATGTGGTTTCACCCCTTTACCAGTCACTGATTCGACGAACTTCTTATTCATATCCCATATGGGTTTCACCACTTTCATCCACTTGTAACCTCTGTTGGCTTTGGGTCTCGTCTCTCTGGCATCGTTATTTTTCTTCATGGCGTGGGTCTGAACCAGAATGTCACCATAATTGTCGAAATCCTGTTCCGTGTAATCACTAGGCTTGTCGAAAAGGAGCAATTTGCGCAGTCCATGAGTTATTTTATACTTATTCGAACCCACAATAAAATTATCATCATCCATTTACACTTCTGTGTCGCCCACAAAAGTTCTACCGTCCGAATCCTCATAAATTCCATACAACAGATCTCTCTTACCACCATCCTCGGACGACACGACGCTATCAGTGGTGATAGTCGAAGCTGTATCGTCGCTCTCGCTCACATCGGTTTTGATTCTCATGGGAATGTAATCCGGTGTAGATTGAAAGGAATACTGTTTTGTAAAACTACCGGGCAACGAACCCATTCTCAAAGAACTCTCTTTTATGGGTCTCAATTCTTCAACTATCTCCTTCTTGCTTCGCTCTTGAACCTCTGTCACAGGTTTAAATATTTTTGATTTCTTCGTGTCTGAGTTCCATCTCTCCAAGACGTCTGCTTCTGTCAGCCGATTGAATGCTCTTCTTGGCACGTTCATATTTGTTTAAAAGCTGACCTCGACGTTTGGCATCCATCTGTAAAAACATTTTATTTCGTTTTTAAATTATTAGTATTTCTTTGAGTATGCTAATGTGAGTTATTTATTATTTTCAAAATTAAATGTATAATTATTTTTATGTTTTAAGTAAATAAAAATCTTCTGTCTTTAATATAATAACTAAAAACCAGTTGAGGAAAAACATTTTACATGATAAAATCTCTATAAATGCGTTTTGCCTCTGAACGCGTTAAAAATCGCATCACAGATTATTCACTCAGTGACGAACTGGAGAACTTTGAAAAGTTTGAAAGTTGTAGTGCATAAGAAGCTGGTTTCTGATTTAACGCATAGAATAATTACATCCGTTAAAAGGGTTCATTCATATCTCCGAACATTATCACGAATATATTAAAAATTATTTACCACTTAAACCTAATTGAGTGGAAATACGCTTTTATTGTCTATTATTAAAACGACCCATTAAATGAAAACCTTCATTCACACCAGAACAAAAACATGAGTGTCAGTTTTATCTCTTAAAAATTCATATAAGTGAAAAAAGGTTTTATAATAGAATTTTTATTTGAATGAAACAATTCTATGTACTATTTTTATTTGAATGAACAATTCTATAAAGTGTTTTATTAAAATTTATTTCACAAAATTCGCAGTGACAAAACGTAAACAAACGATTTTTCCCATCGATTTCTAATTTTCTAAAACTAATTTTTTTGTTCAATGTAAACGAAAAACCTTTCATTCACACCGAAACAAAACATGAATGTTTATTTTTACAGATTCAATTTTATAGTCGACTCTTTTGAACGAAAACCTTCATTCACACCAGAACAAAAACATGAGTGTCAGTTTTATCTCTCTAAATTCATCTGTCATCCGTTGAACGATTTCCTTTCATTCACACCGAAACAAAACATGAATGTCTATTTTTACAGATTCAATTTTATGATCGACTCTTTTGAACGAAAACCTTTTATTCACAAAACTCAAGAGATGAATCGGCAAATCGTTTTTTCACCGATCAAATCGCACCCTGTACCGTCCCAAACACGATCGGGAACGTGGCAGTGGTTTGCCGGTTCGGTATCACCTTTTTTCCATGTACCGTACAGAGGTCGATTTCTGATCTAGAATCGGCAAATGGGTTTCCCCGATCGGATCGCACTTTAAACGTTCGAACATTCGTTGGTGAACGTATACCTGCTTATACCTACTTAGGTGATACAGAATCGGCAAACCGCTTTTTGATGCTGATACAGAATCGGCAAAACGTTTTTTGCTCGCGTTCACCAATGATGGATCGATGGTCTAATCCGCGATGGGAACGTAGAGAACAAATTTTTAATTATATTTTCTTAAAATTTCATACATTTTTTTCACTCTTGAGCGACGTGTCGAATGTACGCGTTCGCCAGCGGGTATCGGAACGTTAAAAGTGCGGTCTAAAACAATGGCCGATTCTGTATCACCATAAAAACGACATTTTTTGCACTTGTACACGATTTTTAACACTGAATCCTATGGCGGTGTACATACATGTACGTGTACATGTACAAAATCGTGTACAAGTGATACCGAATCGGCATTTTCTACCTACTCTCGTTTACCACCTTCCTAACCTTCCTTCTGACTCCTGCCCTGACAGACGCCACATGGTCATCGCTATCTCCCTCACTATCCGATTCTAAACGGATACGCCTTTTGGACCCACGACTCACACTACTAGCCTGGGGATTTGACACTCTAGCCTCTGCTTCTCCCCTACCCTGAACCCAACGCACCTTCCTATTCCCAAAAGACCCACTATCCACGTCAAAAGTCCGCTTCCTATTACCCACCACCTTCCAACCCCCATCGAATGCCACCCTAACTGGAGTAACACCAGACTTTCCTGTCTTCCCCAGTTTCTCCCTCACCTCCTGCACCTGTTCCTCCAACTTTACATAGGCCTCTAACAGCTGCATTAACTCTACACAGATAGCGTACATCCCCGACTCCTCCAGCCCACGCCCATCCACATACACCATATCACAGTGCTTACTCACATCCGACCGCTGACAGTCCGTTGATAACTCACTAGTCCCCCCCCCCCCCCCCCCCCTGTGCTGGCCTCAACCACTGCCCCCCACCTGTACACCTATACTAACCGTCTCTACCCTGCTAGTCTGAACCTCCCGCGTCAACCGTAGCCAAAATAAAAATGAGAAACTTAAATTTTTAAAAAGCGGTCGAAAACGTAAACAAAACAAAACACCGAAAATGACCCGCGCGAAGATAGGGAACATGCCACTTATATCCGACAGAGAAACTAAACTGAACACTAATATAACTATCTTTTATTAAAAATCACATCTATACACCACTAAAACAATATATATATCAACATAAACAGCTGCAAGAAAAGTATGAATAATTAAGCTAACTTTTTGACAACTGAAATGACAATACTCCCTGTTGGTTCCGAGATGGACATCAAGACACATGGCGTCACTTCCGGGGTCCCCGCCGGGGTCCCCCCCCCCCACCCCACCCCCACAATCGGCCCCGGTTGAGTACATGCTATACTACTCTCGTTTTTCCCCAGAAAAAAAAATCAGTGGTTTAAAAGGTTCCGCAGTTTTGACTGAGCACAGAAACGCGTGAAAAATATCTCCATTTTGGAGGCCAGAAACAGTAACGTATCGGCATTTTAGTGCAATTTATTGAGAGATCATTTTTGAAAATTATGATGCATTTTTTTGGCAGAGTAACGTCTGGGCATTTTAGTGTACTTTATTGCGAAATATCTTAATGTTTGAAGTGGTCCAGAGATGCGAGTAAATTTGAACGATTTTTAAGGAGTTTCTCGGGACGCACATATTGCTATGAAAAACGCATAACATCACGATTGATTTCTAGACCACTTATTCTGGACCAGTGGTCCAGAACTCTCATATACACACTACTGGTGCCACCCCAAAACACTCCTTTAGCAACGCCCTTTCTGGTATACAATCCACAATACCTTTCGATGGAAATACAAACTGCATAAAACTTCAAGCTGAAAATAAGGTGGCTAGCCAGTCACCAACGTGGTGGCTCAGCCAACTAGGCAGAGCTATATCATATAGCCGAGCCAGCAGCGAATTCAAAACTTCACGCATTCTGGGTCTAGTGTGAGGGGGCTTGGCGATTGGGAGCTGGATGGTTGGGCGTATTAATTACCCGGTGTGTCAGCAATCCGTGTGAGTTGCAACCACTTTTGTTTCAACAATCACTTTGTCACAGCTCACCACTTTTGTTACAACACTTGCCCACTTTGTTACAGTTCACCACTTTTGTTACAAAATCAACCACTTTTGTTACAAAATGAGCCCAATGGCCTTCTTGTTGGACAGGGGCATGTTCTGAGGGTGTGTTTGATTCACCGGGAGTACGTCGAGTCACCATAAACAACCCATAACGACACAAACCTACCCCAACGGACCTTTTATACAAGATGCCTATGGGAAGAGGCCTAACTCATTGCGCTCATGGCCTTCCCTGCCTCTTAGCCCCCACCTCACGGCCTTTCCTGATTAATAGCCCCCACCTCATGACCTCATCCTACACTCATAGCCCTCTAGTGAACATCTCCCATATGAGGATGAGGCCTATGAGGTGAGGCCTCACCTCACACCTCTCTTATCCTCATCCTGGTTCGAGTGATCACTAGTGATCACCTATGGTGATCATTATATTCGCCTGTGGTGATCACTAGTGATCAACTTCCCGTATGAGGATAAGAGGGAAGTGAGGTGAGGCCCGGGTAACTGGGTGGAAGGGAGAGCGACTGTGTCGCTCTTGTCCAGGGTGTCTGGTGCAGGGTCATTTGGAAGGATCCCCAGGACAGATCCCCATCAATGACGAGGGAAGCTATAGATAGGGTCACTGTGAAGGGTCATCGGGTCACACATGGATGGGATGGCGGGTCACGTGGGGAGGTCTACAGGTCGAAGTTTCTCCGCTGGGTTTGGGTCGCCGGGTAACTGTGTCGCTAGTGATCGGATGTGGGAGTAGGGTCCCAGCGCAGGTCTTCCTTGGAAGGGTGATGAGGTGTTGGGTCAAATGTGTAAGGCATGGGCTTCTGGAAGAAGGGCGACTGTGTCGCTCTCTTTTGTCCCGTTGGGTCACCTCACTAGTGATCGCCTGCGGTGATCACTAGCGATCATTTCCCCCGTATGTGGATAAGAGGGGCGTGAGGTAAGGCCTCTGGTATGAGGTAGAGGCAGTAGTAGAAGAGGGTGGCTCCTGTGGGGTGTATCGTTTCAGAGGTCTCATAGAGAGACACACATAAGCCTGCTTGGGGCCAGGAGGGTAGCTGGTCCACCAAGGTAAAAAGAAACCGCAGCGGATCAGACCACCCAGGCCTGGTTATCCCCGATGGCACATGAGTGGACACCTACGAGACCCCTGAAACGATACACCCCCCCGGGGGCCACCCGCAGCTACTTCTGCCACTACCTCGTAACAGGAAGACTTGCCCTGGGACCTTACTCCCGCATCCCGTCCACGAGAGACACAGTTCTCCGCTGCCCAAACCCAGTGAAGAAACTTCGACCAGTAGACCTCCCACCTGACCCACCATCCCATCCATGTGTGACCCGCTGACCCTTCCCAGTGACCCTATCCCTAGCTTCCCCCGTCATTCACGGGGACTTGTCCTTCCAAATGACCCTGCACCAGACACCCTGGACAAGAGCGACACAGTGGTTGTATGTGGGCGGGTACATTTGTGTGGGATGCATAAGTGTGCACAGGGAGAGGGTGCTGGTGAGACATCGTTTCCTTTAGTCTTTCATTTGTTGCTGATGCTGATTTCCGGAGAGGGGATTTATCACTCATTTTTCTTTTGATTTACACGTATACGCGCACAGGTACACGTTAAATACATATTTCCGAATATATCCATTCACCATGACAGTAAATATTCCAGTCAGACAGGCGCGGAGGCAGGATACCAAAGTTAGGGGTGGAAGAGTAATATTTGGTGGAGCTTGTTCAGCGATCTGAACGAAGCGGCTACCCCATGAAGGGGGTAGCCGCTACGTTCAGACCACCGAACTATTGGGGGTGGGGGTGGGGGGGTACATGCAGAATCGGATGCGCAGCATCATCCAATCCACGTAGCGGTGCCAAAAAAACGCCATTTCCTTGACTCTGAGTCCGTTTGTGTCCATAATTTAAAAGTTGTGAAAGTCATCAATAATTAGGCCACATCACCTGGGGGAGTACATTGAACACATTGTGGACAAGTTGACACAAATCTATAATGCTTTGACCACCTCAGTCCATATCATCAAAAGAATCAGCTGCTAGAGTAGGTTGACTACACATGTTTTACTTCAGTCCTTTTTAATGGAAGAGATGGTGTAATCTTCTCCACATTTATTATTTCTTTCAATTCAGCACTGAGTGACGTGATATCCTTATTGTTGCGAGACATTTTGTTGGTGGTAATATAAGTCGCCACTTTCATCTCTATTCTCTTTTCAATATATTTCTCCACTTGATCATTCCTTTTTGAGACTGAATTGGATACTGTAGGAAGCAATAAACAACTTCAGGTATGTTATCTCTGTTTATTGGGGTTTAACGACACTTTCGACAGCCAGGGTCACCTCGAGGAAGCCGGAGTAACCGCAGAGAACCATCGAGTAGCGGCGAGCATCTGTCAGACTCCCCAGCGTACTAACCCAACATAAGCAGGGCTAGCTCTATGGTATCTATTGAATTCACGTCAGTGGCGGCGCTACGGGGGGGGGGGGGGTGGGGGGGGGCATGGGGGAGGGCATCCCCCCAAACGAAGGCTGCCCCCACCCCACCCCAGTTGCCCCCCCCCCCCCCCCCCCCAACCATCTCGCATGCATTTCCATCCACATTCAGTCACTCTCTCTCACACACACACACACACACCCCTCTCTTTTTTTATTCCCAATAATTTCCCATACACACTTAGCCCAAAGCCTCAGGCTAGCTGATGAACACATCCAGGCAGCAGAGATTTAAAGACTCGGGTGCAGATACTTATAAGCTATAATTAAGTTATGAGCCAACAAAGGCATGTCTATCCATATCCCTTGTCTCAAAAAATTCATGGATTTCGCATTATGACAGACGGGCATTATGAGTCTCTCTCTCTCTCTCTCTCTCTCTCTCTCTCTCTCTCTCTCTCTCTCTCTCTCTCTCTCTCTCTCTCTCTCTCTTACACACGCACAGACCCACCAGACGCGGATCCAGGATTTTTTGAAAGGAGGACCGCTAATTACCATTACATTTAGTCGAAACTTGGACCCAAAGTCCGTAATATAATTTTTGGGTTTGGTACGTCCACAGGTAATGATATGATCCTTTACGTATTTGCCCCCCTTCATGGGAGTCTGCCCCCTAGTTGCCCCCCCCCCCCCCCCCCCCCACAAAAAAAATTTCTGGCGCCGCCACTGATTCACGTCAGTGACAAATTCAGTATTCCGGTTGAGGCAGGGGAATAACTAGGGTGTGTAGGGTCCCCCCTCCCCCCACCATCACATACTCGGTAATTGTCCAGTCGGGACATTTTCGTCTGGAATGGACAAATATTTATCAATTCGTTCTTGCTGGTAATATCTAGCATTTATTGCGTAAAACGTTGGTCTGCAGCTGCGAAGGTTTATCCTGATTGGGGAGGGGGAAGGGGATTACTCTTATTATATGCTAATTTCAAAAGGTCAATAAATGTTGACGATTGAACTAAAATTTCACTGTAGACCTACTGCCATCGCTTTTCAGTTGTATTATTTCAGACTTGTTTTGTACAGTATGTGGAGAATGGATTTTTAATACAACACTTGCCGAGTGGAGTTACCAGCACTACAAAATGTAAAAAAAAACAGTAATATTTTGTGACAAAGTTTTGGAACCACATTCATAGTTTCAGCTTATGGACCTATGGGTTCAACACAGAGACTGATCATCTCAAACGTTGCATTTCTAAAGCTATTGCACAATATTTGAGATTTTTTTCCAAGTGGTTAATTCCACTCGATGTATGTTTTCAGTGATAATGTAGTCTTGACACATTGGATAATACCAGAAGAGCTAAATTTGACCAAAAGAAAACAACAACAACAACAAAAACAAAACAGTAACAAAACTGCATCTGTATTATCATATGTAGGCCTATGTTTATTTCTATTATATGTAAGTGGAATTTGGCCACAAAATAACAACAGCATACATATGACCAACTAAAATTGTTCGAAAACGTTCTATTTAGGCCTAAAAAAATCTGTTTCTCAGGCCCTCCCGCATGGTCATTTTGGCTACCGCATGCTCTTTTTTTATAACCAATGTAAACTTAGAAAAAATAAAAATGAAATGGTTTCTGTCTGATATTTTACCCAAGTTAAAAAAATTGATGAATGTGTCCCTTGAGTGCACGAAGGCTTTGCAATGCTTTAGCATTGCAAAGCCTTCTTGCCTTCAAGGGACGAAATATACCACCACCCATGCTATTCCGGGGATTATGAGATCTAAAACATGAACCAAGAACATAAGCTTTTGATGGCAAAGAAATAATTACAGAAAATAGAAAAATAAAATAAAAAACCGCTCGCCCGCATGCAGTTTTACAAATAATGACCTGAGAAATAGGAGGAAGCCGGAGTACCCAGACAGAACCACGAGCAACAGCGAGCAACTGTCAGCTCCGTGGACAATGGGATGAAGTGACTTGCCCAAGGACATCACGCGGTTGCCGCGGGTGGGATTCGAACCAAGGACCTCTCGGCTTGTAGCCTGCACCTCAACCTACTGAGCCACCGTGCCCCCACGCTGCGCCACCTCTTCCTACTGAGCCACCGCGCCCTCGGTTTCAGGTGAAATAGTTTGAAAAAGAATCCACTGTTCCAGGCAAGGAACGTAACTAGAGGATGGCAGTGAAGTTGTAAATTCGGTGATGTAAATTCCAAAAGTTGGTTATTCAATAATATAAAATGAATTTGCTCTTATCATATTTTTCGGTTAGATCCAAAGTGATTCTGGTCATATTTTTTCGGTTAGATCCAAAGTGACTTTCCAATTGTCGATCAAATTCTCCGACTTTTGCAATCACCTGACAAACTTTTCCGAAATTTCCGACTCGAATATGTGACCGGTCCGGTTTTTTCGAATTCATCGTTCCGCTCCACTGACAGCTGTCCAGCGAAGTCCTGCTCTTCCAACTGACTGTCTGCACTGTCTGTCAGTTGGAAGGAAGAAATAAGTATTGGGTGAATAGCTGTCACTCTATAGTCCTTGTATGACTTGGCCAGTGTAAGGGAAAACTCATCGCCCTACCTGGGGCAATTCATTTTTCTTGTGGATAAAATGACTAGATTTAAGCCAGAGGGGAGCCTCAGAATACATCTCAGGCGTTCAAAAATTAAACATTTTCTCCGGGGTGGGGGCCCTCGGACACCCACCATCGAGAGAGAGATACCTCCTCTCCAACTCTACCCCAACACTGATCTGCGGCCCTCGGAACATGCCTACGGCATGTCGTGCTGGGATCCCAACCCCAGATATAAATCTAACTGGTCACACCCTCTCCTTGAAGACCCTCCAGCTAAGCCTCAGGTTCCAGGTAAAATAAGTTGCAGGATTTCAATAAGAAAATATGTATTAATTTTTTCCAGATCTTGACAGAGTACACACCTTACAGGATAGAAATTAGAGCTTCCTTAAAGGGGTTAGCTTCTGTTTTTCATAAATAACAAGCGAAAACATCTCCAAAGGTACACTATTTTGTTTCCTGTATGTTATGAAAATCAAGCGGAGGCCATCATTGTTTGTGCCTCCATATGTTGTTCATTTCAGTCTCAAAAGATGAGTGCTCGGAGACGAAAGTCGTTTTAAGTGGTTTTGGGTGTTTTTGTTATCCGAATTAGGACACTTCCAGTTCCGTGTTTACAAGATTCATATCGACGTAAAACCGGTCACAAAACTGCATACCATATCGCGAAAGAGTGATTCAATCCGTGAACGCCCGGCTCGAACATTTATTTTTTCTTTCGTTAAATTTTCAAAAATCGGCGATGGTTTCGTCGTTTTCTCTCATTTCTTTACTGCATGCTTTCTGAGGATTCATGGTTTTCCGTTTGAAAATAAC